>CM018693.1:23765834-24393069 GCA_009363875.1 Mikania micrantha | reverse complement strand
TATATGCTTTGTGAACATTCCATAAATGGAAACTTACTATAAATAGTAAGTTGTCCATAGACGCGACTTACGCGCTTTGCACACGACGAGCACTTACACGATTGCTACACGATTCACAACCGTCACACGGTTCACCAACGGGTCGTTGACTTGACACGGTCAACTTTAGTCAAACACGGTCAACTTCGGTCAAACATGGTCAAACACGGTCAATGGGGACCAACACGAGCAAACACGGTCATTGTGGACCGACACGGACAAACATGAACAACCAAGGGTTGTTGGGCACAAACACGAGCACTAACACCAACACTAGCACGGTCACATACACGAACTTACGTACGGTGTACGATATAGGTTGCCAGTGACCGACACGTGCTACTACACCAGGAGCTTACGCTACTTGCTACTTGAATCACTAAGGTGAGTTTACGGCCCCTCTTTACTCTTTTCAAACGCTTTTAAATAGAGGGAGAGAATACTAGTTACATCGAGTCAAACATCTATTACTGTACAAACATTTTGTGTATGCTGGTTTATTGGACAAACATTAAGTGTTGAACTCGTATTAAGCCCTCACAAAGTCTTACCGTTAATGTACGAACAACGTGGTAGATTTGGATGGATCCATTAGGGAATGACTAACCCCAGGGGCACTATGTTGACTGGATGTCATAACCCGTGCAAACTCTGACCTAACTTGCTATGCATACGAGGCATAGCGGAGGCAAGTACAAACAAGTCTAGTTCGGTAGTGACGCACTGACACTTTGGGCCTAGGGCTCGGTACTAACATCGAAAACAGCATGACACACTTTATTACTATATGTATTTCAAAACCTGTGAACTCACCAACCATTGTGTTGACACTTTTTAAACTTGTATTCTCAGGTAACTAGCAAGCTATGGATAACAGGAATGCGCACACTAAGGAACGAGCATTAGGAACCTCATGCATTTCTGTTTATGATTAGTTTTTGAAAACAATTTAACTTTCGTTGTTATGACAATGTTGTATTAAACTTATTATTTTCCGCTGCATGATTTGACTTATTGATTTCCGCTGCTATGAATTACTTTTCGCTGCAAACTGTTTTATTAAGTGTATGTGTCAAACATGGATTTGTAAACGCATATAGAGTTGTTCTATATGACCTTGAGCTGTGATTCTGGACACATCACATCCACGTGGACATACACCACGAGTGGGAATTTGGGGGTGTGACATTAACAGATCGAGATGGGAGCAACTAGGAGCCTAAGTCCTGCAGTGGCCGAATGAGACCTACAGGTGGTCGAATGACTCAAGGTCGAATGACCTAGGGTCGAATGAACAACCTCCATTCGCCACTCGTTCTTTCGGCCAAGGCACTCCCCATTCGCCAACCTACTACTCCCCATTCGTCGTTCACATGGCCATTCGCCCAAGTTTCATTCGCCGACTGCTCTTTCGCCTGTCACCACCCTATTCGACCACCCTTCATTCGGAGATGCCCAGTCAACCACCATATTATTCGGTCACCACCCACCATGCGGTTGGGTTCATTTGAACATGCTATTCGACAGCTACAGTCGGCGGCCAAGCAAAGTAGCGAACCAGTCGGACGACATTTATTCTAGGCCCAACGATGTCTCAAGGCCCAGTCATGCAGCCCAACTAAGTTGTTTGGCCCAGGACCCCTTATCAGCCCAGTTACATTTGGCTAGGCTCAACCGAGACAGAATTCTACTATCAGGCCCAACAGGATTAAGCCCAATTAACTAGTGGTCCAGGCCCACTAGCTGTCTAGGCCCACCATGACTCTCCGGGCCCAAAACAACACCCCGAGGATATCCTAAGGACGTGATGTTTTCTGCATCGGCCATTTAAACAAATCTGGCCCATCTAATTAGCCTATTAATATTTGATTGTTTAATTTGCGTGGATCGGCCCAAAGCTTGATAATCGGCCCACGGCTCGTTAATTCGGCCCATGTGATAATTAATGCAAGTCATTGGACCTGAAACATAATCACGAACATAACTCAAGGACACGAATGTTATATATAGAGTTTCTAAAAATATTACTAAGGTATTAAAGTTAGGTTAGATTTTTAGAGATCAAAAGAAAGTATTTTAACTATGTTAACAAGTGAATAAATAATTTTGATACAAGATGTTAAGAATTAATGATATCTAAACAAGAAAATCTAAGTTTCATACTTAAAACACTTTGATCAAGACAATGAGTCAAGTGGAACATAAAACCATTATCAAAGTCATGACAAACACATAGGCCGGGTAACGAACGAGACTTATGAGTGTTAGCCAAAGACATGGCTAACACCTACACTTACACACGCACGAATAATTCGTAAACTTATACTTACAAATTTCAAACATCGTAAATCAATACAGGATCGTGAAAACAATATCAAGTACAATCGAGAGCTCGTGCATTCTTGTTTAGGTTAAGTCAACTACAACAACTACAAGGTGAGTTCATTGTCCCTTTTCAAACTATTTTGATTTTAACTCGGGACTGAGAAGCATGTTATACATTTTAAAACAAATGTTTTGAATTTAACAAAATGCTTTTATACGATTTGTATATCGAAATTATGCCAAGTGCTAAAGGCATAAGTTCATTATTCAAACTAATGCTATTTGATTATGCCAAGTGCTAAAGGCATAAGTTCACTATTCAAACTAATGCTATTTGATTATGCCAAGTGCTAAAGGCATAAGCTACTTGCTAATACTAAAGCTATGTGTTAATACCAAGTGCTAAGGGTATTTACTATCTGATGATGCTATTGTGGGTGCTAATGCTATGAGGTTATGCTATAAAAACTAATACTATGAGCTATGCTAAATACTAATGCTAAGGGTTAAACTAAATGCTAATACTACGGGTTTATGCTACAATCTAATACTATGAGCTATGCTAAATACTAATGCTAAGGGTTAAACTAAATGCTAATACTACGGGTTTATGCTACAATCTAATACTATGAGCTATGCTAAATACTAATGCTAAGGGTTAAACTAAATGCTAATACTACGGGTTTATGCTACAATCTAATACTATGAGCTATGCTAAATACTAATGCTAAGGGTTAAACTAAATGCTGATACTACGGGTTTATGCTACAAATTAATGCTATGGGTTTATGCTAGATACTAATGTTAACACTAAATGCTAATGATGCTATGGGAATACTAAATAAAAAAAATACATACATACATACATATTGAATACTTGAAGCTATGGATACTATAAACTCTTGAATGCTATGTGATTGCCATGCTCAAACAATGGTTTGGCCTCTCAGTGCTTGCCTTACCGGTTGTGAAGCTAGTACTTGTGCACAAGTTACGTAAATGCTGGAAACTTTGGATGCTATAAACTATTGGCTATGGAAGAACAATAGTTGGTCTCTCAGTGCTTGCTTTCAGGTGTTCTTCCTAGTCGGGACTTGAAGAACAATAGTTGGTCTCTCAGTGCTTGCCTTCATGTGTTCTTCACAGTCGGGACTAGAAGGCATCTACTATGGTCTCTCAGTGCTTGCCATAGGGTGTCCTTCATGGTCTTAAACGAGGAAATGGACTGATGGCCTCTCAGTGCTTGCCATTCAGTGTTTCCCAAAACTATTTACACACGTGAACAGTAACTAGGACGATATTGGTGATCCTTAGTTGACTTTGTGTCAGCAAGGGAATCCTCTATCTCCCCCTAGGTTGCTAATTTCACATAGAACTGGTATGGATTGATACTAGATTCCTCCGGACATTCAGTTGTCAATTCTGGTGACACTCAAGCTAAACTCACGGATGCTATGGGTAAACTTACAAACAAAATGCTTAAACTATTCTGGGGAAACGAAATGGAGGGTAGGTAAGACGCTTAATTATCATTAACAGCAATGTCCTATGCGACTTAGTATGTGGTGGGACGGCGTCTGGGCGGGTCGTAGGCTCGACTCAGGGGTATGCCCTATATATAAGCATACCGAGTTGGATGATACAGGTGGTGTTAATGAGATTAAGGTTGTTACCTAGGGGATGCATGAATGCTTTTGGGTCAATATCATAAACTTTTAAACACGAGGCTTGTTAAACTTATTGAAGCTATTATATACGAAGGCTATGGACTTATAAACTTTGAAAACAGTAAACTAAAGCTATGATGAAGTATGAATCAAATGGTAGGTAAAATGCTTAATTATCATTAACAGCAATGTCCTATGCGACTTAGTATGTGGTGGGACGGCGTCTGGGCGGGTCGTAGGCTCGACTCAGGGGTATGCCCTCTATATAAGCATACCGAGTTGGATGATACAGGTGTTGTTAATGAGGTTAAGGTTTTACCTAGGAGGTTTGCAAAAGCTATTTTACAACTACTAAAACCACATGAACTCACCAACCATTGTGTTGACTTTGTTTTATTACATGCTTTCTCAGGTGATGCACAAGATTAAGCTAAAGGTCAGGATTGCATACTAAGATGCCAGATAGAAGACCTAGCACTTTTGAGAAACACATGTTTTGTTAACAATTGTAACTTAACCTTGTAAACTTTAGTTTTATGCTCTATTATGCTTTAGTTATTCTCAATGTTGATGCTATGTAAACAATCTGATCATCACGATTATCACTCACGATATCGCGCCCCGGGAACCTTCCGCCCAACGGGGACTTCGATCCAACCCCGCCGGCTCGGGGTGTGACATCAAACCAGTAAGAAACACACAATCAGCTTACCGAAACTTACTAGAGATTATGCTTTACAATGAAGGCCATTTTATATAAGTTTGCAAACAAACCTTTCTCACATTTTTATGCAGATATAGAAACCCTAATTTTTACTTGTTTCAAACATCGTAAGGGAAAATTGTTCATCACATAAAACAAAAACCACACACAACAAAGAAGAAGAACTATCAAAGGTCGATGTAACAGCAGAAATTAGATTGATTTAACATTTTTTTTTATGCATGTCTATCAAGATCATGAATAGAACTTGTCTTTAGAAATGCATTTATCATAACTAATACCCTTTCTTTGACTTAAACTAATTTTAATCACCAATCTAGCTTTGTACCTTGGCCATTAGGTATGTTCTTTGGTCTTTACTCAATAAGGCCACTTGTTCTTCAAAACTCTCTAGTCCTTAGGTAACTTCATGACTTAAAAGTATATTCTAATACAAAAATACAAAAGATTCATCTCATATTGCATAGCTTTAACTCACCTTCTTTTGTTCTCATATACCATGACTTTTGTATGCCGTGTGGGCTCCCCTCTATCAATAAGCATGCTCATTAGTTGAAAATTAGTGAAATAATAATTATCTCTTATTCATTACCTAAGTGGGACAAATAAGTCAGGTCAGACCATTTATTCTTCAAATCAATTCTAATATAAAGTTCAAATATAAAATCATTTACTTTTCTCAATTCAAATATATCTTCAAACATACATATAAAATAAAGAAATAAACTTAATATCATGGTTGTAGAAGTTGCTAGGCATTAGTCGGACAGCGAGGTAGCTAGGCATTAGTCGGACAACGAGGTACATTCTAAGGATTAATCGAGATTAATCAGCGCTAGACGGATTGAAATTTTTATATGTAATTTTACAAAATATATATTATATACACACATCAATATCAATAATTTATTATAATATTTCAAATAATTTGAAAAATAAACTTAAACATATTAAGTCAAGTACTTCAAAGTTCAAACTTGAACACTGAATTTAAAGTTTAGATATGGATGCTGATGTTTAATGGTTAGATTCGATATTTTAGAAATATTTTAAGAATTTTTGGTTGATAAATGTCTCGAATAATAATTGATCTGGGTCTTTTTTGCCAGAAAAAAAGTCAAAATAATAACAACAACAACAATAATAATAGGCCAACTAGCCCCGCCACTTAGCGTCTATGCTGATTTTTACAGCACTGCTTAATATTAAACGACATATAAAGTTTAAATATAAAATCATTCATTCTTTAAAAACTTAAGAAAGAAGGTCAACCTTTGTCTTCAATCATTAATCGACATTGGTACAATATTATCATATATACATCAGGGAAAAAGATAAGAAATTAAACAACATTAATAAATTATATAACAAATCAATTTGATGTGTTCTCCTTTTTGTTAAAATTGATTTGACAAAGTATGATTGATGTTGAATACCTAAACTGAAATATGAAAACGTTAGTTTAATTATACTAGATAACCCCTAGTCGGCTTGTTATCTTGTGGTTGATTAGTTCGTTTTTTTTTTTTTTTTGTTAATTAGGCTGTCCCGTTTGCCTATTTTACATTTATATTTTTTTTACATGTTATAAAAATCCCAGCTGGCCTGTTTTCTCTAGAAGCAACTCACTGACTAGTTACTTGTTTAGCACAATCCCATGAATCTTTGGCTACTTGTTACCATCGGTCGCTAAATAGATATTTTTCATTTTACTTTTATTTTAGCTGCACATGTCTAAATACATTTTTCGCACGTGAAAAATAAGGCCCAAATCAAAGTGGATAAAGACATACAACAGGTTCTTTTCAGTTTTTGTCGTTTTTCAAAAACAATCATTTTTTTTCCGAACTCAAATCATTAGTTTATTGCTGGAATCAAACAAAAAGAGAACATTACGTCATAAATAAAAAATAGTCAAGTGGGAAACGGAAAATTAACGTCTGAGGCTTTAATGGATTTATGTGGCCTTGTAATAATACCTTTAGATTAATAACAAATACGCATGTTTTAATTGTTTTAATTATGTTCACAAAAATCACTAACAGCTATTATGTCGGTTAATTTAGAAATTAAGAGTAAAGGCACATTTTCAAATTCAAATAATAAAGTATTTTAAATTCATATTAATTTTTTAGTATTATAAATATAGTAATCATTTTTTTTTGTCTTTAAAGTATCTTTGTATTTTTTTATTGAAGTTAACCTTTTAAACCTCTTTTTTTTTTTCTTAATTAGATTTTCCTAAAAAATGTTAATAATTTTTTTTTGCATTGAATTGAATGAAAACCAAGTTGATCAGCTTTTTTTTAAAGACGATGTTCTTACATACTACGTATGTTGTCCTAACCGGGTCCACCGAGCAGAGGTAAGACATACGTCCCTTGATGCGCGGGAACCCCGTGGAAGGTAAACCCTCGCCCCCCATTGGGATCAAACCTGAGATAAACCCCAAGCTGATCATTCACCTTATGTCCTTCAAACTTATCCCAGATGGATTCGAACTATGGCTTCCACTATGTAAGGTGAGAGCCTTAACTATTGGGCGTAAACTAAAAAGACAACTCAGGACAAGTTGATCAACTAGCTTCAAGTATTGTGCCCAGTTGACCAATCAGCTTCGAGTACTATAGTGAGTAGACCTAACGTTTACCATAGTTTTTTTGAACGACAATTAAACTGTCTCGTCGTACTACATTCAGTTATCATAGCGATTGATAGCTAAGATCGATTCATCGATCTCCGATCTTGAGACACGTGTGCCCCCAGATGCGCAGGAACCAGATGGAATCCGTAAACCATCACCCCCACAATTAGGTTCGAACCCGAGATTAAAGTCTTGACTCGTTCCTTCGCCTGGAAATCGATTAAATTGCACCTAACAAGGTTCGAACCCAAGACCTCTTCTTTGAGAGGGTGGACCTTTACCAGTTGAAACAATTCTTTGGATTGACGTTTACGATTGTTAACTAACTTTGGCTAATTCTTAGTAATACATGTTAGAACTGCCAAAAAAAAAAAAAAAAACTCGTTGACAATGGTTTAACTTCAAATGTACCATGTCATAAATCACATCTTTAATCTTAATCTAAAACACATAGATTTTAATCTTTAACCTGTAGTTGTAAGCAATTTAATTTAAGATAAAAATATATTACACAAATATTTATATGTTAAGCATAAACCGATCAAATCCTTCAATTTTTTATTTACAATGATTGAGCTAAAATATATTCTGGATAATTCATAAACCATGATTAATCTACACTTAAGTTTTCAAGTTTAATCATGCTCCATGTGAGAAACGTGTTTATTTTCCAACACAACTTTGATTGTGACACATGTATCCTCAAATATCACAAAGACTTTTATATGACATTAGAAGACTCACTTTGCCACTTTGGCTATGCCTATAATCACAATAAATTTTATAAATCATAAAATTTATTCAAAAAACCGAAGTAAATTCAACCCTTTAATAAAATCAGGAGAAATTACATTCGTGATCATGGTGATTACAACCATAAAAAATAATAAGTGTAAATTATTAAATACTTGTAAAAAATACAAGTTTCGAGTCTTTTGACCAATATGTTGGTCAAACTATTTCTAATATGCTTCAGATGCTATAAACTGTTCCACTTAACGTCGAATCAGAAGATTCGCCATTAAAATCCATCATCATCGTCACCCATTCTTGAATATCATCTTCCCCAATGCCTTCAAAGAGATCATTTTCCACCACCACTTTATCCTCGACCACCGCCGTCTCTCCGCCCAACTCCGGTCTCCGACCACTTTTACTTTCCGGCTTCTTTTTTAAATTGCTTCTTCTCTGCGGCGCCACCACCATTGCCGGAGTATTATCGGCCGTGTAATCGGAAAACGAGAAATTAAGCTTTGCTCTGGGTCCCCTGAATTCTATAGCTGCTCTGTCATACGCCCGTGCAGCCGCTTCAGCCGTCTCAAACGTCCCCAACCACACTCGAGCCGCTTTACGCGGGTCCCGTATCTCAGCCGCCCATTTCCCCCATGGCCGCTGCCTTACTCCTCTGTAATTCTTCTTCTTTTTTCTCAACGGACCACCGGCTCCACCGATACTTCCACCGATACTTCCACCGCTGCCGAAGCCGTTCAAATTCATATCATCATGAAAGTAATTACACCCCAGACACCCGCTAATTTTACAAACCGGACAAGTATCCTGAACAGAGACCGCCACCGGAACAGGGACAGTGATGGGAGCCTGCTGTGTCTCTGTTCCGATTGGGGTCGCGAATTTAATACTCGACAATAATCTCAAATCATTCCTGTTTTGATGGTTAAAATTTGTCAAATTTGAACCTCCGATTATAACATTCTTCAGAGCGTTAATCATTACTGAAGCTTCTTCATCGTTGGTGAGTCGCCACCACGGTGGCGGTGGTCTCACCGGCGGTTGGTGGTGTCCGGTGGAGGTTGATTCTTCAAAGGGTTTCTCGATTATTCCTTGCATTTTTGCTTCAGGGAGAAGTAAGTTGCTTGCGATTTTGAAGTCCGAATTGGAGGGGGGAGAATGAAAGCGTGTGTATATATACATCTAGGGCTGGTGACGTGGCTGCCAGCTGGACGCTGTTGTCACACGGGTTTGAATGTAAAGTAAAACTATCAACTTAATGGATAGAAGCACCGCGCACGTGTTAGTGGTATTCAGTCTTTAGTTTTCTGGAGTGAGTGATGAGCTGGCAAACCTGGTTGAATTCACACACGGTTTGTTGGACTTTTTTGTTTGTGACGTCATATCTTTTGATGAAGTGTACTTGTAATAGTCACAATTCACTAGCGATACTGACAATATATGATTAAATTCGAAAAAAAAATAATAATAATTTTGTTTGTATTAATTTAAAAGTGCAAGTAAAATAATTTATGATAATAAAAAACTAGCGACACACCAAACTTATATACCGGAGACAATTTTAAATACTTTAAACGGAATAAAAATTTATGGTCTTTCGCTAAAGATTACGTAAAAAACCTTATCATTTTAAACGAAATTGAAATTGACAATAATAAACTAAAAGTTTTTTCATAATTTTAAAAATTACAATTTTCTCATTAATAGTACAAATTAAAGTTTTTTTATTTAAATCTTTCTTATATTCTTATTCCTTTTTAAAGTTCACAATCAAGTAAGTCATATGTTTTATCATGTTGGGCCTTCACTATGAATGTTTAAAAAAATTCGTACACCAAAATTTAAACCCAAAATATTCGAAAATCGGGTATCCGGAAGTTTGGATATTCGAAAATTTGAATTCAGATACTTATTTTGAAAATTTCAGATAGTTCAGATATGCAAATTACCAAAAAAGGTTTTTTTTTTCCGGATATTTAGGATTATTTTCAAATGTTTTGGGTAATTTTTCGGATGTTTCGGATGACTTCCAAAAATTTCGAATATTCGGATGCCTGGAACATATATTTGTATATTTTTTTTAATTCGGATATCTGAACCACCAAGTATCTTAAAATAAACACCCCTAATATTTTGGTGGCGAGTTTTCTTATAGAATGATAGACAGGTCGGACGACGAGCTCTATATGTTTCATCAATGGATTTTCCTAAATAACCAAGTTTAAAAAACATTTTTTAGTAGGGTGTTTTAAAAAATTCTAAAAGTTGAAAAAATCTGTAATATGTATCATATCAAAAACATGAAGAAATCAATCCAACTTAGAGATTCACATATTCATATAGATTCGGATTGGATATTCGTTTTTCTTATTCAAATTATATCAAATGTAATTAAACAAAATCTTGTTTTTATGTGGATCATTTTTCGGATAGCGTCTTACAAATTTTCAAAATCATTCTAGATAAATCGTTATCCAACGACCTGAAAAATTTATGAACTCGCTAACAAATGAATTCGTGTAGAGCTTGATTGAAATGTATGTCAACGTGTCTTATATATCAAGATAATGATAAACTTTTGTTTCTTTTGTTTTTGTCATAAAATGTTTTATATATACAATAATCTTACGTTTCTTACATTATAGCTACATAAATTTAGACACCAGCTTTTTCTGTTCGTTTTTATAACAAAAGTATGACTATTTTAATAGGACAATAGTAAGTTTTTTTTTTTTCCTTTTGTTTTGGTCACAAATGTAGATAAAAATTTTGTAACTATCTAAACCTTTGTAACTAAAATAAAAAGTTAAAGTTAACAATTCTTCTATTAGAATTGTAAAACTTTTGTAGCGAAAACAGACAAAAGAAAATTACTATTTAAACCTTATTGGCTACAACGAAAGAGACTTTAGTTTACTAAGCAAAAGTTTCATTTAAAAAAAAATTATATCATTTAAACTTTTGTGGCTAAAACAAAAGAAACATAAGTTTAGTGTTCTACTGTTATAATAGCCAAAATTTTGTAACGAGCAATTTTTTTTACTATTTAAACCTTTGCGGTCAAAGTAAAAGAAACCAAAACAAAACAAATGTTTTCTATTCCTCTCATAATAGTTAATTTTTGTTGCGAAAATGAAAACAAAGAGTTTAGTAAGTAAATTTTTGTGGCCAAAATGAAACAAATAAAAGATTCATAATTCAAAACCATAAAGTCATACTTTTTAAATTACAAAATTTTTATTTCTTTCAATTCGAGCACAAAAGTTTAAATAGTAAACCTTTTTGTTTTCGCTATCACTAAAAAATTGACCATAAGAGAATAATATATTTTTGTTTCTTTTATTTTGTCCATAAAACTTTAAACAGTAATCTTTATTTTTTATTTTTGGTTATTGAAGTTTACTGTATCAAATAAAGGCTGCAACAACGTGTACATATATCTCCTGGTAATATTAAAAGATAAAGGTTTTAATTATGCGACAAATCTGGAATCGTTCAAGTATTTTAATATATTTGTCGGATGGAAAATATACATATATGCGTGTGTGATAAAGACAGGCTTGAACATCTAATTACGAGTTTTGTTTTATTTATGTATATTGTATGTAAAAGCTTTTGACTTCTAAAAGTCAAAGGTAGTAAGATGCGTACAGAGACTCTCTTCTGTATGTGGGCTTTGACCTATTGACTTATCATCAATGTTTTCATAACCAGACCGGTCTTACTGGTTAGTGGTCGGATCGGTCCGACCGTTTTGACCGGATTTAAGAACTGAATAAAAGAATAAATATATACAAAATTCCAAAAAAAATGATAAAATTATAAACACATTTAAACAAACATAATTAATGTTCAAACACACATAATCATGTTAAAAAATACAAGGTTTGATTTTAATGTTTAATTATTTAGATTTTAGTTGAATTTTTTTTTTAAAAAAAACTTGAAATCTGGTCCGACAAGTGAACCGGTTCCCTTGAGGGCGGCTTACATGTTGTTTTTGGACCGGTCGACCTCCCGGTTCCCTGTCCGATCTGTCCGGTTCTGACAACACTGGTTATCGTTCTTCTTAAATTAACTTACACGGCTACTAAAATAAACAATATATGTAGAGTTAAAAGAATGTTTAACCGGCTCAAACCAACTTTAATTTAGTACATTTTGTAACGGTTAAAACTGAGTTGTCAAACTTTAAAATTTTAGTTTATAGGTTTAGCTCATGGCCGGCTTTCACATTAGAAAAAAGAAGAAACCTAGCTTTAAGCCTCCAAAATGTAAGAGTCTCAATTTTTTTGGGTAAATTAACTTTTTTGTTATAACGAATTATGAGTGAGGTAAAATTTCTAATTTTTTTAATATTACAAATATATTTTAAAAGTTTTGTTTGTGATTTATACTTTTTGTATATTTCTTTCATGATAATCTTTATTTTTATCTCAAATTTGAGAATAGTTTTTATTTACAGTCGAAAGAGGGCCCCGACGTATTGTTTGTGAATTATATTTTCTGTAGTATTGTCTTTCATGATAATCTATATATTTTTTCCTCAAACTATAGGAGTGTTTTTATTTACAGTCGAAAGATGATCACAGATTTTATCCCTGCTTTGGGCCATCAAAAAGTTTGAGACGACCCTGGTTTAGCTTTTAGCTTATATAATTTACATTTTTTGGTTCTTTGTGTCTTTTTATTCATCATCATTATGTATTTCCTGCTCGTAATTATTATGTTTTTTTTACTTGTAATTGTGTTTTAAGATTTAGCTTTATTATTTAAGTTTAGTGTGTAACTTTGAGAGCTTAACTTTTAATTCTAAAATTTACCAAGTTTTTAGTTTAACTTGGTGGTGGATATGATAGGATAGTATCACTAGTAGCACGATGATACTACAATGACCCGTCAGTTATCCAAATTAGTCATTAAAAAAGTAACTAATGATAAGCAATTGGTCAATCATGTTTGATTCAAACAGTTATGGTCATTTAAGGTCAACATTGGGGTTAACTTGTGTGTCCCTTATAATCAATCAGGGCAACTATATGTTGAATAAAGTTAAAGTTAGCCAAATTAGAAACACTCCGGCTCAAGAACAAAAATTGGTTTTTCAAAATCAAAAGTTTAAAGAAAGTGTTCATATGAAGCAGGTGGATTTGGAATGATAAAGCAAAGATTGTTTCAAGATGCAGTCTAAACTTTAAAGTTAAAACTTGACATTGGTGATTATCTGACGGTTACTCGCGGTTGAATTCGGTTTTCTGTTCGGCTCCTATTAGGTTCCTAATCGTACCCAAATTCTGAATTTCGGTTCCATTTTTTTGAACTCAGTTTATTCAGTTTTTAACCGGTTTATTTGGTTTCTAATTGATTTATTTGGTTTCTAATTGATTTATTTGGTTTGTTCAGTATTAACCAAAACCGAACTAAACCACTTCCCCAATTCGGTTCGTTTTCGGATAGGCAAAGAAAATTGAAAACCGATTAAATCGAACCAATGAACACCCCTAGTTTAAAGGATATGAAAATAAATTCCTATACTTTATAGATAATTACTTTTTGTAACTCTTAAATCATGTGTTTATAAATAGTTTTCTTTTTGTTATTTGCAATTTGTTGGTTCTTGTTTAAATGGATCTCTATATATACACGTCAGGATCTGTTGCTCAAACCGAATCACACCAACGGCAATTTTTGTTATTCCCTCTATGCCGTTCATTGTTAAAGATGCAATTCATTTCTCATTTATCTTTTTTTTATACGTTAAAATATTGTGCCCAAAAAAATGAGTCCGGTACAGAAGTCAGGTTTGCCCCTCTCCCTAGCCGCAGTGCTTAACATTCACCTCATTGTCGTACACAACCCCCACACCAATCGCAATACATGACGGTTTATGGTTGGTCGGGATTCGACAAAAGAATCAAATATTTGACGACCACCGGATGCTGTAAGCCGGAGGCCCGGAGCATGTTTGGATCTAAGAAATGCAACGAAACGATGACAACCATGCACTGTTATTGGAGCTCAAGGATACTACCGAACGAGACAACTTCTGTATTTAAACTCAAAATCAAACCAATCTTTAGAAATGTTACGACTTCATGTTCACCCTTTGGATTCATTTATTTTAACCTCTAATTATTGATCCATCTTCATCCTAACGGTGCAAATATCTAGGGTTGCAGAGGAATGAGTTTAATTTTATAAAAAAAGCCCATAAATAATAATACATTCAATTTTTTTCCTTATAAAAACCCAAAAACATTTAATAGCCCATAAATAATAAAACTAATAAAACCCAAAAGCCCATAACCGTTCTTCACTTCTTCGATCGTTCTCAGCTAGGAGCCTAGGGCACATGTAAGTCGGATTGTTCTTAGATCGTTCTTCACATCCATGCCGTTCTTCTTCTCGCCACCATCATGTCTCACTAAATTGGAGTCAGAGTTCAGTCATATCCTCAGGTAAGTCGTTCGATTTTTCTTCTTGTTGGTTTAATTGAAAGATTTGACGGGAAATTGGCTCGAATCACCGGAATTTGGCCGACATGTGGCCGATTAGGAACGCCAAGGTCACCGGAATTGTCAGAATCGGTTGATTCTAAGGTGGACCGATTAGTCCGATTTCCCCGACTAGAGCCGATTAGCTCCGTCGTTGACCGATTTTGACCGACTTACAGATTTTTTGACCGACTAGGTCAAAATTAATTGGTAGAGGTCCGACTAGCGACTTCTCACCGATTAATCGCCTAGTAATCGCGATTTTTACAACCATACCCATAAGAAACCCCACAACTAGGTAAACAATCTGACATTGTTTTAACAAATATGTCTCGACTCAAATTCGAATCTAATACCTTCCATACGAAGTCATAGGGTAACCATTATGTTAAGTTACTAACTTGTATGCTACATATATGTACATTGTATGAATATATAAATGTAACTTTATGAGTTATTGTCACACCCCGAGCTGGCGGGGTAGGATCGGGTTTCCCCGTCGGGCGGAAGGTTCCCGGGGCGCGATATCGTGAGTGATAATCGAAATGATCAGATTGTTTACATTGCACATGATATATATAGATGAGAAACTTGCTAAGCAAAATAGAATTACAAGGTTAAATTACATCCGATAAGTTTATAATTTAACAATGTAAATCTACAATCACATCATAAGTCTTCAATCTTGCGTGTGCACAAGATATACAAAATAACTTGGTATGATGTCCAAGAGTATGCAGTCCAAAAAGCTAGGTCCTCTATCTGTAACCTAATCCAAAAGAAATAACTCTTCAGTT
The DNA here is from genome assembly GCA_009363875.1 of Mikania micrantha. Lineage (NCBI taxonomy): Eukaryota > Viridiplantae > Streptophyta > Magnoliopsida > Asterales > Asteraceae > Mikania > Mikania micrantha. The sequence goes on along the minus strand of CM018693.1, from coordinate 24,377,629 downwards.
GACCTATTCGTCACCTGAGAAGTCAAGCAAAAAAAATATCAAGTCAACACATGGTTGGTGAGTTCATGTAGTTTAGTATTTGAAAATGATATGGAAATGGTTTGATAATGATTTGAAAATGATTTGATAATGATTTGAAAACCTCCTTCGGTAAAGATCCTAACCTCATTAACTTCACATGTAATATCCATATCGGTATGCTTATATATAGGGCATACCCCTGGGTCAAGCCAACAAACTCGTCCAGACGCCATCCCACCACATACTAATATGCATATGACACTGTTGTTAATGATAATTAAGCATTTTTACCCTACACATCTCTGATTTAGGTTTTGTTTTCCCAAAACTTGATTTACCTTTGATTCTCTTGAGTTCATCTTAGATATATGATTTCCCCAAAAGTCAGTAATAGAAATAAATGTTAAATATTTATTTAAATAAATAAAACATTTAATTACAACTAAGACATGATGATTGAGCCTTATTTGACTCAATCACTTAGACTTAGTTGTGGGAGGTTGTCCAAGTTGTAACCTCTCACACGTGACCCATGTCAGGCATAACTCACAAGGAGTACACCTGAACTGAGCGGGATTTTAATGTTTTGCCCGTTACAGCCTGACCCAATGGTCTTCTGCATCTGAGTGGGACTTTAAGGATATCCTTTGATTCTTGATCTCATGATTCTCTTGATTTGGCTTTGATATTGATTTCATTGATCGTTCATGTTATTGCCTGTTACAGCCTGACCCGAAGGTCTTCTGTATCTGAGAGGGACTTTATATGTGTGTTACACGTGGTCTTGATTCCCTATACAACTGACATCCACCTTAACTTGAATATTAATGATTTCATTAGATCATAATGATTTCATTATTAACATGATTCACACACATTTATGATTTCTGATTCCTTGAGTCTCATGATCTTGATCTTTTGAATTTCCATGATTCACAATGATAATTGATTTGATTATGATTCTTTGTTCTCATATTTCCTCACTGAGTTATGATTCCTTTGAATTTGATCCTTTGATTTTGTTCATTTGATTCCACTTTGAGTTTAGATTCTTGAATTTGAGATTGATGGACTAAGGGTTGATTTAGAGTTTAAATTAAAGTATTACTCATAAGAGTACTTTAATTAATTTGGATATTTGATCTGTTTAATAATTACCTAGACAGGAGTCTAGGAGTATCAACAAGCATATATATGTAAAACATATAATAATTAAAAGCATTTAAATAAACAGTTTATATAAAACAGTTTACGCATGCTTCTCAGCCCCGCGTTTTAAAACAAAAATGTTAGAAAATGGGCAATGAACTCACCTGTGTTGCTGTGCAAATGAACCACAAAAGATATGCGCGCTCTTTGATTGTTGTAACCTACGTATCTTCAGTCCCTGAGTTGTTTTAAAAGAATTCGAATACGATAAATACATACGGTAGTTGTCGTAACTAGGGTTTGGTCTCGGTGTGCAACTAAGTGTCCTATATTACTAAGGTGTTTTCTAGGGTTTTCTGTCTACTAATCTAAACTTATTACCCCATGATGACCCTTATCCCAAAATTAACCATTTCAAATCTTTAATTAAAGTGTTTTCAAATAATTCATGTTAAGCTAAACTTTTATTTAGAAATCATTTAATTAATTTAAGAAGGTTTATAATTCGTTTTCTTTTATTACAAACGTGATTACCTTAATAAAATATTTTAACGTGTGGTGGGCTTAGGTTAAGCCCATTGGGCCATTCTCGGCCCATTTGTTAGCCTTAATTTCATTCCATGATTCTTTAATCGCTTGTGTGTGCAACCCATCCTAGGTAGTTTCAAAGGAACCACCCAATGCAGTTGTATGTTGTTATATCTTGTCTAGGTGTTAGGAATTATTCATGAGAACAACACCCTAACCTTAGGCTAGTATATGATCAAATGAAAACTCTTGTTATTAAAACCCTTATTAGACGTTTCCTTTGTAAGCCTCAACTAAACTTCATGTGTGTATACTCACGATTTACCCATGCATGTCTCTCTTTCCATGCATATACATTCGCGTACCCCCACATACACACTCCCATGAATGCATTAAGTGTGTGTGTATTCGGTTAGCTCCTCTTATGTGTCTAATTGTTTAGAAATCCTCCATGACTCACATCCCCCACCCTTGGTCTCGGTCTAGGTTGCCCGAACAGTTGGTGGTCGAATGGCTTTTATCAGCGAATGTGGGCTGCTTGGCGAATGAGCATTGGCCGAAGGTGCTGGTCATTCGGCGAATGAGGACTGGCCGAATGACTGCCATTGCCGTATGTAAGGTTGACCGACTGAGCTGGGCTATGTCCGCAAGTGGTTGGCTGAATGAGGGATCATCGAATGAGGGGGGGTGGCCGACTGAGTATGTCCGGGCGAATGGGAAGACTTGGCCGATCGAATGAGGGCTGGTCGGCCGAAGGAAGGCTGTCGAATGGAGCCCTGGTTAGGGCGAATGGGAACCGGATGACCCAGTCATTCGCCGGGCTGTATCAAGCCATTTGGCCGATCGAGGTTCAGCAATTGGTGGCCACGATTTCGACTAACCGGCTGGGGATTCGAGTGGGTCTTGTTTCTACATCATTATAACAAGGGTTTGTGAGAATCCTATGGGCTTAAGATATGTTAAAACCGGTCCTATGAGGATTCGAGATTAGGGTTTTCAAAACCCTAAAACGCAACAGGAAACACGATCTTTACCTCGAATCTATCGGTTGGAAGCTCAGATCAGTTGTACTTTCGAGTTCTACTAGTGATGGTGATGATTTTGACACCAAGAATGCACAAAATGGTGAAGATTTGGGTGAGTTCTTGAAGAGAGAAGATGGGGAAAGGTTTTAGAGAGAGAGAGAGAGTAGAGAGAGAGTGACGATGAAGATGGAAATGGCTGGTGGTTGTGGTTGGTGTGGCCATAAATGCCACAATTAATGTTTCAAATTAAGCCGGGTTCGTTCTGGTTCGTTCGGTTCCGCGTGGTTTCGCGTAGAAATACCGGTTTCTCGTCGTTTTCGTTACAAAACGACTCGGTTTTAAAATAGGATTAATTAAATTATTTTAGGTTGTGATTCCTAATAAATTAACTAAATATCTCCTTATTTATTTTAATTTTTCAAAATTATTTAATTACCGTTTAAATCGAATCGCGCAGTCATCGCGCGTATTTGTTCGAATCGTCACCCGAACAAATACGACGATAACTACACTTTTCAACATTGTTTTCTAATTGTTGGATATCATTCAGAACGTTAAAATTCCAGATTTATTCGTACAGATCGTCACCTATACGAATAATCTGTCGGTTTAGCATTCACATAACGACATCCGTGTTGTTTTGTTCAGTAAAGCCTCGCATACGTTTATACGTAATAAAATCCTAACAATTAATCACATGATGGTTCTGTGTTGCCAGATAATTATCTGACTCAAGAACCATAGTTCTGATCATTGTTTCTCTGAATTGATTATGAATTTACTGTTTTGATAACATGAAATGATACTGAAACTTAACATGAATATGAAATACACTGAATTACATAAAGTTTGTACCTGATCACTGTTCATGTACTGTTTAAGATCACTGTTCCGGTGACGGTTCCGGCACTGATGTTACAGTCTCCCCTTAGAGAAATTTCGTCCCGAAATTTAAGAAATATTATCGGGTACAGCTTCCTCTTCAAACAATTGGGGATACTTTAACTTCATGTGATCTTCACGTTCCCAAGTAAACTCAGGTCCGCGTCTTGAGTTCCAACGAACCTTTACAATCGGAATACGGCTTCGCCTAAGTTGCTTGACTTTGCGATCCATAATCTCTATAGGTTCTTCGATAAAGTGCAATTGATCATCAACTTGAATATCTTCGATTGTAATGACGAGTGATTCGTCAGCAAGGCATTTCTTTAAATTCGAGACGTGAAACACGTCATGCACACCACTGAGTTCATCTGGTAGTCTTAGTCTATACGCTACAGGACCAATACGCTCGATGATTTCGAACGGTCCCATGTATCGCGGTGCTAACTTGCCTTTCTTTCCAAATCGGACTAGGCCTTTCCATGGGGAAACTTTTAACGTAACACGGTCTCCCACTTGGAATTCCAACGGTTTTCGTCGCTTATCGGCGTAGCTTTTCTGTCTGCTTCTTATAGCTTGCAATCTTCGTTGAATATGGGCAATCTTATCAGTGGTTTCTTGAATAAGCTCTGGCCCAGTTATACGGTTATCTCCTACTTCCGTCCAACAGATCGGTGATCGACATTTCCGACCATAAAGAGCCTCGAACGGTGCACTTCCGATGTTACTGTGGTAACTGTTGTTGTAGGAGAATTAAATTAGTGGCAAATGAGAATCCCTATTCCCATCGAAATTTAACACATAGATTCCTAACATGTCCACTAGGTCTGAATTGTACGTTCGCTTTGACCGTCCGTTTGTGAATGGTAAGCTGTACTCATATTTAACTATGTCCTTAGAGATTTCTGCAACGATTGTCAAAACCTTAATGTACATCTGCTATCTCTGTCAGGGATAATAGACAATGGCACTCCGTGGTGTACTGCTATCTCATTGATGTACAATCTCGCCGATTTATCCATCGTGAGAGTCTCACACATCGACAAGAAATGACAGATTTTTGTCAATTGCTCATTGATAACTCTTATGGTATCATGACCACTGGAAGTGAGGGGTTGCTTGGTAATGAAGTCCATAGCTGTTGTTCCCACTTCCAGAGCGGAATTTCAGGCTGTTCCAGTAACCCTGATGGTTTCTGGTGTTCCGCCTTTCCCTTGCACACGTAAGACATCGACCGACGTACTTGGCTACGTCTTTCTCCATTCACGGCCACCAATTAAGGTCTCTGTAGACCTCTTTATATTTTATCAGCGCCTGAATGTATTGATTATCTGGTTCGTGTGCTTTCTCACGAATAAGTCCTCTTGATTTATTTACCGCCGGAATTCACCCACTATTTTGGTAGTAGGTATGTTATCCGGTTCATCATAATCTGTCACTCTGTTCTACCATCTGACACACTCCTTAAAGCTTTCATAGGTGACTCTGACGACTCTGAATCTTGATCGTCTGATTAAGATCCTTAAGTCACATGGTGAATTCTTAGGTTATTTGATATAACCGTATACATACTTCACCATCTGTTTAATATGCTCTCAACTTTGGAAGTGGACTTTATATATCGGGGAGGTCTACCTAAGATATGGTAGTACTATTGGAATAAAGGTAATGATTTACCCCTTTTTAAGAAATCCTATACTCATCTGTGAGGTGATGTATATCTACCTCACTCCTACCCAAAATCATGTGACTTACGGAAATCCATTATAAATGTTGTTTCCAACTGTTACTTATTTTTATCCTTACTTCACAATTTAAGAATTTAACATAGAGTTGTTCTTCCTTTAACAGCTCTAGATTATCCCTGAAATGTTGTTCACGTTCTGTCTTGCTGCTAAAATGAATCAGTATGCCATCCTTAGTGAAAATGACAATTTGATCCAGATACAATATGCACACTCGGTTCATGTAGTTCATGAAAACCACGGGTGCATTCTTCTATCCGAATAGCATTACCATAACTTGGAATGCCCATCTTTTATTCGGAATATTTATCTTTGGTATATCTTCGCCTTGCATTCCTAACTGATTTCTCTTGGTCTACCTATCCTACTTTAACTATGATTCTAGCACAGTTCTAACATTCATCCTTTCCTGGTATCCTAGAACCGAGGTTCTCTAAATTAAGTGATTTGAGTTTTATGGTTCTAGGTGAAGAAATGATAGTTTACATACTAGCTTTAGCATCTAAATATCTACGGCCTTCTAATGTTCTACTAGATAAGGTTATTTTCCTAACTATAGTAACTAAACTGTAATTAAGAGTCACCCTATCTTTATCTATTTACTTGACGCTTATTTGACCTAGGACTTCCTTGGGTTACTATTCCTATTATCTTATTTGCAACTAACTTCTTACAGTTTTCTTGAATTCATTGTTTCTAAAGTCACAATGGAGTACTCTTTCAAAATTAGCACTACAATAAGCAATTTAACATAACAGCATGAAATATGAATACCTGTGGGGTCATCGGACTCCGAATATTCCCTAGGAGCTGGTAAAGCAAGTAGTTCCTCAGTGACTGCTGGGTCTGCTGGAGGCATTTTCCTAGGGCAGTCCCTTGCAAAATGTCTGTGCATTCCGCACATGTAGCAGTTGTTATTATGTTGAGAGGAAGTAGAGGTGCTCGCTTTTCGTTCCTGTTTCCTGGTGGAAATAAACCGACACTGTTGAATCCAGTGTCCTATTTTCCCACAATTAAGACAGTGTCTGCAGGGTTTCTCCTTGTCGTGGTGAAAATCACATTTGACGCATTTAGGATCTGTACCAACGTATTGACGGAGAGTAGAGGTCATTGGTGATCTACACTGCTGCATCCAGTGTCCCGTCTTTCCACAGCGCGTGCATTGTACACATGAGAGTTCAGTTTGATGATGGTAGTGACAATCCGAACAAAGGGGAGCTTTTCCCTTAAATTGTGCAGGACTGGGGGAAGATATCCTGACGGGGCAGTCTCGTGAAATGTGTTCGGACAGTCCGCACACATAACAATCCTTTCTGTATCGAGGAAGAGGATATGTAGTGTTTCCAGGATTTTGGTTATGAGTCGGGGGATTATTACAATCACGACTCCAGTGTCCCTTTCCCCCGAAGTTCAGAAAATGTTTGCACAGTTTATCCTTAGAAGGATGAAGACCGCACGTGGCACATAAAAGAGATTTGCCAGCATAACACTGACGACCCTCTGACTCTGGAGCAACGGCCATCTGGCGAAGGGGAATGGCCTTAGTGTAGATTACAAGTTCTCTTGATTTATTAGAACAACACCGCTTTCGCTTCCTGCTTGTTTCTCCTCCTTCCGGTTCCTTCTTCTGCGCAGCAAGTAGTGGGAAATTCCTAGCAAACTCCTCACTGTTCCTGATCCAAGTGATGATTACAGGGAGAACCGCCACCAACTGTTCAATGATCAGAGTTGCAAGTGCCTCGACTGCTGGGTCCGTCTCCTGCGAAGGGAGAGGCGGTGATGGTTGTCTTCTTGGTGACATTCTAATCATAACCAATAGAACATTGGTTAGTGCAATGATCGAATGCAGAAGACACAATGCAAGTAAATTCCTGATTCCTATGTTCTCTACATGCAGGGTCCCTAGGTTATATTCTTGGCCAAACCGTTTTAAATAAGTGGCCTATATTTCTCTATAACCATGGCTCTGATACCAATCTGTCACACCCCAAGCCGGCGGGGTAGGATCGGGTTTCCCCGTCGGGCGGAAGGTTCCCGGGGCGCGATATCGTGAGTGATAATCGAAATGATCAGATTGTTTACATTGCACATGATATATATAGATGAGAAACTTGCTAAGCAAAATAGAATTACAAGGTTAAATTACATCCGATAAGTTTATAATTTAACAATGTAAATCTACAATCACATCATAAGTCTTCAATCTTGCGTGTGCACAAGATATACAAAATAACTTGGTATGATGTCCAAGAGTATGCAGTCCAAAAAGCTAGGTCCTCTATCTGTAACCTAATCCAAAAGAAATAACTCTTCAGTTGACCTGTTCGTCACCTGAGAAGTCATGCAAAAAAAAAATCAAGTCAACACATGGTTGGTGAGTTCATGTAGTTTAGTATTTGAAAATGATTTGGAAATGGTTTGATAATGATTTGAAAATGATTTGATAATGATTTGAAAACCTCCTTCGGTAAAGACCCTAACCTCATTAACTTCACATGTAATATCCATATCGGTATGCTTATATATAGGGCATACCCCTGGGTCAAGCCAACAAACTCGTCCAGACGCCATCCCACCACATACTAATATGCATATGACACTGTTGTTAATGATAATTAAGCATTTTTACCCTACACACCTCTGATTTAGGTTTTGTTTTCCCAAAACTTGATTTACCTTTGATTCTCTTGAGTTCATCTTAGATATATGATTTCCCCAAAAGTCAGTAATAGAAATAAATGTTAAATATTTATTTAAATAAATAAAACATTTAATTACAACTAAGACATGATGATTGGGCCTTATTTGACTCAATCACTTAGACTTAGTTGTGGGTGGTTGTCCAAGTTGTAACCTCTCACACGTGACCCATGTCAGGCATAACTCACAAGGAGTACACCTGAACTGAGCGGGATTTTAATGTTTTGCCCGTTACAGCCTGACCCAATGGTCTTCTGCATCTGAGTGGGACTTTAAGGATATCCTTTGATTCTTGATCTCATGATTCTCTTGATTTGACTTTGATATTGATTTCATTGATCGTTCATGTTATTGCCCGTTACAGCCTGACCCGAAGGTCTTCTGTATCTGAGAGGGACTTTATATGTGTGTTACACGTGGTCTTGATTCCCTATACAACTGACATCCACCTTAACTTGAATATTAATGATTTCATTAGATCATAATGATTTCATTATTAACATGATTCACACACATTTATGATTTCTGATTCCTTGAGTCTCATGATCTTGATCTTTTGAATTTCCATGATTCACAATGATAATTGATTTGATTATGATTCTTTGTTCTCATATTTCCTCACTGAGTTATGATTCCTTTGAATTTGATCCTTTGATTTTGTTCATTTGATTCCACTTTGAGTTTAGATTCTTGAATTTGAGATTGATGGACTAAGGGTTGATTTAGAGTTTAAATTAAAGTATTACTCATAAGAGTACTTTAATTAATTTGGATATTTGATCTGTTTAATAATTACCTAGACAGGAGTCTAGGAGTATCAACAAGCATATATATGTAAAACATATAATAATTAAAAGCATTTAAATAAACAGTTTATATAAAACAGTTTACGCATGCTTCTCAGCCCCGCGTTTTAAAACAAAAATGTTAGAAAATGGGCAATGAACTCACCTGTGTTGCTGTGCAAATGAACCACAAAAGATATGCGCGCTCTTTGATTGTTGTAACCTACGTATCTTCAGTCCCTGAGTTGTTTTAAAAGAATTCGAATACGATAAATACATACGGTAGTTGTCGTAACTAGGGTTTGGTCTCGGTGTGCAACTAAGTGTCCTATATTACTAAGGTGTTTTCTAGGGTTTTCTGTCTACTAATCTAAACTTATTACCCCATGATGACCCTTATCCCAAAATTAACCATTTCAAATCTTTAATTAAAGTGTTTTCAAATAATTCATGTTAAGCTAAACTTTTATTTAGAAATCATTTAATTAATTTAAGAAGGTTTATAATTCGTTTTCTTTTATTACAAACGTGATTACCTTAATAAAATATTTTAACGTGTGGTGGGCTTAGGTTAAGCCCATTGGGCCATTCTCGGCCCATTTGTTAGCCTTAATTTCATTCCATGATTCTTTAATCGCTTGTGTGTGCAACCCATCCTAGGTAGTTTCAAAGGAACCACCCAATGCAGTTGTATGTTGTTATATCTTGTCTAGGTGTTAGGAATTATTCATGAGAACAACACCCTAACCTTAGGCTAGTATATGATCAAATGAAAACTCTTGTTATTAAAACCCTTATTAGACGTTTCCTTTGTAAGCCTCAACTAAACTTCATGTGTGTATACTCACGATTTACCCATGCATGTCTCTCTTTCCATGCATATACATTCGCGTACCCCCACATACACACTCCCATGAATGCATTAAGTGTGTGTGTATTCGGTTAGCTCCTCTTATGTGTCTAATTGTTTAGAAATCCTCCATGACTCACATCCCCCACCCTTGGTCTCGGTCTAGGTTGCCCGAACAGTTGGTGGTCGAATGGCTTTTATCAGCGAATGTGGGCTGCTTGGCGAATGAGCATTGGCCGAAGGTGCTGGTCATTCGGCGAATGAGGACTGGCCGAATGACTGCCATTGCCGTATGTAAGGTTGACCGACTGAGCTGGGCTATGTCCGCAAGTGGTTGGCCGAATGAGGGATCATCGAATGAGGGGGGGTGGCCGACTGAGTATGTCCGGGCGAATGGGAAGACTTGGCTGATCGAATGAGGGCTGGTCGGCCGAAGGAAGGCTGTCGAATGGAGCCCTGGTTCGGGCGAATGGGAACTGGATGACCCAGTCATTCGCCGGGCTGTATCAAGCCATTCGGCCGATCGAGGTTCAGCAATTGGTGGCCACGATTTCGACTAACCGGCTGGGGATTCGAGTGGGTCTTGTTTCTACATCATTATAACAAGGGTTTGTGAGAATCCTATGGGCTTAAGATATGTTAAAACCGGTCCTATGAGGATTCGAGATTAGGGTTTTCAAAACCCTAAAACGCAACAAGAAACACGATCTTTACCTCGAATCTATCGGTTGGAAGCTCAGATCAGTTGTACTTTCGAGTTCTACTAGTGATGGTGATGATTTTGACACCAAGAACGCACAAAATGGTGAAGATTTGGGTGAGTTCTTGAAGAGAGAAGATGGGGAAAGGTTTTAGAGAGAGAGAGAGTAGAGAGAGAGTGACGATGAAGATGGAAATGGCTGGTGGTTGTGGTTGGTGTGGCCATAAATGCCACAATTAATGTTTCAAATTAAGCCGGGTTCGTTCTGGTTCGTTCGGTTCCGCGTGGTTTCGCGTAGAAATACCGGTTTCTCGTCGTTTTCGTTACAAAACGACTCGGTTTTAAAATAGGATTAATTAAATTATTTTAGGTTGTGATTCCTAATAAATTAACTAAATATCTCCTTATTTATTTTAATTTTTCAAAATTATTTAATTACCGTTTAAATCGAATCGCGCAGTCATCGCGCGTATTTGTTCGAATCGTCACCCGAACAAATACGACGATAACTACACTTTTCAACATTGTTTTCTAATTGTTGGATATCATTCAGAACGTTAAAATTCCAGATTTATTCGTACAGATCGTCACCTATACGAATAATCTGTCGGTTTAGCATTCACATAACGACATCTGTGTTGTTTTGTTCAGTAAAGCCTCGCATGCGTTTATACGTAATAAAATCCTAACAATTAATCACATGATGGTTCTGTGTTGCCAGATAATTATCTGACTCAAGAACCATAGTTCTGATCATTGTTTCTCTGAATTGATTATGAATTTACTGTTTTGATAACATGAAATGATACTGAAACTTAACATGGATATGAAATACACTGAATTACATAAAGTTTGTACCTGATCACTGTTCATGTACTGTTTAAGATCACTGTTCCGGTGACGGTTCCGGCACTGATGTTACAGTTATAAACAAACATGATGAGTTACATGTAACTTTATGGCATACATATTTTTATTTAATTTTTTGTTTTTGCTTATTACATTTAAGACATTATAATTAAAAGTCATAATTTTTATTTTAAATTGATTGATTGGAATGAGTTTTCTTAGTTTTTTTTTTCAAATTTGAGAAATTTTATTTAAATCCACACACACACACATACATGGATTGTATCATGTGAAAATCTAATCTTATATATAAAACCCTTAAACTGTATTTGGGCTATCCATTTTTAATCTTTAAAATAAATATGTGATTTATATTAAACTTGAATAAAAAATTGGGTTTTGATTAAACACATTAGTTTTAATATGGTTTAATGTGGATCACACATTTATTTTTTATATTTCAAACGAATGAACCGTATAGTGTTTAACGATTGCCTCTCTAAGATCAAGTTTTCACATGATACAATCCCTATATATTATTTTTTTAAATATCATTGTTACACATGTACAATACTTTCTTATTTTATATGTATGTATAAATTCAAATATGTTTAAGATTTTACGCTAGTATAAATTTTTAATAATTTGAAGTGACACATGAAAACAACTTACACCGGTGTAAAGTTCCAAACACATCCGAATTTAAATATTCACTAAAAAGGTTATACATATATAATACTTTTTTTTGAACGGCCAACAAACAAATTAATTAAAATACTCAAGCAAGGAGCTAGAGCCAAAGATACAACATAAAAGGAAAATACATTAGCCAAAATTACAACGAAAAAGAAAGCACATTCGCTCATCTCCCCAATTAAGAAAATTCAAAATTGCACCACCAGTCTCAAGATAGAGATAAGGTCTTTGATTGATCTTAATAAGAATATACGTTTCACGTGATAAAGATGAGTTAATAAATGATAAATGTAAGCTTATTGAATATATACTTGCCACTTATTGGATTGTTTTTTTTTGAAAGGCAAAAATCATTTTATTCACCAAACGACTAGCAACATGCTAGACAGAAAAGTAGACACCAAATACATACTATCACCCATTTCATCAAAATGAATTAATACAGTATAACACTATTCCAATCACAATATTGAAGAGTCCCAAAGTTGATCTATTCTTCATCCAAAGATAACTTAAGACTTTTATTTCTTCAAAAATTCTATTTATCGATGCCCTCTAGATTGTAAATGACACCAATTACGTACGTGTAATTTACCCAACGTTGACCTTAAATCATATAATTGTATTATAATAACTATAATTACCCAACTCCTTTTCATTGGTTAATGTGACCCTACTTATCCGTAATTGCCCTAATTTATCCTAATCGGTCATTATTAACCAAAACCTTAAATGAAACTACTTACCACTAATCAACCAACAACATCAATACTTCTTGATGATAGTAGTGAAAATTGACCCAAATTTATGATAATTGCCCATAACTGATCACTATTATTAAGAATGATTTATTTATATTTATATGTGGATCCATAAATAAATCCAATACATTTCCTCTTAAAATTTGCAAGATCTTTTGATGGGCTGTGAGCCTGTGATAGTGTGATAGCCCTAATTGGGTCATATTTGGTCCCAATGTCTTAGGTTTGAATGTGACCATGTGATGAATAATGAGAGATCGAGAACAAGTACCAAAATTTAATTTGTTTGACCAAGTTTAACTTTAATCAATAAACTATACCAAAAAGGCATTGCCTCAATGGTATCCAGGATTCTTTTAAATGGAAGATCTTTGGTTCAAATCCCTCCCGCAACGAAAAAGGGGTATGTGAGAGGTTAGGGGGTTTCCCAGTGGGGTTTCCTCCTAGGGTGGTTGTGGTGGCTCATGGGAAGTCCATGTAACTAGACCTTGGTGACATGGCCTGGAAACAGTGGGTTCACACGATTGAGACCTTCGCCGTTCAAAAATATTAATAAAGTCTGACTTTAAAAACTACTATTATTTTTTTAAACGGCTAATATTTGGATCATTTACGCATCACTAAAGTATAATCGTGTCACCAGCAGTATCACCCGATCATATCCATCACTAAGTCACCAATATAGAGGACACTCAATACTTTGATAAAACCTCCTTGTAGGATTCGAACCCAGTACCTTTAGGTTCCTCATTCCATCACCAAGATACCAGTAGGCTGCAATGACTTTGGTTAAAAAAAAGAACTATTTTTTTTTGTATTTCTTGAACTTGCTTCCGGTGTTTCCACATATTTAATTAAAATATTATTTTTCTAACTTTAATATATTTATTTAACAATTTTTCTATGACTTAGCTATGAATTATAATAGATTATTTAAAATTTTCTTTTTAACTATTTGTTTTGTAGTTTTACCATTGATTTTGCTACAGATTTCAATAACAATACTTTTAATACTTTTAAATTCATATGTTTTCAGTTTTCTTATGGATTTTACTAAAATATGTGCATTTAATTTTTATGCATTAATTTTCCATATGTTGCGACAAGTCTTCTATGATTTATTGATTTTTATTAGAATATAATTTAATATGTGTTTTTTTCATGTTTGCTATGAATTTTCTTATAAATTTAATTTGCAAAGAAATATCCATTGTTAAACCGTCGAAGAACATTTCTCCAACTAATCGATAGCAAATTCAATAGCCGATGCTTCTTTTTTTTTTTTTTTTTTTTTTTTTTTTTTTTTTTATGTAGCAAGATTTTAAAACTAATATACACTTGCATACAATGGCAGAATCGTTTAAGAAGTTGGGGGCGGAAATTTTAAAGCTTGAAGAAATTAAACCTATAAAAAAGCTTAACCTACCTACCGAAAAATTATCATTACTGACGGAACAAAAGAGGCCCCAACCCTCACTAAGTTTCGCCTGCTTGCGTAGTAGTTAAACTATCTACATATTTTTTAAAGCTAACACTTTTTTAATGAGTTATATGTTATATTATATTGTAATTAGATGTAAAGGAATCTTAACCAAGGGCTTCTAGCCTATGGGAGGTCTTGGGTTCGAATCCGGGCTGAGGCATATTTGCTGAAGCATATTTGCTGAAGCAAGGTCAGGGGGTTTACCCAGTTGTGGGGTTCCTCCTGCGTGGCCTCGAGCATACGCCCCAGAGCGTCAAATCCGAGGGGACGGTATCTAAAATAGTAAAGGAATCTTAAATAGTTTGGAGGTACGAAGTACAAGTTCATTTAATATTCCTAGGAGTAGCATCCCTGACAGGGTCAAAGGGGCAGAGCCTCTAATGGCGGTATCTAACCGGCATTTACTTAATTCTTATTATCTTGCCTTGACTCTCGTTTCGATCCTTAAATATACATGCGAAAGTTAACCACAATTAACTTTCATCTCCTTGGTGAAAAACGCAAAAAGAGGGACTCAGAAAGAACGTTCGTATTTTCATATCACACGCGGAATTCTCTTGGATTATCCCGATCAAATTTCTTGAACTCGGAAGAGTATAAACATTGATTTTGGAAACCGATTCTTTACACGATCCAATAGATATACTGGTTTTAATCTCTGAAACTCTCCAACATTATCGACAGGTAACTTCGTTGTCATAAAGACATAATCAAAGTATTTTTCAAACCGAAAGAAACACGTATAATTTTTAAGTCAAGTCTTCTAACATATAAAAGTTATTGGTGGCCCATTTGTTATTACTTATTTAATACATGTTATATAAAAGTGGGGTTCATGGGCAATTTGTGTAATGTGACATTTTCATTATGATGGTAGTAATACCAAGGGCCACGTTAATTAGTTGAACTTTTGATACATAACCAATTCAATTTACAGGTTACACATGTTTGGGTTGCGATTGGCCAGAATTGAGAGTTCAGAGGTTTGTGATTATTTATGAAACACACAGAGCATGGTGGTTGTGATGAAACATCACATAGCATGAGTACCCCTTAAATCATGTGTTTATAAATATATGTTTTTGGTTTTTTTTTTCAATTTGTTGGTTTTTATTTAAATAAATCTCTATATGTACACAAATATCAAAAATTTTGTGCCCCTAAAAATGGGAATGGAATAGAGGTTGGGTTTACCTCTTCTCAGCCGCCCAAGCAATCTTTGTAATATGCCAGACTGCTAGTAATTGGTATGTTTATGCCTTGTCTGGGATTGCTTATTTAATTTTAAAAGGAATTCTTGTCAAAAGTACTTATTAACTTATGTCTTTTTGAAATGAAGTTTTTAAAAATGTGTTTGTATTAGCTTTTCCAACATAAATTTTTAAATTGACGAAAAATGACATTTTTTAATTGACATAAATTTTAAAAAAATGTGTTTGGATTAGCTTTTCCAACATAAATTTTTAAGATTATTGGGTAAAGGGTAAAGAGCGGGGTAAATTTGTAATTTTATGTCAATAAGTTATAAGTCATTTTAAAAAGCTATAATTTTTAACTTTTGAAAAACAACTTATTATACTTTTACAAAAAGTTGGTTTCAAAAGTCTTTTTAAGTTTGACAAACAACTTATTAATTTATTAATTTTTTTCAAAAAGCCAATAAATCAGTAAGTCATCTTTAGATGAAAACCCAAACAAGGCCTTAATCTATCAAAATCCAATTTAATCACTTATTGATTTGCATGCAAAACTTATGTTTTATGTCAAAACTTGATTCATATTGGAACTCATTAAAATTACCTTATTTAGTAAAGTCGGTTACCAATTACAGATTTTTATTTTTTAAATCTCAAAGCAACTTTATATTAAATAATTAATTTTCAGTAAAACAAAACATTGCAAACTTGCCTTGATGGCAAAAACTTTAGTGTCACACCCCCGCTAGAGCGGAAACACGAGGGTGTCACGAAATCGGATCTCTGAACGCATTGTGTTTAAAGAAACTACTAGCATGCATTCATGGTCCATAAACGATACATAATGTCAGTTACAATATTCCAAAATAAATACAACATATAAAGATTCTTCATATTGTCTAACTATCAAAACAATATTGTCCAAATCTTCGGTTGTATCACAAAAGAGCATGCATATTCCAAGCTTAGTTATTTCCTGAAATACATGCATAAAAAGGGTCAACTAAAATAGTTGGTGAGTCCGTAGGTTTACGACTCGATAAAATGTTGAAGAAAAATATTTATAAAATTTATCCATATGATGTTTAAATTAAAATTAGCACAAGTGAATGATTACTTAACCATGAGCCCACAACCAAACCTATGACTTTTCGCCCCATAATGCCAACAATCAATCAAATATATAGTAAATGGAAATATACATTCATTTAAGCCCAGGCACTTGGGAACGATTTGGTGCGACCAAAATCTCGAAATGAATGGGGTCGTCAGCCCGATAGCACTATCCATATTAATCCACGGCTCGTCAATTGAGCTAAATAGTTGTGGAATTACCGATATAATACATACATTCATACATATATATACCAATGGGGACTTTGAAATAAGTACTCATGAAATAAACATTCAAACAAGTATCATTTTAATAAACACGTATGGATAAGTAAGATAGCAAGTATTTCACCCCGAAGAGTATAAATATTTAAATAAAAGGGGGCTACGAAACTCACTTGAGCAGTGATCAGGCGGTTCCAAGTAACCGTGAGTTTAGGGTTCAGTGTCCTTCTCGGGCCCTACAAAAGTATGGCACTTCATGAGATCCATGGAATAACCCCTATTGTTATCGAAATATATTTTTGTCTTAGTGTTTGTTGATTTTAAATCTTAGTTTAATTTAAAGTTAAATTGAGGGGGACTTACTAGTTTGCCCAAATTTAAATAGGGGACTTATGATATTGCCCAAAATTATAATAAGAAACCTTCATTTTATTTTACTTATTCATTTATTTATTGATTTATTATTATCGTTATTCTAATTATTGTTATTATTATTATTTGTCAATATTCTTGGTGTTATAAGACGATCCCCCTAAGCTTAATTTACCAAATGCTCGTGTATTAATCTAAGGATGTTTTAAAACATACTTTGGCTTAGTTTAGGTCTTATGTCAAAGTTTAAACAGAAATCCACCTTATGCATGTTTTATTAAATTATACTTGCTTGTTTAAACCATAGTCCTTATGTGTGCAAGCTATATTCACATATGTTTGAGTTCATCCTTTAAATACAACATTTTATGGTTTTTATTAGTATCTTATTTTATTATATACATATATATATATATATATATTTAAACCTTCATGGGTTATACTTTCCTTATTCTGACGCGATCATTAGCTTGCACGTAGTGACCGAGATGGGTTACCACCTTGCATGGAGATGCATGCGGCCGGTCACTCCTTTTTACGGTTAATTTTTGCGGTTTACTCTTGAGCATATCTCATATATTCACCGTTCCTGATCACTTCTTTAAATCATTGAGTAAGAAATGGGTTTAGAGTCAGGTCTCTTGTGATAAGTTTTCTTGTAGGGATTTTCGATTTAACCTTCTTAGCTCATTATTTTTTGTGATGAGTTTAATATGTTTAAGTAAGAATATATATATATGTTGAGATGTGCATACTAAGTACAGAAACTTACGAGAACTGGTAAGGAATGGTTGGAATTTTTCTTCACCAGCCACGTACAACCAGGTCTAGTCACCTTCGATATGGAGCTTCTTGGTTGCTGCCTTATTTTCCTTCACGAGATGCTGTCAGGAGTGGTGTTGGCTGCAATGGGAAGCTGTTAAGCGGCTTCTTCACTGTTGGGTGGTGCTCGGCTAAAGGGTTGCTGGGTGACAGTCAAACGGTGGCCAGGAGATGGCGATCTTCGGTGCAGCCAAAAGGAGTAAAGAAAGTGGCAGTTTACGGTTGTCGCAGAAAGTTAGAGAGCTGATTGGGAGTTCCTTGCTTTAACCAGCATCTCACGAGGAAGAAGAAATGAGGTGAGGAAGACCTGATCGTAGGGAGATGCTATTGGGAGTTTCCTGAGTCAGCTACCAGTCGAGAGGTTTAAAGAAGATGAGTTTAGATGTTATGGTGCAAGTTTTTCTTCTAACTCCCGGTCCATTTTATAGATGAAAAGAAGAGTGGGGAAGGGAGTAGGTGGCATGGGAACTCTTCATTTGTCAGGAAAGTATGGAGGGAAAGACATGTTTTTATCTTTCTTTTTTTTTTAATGAAATTAATGATTGAAAAGGTTTGATGTGTGTACTAAGAGCCGTAAAAGAGATGATATGTATATCTTTAAGATCCTCTAAGTATGGTGATATATGAGATTTGATTTGACATAACATCCTTTTATTATTATTATTATTATTATTATTATTATTATTATTATTTGGTGATCGTGTGGTTCAAAAATAGAATGGAGGTAGTTTGTTTAATTTCACTTTGTATTTATATACATATATATTATATAAACTCTAGTTTGATGGTAGTAAAATTGGTGACTAGATGCTGGAATCTTGGTCTGGTCAAGGCTTAGAGAAGAAGGGTAAGGACTCAGAATTAACAAGGCAACATAAGTCGGTTGGTTCAAATGAATTGGTTGAATATCAAGAAGGGTGGTCGACCAAGATTTAGGTTGGTTTCTTGAGTGAGTTTTATTTTTATTTTTTTTAAATTCTATAAGATGTGTTTATAGAAGTTTATTGCTTTTGTTGTATTCATTACCCACGATTGGGTGTTCATATTTTAGTGAGGGTGCAGGTAAGGGTTTATGTGTGCGTGTATGTATTTAGATATATAGCCCATAAAATTGGTTCATGGAATTTGTTTTGTCATTAAATTATTGCCATTTTTTTTTACAATTATAGACTATGACTACATTACTCGAATAAGATAGGTAAGTAGGGACCTGAATTTGTTCCGATTGTTATAGTCTCCCCTGGTTAGAAGAATTTCGTCCCGAAATTCAGTTATGGTCATGAGCAGGCACATTTGTAAATAGATGAGGATATTTTTGTTTTATTTGATCCTCTCGTTCCCATGTAAACTCAGGACCTCGTTTAGAGTTCCATCTGACTTTAACAATCGGTATTCGACTTCTCTTTAGCTTTTTCATTTCACGATCCATAATTTCAATGGGTTCCTCGATAAAATGTAGCTTGTCATCGAGCCGAACTTCATCAAGAGGGATTATTAATGATTCATCCGATAAGCACTTCTTAAGATTTGATACGTGAAATACGTCATGCACACCACCGAGTTCTTGGGGTAATTGAAGTTTATAAGCTACAGGACCAATCCTATCTAGGATTTCAAAAGGTCCAACATATCTTGGTGCTAATTTTCCCTTCTTGCCGAATCGCACCACACCTTTCCACGGAGACACTTTCAACATTACTTTATCACCAATTGAAAACTCTAGTGGCTTCCTTCGATGATCGGCGTAGCTCTTTTGTCGGTCTCTGGCGGCTTTGATCCGTTCCTTTATTTGTGCGATTTTGTCGGTTGTTTCTTGAATTATCTCTGGCCCAATTACTTGACTTTCCCCAATTTCGGCCCAGCAAACTGGTGACCGACATTTTCTGCCATACAAGGCTTCAAATGGAGCACATTGGATGCTTGTGTGATAACTATTATTGTAAGAGAATTCAATTAATGGAAGGTGAGCATCCCAATTTCCACCAAAGTCTACCACGCAACATCTAAGCATATCCTCTAAGGTCTGAATTGTTCTTTCTGTTTGACCATCGGTCTGAGGATGATAAGCAGTGCTCAGATCTAAACGTGTTCCCATTGATTTTTGCAAGGATTGCCAAAACCGAGAGGTGAATCGACTGTCTCTATCAGATATAATTGAGATAGGTACTCCATGTCGAGTTACAACTTCATTAATGTAGAGTCGAGCCAATTTCTCCATCTTGTAATCCTCTCTAATTGGTAGGAAATGAGCTGATTTTGTTAAGCGATCAACTATAACCCATGTGGAGTCATGACCACTCGAGGTACGTGGAAGCTTGGTTATAAAATCCATAGAAATTTGTTCCCATTTCCACTGAGGGATTTCTGGTTGTTGTAACAAACCTGAGGGCTTCTGGTGTTCAGCCTTGACTTTTGAGCACGTTAAGCACTTTCCGACATATACAGCTATATCCTTTTTCATCCCAGGCCACCAATAGTATTCTTTGAGATCTTTGTACATTTTGTCGGCACCAGGATGAATCGAGTACTTAGACTTGTGAGCTTCATCAAAGATTAATTCCCGCAAGTGGTTCAGATCAGGGACCCATATTCTTTCTTGAAAATACAACACTTCATCATCTTTTGATTCTAACTTTTTCTCTGCTCCACATAACAGTTCATCTTTTAACTCTTTGTTCCTTAAGACCTCTTGTTGTGCATTCAGAATTTGGGTCTTAAGAGTCGTTTGAATTGTCATTCCCAAAGCTCGTACGCGTATGGGTTTGACTCTCTCTTTCCTACTCAATGCATCCGCAACTACGTTGGCCTTGCCTGGGTGGTAACGGATTTCACAATCGTAATCGTTTAATAATTCTACCCATCGCCGTTGTCGCATATTGAGCATTTTCTGGTCAAGAATGTGTTGGAGACTTTTGTGATCGGTATAGATGAGACACTTTGTACCATATAGGTAATGTCTCCAGATTTTTAGTGCAAAAATGACTGCTCCTAACTCAAGATCATGAGTGGTATAATTCTTTTCATGAACTTTGAGTTGTCGAGAGGCGTACGCAATAACCTTGTCTTTTTGCATTAGCACACAACCAAGACCTTGGTGTGATGCGTCACAGAATACAACAAAGTTATCAGTACCCTCCGGAAGAGATATGATAGGTGCATTGCACAACTTATGTTTCAACAGTTGGAAGGCATCCTCCTGTTCTTTTCCCCAATCATATTTTCTATCCTTTTGTGTCAAAGCAGTTAAGGGTTGGGCTATCTTAGAAAAATTTTCGATAAATCTTCGGTAATACCCGGCCAACCCTAAGAATTGTCGGATCTCCGTCGGAGTCTTTGGTGCTTCCCATTGTTTTACTGCTTCTATCTTGCTTGGGTCCACGTGAATTCCTTTTTGATTAATTACATGACCGAGAAAGTGAACTTCTCTTAGCCAGAACTCGCATTTGGAAAGTTTAGCGTACAACTTTTCCTTAGCGAGTAGCTCCAAAACCAACCTTAAGTGTTGTTCGTGGTCTTGTTGATTTTGAGAATAGATTAATATATCATCAATGAATACAATCACAAATTTATCGAGGTATGGCTTGCAGACTCGATTCATTAAGTCCATGAACACGGCAGGGGCATTAGTCAGCCCAAAAGGCATTACTAGGAATTCGTAGTGCCCGTACCGAGTTCGGAAATCCGTTTTAGGAATGTCTTCCTCTTGAATACGTAGTTGATGGTAACCCGACCGAAGGTCAATCTTTGAAAAATAAGTTGACCCTTGTAATTGGTCGAATAAATCATCAATACGGGGAAGAGGATAACGGTTCTTGATCGTCACTTTGTTCAGTTCTCTGTAATCAATACACATTCGAAATGTACCGTCCTTCTTTTTCACGAACAGCACCGGTGCTCCCCAAGGAGAGAAACTTGGTCTAATGAATCCTCGATCCAATAGTTCTTGTAATTGATTGGATAACTCCTGCATCTCCGATGGTGCTAAGCGATAAGGAGCTCTAGCAATTGGTGCGGCTCCAGGGACCAAGTCGATGCGAAACTCGACTTGTCGAACAGGTGGTAGACCAGGAAGGTCTTCCGGAAAGACTTCAGGGAAGTTTCTAACAACTGGTATATCATCAATCTTCCTCTCTTTAATCTCCTTTACCTTCACATGAGATAAGAATGCTTGGTACTCCTTCCTTAGATATTTTTGGGCTTTCATGGATGATATGATGTGAAAACTTCTTTCGGGAGTTTCACCTTTGATTTCAAGTGTTTCGTCATTCGTGAGTGGAATGCGAATAATTTTATCGAAACACTTAATCTCGGCTTGATTTTTAGATAACCAATCCATCCCTACAACTACATCAAAGCTTCCAAGTTGAATTGGAATAAGGTCAATTTCGAATGAGTGATTCTCTAAACTTATTTTGCATCCTTTAAGGATTGTTTGAGCTTTTAACAATTTTCCGTTGGCCAGTTCAATTGTGTAAGGTTCATTTAGAGGAATAGGTTTTTGTGTGATCAAGCATTCAAATTCAGGGGATATAAAGCACTTATCAGCTCCCGTATCGAATAAAACAGATGCATAGTTATTATTGATGAGATATGTACCTGTCACTACATTGGGATCCTGACGAGCTTCCTTTGCTCCAAGTACGAAAGCTCTTCCCCTGCCCTGATTGCCTCCATTTGTTGGTCCACGTTGTAATTTTGGACACACATTTCTCAAGTGTTCCAAACTTCCACACTCATAACAATCTCTTTGATTGTTTCGGCAGTTTCGAGCAAAGTGCCCTGTCTTCTTACATTGTGAGCAGATGGGACATTCTCCTTGGTGATACAAGTTACACTTGTTGCATTTTGATGGTGGAGGTGGTTTCTTTTCATGTGTGACTGCCCCATAGTTGCGGGCAGTTGTGGTCTTCTTGCTTGGTGCGTTCGCCGGGCGTGAGCTCTCAAACTTTCGCTTTTCCCCTGCACCTTTCTTTGTCAGTGTTCCAGTTCTGATCATCTCATCAGTCAATTGTCCTGCCAGGAGGATGACACTTTTCAATGTGGTTGGTCGAGAGGAAGTGACCAAGCCCCGAATTTGAGGTGCCAAACCCCAGACATACCTTTCCACCTTCTTGGCTTCCGTGTTAACCATATGTGGAAGTAAGCATGACAGCTCATGAAAGCGATTAGTGTATGCTTGAATTTCAGCACCAATCATAGAGAGATTCCAAAACTCAGCTTCTAACTTTTGCAGTTCATTAATAGGGCAGTATTCTTCAGTGATCAATGCCTTGAATTCATTCCATTCTAGTGCCTCAGCCTCGTCAATTCCACGAGCTTGAATCTGGGTGTTTCACCACGTTAAGGCTTTACCTTGGAGTGAACACACCGCATACTTCACCTTTTGGCTAGGAAGACAATCACTGATGCGAATAACCGCCTCCATCTTCTCAAGCCATTTCAACACTCCAACGGCCCCATCATTTCCATAAAACTCCTTAGGTTTACATGCTACAAAGGTTTTGTAGGTGCACCCCTTGTTG
The DNA here is from genome assembly GCA_009363875.1 of Mikania micrantha. NCBI lineage: Eukaryota > Viridiplantae > Streptophyta > Magnoliopsida > Asterales > Asteraceae > Mikania > Mikania micrantha. The sequence continues at coordinate 24,354,205 of CM018693.1, read as the reverse complement.
GCAGTTCCCTCTCCGAGGTCTATATTGTTGCTTGCAGAGCCGTTGTGACCACCGTTATTATTGGTCTTGTTCCCTGATGTTGAATTGATTTGAGCAACGATCTTAGGTATGGCAGCTTCGATACGCTTATCCACAATTTCAGCAATGTCATTGGAGTTGAGAGTTGTGTTTTCGGGATTTGCATTTTCAGTTTCGGTAGTTTGCTTCGGCTTCCTCCCTCTCCTTTTTGGCGGCATCTTCTATACACACATATAGTATTCTTATTTCACAACTAAAGGCAATTAATCATTACATATCATGTAAATGCACATAAGTCCTAGGATAAGCTAAAGGTCATAGTCTAGGTTTCCTTAAGAAAAAAAACCTAATTCCCTACAACCAATGGCTCTGATACCAATCTGTCACACCCCCGCTAGAGCGGAAACACGAGGGTGTCACGAAATCGGATCTCTGAACGCATTGTGTTTAAAGAAACTACTAGCATGCATTCATGGTCCATAAACGATACATAATGTCAGTTACAATATTCCAAAATAAATACAACATATAAAGATTCTTCATATTGTCTAACTATCAAAACAATATTGTCCAAATCTTCGGTTGTATCACAAAAGAGCATGCATATTCCAAGCTTAGTTATTTCCTGAAATACATGCATAAAAAGGGTCAACTAAAATAGTTGGTGAGTCCGTAGGTTTACGACTCGATAAAATGTTGAAGAAAAATATTTATAAAATTTATCCATATGATGTTTAAATTAAAATTAGCACAAGTGAATGATTACTTAACCATGAGCCCACAACCAAACCTATGACTTTTCGCCCCATAATGCCAACAATCAATCAAATATATAGTAAATGGAAATATACATTCATTTAAGCCCAGGCACTTGGGAACGATTTGGTGCGACCAAAATCTCGAAATGAATGGGGTCGTCAGCCCGATAGCACTATCCATATTAATCCACGGCTCGTCAATTGAGCTAAATAGTTGTGGAATTACCGATATAATACATACATTCATACATATATATACCAATGGGGACTTTGAAATAAGTACTCATGAAATAAACATTCAAACAAGTATCATTTTAATAAACACGTATGGATAAGTAAGATAGCAAGTATTTCACCCCGAAGAGTATAAATATTTAAATAAAAGGGGGCTACGAAACTCACTTGAGCAGTGATCAGGCGGTTCCAAGTAACCGTGAGTTTAGGGTTCAGTGTCCTTCTCGGGCCCTACAAAAGTATGGCACTTCATGAGATCCATGGAATAACCCCTATTGTTATTGAAATATATTTTTGTCTTAGTGTTTGTTGATTTTAAATCTTAGTTTAATTTAAAGTTAAATTGAGGGGGACTTACTAGTTTGCCCAAATTTAAATAGGGGACTTATGATATTGCCCAAAATTATAATAAGAAACCTTCATTTTATTTTACTTATTCATTTATTTATTGATTTATTATTATCGTTATTCTAATTATTGTTATTATTATTATTTGTCAATATTCTTGGTGTTATAAGACGATCCCCCTAAGCTTAATTTACCAAATGCTCGTGTATTAATCTAAGGATGTTTTAAAACATACTTTGGCTTAGTTTAGGTCTTATGTCAAAGTTTAAACAAAAATCCACCTTATGCATGTTTTATTAAATTATACTTGCTTGTTTAAACCATAGTCCTTATGTGTGCAAGCTATATTCACATATGTTTGAGTTCATCCTTTAAATACAACATTTTATGGTTTTTATTAGTATCTTATTTTATTATATACATATATATATATATTTAAACCTTCATGGGTTATACTTTCCTTATTCTGACGCGATCATTAGCTTGCACGTAGTGACCGAGATGGGTTACCACCTTGCATGGAGATGCATGCGGCCGGTCACTCCTTTTTACGGTTAATTTTTGCGGTTTACTCTTGAGCATATCTCATATATTCACCGTTCCTGATCACTTCTTTAAATCATTGAGTAAGAAATGGGTTTAGAGTCAGGTCTCTTGTGATAAGTTTTATTGTAGGGATTTTCGATTTAACCTTCTTAGCTCATTATTTTTTGTGATGAGTTTAATATGTTTTAGTAAGAATATATATATGTTGAGATGTGCATACTAAGTACAGAAACTTACGAGAACTGGTAAGGAATGGTTGGAATTTTTCTTCACCAGCCACGTACAACCAGGTCTAGTCACCTTCGATATGGAGCTTCTTGGTTGCTGCCTTATTTTCCTTCACGAGATGCTGTCAGGAGTGGTGTTGGCTGCAATGGGAAGCTGTTAAGCGGCTTCTTCACTGTTGGGTGGTGCTCGGCTAAAGGGTTGCTGGGTGACAGTCAAACGGTGGCCAGGAGATGGCGATCTTCGGTGCAGCCAAAAGGAGTAAAGAAAGTGGCAGTTTACGGTTGTTGCAGAAAGTTAGAGAGCTGATTGGGAGTTCCTTGCTTTAACCAGCATCTCACGAGGAAGAAGAAATGAGGTGAGGAAGACCTGATCGTAGGGAGATGCTATTGGGAGTTTCCTGAGTCAGCTACCAGTCGAGAGGTTTAAAGAAGATGAGTTTAGATGTTATGGTGCAAGTTTTTCTTCTAACTCCCGGTCCATTTTATAGATGAAAAGAAGAGTGAGGAAGGGAGTAGGTGGCATGGGAACTCTTCATTTGTCAGGAAAGTATGGAGGGAAAGACATGTTTTTATCTTTCTTTTTTTTTTTTTAATGAAATTAATGATTGAAAAGGTTTGATGTGTGTACTAAGAGCCGTAAAAGAGATGATATGTATATCTTTAAGATCCTCTAAGTATGGTGATATATGAGATTTGATTTGACATAACATCCTTTTATTATTATTATTATTATTATTATTATTATTATTATTATTATTATTATTATTATTATTATTATTTGGTGATCGTGTGGTTCAAAAATAGAATGGAGGTAGTTTGTTTAATTTCACTTTGTGTTTATATACATATATATTATATAAACTCTAGTTTGATGGTAGTAAAATTGGTGACTAGATGCTGGAATCTTGGTCTGGTCAAGGCTTAGAGAAGAAGGGTAAGGACTCAGAATTAACAAGGCAACATAAGTCGGTTGGTTCAAATGAATTGGTTGAATATCAAGAAGGGTGGTCGACCAAGATTTAGGTTGGTTTCTTGAGTGAGTTTTATTTTTATTTTTTTTTTAAACTCTATAAGATGTGTTTATAAAAGTTTATTGCTTTTGTTGTATTCATTACCCACGATTGGGTGTTCATATTTTAGTGAGGGTGCAGGTAAGGGTTTATGTGTGCGTGTATGTATTTAGATATATAGCCCATAAAATTGGTTCATGGAATTTGTTTTGTCATTAAATTATTGCCATTTTTTTTTTACAATTATAGACTATGACTACATTACTCGAATAAGATAGGTAAGTAGGGACCTGAATTTGTTCCGATTGTTATATTTAGGGTTCTGTTTTTATGGTTATGGGTTCGACCCAGTTGCCAGCTTTTTTTTTCTTTTTTTTTAACTTCCTTTTCTTTTACTTTTTCCCATATACCTTCCTATACTTATATATAAAATTATATTTTTAACTTCTTATACCGCAACATATGATGAATAATGAGGATTTACTTGATATCATTTGTTTTTGTATACCGTAACATGCAGTGAGGTTTTAGATGTTTTCCTTCTTTTTTTTCCTTTCGAATTTTCTTATATTTACGTAACTTTTTTTTTTCTTTTTTTTCCTTTAAATTTTCATATATTTGTTTCTAAATTACTTTTTTAATTTCTTTTACCACAACATGTGATAAAATGTGAGACTTTACTTGGTACCGTTTGTTGTTGTATACCGCACGTGTGGTTTAGTTTTCTTTTTAGTTTTTTCTTTTTTTCCTTTCGAATTTTCTTAAATTTTATATTAAATAAAAATAATTATTCGTATCATAACATACTAACGTATTTTATTGTCATTAAATATATATTATATCTTTTTTTTAATTTCTTTTTTCCTTTTAACTTTCTTATATTGTATACCCCAACTTGAAGTGAAGTTTTTCATTTTTTTTTATTTTTTATCATTTGATCATGTTTATGTCATTATGTGTGAACATTAACTTGACTTTGTCGCTACAGTTTTATACGTTTCCTGTTTGTGCTTAACCACGTTTATATCAACGCTTACCTCATTTATATTTATTGCAAACTTTTTTAACAAATTTCTAATTTCAATGTTTGGTTTATATCATAACATATGAAGTATAAAAAACGAGCTAACACAATTTTTACACATCTTTTTTTATGTTTAGACATGCTTATGTAAACACTGCTTTGTTTTAGTTTTTATAAAACCAGTCAATTACCCCTCGCGAAGCGCGTGCATAACAAGCTAGTTTGTCTTATTTATCATAGATGACTAAACAATAATGTTACGTATGCCTGGCAAAATGAGCGAATTGGGTCGGGTTTTGTAGAATATCAGAACAGATTCGGGTCAAGATGGGTGCGGGTCAGAACGGTTTTAAGCAAAATTAATTCTGGTCTAAATGGATTGTTCTTAAAAAACATTAATTTAGTTTAACTTAAGATGTGTTACAAGTATACAAATAGTCCATTTGGATAACTTTTAGTGATTTTCTCATCAAATATGTTATTAATCATTCTTAAATGTTTGAATCGATTGCATTTACATACTTTTTTGGTTACACATTGTAATCCCTAGGGGTTTTTTCTAGTTCGAATTCAAACTTTAACATCAACGAATTATGATTAAATAAAATTCCGTGTGGTCTCATTTGATCATTGTATTCATAAACAAATACATATTATAAAACATATACATAAATACAAACAAAAACGTTGCATTATATTTAATAAACAAATTCGATGATTAAAATATACATACATACATACATACATATATATATATATATAATATAAAGTTGTGTAAAACTTGAAATTTATTCGTAAGTAAAAAAATCTTAAATTTACATTAATTATTATTATTACATAATAGGAATATGTTAAAAAAAATACTAAAACTTAATTCAATTATATGAAAATTTGTTTCATAATAAACAATTATTATGTAATAGAAATTTAATCTAGACTTTATTTCATACTTAAACTTATAAAGCTTTACAAACATAATTAGTATAATCACTTGTAAAAGGTTATAAAAATCTATACCAAGTTTAGACATAAAATCATAAGATACATAAACTTGAGGGACTTGAGTTTACAAGAAATAGACATAGTATGTGAGGGGAAAAGAATTAATCAGAAAATGAAAGGAGGAAGGGACATGGAGGACTAAAAGTGACAAAAAGGAAAAGTTTATTTCCTTTTTCCCTTCCCCCTTACCCGTCGGATACCCAGACCCGATCCACGACCATATGAGCAACCCGGTTTCTTCCAGCTCACTTTGACGCGTTGCAGCAAGATTTTGGGTTATTTTGACAAGTATTCGGTCTTACGAATCATTTGCAATCTCGAATTTATAGAATTTAACACAAATCACGCGTGAAATCGTTTCCAAGAATAGCCGATCGACTGGGAATCTAAATTCACAAAGAACCACTATAAAACGACAATTAACCTACATCCTTAGAACCTTTTGCTCAAGTCGAAACCTTCTACACACACATAACTCGCTCACAAAGCTTCTGGAGAACACGTTGAAGCCGAGAGCCCTCGTCTGCAACTCGAACTCGAAGTCCATCCATTCGAAACTCATACCAAGTAAGTTATACATCCTTAGATTCGTACAAACATTAGGATCAAAAGCCCTATGCTTTTAATCCCTCAAAAACAACGAATGAATCGAATTGGATCGAAACTATTTCTAGGGTTCATCATTTATTTGGGGTTATTCAAAAACCAGTATAATAATAATCAGATGCGAGTTTCTTTCAGCGAAACCCCTCCCAGCCTAGCGGTTAAGACGCATGCTTGACTAGGAGGAGGTCACGGGCTCGAAACCCGCAACCGGCTTTCACAACCGGTTTTTTCCCATTTACCCATTCCAGTTTCATGATTTTTATTTAAAAATTATAGAAAATTCATAAAAATTATTCCTTAATATTCTGTCAATAAATTTCTATTACAGAAAAATTTTATTATTTATTTATTTATTTTTATAAATTGGTTATAGTCATAAATTATATTCAAAAATAATAATAATAATATTTATTATTTTAAAAATAAAATGATTGCTAATTACTAATACTTTAACAATCAAGTTGATTATTAGTTACAAAGAAAATTCCCTTTTATTATTTTGGATTGATAAGTAATTTTATAAATACTTTATTATTAAAAATAATGTGTGTGTATATATATATATATATAATTACCAATTCTTTTAAATGTTAAAATAAGCTATTTATTTAAACAAGTTAATTAATTAATTCTAAAAACTATAGTTGCGTTTATAAACTACAATCAAAATGATTTTAAATAGTTATTCCATTAAATAGTCTTAATGCTTTATCAAAATAATCTGCTTACTTATTTTAAATTTTAGAACCATTAAAGATGTACATAAAGTGATTTTTCAATTATTCAATTCTTATGAAAAAAAGATTTAAATCAAAAAATTTACTAATTCATAAACTATTCGAAATAAATGCATTTTAGACAAACTCTTAAAACATATTATGTAATTATGAAATTTGTCTAAAACAAAACAAATGGTCGGAATTAAATCATTCAAATTTTATAAAAAAAAATAATTATAAATATTCCAAACGATTCATTCAAACTAAGACATTTTCTTTTAGGACTTCCATAGTATGCCACATATTTTAGGACATCAAACGTGAGCTCTAAGCAATACTAAGACTATTATACATTTGAACTCTAGGGTCAAGCACTATCTTTTGGTTCAATTTGCTGTCAATTACCATTGGAATAACTAAGCATTCAATCATGTGAGTACATTCATACTCCCTTCTTTACATTTTGTAATGTTTTAGGGATGTTACACATGTCCTATATAAATCACGTATTCTTAGAGTCAAAACACAAATGATGCCATGACTTAGTCTTTATATATTGCCTCTGGTTGTTTGTGATTACATGTTGAATTCTATATGCATGATTCTAAAGAATTGCAAGCACATGTTACATACTTACATCAAGGTCTTGCAAGCCTATGGTGCACAAGTATGGTTTGACACTCCTTGAGGACTATCGAGGACTATTTGAGAACTATTGAGGACTATTGAGAACTATGATTACTTGATTGCTTGTTTTGTTTAACTATTGAGAACTTATTTGAATTTATGTGTTACACAGGATACCTTAGAAACTGTAAGAACATACACTTGAGATCAATGTCCTTTAGACTTTGAATTTGCATCTATTTCTTATGTATTATATAAACTCGTATGTGTACTCACCAACTATGCAAATAGTTGACAAAAATTATTTTACATGTGTAACAGGATAAGGAAGCATGATGAAGACATAAGATAGGCTTAGTGACCTAGTTTAAACATTGAAACAAATGTATAGACTTTTCAATTGTAATACTTTGATTTAAGTTATGTAATGTTTGTTTATTCTTTAATGAATGTTGTATTCAATTTGTAATAATCATGCACTAGATATTGAAACGTTATAATAGCGCCATGAGCTAATGAACAGTCGAGCTCGCGCCCTGACGTATTCCGCCGTCGGTCGGGGTGTGACAGATTGGTATCAGAGCCATGGTTATAGGGATCTAGGTTATTAGAAAATGGTGGCCTAGACTATAACTAAGCTAACCCACACATGAGTATCTCATGTTATTTTTTTTGTTCATTTCATGCTTATGTGCTATGTGTTATCTATATGCATTGTGTGATATATATATACATGTTACCATTGAGGAATGCCATCGTTGATAATATGCCTTGCTTACACTTAGTTAGTAATACCTTAGATTAAGACAACTTATCATCATGGGATTTACTTAGTTAAGCAATTGATTTAGAACTTGCTTTAAGTAAACTCCATTTCAAACTCACATATGTGCAAACAATCCTTAGATGTTAGGAATTTATACTAATTAGGCTTAATGCCTAATATTATTCTTTATACAGTATAGGAATTCCAATATTGATTTTAAGATCTCGTTAGAATTAGGTTTGTGAGGTGGATATGTAGTAACTGGAAGAGTGTAGTACCAGTAGTTAGAATTCCTGTCTAGGAAAGCTATTCGTATAAATCCCCGAGGTACTGTGGGACCTGTCTAGCTTTCCTGGGGACTTCTGATGAGAGTATGACCACTTATAGGCCAAAGCATATCACACTAAACACCTTACAAACTAAATGATTCTAATATGTCACCGGTATTCGATTCCGAATACCATTCCTTATGTTTTCAAACAAGTTCAAATGATTTGCTTATAATCTCATCAGAATTAAGTTGTTAAGAAAGAAATGTACTAACTGGAAGGGTCAATACCAGTAATTGAGATTCCTGTCTAGGAAAGCGATTCATAATCCCTGACGAGGGACCAGTCTGGCTTACCTGGGGATTCTCAATAAAAGTATTTTACCTATAGGCCAAAGCATGTTAACTTCTTACAAACAATATTAATTCTAAATGAGTTTTAATCAAATTCAAATGATTTCAACATATTTCTTATATACATCCAACTTCTATGATATCATTAGTTAAGATTAGTGATGGTGATTCATCACTAAACCTATAAGAAAATGATATCATTACCTTTTGTTTCGTTTTTATAATGCATATGTAAGGATTAAAGAAGTCAATAGCATCAAGTCTAAGAATTGTGATGGTGATACATCATTATATCTAAAGGATGATGATGTTATTCTTCTTTGATCTAAACAATGTATACTTTATGATCCAAGAAAATCAGTAACATCATACTTATGATTTATGGTGGTGATTCGTCATTAAATCTTAACAGGCATGATGTCACAATCCATGATGCTCTTACTATAAATCCATAAAATCAAATGAATACTATGCCTAGATTCAAAGCTCAAAAATCACAACATGCCAATAAGCATTCAATTCTGAATACCATACTTTAAGTTCACATAAAACCAACAAAGTTGACTAATTGTGACTTCATAAATGACATTTTATCTATGATTAGTAATAACCATTGTTACTATACCTAAGATATAACAAATGTCTCAATTCAAATACATTATTTAGCATTATATTCATTTATATTAAATTCCTTACCGATTTCCATTTCATGTTTATCTAGAATGGCTAGACGAGAACATGCTGTTGAACGTCGTATGGCCGCCGAGATGGCTGGACAAATGGAAATTGTGATACCTAACATAGTGATACGATTGCAACAACAACTCAACATTAACCCAACCAACCCAAACAACAATACCGAAACAACAAATCAATCCAAGTGCTCGTTTAAGCACTTCAATTCATGTAACCCACCCAAGTACGATGGTTCGGATGGAGCGACTGAATTGCTCCAATGGTTCGAAGGTATGGAGAGTACCTTCTTGAACAGTGACTGTCCGGCAAATCTAAAGGTCCGCTATGCAACGGGGACTCTTAAAAAACGAGCTCTCACCTGGTGGAACAACGAAAAACGAACCATCAGGGAAAACACTGCTGCTGAATTGACTTGGGATAAGCTTAAGGAACTCATGACCCAAGAGTTTTGTCCTCGCAATGAGGTCAAGAAACTTGAGTTTGAGTTCTGGGAGCTCAAGCAAGAGAGTGGCTAAAACCTGATCTATAACAACCGATTTCATGAACTTAGTTTGCTATGCCCAAACATGGTGACTCCGTTGGAAAGAGGGATCGAGAAATACATTGGTGGCCTGCCAATGTAAATCCAAGACTCGGTCTTTAGCAACAAACCTGCAACATTAGCTGATGCCATCCATATGGCTGCAACTTTGACTGACAATCATGTCAAAGCTGGAACCCTAACCAGGAAAGGGTTCAAGAAGGATAAGGATCAATCCAAAGGTTCAAATGAAACAACCAAAGAAAAAATCTAAACAGGGTCAAATACTCCTTCCAAGAACAACAAAAGAAAGGCCAGTCACATGAACTTTGTCGTGACCCAGGCCACACCCTTTCAACAATTAGCACCTTCCACCACCTATACCCAGGACAACAAAAAGGTTTACACTGGAACCCAACCTTTGTGTCCCACCTGCAACTTTCATCATGCAACCACAAACCCCTGTCGACTGTGTACAAATTGCAACCGATTGGGTCATTTTGCTACTGCTTGTCGAATGCCCAAAGTTCAAGTTAATCAAGCCAACGTACCTTACATCACGGCTCCTAGACCAAGGGCATGCTACAGCTGTGGGAATCCAAATCACATGCTCAATGCCTGCCCCTTTCGGTTCAAAAACAACGACTTGAATGCCCCACCTAATCAAGCTAATCAAAGAGCACGGGGTCAAGTATTCAACGTTAATGTTAATCAAGCCTGAAACGACAATGAGGCAGTGAATGGTGTGGTTTGATAAACCAGTCATTACGAATTCCTCTTACTCAACAAAAGCAAAGATAGAAGTTTTGATTTGAATTTTCAGTTGTTTTGATTCTTACGTTTCCGATTTCATGTGGAGCTATTTTACTTTTGAATGCTATGATTTATTATTCGTATTTCGTTTAGATTTCAATATGATTGACTTGAATAATGAAGTTTTAGTATGGGTGATTCCATATAAATCTTACACAACAAGTTCATATTATTGAATTCTAAGTAAACCGATCTATATTCTCATGTTTAAACAAAGATTCAAAAGATTCGATGATATTATAATAAGGTTAATGATAATTAGTTATCACAACCATATAATATCACATACTAGTGTAATTCTATATCAATTGTATATTCAAAATCAAGTATATATCAAGCTATACAATCATGAGATCTTATTGCAAGATTGCAATGGTCAGAATCTCTATATTTATACGATTTTGTAAGCAAAGTCAAGTATTCAAGCATCAATTCAAACATATTCAAAGTTTATGTTAGTCTTGGTAGGCAATTGGAATGCTATCAAAGCATTAGTGAAGTGGTGGGTTGGCTGCGGTATACCCTATATATAAGCACCACTGATACATTGATAGTAGTACTGAAAGCTTGACCAAGGATAGGATTGTTAATTCAAGCCACTATTCAAGTGATTCATTCTACAATCAAGTCTTCAACACTTAGATATACATATTTAGAGTTTAGGATAGTCCTGGTAGGCGTTTGGTATGCTATCAAAGTATTATCGATGTGGTGGGTTGGCTGCGGTATATCCTATATATAAGCATCAATAATACATTGATAGTAGCACCAAAAGCTTGATCAAGAGTTAGGTTAGCCAATTCATTCTACAAAGTCAAGTAAACCATGTTTTAGTCAAAGCACATAGTCAAATCAACTATTATTCATGTATCAATATCTAATATGTATTCTTACACTAGGTCAAATCAAATAGATCTATCATTATTCTTACCTTGAGTTACGCACGCTATTCTAATTCGAAACCCTTTTAGCAAGACAACTAGTTATACACAAATTCTAAGACAATAATACGTTACTGATCATTTGTATTAAGATTCACTACATTTCAAGACCTAAAACAAAAGATGAATTTAAAATTCTCTTAAAATTCTAAATGGTAGTGCAAGAGATTAAGACACTATTCTATAAAATCAATTAAGCAATTACATTTCTAAAATAATAAACAAATAATCAAAGTATACAAGTAAAACAAAACAAATTGAAAATAACCCTAAGAAAAACTAAACGCTCATGACAACAGTTTTGATTAAATAAATTTCGGGACGAAATTCCATAAAGTAGGGGAGACTGTAATCCCTAGGGTTTTTTTTCTAGTTCGAATTCAAACTTTAACATCAATGAATTATGATTAAATAAAATTCCGTGTGGTCTCATTTGATCATTGTATTCATAAACAAATACATATTATAAAACATATACATAAATACAAACAAAAACGTTGCATTATATTTAATAAACAAATTCGATGTTTAAAATATACATACATACATATATATATAATATAAAGTTGTGTAAAATTTGAAATTTATTCGTAAGTAAAAAAATCTTAAATTTATATTAATTATTATTATTACAGAATAAGAATATGTTAAAAAAAAATACTAAAACTTAATTCAATTATATGAAAATTTGTTTCATAATAAACAATTATTATGTAATAGAAATTTAATCTAGACTTTATTTCATACTTAAACTTATAAAGCTTTACAAACATAATTAGTATAATCACTTGTAAAAGGTTATAAAAATCTATATCAAGTTTAGACATAAAATCATAAGATACATAAACTTGAGGGACTTGAGTTTACAAGAAATAGACATAGTATGTGAGGGGAAAAGAATTAATCAGAAAATGAAAGGAGGAAGGGACATGGAGGACTAAAAGTGTCACACCCCCAAATTCCCACTCATGGAGTCAGTCCACGTGGGCGTGACGTGGCCAGGATCACAGCTCTTTGGTCATATAGAACGACTCTATATGAGTTCACAATCAAACAGTTTTGCAGAATAATATAAGTTTCATAAATACACATTGGAATATGTTTAAAATACCATAGCATAAATAAGTTGCAGCGGAAAAGTTAGAATTTCACAGCGGAATGTAAATTGTTTAAGACACTACATAGATTAAATTGTTTAAAACAAATCCAATGCACACAAAGCCTAAGACACGAGTCTATATGCGAGCCAGACTCCTTAGTGCTTCCTTGTGCGCATCCTAGCGTGTGCTCCATTCAGTTACCTGAGAATACATGCGAAAAGTGTCAACTAAAAAGTTGGTGAGTTCACAGGTTTAGACAGATTGAAAAGTAAACAGATATATATACTGGGCATGTTAAGTTTAGTTGTGGATCTACGATCCGTGGAGTGTGTCTGTTCATCTTACCGAAACTCGACTGTTCCCGTTTGTCTCCGCGGGTCATCGCTGAACCCGACGTCAACATCGAAATTACACTTGTTATGACCTCCAGTCAACATTGGTGCCGAGTGGGGCTAGTCAAACCCAGTAGTACTACGTAATTACGACTCGTTTGTTATACAACCAACGGTAAGGATAAGTGAGGACTTTAAGCGATAATAGTTACACTCGAAAATGGTTTTCACAACATACCAGTCATACATCTAAAATAGTGCATAGTATTCTCACCCCAAAGTTAAGTAAAACAGTTAAAGAGTAAAGTGGGGCTGTAAACTCACCTGAGTTCGTGAAATGCGTTCTTAACAGTAATCGAGTAGCTCGCCGGCTAGCAGCCACCTATATCACATAGGTGTTGTAAGTTTGTGTTACATGTGTGGGTCTCACAGGACCGTGTTGGTGTTTAACAACTCCAAGTTGTTATGTGGGTCGAGTTGACCGTGTTTGACCTAATGACCCGTTGGTGACGGTTTTGATCAAGTGTGTGTAACGTGCAATATAGTGTCGTGTGATGTGTACGGATACCAAAGTCACTTTCGTGAGGAAACTTACTATTTATAGTAAGTTTCTATTTCAGAAAAGTTTCCAAATTTGGCAAGTCATGCAATAAATCATAATCCGATTATTCTAACATGCATATTTAACCTAAATGAGCATGTTATCACATAGCACATGGTTACACTTAGTCGGTTTAGCACATTTTGTGCGTAAAAGTTACTAAAATTAGAAAGTTGTAAAAAATACACATGTTTTACCAAGTTTAACAACCGATATCATCTGAACATCAATACTTTAGTCCTATGTAGTCATTTAATCATAACCGTAACGACAAGCATGTGACCAATCATCGACTTTGCAAAATAAAGTTACTATTTATAGTAACTTGTGATAAAACATATTTTTCAACCCTTTTAGGGCACAAAATCATTTATTAATATCATAACAAGTCTTAACTAAGCATACCAAACATACAACATCTTTCAAATTCATTACTTCTAGCAAACATATAATAAAAAGTTTCCTTTTATAGTAATAGTCACAAAAATCATACCATATGCATCAAAAGTCATCACAATAGTCTTCTAAGCATCATTTTAGGCATAACTTATGAATCTAAACACATGCATTAATACCATTTCATCAAGATGCACATTTTTGTAACATTAAAGTTACTATATTTAGTAATAATGCAATTAGTCATGCTCTTGATCAAAATCAATACTTTTACACCTTATAATCCATCATCAATATCACTTATCATAACATTTTAATATTGAAAATCACATAAAACATCATGGATCATACATACATGTAGCCATAAATGCCTACTTCATGATAAAATCAACAAATAACCATCTTTTGACATAAAATCACCATAGATCATTACTAAATCACCAAATCAGTAGTAATAACATCTAATAACAGATCTAGATCATCAAGATTTCATGTAGGTGCGGGTTATGTGCATGCATGTGGCCTTAGAGGCTTGCATGTGTGATTTCAAGTGTCAAAATCACGAAATAGGGCTAGAACTACCTCAAGAGTCTTCTTGGGTGCTTGAATATCAATGGAGCAGAGGTGAAAGGCTTCAAGAAGATCTGGAATATCCCTCACAGCAGCTCCAACTCGTGTGGATTGATGAATGTTGTTCTTATGCTTCAATCCCTCCAATACAAGCTTCCTTAGAGAGTTCTAATGGCTTCCAGAACTTAGAAGATGGTTTTCAGAGTGAAAATAGTCAAGATGAGGGGTTTCAGTCGAGAGGAAGTCGGATTGGGTCGACAGAAATGATTAATCTTGGAGTTTTAAAGATTTTTGCGTGTTGGGGTCGTCGCGTACCGCGACACCTGTCAAAAAGTAGCTCCGCGACACGCGACGATTAAAATAATCATCTGTTTCCCGAAACACGTCGCGTACCGCGATGCTGGAAGATGATCGGTCGTCGCGTACCGCGACTCTTTTCGGTGAAATTCAAATTCTCCCGCCCCAGGCTTCGCGTACCGCGAAGGCCCAATTGGGTGCCCATCGCGTATCGCGATGGGTCTCGGCTGAGCCCAATAAGCCCAATTTCATAGTTTGAACCGATTTTCGCGAATTTCTCGATTACGATCATCGTTTCTCGACATGTGAGCATTGTTCTACTTAACTTAGGTTCCTCGGAACCTATTGTGCAGTGAAAGTGTTCTGTGGTTTGATCCGTTCACCAACGTTCGTCATTCAAGACACGTGCGAGTGTTGTGCGATAATTCCTTGAATTATCTGTGTGTTTGGACTGTTGTGCCACGTGTCACAATAAATACTATTATTCTAGTGCCACGTATGAAATAATAATACACATTATTATTAAAATAATATAAATGTTGACCTGGAAGTTGCGAGGTGTCACAAAAAGTGACAAAAAGGAAAAGTTTATTTCCTTTTTCCCTTCCCCCTTACCCGTCGGATACCCAGACCCGATCCACGACCATATGAGCAACCCGGTTTCTTCCAGCTCACTTTGACGCGTTGCCAGCAAGATTTTGGGTTATTTTGACAAGTATTCGGTCTTACGAATCATTTGCAATCTCGAATTTATAGAATTTAACACAAATCACGCGTGAAATCGTTTCCAAGAATAGCCAATCGACTAGGAATCTAAATTCACAAAGAACCACTATAAAACGACAATTAACCTATATCCTTAGAACCTTTTGCTCAAGTCAAAACCCTCCTGCACACACATAACTCGCTCACAAAGCTTCTGGAGAACACGTTGAAGCCGAGAGCCCTCGTCTGCAACTCGAACTCGAAGTCCATCCATTCGAAACTCATACCAAGTAAGTTATACATCCTTATATTCGTACAAACATTAGGATCAAAAGCCCTATGCTTTTAATCCCTCAAAAACAACGAATGAATCGAATTGGATCGAAACTATTTCTAGGGTTCATCCTCTATTTGGGGTTATTCAAAAATCAGTATAATAATAATCAGATGCGAGTTTCTTTCAGCGAAACCCCTCCCAGCCTAGCGGTTAAGACGCATGCTTGACTAGGAGGAGGTCACGGGCTCGAAACCCACAAACGGCTTTCCCAACCGGTTTTTGTGACAATCCGGCATTTCCGATTAATTCCGTTAACTCCAGGATTAATCAAAATGATATGTTATTGATCAAGAATAATCTATAAGGGTTAAGATTAATCAAAAATCAAGTTCTAAGTGTTTTAATTTCAAGGATTAGTCTACAAATAGTGATAATAGTCGATTTTGACTCCTAAAAGTCAAAATTCGTCATGTTCAATGTGGAAACTATGAACTCAATGTTAATTCGAGATGTTGATCAAAGTAAACGGTTATAAATCAGTACAATGATGATAATAATCATCAATTGCACGTTTAATTGCATGATTAATACCGAATTAAAACCATGAACCACTCAAAGGTTGTAACCGTAGCCTCTACATATCAAAATCGTATATTTGGACCATAACTCTCAAAATTCCACACACACAACTATTAGTCGGCAGTATTAGAGGCTTCTACAAACAGCAATTTCATTCAACAAGTGCTGGGAGAAGGATTCGATCAAGGGGTGGCCAAAGAACAATCATTTTATCGATCTTTATCAATTCGACATTGAATCAAGTAAGTAATTACTCCTACACACTCTGAAATGGCCGATTAAGAATACCCCTAACACAATTTCATCTAAGGATTTCGAATTTAATGGTTCGTGAATCTAGGGTTCATCACATAGACGGTTTGGGGGTTTCTGATCAAACGGGTTTAAAAACCCAATTAAATTATACAGATAGTTTCGTGTTAACATCACAAACGAAAAACCTCTTTCAATTTTGAGTTTAAATTACGAATTTGTCGATCTCTAGTTCTAGGGTTCGAGAATGAAAGTGTTTTGGGGGTTTCGATTTGAATGAGCTTAAAAATCAAATTGAATGTTATAGGAAGTTTCAGAAGAAGTCGAATAAGGTTAAACCTAAGTCAATTGTTTCTGTTATCAACGAATTGATAGAATTCAATCATTAGGGTTCATTGTTGGGGTTGATTTGGGGATTTTGAATTGAATGGATTCAATAATGAAATTATGTATTACAGTTAGTTTCAGAAAGCTCCGAGGAAGGATAAACCTATGTTAATCACATCTAACAACAACGAATTGTATGAATTCAGTTGTTAGGGTTCTTTAACATAAACGAGTTAGGGATTTTTAGTCCAAACGTGATCAATAGTCAAAATTAGGAACACAGACAGTTTCGAAATTGGTGTTGTACTAAAAACCCTATGATTTTGCAAACTAATAGTTGCGAATTCAATCCAGTTGATTTAAGAATTTTAGAACTTGAGTTCGAAATGTGTAAACTCAATAAACCGGGTTATAGTGAATGATTTTTGAAATTAAAGCCACCTATAAGGTCGATTGGATCCCAGAAACAAAACTCCATGGGTTTAAGTTCGATTGGATTCGAAATGGAGGGTTAATTGAGAATCATGTTTCGGTTGAGGATAAAAGGAAGGGAACCCGACTTGTGGATGCTTAAAAGGAATTGAAAGCAATCCATTAGCAATTGTAAGTGCAGATCAGATGGTAGTGTGTGGGTGTGATGAAGTAGAGGTCGCGGGTTCGATCCCGGCCTCTGCTGGTTTTTGGATTTTTAAATTATTTTGGTAATTTTATCATAACTCTTTCATTATAACTCCGTTTTGACTGGTTCAAGTTGCGTTGGAACCATAACGGAATCCCGAACTATTTAAAATAATAAGATTTATATTTTAGACCAAAAACGTAATCGCGTATGATTTCGTTTATATAAATAAAATCATATACGGCCATATGATTTTATTTAAACAATTTTAAAGATACGCGTACTTACGTATGCACATTTCTAACACTCTAACATACGTGTGTTGACACGTATGTGATTTCAAGCACAAAACGATATCCCGAATAACACTTAGTTATTGTTAAAACACAGATTCTTCGTAGAGGATTTTCTACGCGAGTTCACGAGTGTTTGATCATTCTGCTACAATCAAAGGTGTGTACACGGCCCCTTTCTTATTTTAATTGTTTTGGGGGAGAAAACATGTGCACAAACATTTTAGATACATATCGCTTGCATGAGTTAGCTGTTTACTATAAGTGTGCACATAACACTCAAAGTCCTTACACATTGAACCGTTTAGTTTGCCATAGTGCAAAGCGTGGTAGTTGAAGATAAATCTATTGGGTTTGACAAACCTAACTTGGTAGATGGGATCTACGCAAGTGTTTAACTAGCCAATTCAACATTACTATTGTTTGTGTTAGACAATAGTGGGAAGGCAAAACATGCGTTAGCATGCAACAGTCAGCTTCGGTGTCGACCACTTATGTAAATAGTACAAATGACTAGCTATCATGACTATGCATGTGTGATTATGTTATCTGCAAACATTATATTCAAACTCTTGTTTTAAACATTGTGAATGCTTAAACCTGTGTAATGCACCAACCTTTGTGTTGACTTGATTTACATGTTTTCTCAGGACGCTAAAGTACACAAGAAAGCAGGCATGGACTAGGAGATCGAGTCGCATGCATGTTTTATTTTTCTGTTGTTTGAATTGAACATTTGGGATTCTGTATTGTAATTTACATTTTACAACTGTTACGTTTGTTATTGTTTTAAAACGTTTCCGCAAACTTTGAAAACTTTGATATTACAATTTTAGACCAAAGTATGTTTTGAAATTCATATAGAGGTCTTCGTTATGTCTAATGATCTGAGATCCTGGTTTGTCACGTCCCAAACGGTATGATTCCGTTAGTTGAAAATTGGGGGTGTGACAGTTTTTGCCCATTTACCCATTCCAGTTTCATTATTTTTATTTAAAAATTATAGAAAATTCATAAAAATTATTCCTTAATATTCTGTCAATAAATTTCTATTACAGAAAAATTTTATTATTTATTTATTAATTTTTATAAATTGGTTATAGTCATAAATTATATTAAAAAATAACAATAATAATATTTATTATTTTAAAAATAAAATGATTACTAATTACTAATACTTTAACAATCAAGTTGATTATTAGTTACAAAGAAAATTCCCTTTTATTATTTTGGATTGATAAATAATTTTATAAATACTTTGTTATTAAAAATAATGTGTGTGTGTGTGTATATATATATAATTACCAATTCTTTTAAATGTTAAAATAAGCTATTTATTTAAACAAATTAATTAATTAATTCTAAAAACTATAGTTGCGTTTATAAACTACAATCAAAATGATTTTAAATAGTTATTCCATTAAATAGTCTTAATGTTTTATCAAAATAATCTGCTTACTTATTTTAAATTTTAAAACCATTAAAGATGTACATATAGTGATTTTTCAATTATTTAATTCTTATGAAAAAAAAGATTTAAATCAAATAATTTACAAATTCAAAAACTATTCGAAATAAATGCATTTTAGACAAACTCTTAAAACATATTATGTAATTATGAAATTTGTCAAAAACAAAACAAATGGTTGGAATTAAATCATTCAAATTTTATAAAAAAAAATAATTATAAATATTCCAAACGATTCATTCAAACTAAGACATTCTGTTTTAGGACTTCCATAGTATGCCACATATTTTAGGACATCAAACGTGAGCTCTAAGCAATACTAAGACTATTATACATTTGAACTCTAGGGTCAAGCACTATCTCTTGGTTCAATTTGCTGTCAATTACCATTGGAATAGCTAAGCATTCAATCATGTGAGTACATTCATACTCCCTTCTTTACATTTTGTAATGTTTTAGGGATGTTACACATGTCCTATATAAATCACGTATTCTTAGAGTCAAAACACAAATGATGCAATGACTTAGTCTTTATATATTGTCTTTGGTTGTTTGTGATTACATGTTGAATTCTATATGCATGATTCTAAAGAATTGCAAGCACGTGTTACATACTTACATCAAGGTCTTGCAAGCCTATGGTGCACAAGTATGGTTTGACACTGCTTGAGGACTATCGAGGACTGTTTGAGAACTATTGAGGACTATTGAGAACTATGATTACTTGATTGCTTGTTTTGTTTAACTATTGAGAACTTATTTGAATTTATGTGTTACACATGATACCTTAGAAACTGTAAGAACATACACTTGATCTCAATGTCCTTTAGACTTTGAATTTGCATCTATTTCTTATGTATTATATAAACTCATATGTGTACTTACCAACTATGCAAATAGTTGACAAAAATTATTTTACATGTGTAACAGGATAAGGAAGTATGATGAAGACATAAGATAGGCTTAGTGACCTAGTTTAAACATTGAAACAAATGTATAGACTTTTCAATTGTAATACTTTGATTTAAGTTATGTAATGTTTGTTTATTCTTTAATGAATGTTGTATTCAATTTGTAATAATCATGCACTAGATATTGAAACGTTAAAATAGCGCCATTAGCTAATGAACAGTCGAGCTCGCGCCCCGACGTATTCCGCCGTCGGTCGGGGTGTGACACACATCTTGACTCGTATTGTGTTTAAGTGATATCCATCTCAACTCATTCAATATTATTATGTTACCCATTTCAATCAATTATACTACAATTGTTTACCGAAACCAACCTATTTTCTTTGATTTGAGTAAAAATTGCCACCTCATTGTTATGATTTAGTATTTGATAAATTGGTATAGTTTAACGGACTTAACAGTTTAAAGTTATCACCATGAGCTAAATGTTGATAAATGGATTCTTGCTACTTTTTTTTTTTTTAAATTTTCTCTTAAGAAAAAAAAATTGTATTTTAATAAAACATCATAAGAGAAATTGCTTTAAAAAACTATATAATATCCTAATTTTTTTAAAAGATAAAAAAATTTAACACAATGTTAAAGACGAAAACAGTTAATTTTATAGTCGTCCAATAGCCAAGTATTTTAATGTTACAATCTTACGACTTCATTTAAATATATTTAAAACAAAACAATATTTATATAATTAATCAAAGTACAACATATAAGATATCAAAAATTCAACTTTTTTAGAAAACCTCAAAGCAAAGAAAATGAGTAAATACAAGTAACGTAATATAACAAATAAACACAGAATATAGTCCTAAAAGTAAAATGATAACCAATAACACATGTAATTTGAAAGCATAAACATAGAGTTTATTGCAACCACTTCTACATCCTAAGATGTAATACAAAACAAAAATAACTCGGTATTCATTGTGTGTGTAAAATTAATTCAAAAAATTCAAACAACTAAAACAATTAAACATAGTAAACGATACCCTTTAGTATTCATAAGTGGGGTTAAAAAATGCTTTAATAAACAAAAGAGACACTAATATGTACAAAGACACAATAACCAATACAAAAGACTCAATAACCTTTACAAAAGACACAATGTCTATACAAAAGACACATAACCTGTACAAAATTGTTAATGCTCGTCATTGTGCTTTTTTACAGATAATTGTGTATTTTTTAAAGATCATTCTGTTATCTATACTCGTCATTGTGTTATTTATACTCGTCATTGTGTCATCTTTGCTTAACATTATGTATTCTGCAACATTTTCGTGTCTTAAATTGTTCACGAAAACACAACATTGAGCAGAAACACAAAAGACACAATGATATGTATTCAAAAAATAATTTCGTATGTAAATTATAAACGGTTAAACAAAATGAGGGAAATTGATAAAAGTCAACAAATTTAGTAATTACTAAAATACCCTTAATTTAATCATACTTATTGATTAATGATCTAATTGGCCAAGATCATTCTTAGGTTTTTCAGGTTAAGAAACTTATTTAGTTTAACTTAACCATATATATATATATATATATATATATATATATATATATATATATATATATATGGTTTGAATCCTTTGAAAACCTGATCTTAAAGAGAAAAACCTTAAACCCTACATGGACCGTCAGATCAAAGTTAGTTTAGATTTTAATTAATTAATCAGAAAAAACATGTGGTCCACAATTAAAGGTGAATATTTTATTGGGGTTTTTAAGAGTAAATTTACTCTTTTACCCTTTGAGGTGTATGATTGACTTTGTTTTTTCTCTTCTCTCTCCTCTCTCCTTCCTCCTCCCTCCTCCCTCCTCTATATATATAATTTATATATTTGATTTTCCAGAATACTACACATGTGTAGTGTTTTATTTTTTGGTTAAAAACTTTTTTTTTAAATATTACAATTACAAAAGTGTATAATTTTCATACAAAAAAAGTCATATTTTTTAAAAAACAAAAGATATGCGTATGTGTATCAACCATGTTCTTAACCATAATAAAACTTGTACATTTTTTTTACACATGTGTAGTTTTCAGATTTTATGGGTATTGCTTGACAAGGTGTACTTTATGCACTAAAAGTTGTACATTTTTTATACTACACATGTGTACTTTTTCAGATTTTATAGGTGTTGCTAGACAAGGTGTACTTTAGGCAGTAAAATTTGTAAATTTTCAATACTACACATGTGTAGTTTTCAGATATCATAGATGTTTGCTTGACGAAGTGTACTTTACGTAGTAAAACTTGTACATGTTTATTACTACACATGTGTAATTTTTCAGATCTTATAGTAGTGTGTATTGTTTGTTGTAAAATTTGTACATTTTTATTTTACACATGTGTAGTGTGCTTTTGGTAATTTTGATATTCTGTATAAAATTACACATGTGTAATGTATGTTTTATGTGTAAAATACACATGTTTAATGTTTTTATTATGGTTGAAAATATGGTTGACACACATGTGCATATTTTTTGTTTTTTAAAAAGAAATATGGCTTTTTTTTAATGAAAATATACATTTTTGTAGTTGTAATATTTTAAAAAATATTTTTTTAACCAAAAATAAAACATTTTTATTGTTGTAATATTTTAAAAAATATTTTTTAACCAAAAAATAAAACACCTATAAAATATGCGCAAGTTTTAGTGCATATTTTTTGTTTTTTAAAAAAAATATGACTTTTTTTGTATGAAAATATACATTTTTGTAGTTGTAATATTTTAAAAAATATTTTTTAACCAAAAAAATAAAACACTACACATGTGTAGTATTCTGGAAAATAAAATATATAAATTATATATATAGAGAGAGGAGAGAGGAGAGATGAAAGAGGAGAGTGGAGAGATGAGAGAGAAGAAAAAGAAGAGAGATGAGAGAGAATCTGGTTAATTAATGAAGAGAGAGGATAGTTAGTGAAAATACCATTATACCCTTTTTATTTTATTAATTGAAATATAAAATAAGTTTGATCTAAGGGTTGAGATTGAGTTTAAGGGTTTTCTCTTTAAGATCGGGTTTTCATTTGATTGAAATATATATATATATATATATATATATATATATATATATATATATATATATATATGTTATCATTTTTATACTTACTTAACGGGATAAAAACACATAAAGAGTCTATCCTTTGATGCGATAAAGATTTGGATTAAATTAACTCTACCATTTTTGTAATATCCAGGATTTTTCGATCACTTTTACTACGATGTTATCCGATATGTAATTATGACGAGCGTTAATAAATAAATACATGGAATTTATCTCGGTTTATCATGCCGAAATTCATATACATAGATATATATACATATATGTAATTTTTATATATGCATTTTAATGCATATTATATATACTTTTTATTAACAAATTCATTAAGTTTTATAAAAAGAAAATGTTAAAAAAACATAATTAAAAAGAAAATAAATGATAAAAATAATAAAAATCAAAGTTTATAAAAAGTTATAAAAAGATTTAACTTAAAAACTCAAAATGGTAATTCACAAACCAGAAGGGCCAAAAGTGTAAATACCATTAAGCAGACCCCCCCTTCCTTTCCCGTTTTCCCAATTCAAGACCAACCAAGTCGCCGAATTCCGGTGAGGCTCCGGCCAACCCCATAAAACCCATTTTAACGCATCATTTAAACCGGTCTTTACACCCCCATGACCCAAATCGAAATCCTAACGTAACCATATAATTAAACCGCGATAAATAACACATTTAAATCGGTTTTAATCGTCACATAACCATAACATTAAACGAGAATTAAAACCAACGTTTCGACTCGAATTAGTAACGATAAATATAGGGTTTTCAATCATTTTGATCCTACGAATTTATCCATACCAACCAAACGCTCTAACGTTGCTCTGGAATCAAGATTTAATCGAAGAACGGCCGTAACTTCATTGAACTCAAACACGAACAAAAGCCGATCATTACAAGTAAGTAAATACATTCCAAGATTCGGTTTTTAGCATAGAACATTAACCCCATATCAATTTTGACGATTAAACGATCGTTTAGTCGATTAGAAATTAGGGTTCTTGAACGAATTTGGGGAAAATACGTGTTTCAAGATAAAATTAATCAAATCAGTGGTCCTTCAACGAAATGAGAGCATGGTCTACTGGTTTGAGGGTCCCTGAGCTTATAATCTAAATGGCTTAATAAATTGATAGAAAATACCAAGAGCTTTATAAAAATTAGAAAATTTTATAAGAATTCTGCAACATCTCCCAACCTTAAAATATTTTTATATTAATTATTTATGCAGAAAGATTGTTTAAATTGATTAAAAACCCTTATAAGTCTGCATAAATAATTTATTATAAATATTAAAGCTTATATAAAACTTCTGGAAAAATTATACAATATTTCTGGAACTTTTATAATACTGAGAAAATTTTAATTTTTATGACTGAAAAATATTTATTTTGATTTAAAAGCATTATAAAACTGAATAAATAATTTATTAAAAATACTAAAATACATTTAGAAATTCTGAAAATTTTTATATAAGATTCTTTGTATTAAAAATAACTCAGAAATATTTTTATTTGAATAAAAATATCTTATTTGAATAAAAATACCATTTTACTTGAATTATAATAAATTTACATACATATATATATTATTTATCTTATAAAATTTCAGAAAAATACTTTTAATTTCTGAAATAATTATTTATAACAGAAAATACTTTTATTTAAATTTATTTTAATTAAATCAAATAGCAATTAATTTAATTTAAAAACTTTATATTAAAACATATAAACATAAGACTTTGTAATTTAATTAGAAATTTTATATAGTCATCTACATTTTTTTAAACACTTTAACTTTTAAATATTCGTAGAATAATTAACTTGTGAATTTTAGTTCATTATTTCCTTAACTTTTAATATTTATTTTTAATAACTAAAAATACAACTTTATCGTGTTTATCTCCAAATCACCTAATTTAGCTTTGAATTTCCTAAACCTATTTAGAATCTAGATCTTGAACCTGGAATGACTTAGAATATTATTTAGGAACTAGTTGAACTTAGAGAACTATGAATTTGAAACTATAGGTTTGTTGTGAGGAATTATTCCTTACAAGTTTGGACCTACAACTACATGAGATTGCAACTTATTTATTCATCTATCCAGGTGAGTTTCATATTCCTCTTTTCTTGCTTTTGATTTAGTTTTCAAAGCATCGGGGATGAAACATGAACTATAACTATTTGAATAATCTTTATTTATGGACTTTATCTTGTGATTTGAGCTTATGTCCCAAACTACACGTGAACTATCTTCTAAACGTGCATTGATCATTAACTATATTAGCCTGACTATTATGATGATAGCTATTGAACTGACCATTCCACCCAGCCGGTGATCACTCAGTTACCAACTATTGAACTATTGAACTTTGTATGTTTGAACTATTGTGCACAATTTAAACTATTGGAACTATAATGATAGTGTGTATTAATATGCCTAACTTGGTTAACTAAGGTTTGATCTGCAATAGTTTAATGTATGTTTCCACATTAAGCCTTATTGTCACACCCCGAGCCGGCGGGAACGGATCGGCTTTCCCGTCGGGCGGAAGGTTCTCGGGGCGCGATATCGTGAGTGATAATCGAAATGATCAGATTGTTTACATAGCACATGATAAATAAATGAGAAATGTTAACACAACAATGATATAGAATTACAAGATTAAATTACGCTGTATCGTTCATAATTTAATCGAGTAAATCTATCCAAAAGAATCAATGCGATTATATCTTGTATCTGTAGAAGATATACAAAAGATGATTCATTGTTTTGCCATCCAAAAGAATGATCACACAAAATGTAGCTAGGTCCTCTAAAGTCCACTAGCTATGTTCTTGAATGTGGGCGACTATACCTGTTCGTCACCTGAGAAAACATGTATTTAAACAAAGTCAACGCTAGGTTGGTGAGTTCATAAGTTTAGTAATTGAAAACGATTGAATTTATGTCAATCATGTTCACAATGTTTCACACAAGTTATATGATAATTCATTCCCATGTTTCACACAATGTCCTTTCCATGGTTATATTTACAGATAATGTCTCATCCAGCCAAGCATGCTTATATATAGGGCATACGAAAGGGTCAATCCCAGACGCCATCCCACCACATGCTCAACTGGACTCAACACTACCTGTAATACAACGATGGATACCCATTTCATTTCACCCATGATTTCCCCGGTATGATTATCCCAACAATGAAAAAGAAAGAGACATAATTATCTCTGTTAGCCATTCCTTGCGGAATAGCCCGGCATGTACAATAACCCAATGAATAAAGTAAGAGACGTAATCGTCTCTGTTAGCTATTCCTCACGGATTAGCCCGGCGTGTAAGATATCATACTCGATATCTAGAACGAAACTTAATAGTTTCTGTAGCTAATCATTACTGATTAGCCCGGCGTGTAGAATACCCAAACAATTGAATAAAGAGACATAATTGCCTCTGTTAGCTATTCCTTACGGATTAGCCCGGCGTGTAAGATGTGACAATTGCGGTTGAGAAATCATGTCATTGATAATGTGAGCACATTTGGTTGTTCTAGAAATCCGCGTTGATTTGGAAATCGAAATCATTACAGGTTGATATCATGCGAGAAATGATGAACTTGGGCGAAAACCGTGTGCAAAACGGAGTCCTGGATTGCCCGGAATCGAAAAACGAAGAAAAATTTCTAAGTATTGGATTTCTGGCCTCGTCGCGGTACGCGAAGGATGGAATAAGGGTCCTCCGCGGTACGCGATGCTTGAAAATATCTGAAATCCTCCAGAAATCTTCGCGGTACGCGAAGCCCCTATTGGCTTCCCGCCGCGGTACGCGACGGGTGAGGCGGTGCAATGAATTGATCTTCTTTATCAGATTTCATGCAGAAGATTTTTTTTTATCTTCTTCTCGAACACCTTCGACTCACAGATCAAAACATCGGCCAAACCACCACCAAAACACCACCTTGAAGCCACCAGAAGTCATCAATCATACCAGGGATCATATCTACAAGTTCTGATCATTGTTGTGAAGCCAGATATCCGTCTGATTAGGTAATAGTTCATTTTTAACCTTCTAGTTTGATAATGATTGATTAGATCTTGATTTTGAACGTAATGACATAGTTAGGATTGTTGATTATTGCCTAGATGATGGCTAGGATTGATTATAAACAAAGAACACGATGTTTTAACGGTTAAATCCTTGTTTTGATCCGTTGTAATGCCCGGTTTACATGAAACCATACCCATGATTATAATGGTATAAACCATTTGATTATAACAATGTAGGTGATTAGTTGGATTAATCCTTGAAATGCAAGGTTAAATCCAAGTGTTTCAAACTAATCACAAACATTAACATACTTATTGGAACGATTATCTGATGTTTATGATAACAGTCAGATTAGTATGTTAAACATGGTTATTACACCTATTTGAATGCTACATTGTGATGTTTCTTGATATTTGGGTAATCAATAACAAGGATCAATCATTCCTAAGCCATTAAACCATTTAGAAACTGTTTTAGCATTATAATCAACAACATTAACTATTTGGTTAATTCTAGATTATTCTGATTAATCAAGAGCGTCATCAATCTTGTATTGGGAATCTAATGCAATGTAGGTTCCTACATTATCATACATTGTATGATACAATATCAAAATAACTAATCTCAGTTTGATGACTGTTAAAGCAATGTCTTTGACATTGAACGTTCAGAAGGATCTAATCAGTAAACTAGAACATAAATAACTCATTAAATATAACTAAATGCAGAATCATCTCTTTGTTATCAGCTTCGAGACATTCTGCTACATCTATATCATCAGGTGAGTTTCGTACAACCTCTTTTATTTTTAATCTTTTATAAACATCGGGGAACACTGCTGAACTTTTATTGAACATATGATATGTATCACTGTTATCTGCGTGATTTCATGTGATTGTTGAGAACTTGTGGATTTCATGGGATTTTGCCTGTAGAACAGAACTTTATCACAGTATCAAAAGACCTCATTTCTGAACTGTATCTAGTGAACCCGTGTGGGGCCGAATAGAAAACATTGATAGTACTATTGGCTGACAACCCATTTGCCGGGAGCTTGCAACTCCCCTTGGTGCAAATGTTTGTTATCTATTTCCAAAACTTCTTAATGTAGTGATAAACATTAAGACAATGAGGCACCAAGATATTTACCGACGGGTAGTATCTTCACAGAACAAGAACATAACAGTTCGAAAGGAACTAGATACGGGTCCCATGGTTATCTTGAACATAACATTTTGTGAACTTATATCACATATCATATTGTGGAACATGAACTGTATGATGTCACCAGCCTTGTGCTGACGTTTCAAACTTAAACCTTTTTGCAGGTAAACAGTAATCGCCGGTGAGGACACACTTTTGGAGTACTTGCACTTGAATAATTAGTTTTGTAATTCAACAAACTTAGCTGTGAATTGTAATAACGAACCTTCTAATGTATTTACTTTAAGTTAATCTGTGTGCTTGTGATATCGGATCAAGTAAGTCACACCTCACCTCAGAGACATCACCACTATGCTTCCGCAACTGTTTCCGTGACATCATCAACAGGTGACGAGAGGTGGGGGTGTGACATAAGATATCATACTCGATATCTAGAGCGAGACCTAGTAGTCTCTGTGACTGTCAGTACTAACTAGTCCGGTGAGTAAGATATCATACTTCATATCTAGGTAGGGACATAATAGTCCTAGTAGTTGTCACCCCTGTCCAGCCCGGTGTGTAATGTGTCCTACTCATGATTCCTAGTTTGAGACGTAACAGTTCCAGTAGCTGTCATCACTGACCAGCCCGGCGTGTAAAATATCCGCCCACAATATCTATTGGAATGAATACGTTCCCTAGATTTTATGAATGTTATTAATTAGAATGATAGCACCTCTTGTGCCCGGTGTGATTTCGTTAGATTACCCCAAGCCCTAGTGATTAGTGTTCGTGATTTACCCGACTGGTCTGTGGTTGTGTAACCGGCATCCTCTGACGGTTATAAGATGTGCTCTAAATAGATTCTTAATAGGTAGTAATAGTATATGTGGGGAATGCCATCCCGAAAGCGTGCACTCATAATATCCTCCTCGATATCACGAGTAATTGTCTCAACTGTTATCTCGATGCTGAGTGTTCTTACTACTTGAACGAAGTGTTATAAGAACTTGTCTTATACACAATGTTAGTAATGTGTGAATGATCTTGTTATCATGAAGTTACACTATCATGATTATCATTCTTGTTATTTGTAATTGTTATTGGCATGTTATCCCTTGGTTTCCCCGTTGTTCTATCGTGTAAGAATTATGCACAGTTGTAAATGATCTTGTTATCATGAAGTTACACTATCATGATTATCATTCTTGTTATTTGTAATTGTTATTGGCATGTTATCCCTTGGTTTCCCCGTTGTTCTATCGTGTAAGAATTATGCACAGTTGTAAGATATATTCTTAGCAACTTACATTATCCTATGGTGTTAATGTGTCACGATTCTAGGTTTGCATGTAGCATCCTAGCTATTTCAGGTATGATAAAATCAAACAATCAAGCATGTAATGATAAACGATAATAAAGACAAGCAATTATTATCTAAGTCATAACATACGCAATAAGTTAATAGAAACTTTTAAGTAACTAAAAGTTTAGCATGTTTCTCAGCCCCGAGCTTTGAAATCAGTAAAGATTAAGAAAAGGGGCATATGAACTCTCCTTGTTGTGGAAGTGGTTGACTTAGCTTAAAAGAAGAATGCACGCGCTCTTGATTGAACTTGAGTTTGTTTTCACGATCCTGTATTTATTTCACGTTGTACGTAACTTATAAGTGTAAGTTGTGAGGTTTTGTGCGCGTGTATGTGTTAACATTAATTTGGTTATCATTCTGGAATCTCGGTCTTTGTCTTCATTCGGCCCGATGTACTTGTTATTTATTTTAGGCTCATCTCAACTCACTGTTTTATTATTTAAAAATTCTAAGTATAAAACTTAGGTTTTACAGGAAAGATTAGAAATCTTTTATGTATTGAGTTTAACTATATGTTATCATTTCCCAATTGTATCAACACCTTCAATTTATTCCTTTGTTGTAATTATACTAGTATAATCACACATGTTGATTACAAAACTGTTAAAAGGATTTGTTAACATTGTAATTATGTGGAATCATTCCATTAATGTCGGGCCGAATAAACCAAAGTGGGCCGAGGGTTCAATTGGGCTAGGTCAAATACGTGAGCCGAATTTGTGATCATGGCTAGTGGGCTTGGATCTTAGTAAAGTGTTGGGCTTTAGTGGGTTTAAACAAATGTTGTGGTCCGAATTACGCAAAGGTTTGGGCTTGCTGAACCAATATAGCCTACTCCAATATCTACTGGGCTGATCGAATCTTGTGGGCCGAACAATCAAGGTGATTTCGCAACAATTGATATGGGCTGAAGGTTCGTGATGGCTAACAAGCACCAGACCAGCGAACCTCCAAGGGTTTGGCTAAGGTTGTATGGTTCGGCTCTGTGTTGCCATGCATGGGTTCGTGAACAATGATGAAGGGTTCGTGGCTCTTGAGGGTTGAAAGGTTCGGTCCGATGATGGCAGGTTCGTTCACATAAGGTTCGTGTCTGTTGTGGGGTTCGGCAAGTGGCTAGGTTCGTCCCATGCAAAGGTTTGGCGAGGGTGAGTAGGGTTCGACTATGTTAAGCATCCGGAAGGTTCGTGGGTGCACTTTCGGCCAAAGGTTCGTCCGGGTTTTGCAGAGATGATAGGTTCAGGAGTTGGGCCAAGCTAGATTCGGTTGATGATGATGAGGGTTCGCCCCTTGCACAGATTTGCATAGGTTCGCCTGCATGGGGTTCGGCTGACCACCCATGGTTCGTGAACAGCCCCTACACCTGGTTCGCCACTATAGGTTCGTGAGTGTGATGAAGGGTTTGTCCGCACAGCTACCCCACGAACCTGTATGCATCCACCATCATCAACCAACTCGAGTTCTAGGATCTAGCCTCTCCCATTGTGCTGTTACGTGTGGGTAAGTTCTCGAATCATTTGTGTGTATGTATTAGGGTCTTAAGCCGGTTGGAGGTGCATAGGTCGACAATATGGGTAGAAAACCCTAATTTCTATGACTTTTGTGGCCTTATACCTCGATTTTCAGTGATCAAAGCATCAGATCGGTTGTACTTTCATGTAGAGGGCATCAAGAGCTTCGTGTAGGTCCAAGAATCATCAAATTTCGTTGAGAATCGAAGGAGTTATGATGGATTGAAGCTTGAAATTGGTGGTGAGGAGAGGGATCCGGAAATGGGGGGTTAGAGAGAAGGTGTTGTCACACCCACAAATTCCCACTCGTGGTGTCAGTCCACGTGGGTGTGACGTGGCCAGGATCACAGCTCATTGGTCATATAGAACGACTCTATATGAGTTCACAATCAAACAGTTTTGCAGAATAATATAAGTTTCATAAATACGCAGCGGAATATGTTTAAAATACCATAGCATAAATAAGTTGCAGCGGAAAAGTTAAAATACACAGCGGAATGTAAATTGTTTAAGACGCTACATAGTTAAAATGTTTTAAAACAAATCCAATGCACACAAAGCCTAAGACACGAGTCTATATGCGAGCCAGACTCCTTAGTGATTCCTTGTGCGCATCCTAGCGTGTGCTCTATTTAGTTACCTGAGAATACATGCGAAAGGTGTCAACTAAAAAGTTGGTGAGTTCACAGGTTTAGACATACTGAAAAGTAAACAGATATATACTGAGCATGTTAAGTTTAATTGTGGATCTACGATCCGTGGAGTGTGTCAGTTCATCTTACCGAAACTCGACTGTTCCCGTTTGCCTCCGCGGGTCATCGCTGAACCCGACATCAACATCGAAATTACACTCGTTATGACCTCCAGTCAACATTGGTGCCGAGTGGGGTTAGTCAAACCCAGTAGTACTACGTAATTACGACTCGTTTGTTGTACAACTAACGGTAAGGTTAAGTGAGGACTTTAAGCGATAATAGTTACACTCGAAAATGGTTTTCACAACATACCAGTCATATATCTAAAACAGTTGCATAGTATTCTCACCCCAAAGTTAAGTAAAACGGTTAAAGAGTAAAGTGGGGCTGTAAACTCACCTGAGTTTGTGAAGTGCGTTCTTAACAGAAATCGAGTAGCTCGCCGGCTAGCAGTCACCTATATCACATAGGTGTTGTAAGTTTGTGTTACATACACGTGGGTCTCACAGGACCGTGTTAGTGTTTAACAACTCTAAGTTGTTATGTGGGTCGTGTTGACCGCGTTTGACCGTGTTTGACCTAACGACCCGTTGGTGACGGTTTTGGATCAAGTTCTCGTGTAACGTGTGTTTTAGTGTCGTGTGGTGTGTGCGGATACCAGAATCACTTTCGTGAGGAAACTATAGTAAGTTTCTATTTCTAGAAAGTTTCCAAATTTGGCAAGTTATGCGAGAAATCATAATTCGATTATTCTATCATGCATTTTTTATCCTAAATGAGCATGTTATCACATAGCACATAGTTACACATAGCCGGTTTAGCACGTTTCGCGCATAAAAGTTACTAATTATGGAAAGTTGCACAAATGAGCATGTTTCACCAAGTTTAATAACCATATCAACTAAATATCATTACCTTAGTCCTAATTAGCCATAAAATCATGCTAGTTACATTTACACATAATCATTTCTCAACTTTGCACAAATAAAGTTACTATATTTAGAAATAATTTGTAAAGCATATCATCTAGCAATCTTTAAAATGCTAAATGCATCAAGAATCATTACAATAGTTTCCTATACATCAATTTAAGCACAACCTATGGATCTAGACACATACATTAGGCCATTTCATCAAGAATCACAATTTAACAATGTTAAAGTTTCCATATTTAGCAATAATCTCCAAATGACCATTTCCTTCAAGTAAATTCGAGTTAGCTTTTCCAACTTGTCGGTTTCCTTAATCGGTAGAAAGTGGGCCGATTTAGTGAGTCGATCTACGATAACCCAGATGGTATCGCAGCCACTTGTCGTCGTCGGTAGCTTGGTGATAAAATCCATGGAAATCTGTTCCCACTTCCATACTGGAATTTCTGGTTGCTGAAGTAGACCTGACGGTCTCTGATATTCAACCTTCACCTTAGAGCAAGTCAGACACTTACTCACATAAGTCGCAATTTCCGACTTCATGTTAGGCCACCAGTATGTTGTCTTCAGGTCGTGGTACATTTTGTCAGAGCCTGGATGCACTGAGTATCGGCTCTTGTGAGCTTCATCCATCACTACTTCTCTCAATCCCCCGTAGTGTGGAATCCAAATCCTATCCATCAGATAGTAAGCTCCATCGTCCCTCTGTTTCATTTGTTTATCCATACCCCGCATGGCTTCGAGTGTTAGATTTTCCTTTTTCAGAGCTTCTTGTTGTGCAACTCGGATCTGATTGGGTAGCTCAGAGTGTATGCTGAGTTGTAGTGCGCGTACGCGTTTGGTTGTTTCTTTTCTGCTTAACGCGTCAGCCACCACGTTGGCTTTTCTGCTGAACCCGACATCAACATCGAAATTACACCACGAAGTCTTCACAGCCGTCCGGTAGTGATAAGATCGGTGCGCTGCATAGCTTCTGTTTCAATAGGTCGAAATCAGCTTCTTGTTTTTCTCCCCATTCAAACTTCTTGTCTTTGTGCGTAAGGGACGTCAGTGATTGCGCGATCTTCGAGAATCCCTCGATAAATCGCCTATAGTACCCGGCCAATCCCAGAAACTGTCGCACCTCAGTCGGAGTCTTGGGTGCTGCCCAGTTCTTAATGGCTTCAATTTTGGCTGGGTCTACGTGTATCCCTTTCTCATTCACTACGTGTCGAAGAAACTGGACTTCGCGAATCCAAAAATCACACTTGGAAAATTTCGCGTATAGTTGTTCCGTCTTTAGCAGTTCCAAGACACGTCTTAAGTGATCGGCATGTTCTTCTTGAGTCTTGGAATATATCAGGATGTCATCAATAAATACGATTACGAACTTATCAAGGTACGGCTTACACACCCGATTCATGAGATCCATGAATACCGCCGGTGCGTTGGTCAGCCCAAACAGCATAACCAGAAACTCATAATGTCCGTACCGTGTCCTGAAGGCTGTCTTCGGTATATCCTCATCTTGTATTCTAAGTTGATGGTAAACGGATCTTAAATCGATCTTCGAATAGTAGCTCGACCCTTGCGGTTGGTCAAACAGATCATCTATCCGAGGTAAAGGGTATCGATTCTTGATCGTTACTTTATTCAGTTCTCGGTAGTCGATGCACATACGGAACGATCCATCCTTTTTCTTCACAAACAAGACCGGTGCTCCCCAAGGTGAGAAACTCGGTCGGATAAATCCTTTATCTAACAACTCTTGCAGTTAATTAGATAGTTCCTGCATCTCCTTAGGAGCCAATCGGTATGGCGCCTTAGCTATCGGTGCTGCTCCTGGCGTTAGATCTATCTGGAACTCCACTTGTCGCGGTGGTGGTAGTCCCGGTAGATCGTCTGGAAAGACTTCTGGAAAATTGCGAACGACAGCGATGTCTTCGATATTCCGCTCCTTCTTCGGTTGTTCTGTGATAAGGGCCAGGATAGCAGTGTATCCTTTCTTCAGGTACTTGCTTGCCTTCATACATGATATGATTTTTAGCGGTATTCCATGCCGTTCTCCCTGAATTGAGATCTGCTCTCCACTTGGCAATGTAATTCGTACAATCTTCTCGTTGCACACGATCTCAGCATGGTTTGCAGATAGCCAATCCATTCCAATCACCACGTCGAAGCTTCCGAGAGTTACCGGCATTAAGTCAATCGTCAGTTGGTGGTCTGCTAGCATCAAGACACACCCTTTGATGACATGCTGCGTCTCGATCAGTTTACCGTCCGCTAACTCTACGGTGTACTTATGGTCTAGTGGTGTTGGGGTCATATTAAGCAATTTACTAAAGTCGCTAGAGATAAAACTCCTATCGGCACCGGTATAAAATAATATACTAGCATAGACATTATTTAAAAGAAACGTACCGGTGACGACGTTGGGATCATCTTTAGCTTCTCCCGAGCCAATCACAAATGCTCGTCCCTTCGCTACACCTCCTCCACCCTTTTTCAGTTGCGGGCAGTCCCTCCGCATGTGCCCTGGTTTACCGCATTCATAACACCCCTTGAGAGTGTTTTGGTTGTTGTTGTTGTTGTTAGGGTTGGGTTTTGATCGGCATTCCTTGGCTAAATGCCCGTTTCTGCCGCAGTTGGTGCACTTGACCCTTTTGCATGGGCCAAAGTGATGAAAGTTACAGGTGTTGCATTTTGGGTTGTTGCCCTGATATCCCCCTTTGCCTTGGGTGTTTGGCTGGGTAGCAGTGAAAACTTTGGCAGGTGCTGGGCGATGCTGGGTTGGTTGTTGTGGTGAGAAGGTTCGATTGTTGCCGGGCTCCCACTTTCGCTTGGGCTCCTGGGGTTTCAGATGTTCACCCCTCTTAGGCATTTTCCCTTGGGCTACCGCCTGGTCTGTCAACTTGTGTGCCAAGCGAATCAGTGGTTGGATGGTAGTGAGATCAGAAGCAGTCACCATGCTTTGGATTTGCTCGGGCAATCCACTGATGAATTGCTCGATTTTCTTGTACTCCGGCGTCACCATTGCCGGGCACAGCTTGCACAATTCATGAAATCGAGTGCAGTATTTCTCGATTTCAAATCCCACCATTTTGTGCACACAAAATTCCTCCTCAAGCTTCCTGATCTCGTCACATGGGCAGTATTCTTCGTGAAGCATTCTGGTGAATTCCTCCCATGGAATAGTGTTTGCAGTCTCAAGTCCGAGAGTTTGGACATGTGTATTCCACCAGGTGAGGGCAGGTCCCTCAAGAGTCCCGGTAGCGTACTTTACTCGGTTCTCTTCCGAGCATCCGGCCATAGTGAAGACCGATTCTAGTTTTTCAATCCAGCGGAGCAGTCCCACTGCTCCCTCTGTACCTTGGAATTTGTGAGGGTGGCAACTCAGGAAGGCTTTAAATGAGCATCCCTTTGCCGCATTCCCTTGAGATCCTGTGCATAGGAGTCCAAGGTCATGTGTTAGTGTCAGCGTTGTCTGTACTAAGTTAGTCATGTTAAACAATGGTTAGTACCGTTATTAGTGTCACTAGTGTCGCTGGCGTGACGGTTTGCCTCGTATTCAGCAAGTACTTTGTTGACCCTACGTTCAACCATCATCTTTATTCTTGCCGCTTCGGCCTTACGTCTGAGGTTACGAGCATTGGGTCCTTTTCCCGACATGGTTCTATATGGAAAGGTTAGGATGTTGGTTAGCATGAGTTAGAGTGTTAGCCAATTGTCATGTCAGATGTCATGTTAGCAATCAACCATAGTCAGAATACAATAAATAACGCAAAACATCATTCTCATTAATAATAATAGCTTTGACTTCAACGATTTTCAAAAGATAGTAATAATACGAGCTGTACGAGCACATCCCGCTCGTTTAGGCAATGCAAAAAGGAATACTAGATAACATAATCTAACTAGTCGGAATCTATGGTGACATGCGAGATGTCACTATCAGCTCCGTCATCACCCTCAGCCTGTTCGGGATCCTCATCTGGATCCTCATCAAAGTCTCCCTCTTCGAGGTCATCGACCTCGAATTGGGTCCGTCCTCCGGTGGCGGCTCTACGATAAACTGCTCAGCCCATGCGTTTAGCATGGCATCACTGGCTAGAATCATCGCGTGGTTCTCCGCTATGTCGACCCTATTCTCAGCAATACGCCCGTCATGCTCCTGCATGATATCTACCATTAGCCCGTGCTAGCTCATCAGCTGGGCCACCTGGAGATGTAAGGTCTCCACCTGCTCCTCCAATCTATCGTTTCGCCTCTCAAGGTGATCGTTCTTCTCTCGAAGAACTCGGACCTCGTCCGATAACTCAGCGTTCCTTCTAGACTCACGTTGCGTAAAGGCAACGTGTGCCGCGAAGGCCCGCTTGTCACACCCCGAGCCGGCGGGATAGGATCGGTTGTCCCGTCGGGCGGAAGGTTCTCGGGGCGCGATATCGTGAGTGATAATCGGATTGATCAGATTGTTATATGGCACATGATACATAAATGAGAAATGCTAAATATGATAGAATTACAAAGTTAAATTACATCAGTATTGTTTATAATTTAACAATGTAAATCTACTATTAACATCATAAGTTTCTATCTTGTATTTACACAAGATATACAAAATGGTATGTGTATGATGTCTTCAAAAGTATGCAGGTCCAAAATACTAAGTCTTCTATTTGAAGTCCTAGTCCAGAAGTAATGACTTCCTAATTGACCTGTTCGTCACCTGAGAAGTCATGCAAAAAGATCAAGTCAACACATGGTTGGTGAGTTCATATAGTTTTGTAACTTTGAAAATGTTTTGAACCCTTCTTTCGGTAAAGACCCTAACCTCATTAACACCACATGTATCATCCAGATCGGTATGCTTATATATAGGGCATACCCATGGGTCAAGGCTACAACCCTGCCAAGACGACGTCCCACCACATACTAATCCGCATAGGACAATGTTGTTAATGATAATTAAGCGTTTTTACCTACCATACACCTTTAAACACCCATGATTCCTCTGTTCTCTGTTCCTGTAATTGCAATCATTTGAAATCTCTCTTGATTTCATATGTTCATCATACAAATATGATTAAAGCAGCAATTGTGGAATTTGTTATAAATGCTTAATTTAAATAAATAAATAAACATTCAATAAAATCTAAGTCCTATCGATTGGGGCCTTTGGTCAACTCGAGTATACTAGTCTGTCAATCAAGGTACTTAGTAGTAAAGGAGATCTGTAAACCTCATCAAACATGTGACCTATAATCAATCAGTCTAGCTAGGACATCTTTTGATATATAGGCTTTCATAGTTCTTTAGACCGTCCATAGTTCTTTAGTTCTTTAGTTCTTTGGCACATGTTATCTTTGAGCATTTCCCAGATGTTCCTCAAAATAGTTCTTTGTACTTAGTTCTTTGAAATAGATCGTTAGTTCTTTGACAACACCTTCTTGAAATAGTTCTTTGAAAATAGATCGTTAGTTCTTTGACAACACCTTCTTGAAATAGTTCTTAGAAAATAGATCGTTAGTTCTTTGACAACACCTTCTTGAAATAGTTCTTTGAAAATAGATCGTTAGTTCTTTGAAAATAGATCTTTGAAAATAGTTCTTTGTTTGAGGTCTTTAGTTCTTTGAAAATAGTTCTTTGAAAATAGTTCTTTGAAAATAGTTCTTTGATACATAACAGTTACCTAACCAGGAGTCTAAGATAACAGTTATACATGTAAAACATATAAAAGCATTTCAATAAACAATTTACATAAAATAGTTTACGCATGCTTTTAAAACAAAAATGTTAGAAAAGGGGCAATGAACTCACCTTGTAGTTGTGGAGTTGACTTAGCTTAAACGAAAGGATGTACACGCTCTGTATTGTGATTGAGTTTTTTTTCAAGTTCCTGTATTGATTTCACGTTGTTAAGACTTGTAAGTATAAGTTTGTAGGGTCTTGTGTGTGTAGATGTAGGTGTTAGCCCTAAAGTTGGCTAATACGCGTAAGACTTGGTCATAATCCTTGTTCGGTCCCATATGTTTGATTCAAGTCAATGACATTATAAGTTATCATCTGTCATTAGTTATAAGCCATTTGTTTTGATGAAAGACTTAGTGCTTAGTTTCCAACTCGTCTTTGTTGATCTTGTACGTTTTGAACATTTATTGCATAATTATTTATTAATTAAGCAAACATTCTTTTGACATATCATATTTTGATCTTATGAAATGTAGTGAACCCATGTGGGCTTAATCATGGCATATGGACCGAACAATGTGACCTACTTGTTGGGCCTTTGTGTAGCAAGTTGGGCCTTGGGCCCAAATCCATGGGCCTTGAAATAGTTCTTGAACAATTGAGGATGGTGAGGCTTATTTGAAAGTGTGGGACAATGATTTGGACTAATGGAATACAAAGGCCCGGACAAATGTTACAAGACCTAGATTTCAAGTGTTCTTATGGGCCTCTATTGGGCCACAAGAGAAATTGTTGGGCCAAAGGTGGGCCCAGTCAAGATTTGTTGGGCCTATAGTTAGAATGAGCTGTAGGATTCAGAAATGGGCCAGAAATAGGCTGTTGGCCAAGTTAATAGCAAAGTGGCTCCAAAATGAAGACAAGGGCCTCAAAATAGGCCTTGGATCAGTTTCTGTGGGCCTCGGGCTGATTTTATTGGGCCCAATGAGTTTTGTCTCAGGCCTTCACTAACATAGTTCATAAGCCAAGGTGGGCCTTGCTTACATGGGCTGAAACAACTGTGGGCCTAAAAATTGGGCTGTTGGCCAAAATAGTTGCCTTGGGCCAAAAACAGTGGGCCTGGAGATGATTTTACTGGGCCCCTTGGATTCCATTAAGGCCTGAAGTAAAATATGTCTTGGGCCAACCTGGGCCTGGTTCCTTTGGGCTGAAATCGATCGTGGCCCAATTTGTCCTTGGTTACCTAATGAATATGGGCCACAACAAGGTTTTTGGTTAAATATTTGGGGCCTACTAGGGCTACTGGGCTGGAACAGTTTATTTGGGCCAAAATACCCTTGGGCCTAGACAGTAGGCTGTTGGGCCCATCCTGGGCCAACCAGAATGCAATTGGGCCTACTGTTGGTCCTGTTCAATAGCCACTTGGGCTCTTTGGATCCAAAAGGTTTTACTGCCTTAGGGTTTTTGGCCAACTGAGCCTCCACGAATGAATAGCTCTCATGGCGGTCACATGGTGAAAGGAATGACTGGAGGTGCTCGATTAGAAATGGTGTTTTCTGAGACAAGCCCACGAATGGGTCCTTGACCGAATGAAGGTGATGATGTTGGCGAATGGAGGCTGGCCGCATGAGCTTGGCTGGCGACTGAGGAAATGGCTAATGAGGCTGGCGAAGGAGGGCCCCGAATGGGAGGTGGCCGGCGAAAGGGGGGGGAAAAAGCCATTCGACCATGGCTCTGTCGGCAGTTGGCCACTCGGCTCTCATTCGGCCGAAGAGACCTATTCGACGGGCTGTAGATCTAGGTGAACTAGGGTGTTCAAACCATGGTCCTAGCCAGGATCTATGATGATTTCATGTGTGAGTGGTTGTTATGACTGGGTTTCAAGAGTGAAAGCTCGCAAGGAAAAGGGTTTGTAGCCATTTGAAGGTGGCGACTCAACAAAGGGTGAAAACCCTATTTTCGTGACTTTTCACAGCATCATACCTCGATTCTCAGTGGGTTGTGGTTCCGATCTGTTGTACTTTCGTGTAGAGGGTGATGAGAGCTTCGTGTGGGTTCAAAAATGGAGTGATTTGGTTAAGAAATGAAGAAGTTATGGAGGAGAGAAGGTTGTAGAGAGCTAGGGTTTTCAAAACCGGGTTTTGGTGTTTTGGTGAGGAAGATGAAGTGGGAATTGAGGAAATTAAGTTCATTCAAGTGTTTTTATACCTCGAGGGTGTTCGGGTTCGGGTTCGTTTTCGTTGCTCGGTTCGTAAATTCGTTACGTTTCCGGAAAATTACGCGTAATTTAAATGGAATTAATTAAAAGAGTTTAATTTAATTATTTTGATGAGTTTCAAAATTGTAAAATGTTATTTATTTTATTTTATTAAATTACTTTCGTTCGTGTCGTGTTTTCGTTATCGTTTCGTTAGATTGCGTCACCTTCGCGCGTAATTCGTTCGAATCGTCACCCGAACGAATACGACGATGGTTTTGCTTTCTGACTTTTGTTTTCTACTTTTCAGTCATTATTTCAGAACTCTAAACTCACAGATATGTTTGTGTGAATCGTCACCCACGCAAACACACTGTCAGTTCGTTATTCTGAAATAACATTGTAATTGTGTTTGGATTGTGTTTCCTCACAGTCGGACTCAACTAAACTTCCTGTTTTCACATTGTTCTTGTACTGACTTGTCGGTCATCTGATTCCTGTCATTTGTGGACATCAGATCGCAACCGATATGTTTTCTGAATATTGTTTGAGCATCGTTGTTTCTCGTGATTTGTTGTGTTAACTGTAATTAAGTTTTCACTTAATAAACGTAACAAATGTTCCAAATGTACGTTGTACTTAATGTATTTAAGTTTATATGAAAATACGTACAACGATTTCTTGTATTTAAGATCCTGTTAATTCAAGTACTGTTTACAATCGTATAAGTACACATAGTTACTGTATAAAGTACACGTACCGTACGGACTTGCCGGACGATCTGGTACTTGCTGTTACAGTCTCCCCTTGTTAAAGAAATTTCGTCCAGAAATTTAAGAGTTGTTATCGGGTACGGCTTCCTCTTCAAACAGTTGGGGATACTTTAACTTCATGTGATCTTCACGTTCCCAAGTAAACTCAGGTCC
This sequence comes from Mikania micrantha, assembly GCA_009363875.1. Taxonomy (NCBI): domain Eukaryota; kingdom Viridiplantae; phylum Streptophyta; class Magnoliopsida; order Asterales; family Asteraceae; genus Mikania; species Mikania micrantha. Next base: position 24,312,386 of record CM018693.1, on the reverse strand, counting down.
GCGTCTTGAGTTCCAACGAACCTTTACAATAGGGATACGTGTGACAGTTGCGTACGAAGAATTCGGCATTAATGACGTGAGCACATTTGTTCGTGCTTGAAATCCATGAGGATTTAGTAACTTTTGTTATTGGGGATTGATAGTATGTGAAAAATGATGAACGTGGGCGAAAACCGCGCGCAAAACGGAGTTCGTATGCTCCCGGAATCGCGAAAAGAAGTTTAAAATCAAAATGGTGACGGAAGGTGACGTGGGGCGTAACGCCTGCCCCAGCCCTCCAACCCAGGCGTTACGCCTGGCGGGTTATGTCGGCCAAAAATTGTTTAAGTCGATCAGAATCGTCCAGAACGTATTCTCTTCACTTTTTTCGACCCCTAGCTGCTTCCAGACGAAAATTCTTCTATCTAACACCATTATACTTCATATTAAAGTCATTTGAAGCTATAGATCGTGCCACGGATCGTATTTTCAAGTCCTGATCGTTGTTATACGCGCAGAACTTTGTCAGATCAGGTAACGGTTCATTTTAACCTTCTAGTTTGATTTTGATTGATTAGATCTTGATTTTGAACGTAATGAGATAGTTAAGATTGTTGATTATTGCCTAGATGATGGCTAGGATTGATTATAAACGAAGAACACGAAGTTCTAACGGTTAAATCCTTGTTTTGATCCGTTGTGATGCCCGGTTTGCATGAAATCATACCTATGATTATAATGGTTTAAACCATTTGATTATGACAATGTAGGTGATTAGTTTGATTAATCTTTGAAATGCAAAGGTTAAATCCAAGTGTTTCAAACTAATCATAATCATTAACATACTCATTGGAATGATTATCTGATGTTTGTGATAACAGTCAGATTAGTATGTTAAATCTGGTTATTTCACCTATTCTGATGCTACATTGTGATATTTCATGATATTTGGGTAATCAATAATAAGGATTAATCACTCCTAAGCCATTAAACCATCTAGAAACTGTTTTAGCATTATAATCAACAACATTAACTATTTGGTTAATCTGAGATTATTCTGATTAATCTAGAGTGTCATCAACTTTGTGTTAGGAATCTAATGCAATGTAGGTTCCTACATTATCATACATTGTATGATATAACCTTAAATTAATTAATTATATAATTAATATCGAGTTGATGATTTACTAAGCAATGTCTTTGACATTGAACGTTCAGAAGGATCTAATCAGTAAACTAGAACATAAATAACTTATTAAAGATAACTAAATGCAGAATCATCTCTGAACTATCAGTTTGGTGATACACTGCTACCCTATTATCATCAGGTGAGTTTCGTACAACCCCTTTTATTTTTAATCTTTTATAAACATCGGGGAACATTGTTGAACTTTTAATGAACATATGATATGTATCACTGATATCTGTGTGATTTCATGTGATTGTTGTGACTTTTGTGGGATTTCATGGGATTTTGGCCTGTAGACTGAACTCTATCATGACACTGAAAGTCCTCATTTTGAACTGTATCTAGTGAACCCATGTGTGGCCGAGCAGAAAACATTGATAGTACTATTGGTTGACACCCCATTCGCTGGGAGGATTGCATCTCCCCTTGTGTGAATGTTTGTTATCTGTTTCCTGAACTTCTTAATGGTGTGATAGACATTAAGATAATGAGGCACTAAGATATGTACCGACGGGTAATATCTTGAGACAGACTAGACGTCCGAAAGGAACTAGATACAGGTCCCATGGTTATCCAGAACTGAACTTTTGAGAACGTGCTTATCATATCATGTTGTTTTAAATTGAACTGTCGATCTCACCAGCTTTGTGCTGACGTTTCAAACTCAAACCTTTTTGCAGGTAAGCAGGAATAGCCGGTGAGGATGCACTTTGAGTTATTTGCACTTTAATAATTAGTATTGTAATTAAATAAATATAGTTGTAATGTGGTTGTGATTGCGACACTCTGGTAATGTAATTACTTTAAGTTAATCTGTGAGCTTATGATATTGGTTCAAGTAAGTCACTCCTCACCTCAGAGACATCACCACTATGCTTCCGCAACCGATTCAGTGACGTCAGACCGGACACGAGGTGACGAGGGGTGGGGGTGTGACAGGGTGGTATCAGAGCCACAGGTTATAGAGAATTAGGTTGACTTAGAGACCTAGACTATAACCATAGGCTCGTATAGTAACACAGAGAGCACCGAACATTAATATTGAACAAAACTTGTTTTGAATTAAGCCAGGATAATCAGGTGGTACAAATTCCAGTTATGAGTGGCCAGCATAACTGAAATTTGCAACACGTGTGCATTCTAGTTTGATTTAATTCAAGCAAAACACTAACAATAGTAATGACGAATAGTTGCGTTAAGATAGGAGGACGTCTCATATCATGTGTATGTTGAATTTTATTATTCAATATAATTCTTTCATGATACTGATTAGAGATTTTTATTATACAGCGATGGCAGATCGAGGCGAACAGTATCAGCTAGCTCCTCATGATATGAGGGATGGTACTCCGAGCTCTAGCTCAGCACCGGATTCAGATTCTTCGGAGGCATCGACTGCAGCCTCACGAGCTCCATCTGTAGTGCCACAGGCACAACCAGCATTACCACATTCACCATTAGAGCCTAGATCAGTTACACCACCACCACCAGCACTCCCTATTATACCTAGTCCTCCTCACTCACCTCCGGTTGATCCCGTTGCGGATCGGATCCAGAGTATATCACCTCCTAGAGTACCCGTTTAGGACGGGTTGCGGCGTATGCGGGGTCAAGCCCGCAAGACCACAGGACTACCTCCCCGGAAGCAGTTGGCTCCCAGGGACGAGTTTCATGCCATACACGAGATGGGAGAATCCTCCCATCAGGCAGAGCTGAGAGCACAGTTGCAGCAAGTTACTCAGAACTTGCAGGGGACACAGCAGAGTCTACAGCAGTGTCAGGCTACGGTTGAGGATACACGTAGGATCATATTAGATATCCTCACTTCTCACTTGACCCTGATGGATCAAGTGAAGGCGTTGGACACCGATACTCGAGCCTGGAGAACCGCGATGGATGATAGACTGAGGATGACATGGGGACAGATTATGCTTGCTGCATTTTGGCGGCAAGTGGCATGGATGACTGAGGGATGGAGTTGGGTGAAAGAGAGAGCGACAGAGTTTTTGGCATGGTTTGGAGTGGCGAGTACCGAGACCAGGATAATGATCCTGGCAGTAGTCATGGTGATAGTGGCCATGATACTTTCCTTCTTATCATACTTTATGCGATGAGTATGTACAGAAGATCAGTTTGGGATTTTCAGAGCATCAGGGTGTAGATAGGGGAGTTCTTTTCTGTTCTTTTCTTTATCTGATGGTAGTGTCTTGTGTTGTTTGGTGGTCTGTATAAAATCAATAATGATAATGATGAAATAAAATGGGTGTTTTGTGTATCGATCTGTGTAATGTACTATTTGGGTGTTGTGTGAATTATGTTTTTCTAATAACCTTGTGTGGACTATAAACAATTCTGTGTGAGAACATGTCAAACTAATATATATTTCGCTGAAATACAGTACGGGAGCAGTACTGTATGCGAATATATCGAACTAAAATATATATTTTGCTGGAATACAGTACGGAGCAATACTGTATGCAAATATATTTGTTATTAAAGTACAGTACGAGAGCCATACTGTACGAGAACATGTCTGAATTGTGAACGTATCTAATTGTGAACGTGTCTGTAACTAAAGTACAGTACGAGAGCCATACTGTACGAGAACATATCTATTGGTTATATGGGAACTTAGTGCATGAACTGAGAACATATGCTAGTCCTGTATGAACATATCTTTAAAAACATGTGTTGCAATGCAATGAGCTGGGTAAGACTCTAACATGTTTTTGAAATTACAGGACTAAGTATAACTACTAATAATTGTGTGATCTGTGTGTAATGTGAACATGTCTGGACTGAATTCATGTAGGTATACTGTATTCTTATAATCACCTTTTAATACAAATTTTCAGTGTAACTGAATGGGATTGTATTTATGTGATAGAACGGGTTATATCTTTAATGTTCTTGAACTGACCTGAGTTTGTCTGCTTGTGAGCAGAATAATGGCTCCTAAACGAGGTCGACCAGCTAAGAAAGCTGCTAAGAACATTACAAACCCTGAACCGAATCAAATTCCACCTTTGAATGTTGACTCAAATCCGGATCCGCATGTTAATCCGGAAGCGAACGTAGTTCCACCTGGGAACTTGGAAACGCATACTACTCCACCAGTGAACCCTGGAGCAGGCATTGTTCCACCTGCTGGTACAAGCGGATCTGAAACAAATGAGGCTATGATAGCTCGTATTGTGCGTGAACAACTATCTGCTTGTGGTGTTCTGACACAACACCAACCACATATCACTGCAGGTTCTGGTGGGGAACACGATCATGTTGAACATAATGCTACTGGTGGTCACGTTGAAACTCATACCACTACCGGTACAACTACTATTGTTCCTGATCCACCCCGACAGGGATGTACTTACAAGTATTTTGCTTCCTGTAACCCTCCTACTTTTACTGGCAAAGAAGGAGCGGCTGGTCTAATAAGGTGGATTGAGGAGATGGAAACTAAGCTCAAAATCAGTCAGTGTTTGGAGGAGCATAAGGTGTCTTATGCTGCCTGTTCTTTGAAAGACTCCGCTTTGACCTGGTGGAATACCCAGGCCAAGACTTTGGGTTCAGCCACAGTTGACTCGATGGGCTGGAACGATTTCAAAACTCTGATTAGATCAGAGTACTGTCCCATCACTGAAATTCAAAAACTCCAGGAAGAATTCTGGAATCACTCGATGATCGGTGCTGACTGTCTTGCTTACACCGATCGTTTTCATGAACTTACTTGTTTGCTTCCCGACATGTTTCCTACGGAAGCCGCTTTAATCGAGAAGTACATTAAGGGTCTGATTCCTCAGATACGAGGAATGGTGACTGCTGCTGAACCTACAACCCTGAAACATACGATTCTTTTGACCACTAAGCTTACCAATGAGGCGGTAAGGAGTGGTACTCTGTCTTGGAATCCTCAGACGGTTCATAATCGTAGTGATGTCGGTACCTCGAATGTGTCAAAAGGTACCAAACGAAAGTGGTTTGGCAAAACCAAGGCGAAGGCTCCGGCTGAGATCACCCAGAGCAAGCCAACTGTGAAAAACTATGGTGCAAATGTTCCTGAGAGGAAAATTATACTGGGCAGGCGCCCAAATGTAATAAGTGTCCATTACATCACACGGGACCATGTCCTGTTTGTCTGAACTGTAACCGAGTTGGACATTATGCTAAATATTGCAATTTTCCTGCTCAGACACCAAACCAAGCACCACGACAAACCACTCAAACCAACCGGTCATGTTACAAATGTGGAGATCCTGATCATCTCATAAGAAACTGTCCGAACAATAACACCAATCCGGGAACTGAAGCTAGGGGAAGAGCTTTTTAGATTGGTGCGACTGAGGCGAGACATGATGCAAATATTGTTACTGGTACGTTTCTTCTTAATAATCTATACGCATCAGTTTTGTTTGACACAGGAGCGGATAAGAGCTTTATCTCTCCTGAATTTGCATCATTAATTTCATTGCCTACGGTAGATCTAGAAACTCCTTATGTTATTGAACTTGCTAACGGCAAGTTGATCAAAACAAACAATGTTATTCAAGGATGTTCCTTGAATTTGAATGATCATCTTTTCAAAATTGATTTACTTCCTATTGAGCTTGGGAGCTTTGATGTTGTTGTTGGTATGGACTGGCTTTCTGATAACCAAGCGGAAGTTGTGTGTCAAAACAAGGTGATCCGTATTCCATTATCCAATGGTAATACACTGATAGTTCAAGGAGAACGAACGGGTAGAAAACTTGGTATCATATCTTGTATGCGAGCTCAGAAGTTCTTAAGGAAAGGTTGTTATGCTTTCCTAGCACATGTGACTGAGCACAATTCTTCACCCAAACAAATCACAGATATTCCAGTAGTCAAGGATTTTCCTGAAGTTTTTCCTGAGGACATATCAGGATTACCCCCAGTGAGACAAGTTGAATTCCGAATCGACTTGATTTCAGGTGCAGCACCTGTTGCTAAAGCCCCGTATCGGCTTGCACCATCCGAAATGCAAGAACTTTCCGGTCAATTGCAAGAACTGTTAGACAAAGGTTTTATCAGACCTAGTTTCTCACCCTGGGGAGCACCTATTCTTTTTGTGAAAAAGAAGGATGGTTCATTCAGAATGTGTATTGACTACAGGGAACTCAATAAACTGACAATCAAGAACCGTTATCCACTACCTCGTATCGATGATCTGTTTGATCAACTACAAGGTGCTACTTATTTTTCAAAAATCGATTTGAGATCTGGATATCATCAGTTACGTATTCATGATGATGACATTCCTAAAACTGCTTTCAGAACTCGATATGGACATTACGAATTTCTAGTAATGCCGTTTGGTTTAACAAATGCACCAGCAGTTTTCATGGATCTGATGAATCGAGTATGTAGACCTTATCTGGATAAATTTGTGATTGTGTTTATTGATGATATTCTTATTTATTCTCGAAATCAACAAGAACATGCTCAACACTTGAAATTAATTCTAGAACTTTTGGCACGTGAAAAATTATATGCCAAATTCTCCAAGTGTGAGTTCTGGTTACGAGAAGTTCAATTTCTTGGTCATGTAGTAAATCAAAACGGTATTCAAGTGGATCCCAGTAAGATTCAGGCGGTGAAACAATGGGAGACACCACGAACCCCGACTGAAATACGCCAATTTTGGGGTTGGCAGGTTATTATCGCCGGTTTATCAAGAACTTTTCAAAGATAGCCTTGCCACTGACTACATTGACACAGAAAAATCAACCGTTTATATGGAGTTCTCAACAGGAGGAGGCGTTCCAACTGTTGAAACATAAACTCTGTAATGCACCTATATTGGCATTACCGGAAGGTACGGATAACTTCACAGTGTATTGTGATGCTTCACGTCAAGGTCTTGGGTGTGTTCTAATGCAGAAGGATAAGGTAATTGCTTATGCTTCTCGGCAGTTGAAAGTACATGAGAAGAATTATACCACACATGATTTAGAACTTGGTGCAGTAGTGTTTGCACTCAAGATTTGGAGACATTATCTATACGGAACTAGGTGTATTATATACACTGATCACAAAAGCCTCCAACACATTATAGATCAGAAAATGTTGAACATGCGACAGAGACGATGGGTTGAACTGTTGAACGATTATGACTGTGAGATTCGTTATCACCCAGGCAAAGCAAATGTTGTAGCTGATGCTTTAAGTCGCAAGGAACGAGTCAAGCCTTTACGTGTGAAAGCGTTAGGTATGACTATTCAAACCAGTCTAATTCCTCAAATCAAAGACGCTCAGAAACAAGCTTTACAAGCAAAGAACTATTTTGCTGAAGGACTGAGAGGATTAGATAAGAAACTTGATACCAAAGATGATGGACTATTGTATTTTAAAGACCGAATGTGGGTTCCCCTATTCGGTAACTCTCGAACTATTATCTTGGATGAGGCGCATAAATCCAGGTATTCTATTCATCCAGGTGCTGATAAAATGTATAAAGATCTTAAAGACTTTTACTGGTGGCCTGGAATGAAGAAACACATAGCTGAATACGTGGATCGATGTCTAACATGTCTCAAAGTTAAGGCTGAACATCAACGACCTTCTGGGTTATTGCAACAACCTGAGATTCCCATGTGGAAATGGGACCAGATCTCTATGGATTTCATTACTAAATTACCCAGAACATCACGTAATCATGACTCTATATGGGTTATCGTTGATCGCCTTACGAAATCTGCGCATTTCTTACCCATCCGAGAAGATTATTCTATGGATCGACTCGCTAAACTTAATGTTAATGAGATTGTATCTCGACATGGAGTACCGATCTCTATCATTTCTGACAGAGATAGTCGATTTATGTCACGATTTTGGCAAACTCTTCAGAATGCTCTGAGCACGCAAATCAATATGAGCACAGCTTATCATCCACAAACTGACGGGCAGACTGAACGAACAAATCAAACTCTTGAAGACATGCTCAGAAGCTGTGTGATTGATTTTGGAGGTAGCTGGGATATTCATCTTCCACTTGTTGAATTTTCATACAATAACAGCTACCATACCAGTATTCAATGCGCTCCATTTGAAGCATTTTATGGACGAAAGTGTAGATCACCTATCTGTTGGTCAGAGGTAGGTGAAAGTCAAATCATCGGCCCAGAATTCATTCAGGAAACAACTGATAAGATCGCACTCATTCAAGAACGAATCAAAGCTGCTCGCGATCGTCAAAAGAGTTACGCTGATAATCGCCGTAGACCACTCGAATTTCAAGTAGGTGATCGGGTAATGTTGAAAGTGTCACCTTGGAAAGGCATTTTCAGATTCGGAAAAAGGGGTAAACTTTCACCAAGATTTGTAGGGCCATTCAAAATTCTTGAACGAATTGGAGCAGTAGCCTACAGAATTGAATTACCTCTTGAACTCAGCAACATTCACGATGTCTTCCATGTATCAAATTTGAAGAAATGCCTAGCCGATGAATCCTTGATCGTACCTCTAAAAGAAATCCAAATTGATGAGAAACTTCAATTCAGGGAAGAACCAGTTGAAGTAATGGATCGAGAGTTGAAGGTACTGAAACGCAGTCGCATACCTATTGTCAAAATTCGGTGGAATTCACAGCGTGGACCCGAATATACGTGGCAACGTGAAGATCAGATGAAACAGAAATACCCACATTTATTTGCATGATCAATTGTTATCCCGTAAGTCTTTCACTAAATTTCGGGACGAAATTCCTCTAACAGGAGGAGACTGTGACAGTTGCGTACGAAGAATTCGGTATTAATGACGTGAGCACATTTGGTCGTGCTTGAAATCCATGAGGATTTAGTAACTTTTGTTATTGGGGATTGATAGTATGTGAAAAATGATGAACGTGGGCGAAAACCGCGCGCAAAACGGAGTTCGTATGCTCCCGGAATCGCGAAAAGAAGTTTAAAATCAAAATGGTGACGGAAGGTGACGTGGGGCGTAACGCCTGCCCCAGCCCTCCAACCCAGGCGTTACGCCTGGCGGGTTATGTCGGCCAAAAATTGTTTAAGTCGATCAGAATCGTCCAGAACGTATTCTCTTCACTTTTTTCGACCCCTAGCTGCTTCCAGACGAAAATTCTTCTATCTAACACCATTATACTTCATATTAAAGTCATTTGAAGCTATAGATCGTGCCACGGATCGTATTTTCAAGTCCTGATCGTTGTTATACGCGCAGAACTTTGTCAGATCAGGTAACGGTTCATTTTAACCTTCTAGTTTGATTTTGATTGATTAGATCTTGATTTTGAACGTAATGAGATAGTTAAGATTGTTGATTATTGCCTAGATGATGGCTAGGATTGCCTAGATGATGGCTAGATTGTTGATCGTATTTTCAAGTCCTGATCCATGGGCCTTGAAATAGTTCTTGAACAATTGAGGATGGTGAGGCTTATTTGAAAGTGTGGGACAATGATTTGGACTAATGGAATACAAAGGCCCGGACAAATGTTACAAGACCTAGATTTCAAGTGTTCTTATGGGCCTCTATTGGGCCACAAGAGAAATTGTTGGGCCAAAGGTGGGCCCAGTCAAGATTTGTTGGGCCTATAGTTAGAATGAGCTGTAGGATTCAGAAATGGGCCAGAAATAGGCTGTTGGCCAAGTTAATAGCAAAGTGGCTCCAAAATGAGGACAAGGGCCTCAAAATAGGCCTTGGATCAGTTTCTGTGGGCCTCGGGCTGATTTTATTGGGCCCAATGAGTTTTGTCTCAGGCCTTCACTAACATAGTTCATAAGCCAAGGTGGGCCTTGCTTACATGGGCTGAAACAACTGTGGGCCTAAAAATTGGGCTGTTGGCCAAAATAGTTGCCTTGGGCCAAAAACAGTGGGCCTGGAGATGATTTTACTGGGCCCCTTGGATTCCATTAAGGCCTGAAGTAAAATATGTCTTGGGCCAACCTGGGCCTAGTTCCTTTGGGCTGAAATCGATCGTGGCCCAATTTGTCCTTGGTTACCTAATGAATATGGGCCACAACAAGGTTTTTGGTTAAATATTTGGGGCCTACTAGGGCTACTGGGCTGGAACAGTTTATTTGGGCCAAAATACCCTTGGGCCTAGACAGTAGGCTGTTGGGCCCATCCTGGGCCAACCAGAATGCAATTGGGCCTACTGTTGGGCCTGTTCAATAGCCACTTGGGCTCTTTGGATCCAAAAGGTTTTACTACCTTAGGGTTTTTGGCCAACTGAGCCTCCACGAATGAATAGCTCTCATGGCGGTCACATGGTGAAAGGAATGACTGGAGGTGCTCGATTAGAAATGGTGTTTTCTGAGACAAGCCCACGAATGGGTCCTTGACCGAATGAAGGTGATGATGTTGGCGAATGGAGGCTGGCCGCATGAGCTTGGCTGGCGACTGAGGAAATGGCTAATGAGGCTGGCGAAGGAGGGCCTCGAATGGGAGGTGGCCGACGAAAGGGGGGGGAAAAAGCCATTCGACCATGGCTCTGTCGGCAGTTGGCCACTCGGCTCTCATTCGGCCGAAGAGACCTATTCGACGGGCTGTAGATCTAGGTGAACTAGGGTGTTCAAACCATGGTCCTAGCCAGGATCTATGATGATTTCATGTGTGAGTGGTTGTTATGACTGGGTTTCAAGAGTGAAAGCTCGCAAGGAAAAGGGTTTGTAGCCATTTGAAGGTGGCGACTCAACAAAGGGTGAAAACCCTATTTTCGTGACTTTTCACAGCATCATACCTCGATTCTCAGTGGGTTGTGGTTCCGATCTGTTGTACTTTCGTGTAGAGGGTGATGAGAGCTTCGTGTGGGTTCAAAAATGGAGTGATTTGGTTAAGAAATGAAGAAGTTATGGAGGAGAGAAGGTTGTAGAGAGCTAGGGTTTTCAAAACCGGGTTTTGGTGTTTTGGTGAGGAAGATGAAGTGGGAATTGAGGAAATTAAGTTCATTCAAGTGTTTTTATACCTCGAGGGTGTTCGGGTTCGTTTTCGTTGCTCGGTTCGTAAATTCGTTACGTTTCCGGAAAATTACGCGTAATTTAAATGGAATTAATTAAAAGAGTTTAATTTAATTATTTTGATGAGTTTCAAAATTGTAAAATGTTATTTATTTTATTTTATTAAATTACTTTCGTTCGTGTCGTGTTTTCGTTATCGTTTCGTTAGATTGCGTCACCTTCGCGCGTAATTCGTTCGAATCGTCACCCGAACGAATACGACGATGGTTTTGCTTTCTGACTTTTGTTTTCTACTTTTCAGTCATTATTTCAGAACTCTAAACTCACAGATATGTTTGTGTGAATCGTCACCCACGCAAACACACTGTCAGTTCGTTATTCTGAAATAACACTGTAATTGTGTTTGGATTGTGTTTCCTCACAGTAGGACTCAACTAAACTTCCTGTTTTCACATTGTTCTTGTACTGACTTGTCGGTCATCTGATTCCTGTCATTTGTGGACATCAGATCGCAACCGATATGTTTTCTGAATATTGTTTGAGCATCGTTGTTTCTCGTGATTTGTTGTGTTAACTGTAATTAAGTTTTCACTTAATAAACGTAACAAGTGTTCCAAATGTACGTTGTACTTAATGTATTTAAGTTTATATGAAAATACGTACAACGATTTCTTGTATTTAAGATCCTGTTAATTCAAGTACTGTTTACAATCGTATAAGTACACATAGTTACTGTATAAAGTACACGTACCGTACGGACTTGCCGGATGATCTGGTACTTGCTGTTACAGTCTCCCCTTGTTAAAGAAATTTCGTCCAGAAATTTAAGAGTTGTTATCGGGTACGGCTTCCTCTTCAAACAGTTGGGGATACTTTAACTTCATGTGATCTTCACGTTCCCAAGTAAACTCAGGTCCGCGTCTTGAGTTCCAACGAACCTTTACAATAGGGATACGTGTGACAGTTGCGTACGAAGAATTCGGCATTAATGACGTGAGCACATTTGTTCGTGCTTGAAATCCATGAGGATTTAGTAACTTTTGTTATTGGGGATTGATAGTATGTGAAAAATGATGAACGTGGGCGAAAACCGCGCGCAAAACGGAGTTCGTATGCTCCCGGAATCGCGAAAAGAAGTTTAAAATCAAAATGGTGACGGAAGGTGACGTGGGGCGTAACGCCTGCCCCAGCCCTCCAACCCAGGCGTTACGCCTGGCGGGTTATGTCGGCCAAAAATTGTTTAAGTCGATCAGAATCGTCCAGAACGTATTCTCTTCACTTTTTTCGACCCCTAGCTGCTTCCAGACGAAAATTCTTCTATCTAACACCATTATACTTCATATTAAAGTCATTTGAAGCTATAGATCGTGCCACGGATCGTATTTTCAAGTCCTGATCGTTGTTATACGCGCAGAACTTTGTCAGATCAGGTAACGGTTCATTTTAACCTTCTAGTTTGATTTTGATTGATTAGATCTTGATTTTGAACGTAATGAGATAGTTAAGATTGTTGATTATTGCCTAGATGATGGCTAGGATTGATTATAAACGAAGAACACGAAGTTCTAACGGTTAAATCCTTGTTTTGATCCGTTGTGATGCCCGGTTTGCATGAAATCATACCTATGATTATAATGGTTTAAACCATTTGATTATGACAATGTAGGTGATTAGTTTGATTAATCTTTGAAATGCAAAGGTTAAATCCAAGTGTTTCAAACTAATCATAATCATTAACATACTCATTGGAATGATTATCTGATGTTTGTGATAACAGTCAGATTAGTATGTTAAATCTGGTTATTTCACCTATTCTGATGCTACATTGTGATATTTCATGATATTTGGGTAATCAATAATAAGGATTAATCACTCCTAAGCCATTAAACCATCTAGAAACTGTTTTAGCATTATAATCAACAACATTAACTATTTGGTTAATCTGAGATTATTCTGATTAATCTAGAGTGTCATCAACTTTGTGTTAGGAATCTAATGCAATGTAGGTTCCTACATTATCATACATTGTATGATATAACCTTAAATTAATTAATTATATTATTAATATCGAGTTGATGATTTACTAAGCAATGTCTTTGACATTGAACGTTCAGAAGGATCTAATCAGTAAACTAGAACATAAATAACTTATTAAAGATAACTAAATGCAGAATCATCTCTGAACTATCAGTTTGGTGATACACTGCTACCCTATTATCATCAGGTGAGTTTCGTACAACCCCTTTTATTTTTAATCTTTTATAAACATCGGGGAACATTGTTGAACTTTTAATGAACATATGATATGTATCACTGATATCTGTGTGATTTCATGTGATTGTTGTGACTTTTGTGGGATTTCATGGGATTTTGGCCTGTAGACTGAACTCTATCATGACACTGAAAGTCCTCATTTTGAACTGTATCTAGTGAACCCATGTGTGGCCGAGCAGAAAACATTGATAGTACTATTGGTTGACACCCCATTCGCTGGGAGGATTGCATCTCCCCTTGTGTGAATGTTTGTTATCTGTTTCCTGAACTTCTTAATGGTGTGATAGACATTAAGATAATGAGGCACTAAGATATGTACCGACGGGTAATATCTTGAGACAGACTAGACGTCCGAAAGGAACTAGATACAGGTCCCATGGTTATCCAGAACTGAACTTTTGAGAACGTGCTTATCATATCATGTTGTTTTAAATTGAACTGTCGATCTCACCAGCTTTGTGCTGACGTTTCAAACTCAAACCTTTTTGCAGGTAAGCAGGAATAGCCGGTGAGGATGCACTTTGAGTTATTTGCACTTTAATAATTAGTATTGTAATTAAATAAATATAGTTGTAATGTGGTTGTGATTGCGACACTCTGGTAATGTAATTACTTTAAGTTAATCTGTGAGCTTATGATATTGGTTCAAGTAAGTCACTCCTCACCTCAGAGACATCACCACTATGCTTCCGCAACCGATTCAGTGACGTCAGACCGGACACGAGGTGACGAGGGGTGGGGGTGTGACAATACGGCTTCGCCTCAGTTGTTTGACCTTGCGATCCATAATCTCTAAAGGTTCTTCGATAAAGTGCAACTGTTCATCAACTTGAATCTCTTCAAGTGGAATGACGAGTGATTCGTCAGCAAGACATTTCTTTAAGTTCGAGACGTGAAACACGTCATGCACACCACTGAGTTCGTTCGGTAAGCTCAATCTGTACGCCACAGGACCAATACGTTCGATGATCTCGAACGGTCCTACGTATCGTGGTGCTAGTTTGCCTTTTGTTCCAAAGCGAACTACGCCCTTCCATGGAGAAACCTTCAACATGACACGATCTCCCACATGGAATTCCAACGGCTTACGCCGTTTGTCGGCATAGCTCTTCTGTCTGCTCCTTGTAGCTTGCAATCTTCTCTGAATCTGAGCAATCTTGTCAGTGGTTTCCTGAATCAGTTCTGGTCCATTTATACGGTTATCTCCTACTTCTGACCAACAGATCGGTGACCGACATTTTCGTCCATAAAGAGCCTCGAATGGGGCACCACCGATGCTGCTGTGATAACTGTTGTTGTAGGAGAACTCAAATAGTGGCAAATGAGAATCCCAATTACCACCGAAATCTAGAACACAAGTTCTTAACATGTCCTCTAGGGTTTGAATTGTACGTTCGCTTTGGCCGTCCGTTTGTGGATGGTAAGCTGTACTCAGATTTAACTGTGTCCCTAGAGATTTCTGCAGTGATTGCCAGAACCTTGAAGTAAATCTGCTGTCCCTATCCGAAATAATTGACAATGGCACACCATGGCGTACCACTATCTCATTGATGTACAATCTTGCCAGTTTATCCATTGTGAAAGTCTCACGCATCGGCAAGAAGTGAGCAGATTTTGTTAAACGATCTATGATCACCCAAATTGTATCGTGACCACTGGAAGTGCGGGGTAGCTTGGTAATGAATTCCATAGCTATTTGTTCCCACTTCCAGAGCGGAATCTCAGGCTGTTCCAGTAAACCAGACGGTTTCTGGTGTTCCGCCTTTACTCTTGCACACGCAAAACATCTGCCGACGTATTCGGCTATGTCTTCCTTCATTCCCGGCCACCAATAAAATCTCTGTAAGTCTCAGTTTATTTTATCGGCGCCCGAATGTACTGATTATCTGGTTCGTGTGCCTTCTCAAGAGTAAGTCTTCTGGATTGACCTATCACCGAAATCCACCATTTTGGTGGTAGGCATTTCATCCAGTTTATCTCAAATTGTCTTTCTGTTCTATCACCTGACACACTCCTTAAAGCTTTCATAGGTGACTCTGACAACTCTGAATCTTGATCGTCTGGTTAAGATTCTCACGTCACATGGTGAATTCTTAGGTTATTTGATATAACCGTATACATACTTCACCATCTGTTTAATCTGTTCTCAACTTTGAAAGTGGTCTTATATGTCGGGAAGGTCTACTTAAGATATGGGATTACTATTGGAATAAAGGTAATGGTTTATCCCTTCTAAGTAATCCTATATTCACTGTGAGGTGATGTATATTTACCTCACTCCTACCCAAAATCATGTGACTTACTGAAACCTATTGTAAATGTTGTTTCCACTGTTACTTATTCTTATCCTTAATTCACAATTTAAGAATTTAACATAGGGTTGTTCTTCCTTTACAACTCTAGATTATCCCTGATATGTTAGTTCGCGTTCTGTCTTGTCGCTAAGATGAATCAGTATACCATCCTTAGTGGAAATGATAATTTGATCCAGATACAATATGCACCCTCGGTTCATGTGGTTCATGAAAACCACGGGAGCGTTCTTCCATCCGAATAACATTACCATAACTTGGAATGCCCATTCTTTGATTCGGAATATTTATCTTTGGTACATCCTTGCCTTGCATTCCTAACTGCTTTTTCTTGGTTTACTTATCCTAATTTAGCTATGATTCTAGCACAGTTCTTAAGGTCATCCTTTCCTGATATTCTAGAACCGAGGTTCTTTAAATCAAATGATTTGAGTTCTATAGTTCTAGGTGACGGAATAATAGTTTACATACTGGCTTTAGCATCTAACTATCTATGGCCTTCTATTATTCTACTAAATAAGGTTATTTTCCTAATTATAGTAACTAGACTGTAATTAAGATTTACCCTACCTTTATTTATTTACTTAACGTTTATTTAGTCAAAGACTTTGTTAGGTTACCATTCCTATTATCTTATTTGCAACTAACTTCTTACAGTTCCTTGAATTCATTGTTTCTAAAGTCACAATGGAGTATGCTTTTAAAATTAGCACTCTGATAAGCAATTTAACATAACAGTATGAAATATGCATACCCGTGGGGTCATCGGACTCCGAATGTTCCCCAGGAGCTGGTAAAGCAAGTAGTTCCTCAGTGACTGATGGGTCTGCTAGAGGCATTTTCCTAGAGCAGTCCCTCGCGAAATGTCAGTGCATTCCGCACGTGTAGCAGTTGTTGTTGTGTCGAGAGGAAGTAGAGGTGCTCGCTTTTTGTTCCTGTTTCCTAGTCGAATTCAACCGACACTGTTGGATCCAGTGTCCGTATCTTCCACAATTCCGACAGCGTTTACAAGGTTTCTCCTTATCATGGTGAAAACCACATCTGGCACATTTAGGATATGCACCAACATATTGACGGGTAGTAGAGGTTGTTGATGACCTGCACTGCTGCTTCCAGTGTCCCGTCTCTCCACAATGCGTGCTTGGTACACATGAGAGTTCAGCTCGATGATGGTGGTGACAAACTGAACAGAGGGAAGCTTTTCCCTTAAAATGGGCAGGACTTGTGGAAGATATCCTCACGGGGCAGTCTCGTGAAATGTGTTCGGATAATCCGCACACATAACAATCCTTTCTGTATCGAGGAAGAGGATATGTAGTGTTTCCAGGATTCTGGTTATGAGTAGGGGGATTATTACAATCACGACTCCAGTGTCCCTTTCCCCCGCAGTTCAGACAATGTTTGCATAGTTTATCCTTAGCATGGTGAAGACCGCACGTGGCACATAAAGGAAATTTGCTAGCATAAAACTTACGACCCTCTGACTCTGGAGCAACGGCCATCTGACGAAGGGGAGTGGCCTCGGTGTAGATTACGAGTTCTCTTGATTTCTTAGAACAACCCCGCTTTCGCTTCCTGCTTGTTTCTCCTCCTTCCGGTTCCTTCTTCTCTGCAGCAAGTAGTGGGAAACTCCTAGCAAACTCCTCACTGTTCCTGATCCGGGTGATGATTCCAAGGAGAATCGTCACCAACTGTTCAGTGATCAGTGTTGCAAGTGCCTCGACTGCTGGATCCGTCTCTTGCGAAGGTAGAGGCGGTGATGGTTGTCTTCTTGGTGACATTCTAATCATAACCAATATAACATTGGTTAGTGCAATGATCGAATGCAGAAGACACAATGCAAGTAAATTCCTAATTCCTATGTTCTCTACATGCAGGGTCCCTAGGTTATAGTATAGGCCAAACCGTTTAAATAAATGACCTATATTTCTCTATAACCATGGCTCTGATACCAATCTGTCACACCCCGAGCCGGCGGGATAGGATCGGTTGTCCCGTCGGGCGGAAGGTTCTCGGGGCGCGATATCGTGAGTGATAATCGGATTGATCAGATTGTTATATGGCACATGATACATAAATGAGAAATGCTAAATATGATAGAATTACAAAGTTAAATTACATCAGTATTGTTTATAATTTAACAATGTAAATCTACTATTAACATCATAAGTTTCTATCTTGTATTTACACAAGATATACAAAATGGTATGTGTATGATGTCTTCAAAAGTATGCAGGTCCAAAATACTAAGTCTTCTATTTGAAGTCCTAGTCCAGAAGTAATGACTTCCTAATTGACCTGTTCGTCACCTGAGAAGTCATGCAAAAAGATCAAGTCAACACATGGTTGGTGAGTTCATATAGTTTTGTAACTTTGAAAATGTTTTGAACCCTTCTTTCGGTAAAGACCCTAACCTCATTAACACCACATGTATCATCCAGATCGGTATGCTTATATATAGGGCATACCCCTGGGTCAAGGCTACAATCCCGCCCAGACGACGTCCCACCACATACTAATCCGCATAGGACAATGTTGTTAATGATAATTAAGCGTTTTTACCTACCATACACCTTTAAACACCCATGATTCCTCTGTTCTCTGTTCCTGTAATTGCAATCATTTGAAATCTCTCTTGATTTCATATGTTCATCATACAAATATGATTAAAGCAGCAATTGTGGAATTTGTTATAAATGCTTAATTTAAATAAATAAATAAACATTCAATAAAATCTAAGTCCTATCGATTGGGGCCTTTGGTCAACTCGAGTAGACTAGTCTGTCAATCAAGGTACTTAGTAGTAAAGGAGATCTATAAACCTCATCAAACATGTGACCTATAATCAATCAGTCTAGCTAGGACATCTTTTGATATATAGGCTTTCATAGTTCTTTAGACCGTCCATAGTTCTTTAGTTCTTTAGTTCTTTGGCACATGTTATCTTTGAGCATTTCCCAGATGTTCCTCAAAATAGTTCTTTGTACTTAGTTCTTTGAAATAGATCGTTAGTTCTTTGACAACACCTTCTTGAAATAGTTCTTTGAAAATAGATCGTTAGTTCTTTGACAACACCTTCTTGAAATAGTTCTTAGAAAATAGATCGTTAGTTCTTTGACAACACCTTCTTGAAATAGTTCTTTGAAAATAGATCGTTAGTTCTTTGAAAATAGTTCTTTGTTTGAGGTCTTTAGTTCTTTGAAAATAGTTCTTTGAAAATAGTTCTTTGATACATAACAGTTACCTAACCAGGAGTCTAAGATAACAGTTATACATGTAAAACATATAAAAGCATTTCAATAAACAATTTACATAAAATAGTTTACGCATGCTTCTCAGCCCCGCGTTTTAAAACAAAAATGTTAGAAAAGGGGCAATGAACTCACCTTGTAGTAGTGGAGTTGACTTAGCTTAAACGAAAGGATGTACTCGCTCTGTATTGTGATTGAGTTTGTTTTCAAGTTCCTGTATTGATTTCACGTTGTTAAGACTTGTAAGTATAAGTTTGTAGGGTCTTGTGTGTGTAGATGTAGGTGTTAGCCCTAAAGTTGGATAATACGCGTAAGACTTGGTCATAATCCTTGTTCGGTCCCATATGTTTGATTCAAGTCAATGACATTATAAGTTATCATCTGTCATTAGTTATAAGCCATTTGTTTTGATGAAAGACTTAGTGCTTAGTTTCCAACTCGTCTTTGTTGATCTTGTACGTTTTGAACATTTATTGCATAATTATTTATTAATTAAGCAAACATTCTTTTGACATATCATATTTTGATCTTATGAAATGTAGTGAACCCATGTGGGCCTAATCATGGCATATGGACCGAACAATGTGACCAAGTTACTTGTTGGGCCTTTGTGTAGCAAGTTGGGCCTTGGGCCCAAATCCATGGGCCTTGAAATAGTTCTTGAACAATTGAGGATGGTGAGGCTTATTTGAAAGTGTGGGACAATGATTTGGACTAATGGAATACAAAGGCCCGGACAAATGTTACAAGACCTAGATTTCAAGTGTTCTTATGGGCCTCTATTGGGCCACAAGAGAAATTGTTGGGCCAAAGGTGGGCCCAGTCAAGATTTGTTGGGCCTATAGTTAGAATGAGCTGTAGGATTCAGAAATGGGCCAGAAGTAGGCTGTTGGCCAAGTTAATAGCAAAGTGGCTCCAAAATGAGGACAAGGGCCTCAAAATAGGCCTTGGATCAGTTTCTGTGGGCCTCGGGCTGATTTTGTTGGGCCCAATGAGTTTTGTCTCAGGCCTACACTAACATAGTTCATAAGCCAAGCTGGGCCTTGCTTACATGGGCTGAAACAACTGTGGGCCTAAAAATTGGGCTGTTGGCCAAAATAGTGGCCTTGGGCCAAAAACAGTGGGCCTGGAGATGATTTTACTGGGCCCCTTGGATTCCATTAAGGCCTGAAGTAAACTATGTCTTGGGCCAACCTGGGCCTGGTTCCTTTGGGCTGAAATCGATCGTGGGCCAATTTGTCCTTGGTTACCTAATGAATATGGGCCACAACAAGGTTTTTGGTTAAATATTTGGGGCCTACTAGGGCTACTGGGCTGGAACAATTTATTTGGGCCAAAATACCCTTGGGCCTAGACAGTAGGCTGTTGGGCCCATCCTGGGCCAACCGGAATGCAATTGGGCCTACTGTTGGGCCTGTTCAATAGCCACTTGGGCTCTTTGGATCCAAAAGGTTTTACTGCCTTAGGGTTTTTGGCCAACTGAGCCTCCACGAATGCATAGCTCTCATGGCGGTCACATGGTGAAAGGAATGACTGGAGGTGCTCGATTAGAAATGGTGTTTTCTGAGACAAGCCCACGAATGGGTCCTTGACCGAATGAAGGTGATGATGTTGGCGAATGGAGGCTGGCCGCATGAGCTTGGCTGGCGACTAAGGAAAGGGCGAATGAGGCTGGCGAAGGAGGGCCCCGAATGGGAGGTGGCCGGCGAAAGGGGGGGGGAAAGCCATTCGACCATGGCTCTGTCGGCAGTTGGCCACTCGGCTCTCATTCGGCCGAAGAGACCTATTCGACGGGCTGTAGATCTAGGTGAACTAGGGTGTTCAAACCATGGTCCTAGCCAGGATCTATGATGATTTCATGTGTGAGTGGTTGTTATGACTGGGTTTCAAGAGTGAAAGCTCGCAAGGAAAAGGGTTTGTAGCCATTTGAAGGTGGCGACTCAACAAAGGGTGAAAACCCTATTTTCGTGACTTTTCACAGCATCATACCTCGATTCTCAGTGGGTTGTGGCTCCGATCTGTTGTACTTTCGTGTAGAGGGTGATGAGAGCTTCGTGTGGGTTCAAAAATGGAGTGATTTGGTTAAGAAATGAAGAAGTTATGGAGGAGAGAAGGTTGTAGAGAGCTAGGGGTTTCAAAACCGGGTTTTGGTGTTTTGGTGAGGAAGATGAAGTGGGAATTGAGGAAATTAAGTTCATTCAAGTGTTTTTATACCCCGAGGGTGTTCGGGTTCGTTTTCGTTGCTCGGTTCGTAAATTCGTTACGTTTCCGGAAAATTACGCGTAATTTAAATGGAATTAATTAAAAGAGTTTAATTTAATTATTTTGATGAGTTTCAAAATTGTAAAATGTTATTTATTTTATTTTATTAAATTACTTTCGTTCGTGTCGTGTTTTCATTATCGTTTCGTCAGATTGCGCCACCTTCGCGCGTAATTCGTTCGAATCGTCACCCGAACGAATACGACGATGGTTTTGCTTTCTGACTTTTGTTTTCTACTTTTCAGTCATTATTTCAGAACTCTAAACTCACAGATATGTTTGTGTGAATCGTCACCCACGCAAACACACTGTCAGTTCGTTATTCTGAAATAACACTGTAATTGTGTTTGGATTGTGTTTCCTCACAGTCGGACTCAACTAAACTTCCTGTTTTCACATTGTTCTTGTACTGACTTGTCGGTCATCTGATTCCTGTCATTTGTGGACATCAGATCGCAACCGATATGTTTTCTGAATATTGTTTGAGCATCGTTGTTTCTCGTGATTTGTTGTGTTAACTGTAATTAAGTTTTCACTTAATAAACGTAACAAATGTTCCAAATGTACGTTGTACTTAATGTATTTAAGTTTATACGAAAATACGTACAATGATTTCTTGTATTTAAGATCCTGTTAATTCAAGTACTGTTTACAATCGTATAAGTACACATAGTTACTGTATAAAGTACACGTACCGTACGGACTTGCCGGACGATCTGGTACTTGCTGTTACACCGCTCCAGAGGTGCGCCGAGTGGCGGAAGTCGCTGGCCGGAGGATGTGTCGCCAGGATATCTCAGCGGAGGTACTCGCTCTCCTACAATCCACTCCTGTATGATCATAGGAAGCCAACCCCAAAATCTATCACGAGTAGTTCGCCGAGCTCGTCTCTCCATCTCCTCGTCACGATGTTGTCGACCCTCCGTCGACTCTCCTCGGTCAGATCGTCCGTTACCGGGTGTTTCCCCGGGTTCCTCCTAACATCGTCGTTGTTGTCGGCCATCCTGTAAGTCTCAAGTTAGTAAACAACAGTTCAATAGTAGCAATAATAACATCAGTGTGCAAGTTCTATGTGTAGTGTCTAGAGTTGAGCAATGGCTATAGTCTAAGTTCAGTATATGCAAACCTAGTTCTCTATAACCAAGGCTCTCATACCATTCTGTCACACCCCCAAATTCCCACTCGTGGTGTCAGTCCACGTGGGTGTGACGTGGCCAGGATCACAGCTCATTGGTCATATAGAACGACTCTATATGAGTTCACAATCAAACAGTTTTGCAGAATAATATAAGTTTCATAAATACGCAGCGGAATATGTTTAAAATACCATAGCATAAATAAGTTGCAGCGAAAAAGTTAAAATACACAGCGGAATGTAAATTGTTTAAGACGCTACATAGATTAAATTGTTTTAAAGCAAATCCAATGCACACAAAGCCTAAGACACGAGTCTATATACGAGCCAGACTCCTTAGTGCTTCCTTATGTGCATCCTAGCGTGTGCTCCATTTAGTTACCTGAGAATACATGCGAAAGGTGTCAACTAAAAAGTTGGTGAGTTCACAGGTTTAGACATACTGAAAAGTAAACAGATATATACTCAGCATGTTAAGTTTAATTGTGGATCTACGATCCGTGGAGTGTGTCAGTTCATCTTACCGAAACTCGACTGTTCCCGTTTGCCTCCGCGGGTCATCGCTGAACCCGATATCAACATCGAAATTACACTCGTTATGACCTCCAGTCAACATTGGTGCCGAGTGGGGTTAGTCAAACCTAGTAGTACTACGTAATTACGACTCGTTTGTTGTACAACTAACGGTAAGGTTAAGTGAGGACTTTAAGCGATAATAGTTACACTCGAAAATGGTTTTCACAACATACCAGTCATATATCCAAAACAGTTGCATAGTATTCTCACCCCAAAGTTAAGTAAAACAGTTAAAGAGTAAAGTGGGGCTGTAAACTCACCTGAGTTCGTGAAGTGCGTTCTTAACAGAAATCGAGTAGCTCGCCGGCTAGCAGTCACCTATATCACATAGGTGTTGTAAGTTTGTGTTACATACACGTGGGTCTCACAGGACCGTGTTAGTGTTTAACAACTCTAAGTTGTTATGTGGGTCGTGTTGACCGCGTTTGACCGTGTTGACCGTGTTTGACCTAACGACCCGTTGGTGACGGTTTTGGATCAAGTTCTCGTATAACGTGTGTTTTAGTGTCGTGTGGTGTGTGCGGATACCAGAATCACTTTCGTGAGGAAACTTACTATTTATAGTAAGTTTTTATTTCAGGAAAGTTTCCAAATTTGGCAAGTTATGCAAGAAATCATAATTCGATTATTCTATCATGCATTTTTTATCCTAAATGAGCATGTTATCACATAGCACATAGTTAGACATAGCCGGTTTAGCACGTTTCGCGCGTAAAAGTTACTAATTATGGAAAGTTGCACAAATGAGCATGTTTCACCAAGTTTAATAACCATATCAACTAAATATCATTACCTTAGTCCTAATTAGCCATAAAATCATGCTAGTTACATTTACACATAATCATTTCTCAACTTTGCACAAATAAAGTTAATATATTTAGAAATAATTTGTAAAGCATATCATTTAGCAATCTTTAAAATGCTAAATGCATCAAGAATCATTACAATAATTTCCTATACATCAATTTAAGCACAACCTATGGATCTAGACACATACATTAGGCCATTTCATCAAGAATCACAATTTTACAATGTTAAAGTTTCCATATTTAGCAATAATCTCCAAATGACCATTTCAATCATTCTAAATCTTGTAAATCATCACCAATAACACTTATAACAACATTTCATTATCAAATATCATGACAACATACTTAGATCGTTCATGCATGTAGTCATAAGTGTCCATTTCATGTTAAAATCAACAAGTAACTAAATAATCATACAAATTTCACCATAGATCATCACCAACCTATCAAATCAGTAATAATAATCATCAAATAGCATATTCATAACCCAAAATTTCGTGAGTCAAGTAGTGATGGTGATGCATGTGGCCAAAATGGCTTGAATGTGTGCTTAGAGGTGTTTTTAAGCTAGATTGGACATGGAGACTACCTTACAAGGCCTTGGATTGTCGAAATGGAGCTGGAGCAGGTCTGGAACAGCTTTGAATCTTCCTGAGAATAGCTCCTGGGTCGTCACAAGTGATGGTGGTGTCGTTGTCTTGCCCCAAGCTTCGCTCCCAAGCTTCCTATCTCCAATCTCGAGCTCCTAAGACTTCAACAATGCCTTCCCAAGAGGTTTGATGGTGTAACAGTGAGCAAATGGTCGGGAAAGAAGTTTTCAGTCGAGAGGTTAAGGGTAGAGATAGCAGAATGATTACTCTTGGGGTTATAAAGATTTTCTGCGATTATAGACTCGTCGCGTACCGCGATGCCTGCCAAAAAGCATTGTCGCGTACCGCGACGATTAAAATAATCATTCGGTTCCCGAAACACGCCGCGTATCGCGATGGTGGAAGATGATCGGTCGTCGCGTACCGCGAAGGATTTCAGAGAATTCAAATTCTCCCGCCCAGGCTTCGCGTACCGCGAAAGCCCAATTGGGTGCCCATCGCGTACCGCGATGGATTTTGATTGGGCCCAATAAGCCCAATTTCATAGTTTGAAGCGATTCTCGCGAATTTTTCGGCTACGAACATCGTTTCTCGATTTGTGAGCATTGTTCTAACTAATTTAGGTTCTCCGGAACCTATTGTGCAGTGAAAGTGTACTGTGGTTTGATCCGTTCACCAATGTTCGTCATTCAAGACACGTGCGAGTGTTGTGCGATAATTCTTCGAATTATCGGTGTGATTGGACTGTCGTGCCACGTGTCACACTAAATACAATTATTCTAGTGTCACGTATGTAGTAATAATAATAATACACATTATTATTTAAAATAAAGAAATGATGACCTGGAAAATGCGAGGTGTCACAGGTGTTGATGGTAAAAATGAAAGAAAACCCTCATTTAGGGTTTTTATACTACGAGTGGTGTTCGGGATCGTTTCGGTTGCGTGTTTCGCTTTTTCGTTGCGTTTCCGGAATTTTGCGCGTAATTTATTTGTTTTAAATAAAAGTTTGTTAATTTAATTAGAGTAAACTTCTCTTTTGCTCCCTGTGGTTTGATAAAAGTAACCATTTTCATCCAAATTTTGAAATTTTGCAATTTTCCTCCATTAGTTTCAGAAAATTAACCATTTTAGTCCCTGTGGTTTGACAAAAGTAACCATTTTCATCCAAAGTTTAAATGGACTTTGGATGAAAATGGTTAATTTTCTGAAACTAATGGAGGAAAATTGAAAAATTTCAAAATTTGGATGAAAATAGTTACTTTTGTCAAACCACAGGGAGCAAAAGAGAAGTTTACTCATTTAATTATTATGATGAGTTTCAAAATTGTAAAATATAAAATATTTTATTTTCTTAAATTTATTATCGTTCGTATCGTTTTCGTTTTCGTTTCGTCAGAAAACGTTACTTACGCGCGTCTTCGTACAGAGCGCTAACTGTACGAACACGATCGTACCTTTCACTTTCTGATTTGGTTTTCTACTTATCAGTTATCCTTCAGAACGTTAAACCCACAGATATGTTTGTGTGAATCGTCACCCACGCAAACACACTGTCAGTTTATTATTCTGGAACAACACTGTTTTTATGTTATGAATTACGTTTCCTCTTTGACGGACTCAACTATACTTCCTATTTTCACATTGTTTTCGTACTGATTTATCGGCCATCTGATTCCTGTCATCAATGGATATCAGATCGCAACTGATTTGTTCTTGTCATTTGTTTGCACACTATTGTTTCTCTTGAGTTGTTGTATTTACTGTATTTAAGTTTTCACTTAAACACATACAACTGTCTCTTGTTTTTCTCGTGTGTTGTTGTTACACAACTGTTCAATCACTGTATTTACACACAGTCACTGGTGAAAGTACACACACCGTACGGACTTGCCGGACGATGAAGTACTGGATGTCACACTTATATATTGATATGTTTATGATACATGATTCAAACTTTGAACTATTAAACTATTTATCGAGTCAACTTTATGATTCTCACCAACTACTTTTGTAGTTGACCTTTCAAACTTTATTCATGTTTCATGTGCAACTTAGTGAGCTTTTGGGATAAACACATAAAATGCTTGGACTTTAGAAGCATTAGAGATAATTTGAACTTATATTTTTTGTTTATTTGAACTTTAGTTGTTTGAACTTTGTTTACTTCGAATTATAAGACATTGAATTTGGTTGCATTAATTATGAAACGTTTTAGTTAATCATGCATTAATTATGAAACGTTTTAGTTGATCATGAGCTATTGAACGAACAGTCACTTTCGCTCCCCGACGTATTCCGTCGTCGGTTGGGGTGTGACAATTTTAAAAGGTGAAGATTGGAATTATTGCATATTTCATTATTTACTTTTGATTTTTTTAAATGTAAGAATATGATTATAATTATTAAGTTTTATTTTGATTAGTTGGTGTTTGATCAATTAATTTATGAATTATCTATTGTTAAACATGTTTGCGCGCGCTACTACAAAAATCACCCTAATGCAACCTTTATATTCAAAAAAATGTTGCATTAGCTGAAGTTGCATTAGATCTAATGCAACTTTTTGTTACACAATGCAGCTTTCTTTTTCCTAATACAACTTTTTTAAATGGAACTTTTTAAAAAAAAATTGCATTATGTAATAAAAAGGTTGCATTATATTAACGCAACTTCAGCTAATGTAACATATTTGCAACCTTTTGTGACAAAAAAGGTTGCATTAGGCTTATTTTGTAGTAGTTTTAATATTAGATCGATGTGACAATAAACAAAAAACAAAAACAAAAAAAAAAGTAAAAAAAAACCGAAAACCGAAGGAAACCGAAACCGACAAAAAAATCGAAAAACCGAAAACCAAATGGTTCCTAATAACTAAAAACCGAACCGAACACCCCCTCAAACGAATAACCAATTTCTACTATGTTAAGTTCAAAATAAATACCCTATATATAAATGATAAAAATATGACACAGCACTTACACTTGATGAGGTTTGGCAACAATTGTTTTACAACTTGAACAAAAGTGGTAGTCACTATTTAACGTCTTTTTCTTACAACATGTGCTACATTTAAAGTATTTTCAATCATTAACTACATCAACATCAATTATAGTTGCATCGACATCGTACATTGTTCCCAGTCATAAGATAATAGTTACACGTAATTTGTAAATGATACAATCACAATGCCTCTGTAACACCTTCTTGTAAATTTTTACTATACAAAAGGTTTTTTGCATGATAAGTGTAGGAATGATTGTAAGTTGTTGATCTATGGTTTAAATTTGATGATAAAATTATCACATAGAAGGTTAAAATTGATATAACATGCAATTGTTTTTTTTTTTTTCAACTTCATTCAATATTTTTAAGCTCATATAAACTTTTTTGTACTACATTGTTTTAAAAAAAAATGCATTATAAAATTAAGCATTTAATTTTCTTTAATTTAAGAATAATATTACAATACTCCTTTTTAAAATCAATTTTTAAAAAAACGCAACAATACCTTCAACCTTGTAATGTAACTTGTATGAACAGCAAACTCCCGGTCATTCGGGGTCACCCTAACAAATAGATCACCCTTTCGTCCGAACAACAGAGCGTGGTGACCTGAACCACAAACCTACAACTAGAAAAACCCCATGTCTCAACCCTGAACAATATTTTGCTCCAGATAAGACTCTAACCCAAGATCTCTAATAGCTCTTTGTTAAGTGTATGATTACTATTATAAATTCTGTGATTATCATTATAACTCGCGGGATTATCAATACACATACATGGGTTGTGAATTTGTGATGCTTACGAAACAATTAAGTTTTATAAATTACAATGTTTGTAATCCAAAAAAGTAGTCAAGTAACGTTATGTCATGATTTTGAATCTAATCATGTCATTTCTCTTGATGTAGCAATGAAACAGATGGAGAACAAGAGGAACCTGTTGATGATGACGTCATCTGCTTTGATGACTCTGTGTTAGAGACTATACATAAAGATTGGTTTTGGGCTAGAGATGGAACACCAAATAGTGAAGACATACAAGGCATCATATAAGATGCAACTGGCATCTTTAAGGGGAGCATAGGCAAGGAAGCTTCAGAGTTCAACACTTGAACCACTTGTTTCATCGACGGTCTATGTTTCGAGTCAGGGTGCGCGCACCATAACCCGATGGTCATTAACTTTTTAACTTCCTCCTCCTCGAAATCTACCCCTAGACGTGGGTCCACGGCGTCTAAAAGAGTCCCTGATTCGTAGAGCTCCCAAACCCATTCTACCAACCGAGTTTGGCTTTCTTGAGCCTTGTATTCGATGGGTTTTCGCCCACAAGCTATTTCCAATGCGACAACTCCAAAGCTAAAAACATCTGATTCTTTGCTTGGTTTACCGGTCACTACACACTCAGGAGCCAAGTAACCCAAGGTTCCAGCCAACATGGTTGTCTGTAAACCTTTATCATGGTCAACCAGCTTGGCTAACCCGAAATCACCAAGCTTTGCATTGAAATTTGAATCCAACATCACATTGCTCGATTTGATATCTCTATGAAGAATACATTGCTCCCATTCTTCATGTAGATACAACAATGCAAAAGCCAAACCATGAGCAATCTTGTATCTTGTTCCCCATGCCAACAAGCTCTTCATCTTGAAAAGATGTGAATCTAAGCTTCCATTCTCCATATACTCATACACGAGCAGGAGTTCGCGATTTTCGTGGCACCAACCGATGAGTTGCACCAGGTTCTTATGTCTCAGCCGGCTAATGATCCGGATTTCAGACGCGTACTGCTTGATCCCTTGTTTTGAACCTTTTGACATTCGTTTCACCGCGACATACGTTCTTGATTCTTTCAAGAACCCTCTATAAACACCACCAAAACCACCCTCGCCAAGCTTCTCCTTATGATCGAAGGCCCCGGTCGATTGAGCTAATTCGTGGTACGAAAATCTTTTCGGCCCGATACCCATTTCAAAATCTTTATCCATTTCAACAGCAAATTCAAGTTCAACGTCTTCTCCTTCGTCTTCATGTCTTTTCCCCCTCTTCCACCTCCACAAAGCAAACAAAAGTACAACAAGAACCGAAACTGTAACCGGTAATCCAACCACTAGTCCCACCTTGCTCTTCTTCCCAGCCACCCGATCATCAATCAGGCTTAGAACCGAGCTTTCAAAGCTCCAAGATTGAATGATAAATCTTTGAAACTGGGCTTCGGTTGCTGCTGAAAACCCGAAAATGACCCACTCAGGCAACTCCTTCCGGAGATTGAGCTTGCGTTCAAGCCCATCTTGACGTTTGACAGTATTGTTTTGGTAATCGGTGAAGGAAACACTAAGTACCTTCGAACCCGAATCATACTTGATCCAGGCTTGACACTCGCCCCCACCGGTTACATTGCTTGACCATTTTTGAAAGCTAGGAGATTCAAGAGAGCTAACACTGATACCTACATGATCACCGACAGAACTATTGTTCGAGTCATACGGGTCCCAACTGTCCCAGTGAGTATCAAACTCTACAGCAACAAACCGAGTCCTGTCTGCACTGCCTGAATTAGTGGTCGGAAGCCCCATGGCTCCTTGCGGTCCTATCGTAGAATTATCCTGGGCTAGAAAGAACGTGAGGCCATAACCGAATTCTGTAGTCATGTTTGAATCAATCAGAAAGGTAAAATTAGTCGAGAAGTTCGCTAGCTCATTTGATCGGGAGTCCCAAAGATGAAGCGGGCTAGAGTATTTTACCCTTCCCGCTTCATTGAGGGTCAACTCGATTCCGACGTGGGGGCTTATAGCTCCGGCGTCGCCTTCCATAACTATGTTCCGGTTCTGATAATCAGAATCGGTAAATGTCAAAGTGAAATTAAGGGAGGTTACAAATGGGATTGAGACAAGAACGAGGTAAGTGATGAGTTTCATGATAATTGTGGGAGTTGATGGAAAGATTGCAGGTTTTGTGTTTGTTGAAGATGATGTGGCTTTTATTTCTTAGAATGCCGTGCAATGTAAAACTCAAAGAAGCCGTGGCATATAATTTATTTAAAAAGTCGTCCCCTGGCCCGGTTGATATTTTCAAACGGGTGTTCATAATTAAACATCTAAAATCAGACAATTTCTCCTTCAAATAATTGAGGTTACAACCAAAAGGTTATACACTTGTATGTGTATATAGTGTCGTCTCTAAGGCTATGTGTTATCATGTGTGAGTGAGGCGAGAGAGGGGTTGGTCACGCCACGGTGGCGCCCTCCCCCACTTACAGGGGCGTGAAGGGCCGTGAGGGCTCACTCATGACAGCCCTCATGACGTGAAAAAGAAGAAAAGGGGAAGAAAATGGGGGAAAAGAGTGATGGGGCGTGATGAGGGGTGATGATGTGTAGTGATGATGGGGTGATGATGTTGGTTGATTAGGTGGTGCCTACGTGGAGTGATACGGGCTTGATGATAACACATAGCCTAATAAGATGGAAAAATTCAATTTTACACTTAAAAATAATATGATGTAGAAGTTGAGTAGCTTGTTTTCTAGAAGGAAAAATAAATTAATTAATTAAAAAAATAAAATAATAATAATAATAATAATAATAATAATTATTATTATTATTATTATTATTATTATTTAAATATAAATGTAGGGCAAAAAACGAAAATACACTACAAAAACACAAAAATCCAGTACAAAAAACACAAAAATCATATACAAAAAATACTGAACAAAAAAAGAATTTAGTACAAAAATAAAAATATAATACAAAAAATAAGATGTTATACTTAAATAATAATGACACATGTTAAACTTCTATTAATTTTTATCCTTATTATGAAAAAATCTTTTCTTATTTAGGGCATGTTTAGGATTGCTTATTAAGTTTAAAAGGACTTTTCGTTAAAAGTGCTTATGAACTTATGACTTTTTGAAATGAAGTTTTTAAAAATATGTTTGGATTTGCTTTTGTGTATGAAAATGTCAAAAAATGACTTTTTAGTCATAAAAAGTTAAAAAGTTAGAAAAAGTAGCTTCTTAAAAATGACTTTTTAACACTGTTCAAAAAGTTAAAACTAAAAGTGTTTTTTAAATTACCAAACAACTTTTTAACTTAATAACTTTTTCATTAAGTCAATAAGTTAAAAAGTTAATTTTGAATGGAATCCCAAACATGCACTTAATCTTTTCTTTATATATAATTATTGTTAGTCATATCTATTAATAAAAATTTTATACTAACTAACAACTTATAAATCAAATTAAATCGTTAAACAACCATGCTAGCGGTCAAGGCAACTTGTTCAACCTATCTAGTCTGATTTATGGTTCATCAAACTATACATGTCAAGTTAAAACATGACCAAAATCACTCATATTTTCTTAATGAAGTATATTATAGTCATATTATATCACTTTATATAAATAGCTCATATTTACAATCAAGACAAAAATTTTGATCAATTAGACCAGAATGCTTAATTATTTTTAATAAAATCTTTGTTACAAAAATGATATGATTCGATGAATTAAAGTAGTTGCAGTTTAAATCAGGTTAAGTTGTTGACATTCTTCTCCAAAATTGTGAACTGTGGATCATATAGGCTCAATCATGTACGTAGTTAGAAATAGTCATGAACCTACAAATGATGTATTGATAGTGGGGCTCAATGATTTCAACTTGTATCTAACAATTATAAAACCCAGTTGGACAACCATAGTAAAGAAAAAAAAAGTCGATTTTAACTTATATATTTATTTGAAATTCTTTAAGAAATCAGAAAAAATAAATAATAAGTTTGCATGCAAAATAAGGAAAAAAAATAGTTATGTATGATAAAGAGTTGTTACGTCTAGAACTTTATCACGTATAGAAAAACACATTTAGAAATAGCATGTTGTAACTTGTAATATTTGTCAATTTGTTGTAAAAACAAGCTAAATTGTAAATTTGAAAATAGTGTTGATAAAATAATAGAAAATTAAAATATTAAAAAAGAAAAAAAAGGCAACTCCAAACAAAATGGAAGAAATATAAACTAAAATAAAGAATTGCCAAAAAAATTTGTCAAAGTACCGATAGGGATGCGTGGCCGTGTGGGGCTAAATTAGAGTGGTTTAGAGACGCACACGTGTATGTGTATAACGACCAGGCACAATAGTACAATACCTCCTCGTTAATTCGTGTGTTTTACTTATTTTATTTTATGTTTTTGGAACGACGGTTGATACAACGACAAGACCGTTGTCTCTGAATGCATTGACTAAGTATCGAAATCTTATCATTACACTCATGCTACAACTGCAGCAGTTCATTTTTCAATGGCATTAAAGAGACTCTTCCATGTTGCGGTTGCAGCGGAGGCTCCCCACCCAACCCTCATGAAGGACCAAGTTGGTTGGAGTCGAATACTTATCAACCAACTTTTTCAGAGAAAACCGGACATGAAACTTTAACCTTGCCGCGTAAAACATTTTTTGCTCGGACACAAGGCTGGGTGATAGCCCAGGTCGTGCATCATTGCCAAGTCTCACAAATTTTGACAGCAATGAAAATTGAACCCACAATTTTTAATAAGAAGTTTAGTTAATAATTAAGAAAAAAAAGACCATTTATAATCATAATTTTTTTATTTGTTTTTATTGTTTTCTATAAGATCATAAATATATAATAATCAAAACAATTTTTGCATCTCTTTTATATTCAAAAAAGTCTTTAAATTTCTATCCTCTCTCCTCTATCTAAAAAATCTAATTCAAAAAATTTGAATTTTTTTACTCAAAAAATTGAATTCAAGCAATTCGAATTTTCTCATTCAAAAAAAAATGGAATTTTACCTCGACCAAGTTACATATATGTAATTAACATAACAAAAAGTATTAATCATTGTGCAGTATACACATCATTACATCTATGTAACTACGTAGTTACATATATATTAGTTACCAAAAAAAATATTTTCCTTAATCGTTTGACATAGAGTATACATATAAACTAGTTTACCTGTGCGTAAACATACATGTAATGATGTAAATCATAAACATGGGAAAAAAAGAACAAGATTGATATCATGTAAGCATTGTTACAGATATGTAAGTACTAAGTAAACATGTTTCTCGTATATGTAATCACACATATATGGCATGGGGCGGCCTAGTTGTGGTTTGTGGTGAACTGGTGATTGATGATGGGGGTGACAGAAAATAGGGTTGACTAGAAGTGGTGGTTGGAATTTTTCTAAGATACCCTTAAAAATATAAACAAATAAAATACTTAGAAATTCTCTGATTGGTTGAAAATTTGTATTTAAAAAGAGATTTCCTTATGATTATTCCTATATATAATATATATGGATTGTATCATTTGAAACCTGATCTTATAGAGATAAATTCTTAAACTATATCTGAGTCATGTATTTAAAATCTTGAAAATAAATATGTGTCTTACATTAAAGTTGAATAAAAAACAGATTGTAGATAAACAAATTAGTTTTAATGTATTTTAATGTAAATCACATGTTTATTTTCAAGATTTTAGATATACGGTCCAGATATGATTTAAGAGCTTTCTCTTTAAGATAAGATTTTCACAATATACAAACTCTCTCTCTCTCTCTCTCTCTCTCTCTCTCTAATATATATATATATATATATATATATATATATATATATATATATATTATCATATTAGTTAAAGTTTTTTTTTGAAAGGCGATAGACGAATAAATACGGGATCTTAACAATTCCCTCGGAGACCTCATTAAAGTAAATATAAATGTTTAAGTTTTTTCGAACTCTTTTCATAGATAAGTCAATTAATGCGAAGCCCTATTTACATTAATTAAAAGACATAAGAAAAAAACGCTTATGAAACGATAAGACCTTTTTAAGTCTTCCACGCAGTAATACGTTGACTTGAGTTTTTATTCGGATTTGACCTCGAAAATAACGAAAAGTCAACCTTTAAATATCGTCTCATAATATTGATACCAACATATCAATATAACTAACAATATGATCTAATTGCCAAGAATAACAACCACTGATTAACGAATTAGCAAATTTTTTAGCAAGTTTCCTTCTGAATCATGACCATCTTAGCATGCTTCCTTCTAACCTTAATCCCATATGCATCTTCGATTTCTTTCAATTTTACAACCATCAGTCCAAATATCAGGGATCAGTTCATACTAGAAGGTGGAGCTTATATCTCTGATGATGGAATCCAGGTGACCCCAAATAGAACCGTGCCGGTGCGAGACATTGGGCGGGTGACATACGCCCAACAGTTTCATCTTTGGAACAAGAATTCGGGTGAGCTAGCCAGCTTCTCGACCAACTTCTCATTTGTAAAATCATTTGACCCGGACGAACGTTATCGCAATGATGATGGCTTCATATTCTTCCTTGCTCAGAATAGCTCGATGGTACATGGTGCCATGGGTCTTCAGCCTGATCCCACAAGCGATGACAGCACCGATAAATATGTTTGGGTGGAGTTTGATACTTACTGCAACAGTTGGGACCGTAGTTCCAAGTGTGATCATGTAGGTATCAACCTCAACTCTCATGCTTCTATTAAACAAACAGAATGGGATAATGATATGCCGAGTAAAAAAGAGTGTCAAGTTTGGATTACATATGATTCGGCTTCGAAAATTCTTAGTGTTTTATTCACCGGCTTTCGGAATAACACATTCTTCAAACAAGATAAACTATTTCTCGAGGTTGATCTCCGGAATGAGTTGCCTGAATGGGTTGTTCTTGGGTTTACTGCTGCACCTGGGAAGTTGTTTGATCAAAACACTGTAAAATCTTGGACGTTTGATAGTTTTAATTCACAACCTGAGAAGAAGATCGGTCTTATCGTGGGATTAACTGTTGGAGTGTCGGTTCTAATCGTGCTTTTCGTTATGCTTGCATTCGTTTTATGGAGAAGGAAGAAGAACAATGATGATCATGTGGAGGAACTTGGATGTTCTATGGAGATGAACCATGAACTTGAGCTGGGCCTTATAACCGGACCTCGAAGATTCGGTTACCTTGAATTAGCTCGAGCAACGACAGGCTTTGCAGAGGAGAAGAAGCTCGGTGAGGGGAGTTTCGGAGGAGTTTACAAAGGGTTTTTGAAAGATTCGAGCGCGTATGTAGCAGTGAAAAGGGTGTCAAAGAGTTCCAAACAGGGAATCAAGGAGTATGCATCGGAAGTCCGGATCATTAGCCGGTTAAGGCACAGAAACCTGGTGCAACTCACCGGCTGGTGCCACGAGAAAGGAGAGCTCTTGCTTGTTTACGAGTATATGGAAAACAGAAGCTTAGATACACATCTTTTCTTGGCCAAGAGCTTGTTGAGTTGGGGGACAAGGTACAAAATAGCTATTGATTTAGCTTCTGCTATACTATATTTACATGAAGAATGGAAGCAGTGTGTCTTGCATAGAGATATCAAATCTAGCAATGTGATGTTGGACTCAAGTTTCAACGCAAAGCTTGGTGATTTTGGGTTAGCCAAGTTGGTTGACCCAGAGAAAGGCTCTGAGACAACCCTTTTGGCTGGAACCTTGGGTTACATGGCTCCTGAATGTGTGGTGACAGGCAAAGCAAGCAAAGAATCAGATGTGTTTAGCTTTGGTGTTGTTGCGTTAGAAATAGTATGTGGAAGAAAATCAATTAACTACAAGGAACAAGAAAAACAAATATGGTTAGTAGAATGGGTTTGGGCACTTTATGGGTCTGGGACCATTATGGAAGCAGTCGATCCACGTCTACGGTTGGAGTTTGACGAGAACGAAGCCAAGTGTTTGATGATGGTCGGGTTATGGTGCGTGCATCCGGACTCAAGGCTTCGTCCGTCGATGAGACAAGTGATTCAAGTACTAAATGCAGAAGCATCCCTCCCTATACTCCCTTTAAATATGCCGGTCGCGTCTTACACAACTACTTCGTCGTTGTTTAACTGCTCCAACAGGGATATGTCAACCTCTTCATCTTATTTATATGGTCGTTAAACTGTAAAGTATGTCTTCATTACAAAATGTAGCAAATTCCAGAATTTAGACATGTATACTACCATATTACTTTTCTTTTCTTTTATTTTTTTTTATTGAATTTTAATCTTTTTTAGCATTTTTGTGCGCTTAATTATCCAACACAGCTAGAATTTCATAAAACAAAGTAAACAATGTAGTGGAATAAATTCTGACAATGCATTTTTTTAACCGTTAAATCAAGTATCACTCGGCAAACGAACAACTTGACCTTACCAGTTACCATTCAGAAGGAAACTATAGTGAGAAAACCTCCTTCTTATCTAGAAACAATTGCTCCCAGTGAGACAGACAATACATAAACATTAAGAAATAGACTAAACTAAATCAAGTCTAGGTTCAAAACATAATTCATAAATGAGAACGTTACTCTTTAAAGAAACGGAGTAGCTCTAATGTCTACCTAAGATAATCCGCCCACCTTTAACCAAGACCTTAAATAAACATGACGTACCCCGAGTCTTAGCTAGAGGCTCCTGGTGTCAGTTTCATCCGATGATGAGTCAGCTGGACTCTTTCTTGCGTTACCGTTCCCATTGCTCGCCATTCGTGTTAACAAGTATTATTCTACCATAAGTGTATGAATCGTGTGAATCTACGTGTAGAGACTATGGCTATAGTATAAGTTTACTAAAACAAGTCTAGTTCTGTATAACCAAGTCTCTGATACCAGTCTGTCACACCCCTAAATTATCACTCCGTATATGTATGCATGTAGGTATTCATTGATCGATGTGTCGTAGGTCAATCAAAAGCAATTTATAAATAAGAACTTAGCTACCTTTGACTATAGCAAGGACAAGTAAGGTCGTCTCCACAGGGAATCAGTGGAAAGTGTTAATCTTGACTAGAAACTAATTAATCTAAGAAAAATGAAAACTTGATTGAATTGGATTAAGAGAATCGTTTAAAAGAAACAAACTTTAACTTTTGATTTGAAAACAATTAATGAAAAAGGTAATCACTTCCGGTTTTCAGGTTGCAAGATCCACCATGAATGTAAGTTAAACCTAGATTGAAATCATATAAAATTGATGTTGTCAATCAATTTGATTAAAGTGATAAAGATGGAACAAACGTTTAAGACTTGCTCATTCACAAAATTACCAATAGACATATGCAACACATCACACGACTACCAATGAGTAAACGATGCAAGAAAACCGAATCACTGATGGTAACGCAACAATACGAAAACATACATCTATTGTTTAAATCATCCAAAAAGAAATCGTATCAAGTTTACAATCAAAAACCTAGATTCAACATTCAAACATTGTTTCACTTACAACCCTAATCAACCGGAAGCGAGTACGAAGAAACTAGCCTTCCCTCATCGCGATTTGGTCTTCAATCGTTGATTCCATTGATGAATTCTTGGATTGAATCTTGATTTGGAGGGTTGGATCCACTCAAAAACCTTCAAAAATCGTTCCCAATTGGCCCCAAAAACCTTAATTTTCGACTTGGATGGAATATGGCTTGAAAATAGGCAAAATAGGGTTAAAATCCCGTTTTCCGCTTTTTGGGCGTAGCCTACACCCACTTTGGGCGTAGCCTACGCTGGGCTAAGCTGAACGGTGCAAAATTTCTGTCAACGCTGAATTTTTGGGCGTAGCCTACGCTAACCTGGGCGTAGCCTACGCCCACTCTGACTTCACCTACGGCTTCGTCTCGTCGAGAAACTCGGTTTTCATATATTATGGCTTCCGTAACTCTTCCTCTATCTCAAGTTATGCATTTCCGAAGTTCTGAGCTTTTCTCGACCGTTTCTGATCCATCTGTGCATCTTTTCGTCTCGTTAACACCCCCGGGCATCCCTCTAATGTGCTTTTACCTGCAATTCACAATTGTATCTCAAAGTATCATCATTCCACATAAAATGCCCATAAAAACACAACTTTAAACTATTAAAGAACATGAAAATCAAACACACATCATTCACACACTAGATCGAGGAGTGTTCAGATGATGTAGCATAAAACATAACACAATAACACAGAAGCTGGTAGTTAATTCATTGGTTGTGGGTCGGTTATGATTAACTTCAGCTAACAATCAAGACCTATTAATCTTTAAACTTTGATTCAAAACTATTAATTAAACTCATGATTCTATATTTACATTGCACCTCCCTTTTATAAGACTAGGGACCCTAGAATTTTTCTTTAAGTTGGTGATACGGAATAGATTCCAACCATCCTATGAGCACTATTAATCATGATAAACTATGCTAAGTATGTTTTCGTGACGAGAATGAAATTGAGATCGGATGAACATAGCCTTAAAAGGATGAGGTGGTGGCGATGATCGATAATGGAGAAGGTGATGAAGGTGATCGAGAGGAAAATGAAGGAGAAATTATAAACAATGATTGATATGGAAGTGATTGAGGAAAAAGGGGGATACAAAAGAGTTATTAGGAATGCCATAGATAGTTTCAAGGAATGTAACATGATGAGAGGTTATATATGCTATAATGTATATGATTAAAGGAGGATCGTAGCCTAAATAACCACAATGGTCAGAAGCATAACCAACAAAGAAACTTGGGTGAGATTTTATCTGCTTGTGTGTCTACCAAGAACTAAGTATGTAAATAAATCGAACAAACACGAACACATTAACGAACATGAATTTTGTGTTTGCGTTTGCTTATTAAAAAATGAATATATTTGTGTTCGTTTGTTTTTATTTAACATGTGTAAAACATATACAGTAGTGTAAAATTTTGGTATATAGAATGACATTTTTTAGTGCAAAATGTTTAAAAAATTAAGGAAACAAAATAATAAAAATGATATCTATCTATTTTAATAAATAATAATGATCTAATGACACGTGTCATTTCTTAGAGCACATCAACTTTAATTTTCTGCCTCTCTTTCTTATTAAATACATCTCGTATTAAATAATAATATTAAATATTAAATATAATTTTTATATATTTTAAAATTAAAAAAGTTTTTTTTAATACATTAAAATTATATTAAAAAAAACATTTAAAAAAAATCAAATTATTATAAAATATAATATTTCAAAAATATTTTTTTAAATTAAATGTTTAAAGAAACAAACTTTGAAAAACTTAGTATTTATAGAAATAATATAATTATTTTATTACATAAAGTATTAAATATATAAAATTTTAATCATATGCTATATTTAAATACATCTTATAGTGTTTAAATTTTAACTGATAAGTATTTATCATATTTTTTTATTCAACCCGTATAATACACGGGCTACTAACCTAATTATCATTATATTACTTAAAATGCTAATGCGTAATTTTTACCACATTTTTTCTTAGAAAGTTTTATAATTTTTATATTTTATTACTAACTATTTAATTTTATTTTTTATTGTGTAATAAACAAGATGTTAGCCTAATAAACATAAATAATATCATAAACGAACATATTACTATATGTTCATAAGGATTAGGATCAACTAAATAGCCTCTTACCAAAGGGGTTTTGCCCTAGTGGTACCCTCATGGCTTTCCAAATGGAAGGTCATGGGTTCAAATCCCTCTCAAGACGAAATAGGGGTTCTTGAGAGGTCAGGGGGTTTTCCGGTGCGGTTTCCTCCTAGGGTGGTGGTGGGGTCTCAACGGAGGTCATGGTAACTAGACCTTGGTGACATGGCCTGGAAATCAGTGGTTCACACGTTGAGATCAAATGTCGTTAAAAAAAAATAGTCTCTTTATCCTAAAAAATCTAAGAAGGATTATTAACCATTAGATCATGAGATCAAATTTAAGAAGATAAATTTTAGAGGAAAATGTTGTTAAAGGGTAATTTAGTCCTAACCACTTTCCCCCACGTTTTTTAAACGTTCATAACTTTTACATACGATATTATTTTTTCAAAATAAGTATATCATAAAAACGAATATTTTTTTATCTTTAAAATGAGTATAATTTTGTTACAAAAAAATAAATTTTTTTCAGCTCATTGTGTATAATTATCGTCATTGTGTCTTTTTAAATGTTTGTGTATAGTTATCTTTTTGTGTTTTTCTTACATATAATTGTGTCTTTTTTTCATGTAATTGTGTCTTTTTTAAATATCAATTTGTTATTTATACTTGTCGTTGTGTCATCCTTGCTTAACATTATGTTTATTCTATAACATCATTGTGTCTTTTAATTGTTTTGAAAAACACAATATTGAGCAGGAACACAAAAGATACAATGACATGTACAAAAGACACAAAGACACAATGTATGTACAAAAGACACAATAACATATACAAAATTGTTCATAATCGTCATTGTGTCTTTTTTACTGGTAATTATGTCTTTTTTAAAGATCATTGAGTTATTTATACTCGTTATTGTGTCATCAATGCTTGACATTATGTATCATTCAACATTATTGTGTCTTAAATTGTTCACGAAAACACAACATTGATCAGAAACACAAAAGACACAATGACCGGTATCGCTTCCTTCATCTGATTGGTCATCTGATTGCTCAGTAGAGTCATCAAAGCGATGGTGGTAGGATCCAGTATGGGAGTCGTGCCTGAACCTGATGCCTGTGTGATCAGTGGGGGAGGAGGTGGAGGCGGTGGAGGAGGTGGCGGTGGTGAGTCATTTGGTGATGGCGTGAAGGAGTGTGGAGCTTGGTCTTGTGTTGATGTCAACAGCGGAGGTTGTCTTCGTGGCGACATTCTGATCATAACCAAATGAATATTGGTTAGTGCAATGATCGAATGCAGAAGACGCAATGCAATAAGCCTTAAATCCTAAGTGATCTACATGCAGGGTCCCTAGGTTATAGTCTAGGCCAAACCGTTTGTATAAGTGACCTATATTTCTCTATAACCATGGCTCTGATACCAATCTGTCACACCCCGAGCCGGCGGGATAGGATCGGTTGTCCCGACGGGCGGAAGGTTCCCGGGGCGCGATATCGTGAATGATAATCAAAATGATCAGATTGTTTACATTGCACATGATATAAATGAGAAATGCTAAATATAATAGAATTACAAAGTTAAATTACATCAGTATTGTTTATAATTTAACAATGTAAATCTACCATCAACATCATAGATTTCTATCTTGTATTTACACAAGATATACAAAATAAATTTGTATAATGATGTCTTCAAAAGTATGCAGGTCCAAAATGCTAAGCCTTCTATCTGAAGTCCTAGTCCAAAAGGAATAACTCCTTAGTTGACCTGTTCGTCACCTGAGAAGTCATGCAAAAATCAAGTCAACACATGGTTGGTGAGTTCATATAGTTTTTATTATTTGAAAATGATTTGAAAACCTCTTTCGGTAAAGACCCTAACCTCATTAACATCAACTGTATCATCCAGATCGGTATGCTTATATATAGGGCATACCCCTGGGTCAAGGCTACAACCCCGCCCAGACGCCATCCCACCACATACTAATCCGCATAGGACATTGATATTAATGATAATTAAGCATTTTTACCTAACACACCTCTGATTTAGATTATGATTTCCAAAACTTGATTTACCTTTGATTCCCTTGATTTTGAACATAGATACATGATTTTCCCAAAAATCAGTGATAGTGAATAAAATGTAATTATTTAATGAAATAAATAAATAAACATTTAAATACAACTAAGACATGATGATTGGGTAAATTTTTACTCAATCAATTAGACTTAGTTGTTGGTGGTTGTCCAAGTTGTAACCTCTCACACGTGACCCATACCAGGCATAACTCACAAGGAGTATACCTGGGCGTGACGGGATTTTAATGATGCCCATACAGCCTGACCCGAAGGTCTTCTGTACATGCGGGGACTTTAAGGATATCCTTTGATTCTTGATCTCTTGATTCCCTTAGACTTTGATATTGATTTCAATGATTGTTCACGTTGTTGCCCGTATAGCCTGACTACAAGAGTCTTCTATTCCTGAAGGGACTTTATATGTGTGTTACACGTGGTCTTGATTCCATATACAACTGACATCCACCTTGACTTGAGTATTAATGATTTCATTAGATTATAATGATTTCATTATTTCAATGATTCACACACATTTATGATTTCTGATTTCCTTGAGTCTTTTGATCTTGATCTTTAGAATTTCCAAGATTCACAATGATGTTTGATTCTTGATTATGATTATTTGTTCTCAGATCCCACACTGAGTTATGATCCTTGGAGTATGATCTTTTGATTTTTTTTTTCATTTGATTCCACTTTGAATTTAGATTCTTGAATTTGAAGATTTATGGACTAAGGGTTGATTTAAAGTTTAAATTAAAGTATTACTCATAAGAGTACTTTAATTAATTAGATAATTTGATCTGTTTAATAATTTCCTAGACAGGAGTCTAGGAGTATCAACAAACATATATTTGTAAAACATATAATAAATAAAAGCATTTAAATAAACAGTTTAATTAAAACAGTTTACGCATGCTTCTCAGCCCCGCGTTTAAAACAAAAATGTTTAGAAAAGGGGCAATGAACTCACCTGTGTTGCTTTGTATAGAATTACCACAAAAAGCGCTCTCGTTGTTGTAGCTTAAGTATCTTCTGTTCCTGAGTTGTTTTAAGAGAATTCGCAGACGATAAGTATTTATAATAAACGTCCTAACTAAGGTTTGGTCTGGGTGTGCAACTACGTGTCTTAGATTACTAATGTGTTTCTATGGTTTTCTCTAACTAAGCTAACCTTATTACCCATTCATAACCAAAATCCCACATTAATCATTTAAAGACCTAAAGTAGACATTTTCCATTTAATTTATTTAAATTACACATTTATTTAGGAAAGTCATTTAATTACTTTAAGAAAATTTATAATTTAATTTCTTTTATGAAAAGCATAGTTATTTTAAGAAAAATATAATTAACTTGATGACGGACTTAAATTAAGCCCATTGGGCCATCCTTGGGCCCACTTATACGACTTTGATCTTTGAACGAGTCCTATATAGTTATCTAATCCATCTAGATTAATTAGATGTCAAGGATTACATTAACACTCAAGGCCTTAGGTTGTTGTTTTGTTCCTCATAATATCTCAAATATAGTATACCCAAATAATGTTCACTATTTATGTGTAAACGATAATAACTTTTAAGATACTCTTGTTTGATCTCTAAGTTCCCCCTAAGATTGGTTCGCATGAATGAAACCCTAGTGTTTTTCTCATGCACCCATATTATGCATGCGTACACCATGCACGTGCACACACACACACCCACATGCGTAGTGTTCACGTAGACGTTACCATGCACACACACACTTTATGAATTTCCATGCATGCATTCGATCCAACCCTACCCATCTCTAGCCACCATGATCAACCCATCTATTCACCGGATAAGAGATGGATACCGACCGAATGACTATGGCCGAATAGGTAAGTGGTCGAATGAAAGTGTCTTGGTCGAATGATGCACGGTCGAATGGGTGTTGCATAGCTTCGAATGAGACCATGGCCGAAAGGCTTGCTTCGGCGAATAGGTTGGGTTCGAATGAGCTGATGGGCGACTGACCCTTAGTTGGTCGAATGAGGTCTCATTCGGCGAAGGGAAGTAGGTTGGGCTAGAACCATTCGGCTAATGGGGACGTGGCTAGTCATTCGGCGAATGGGGTTAGGTACCCATTCGTCGATCTGGTTCTTGGCCATTCGGCCGATAGAGCCCAAGAACAATCACCCATGATTTTTCGAGCTAAGCGACCAGAAGCTGATGGGGGTTTGTTCCTACACTCCTTAAACTCATGTATGTGCAAGTCCTAAGGTTCGAAAGGGTGTGAAACCTGTTACATGAAGGGTTCGTGATTAGGGTTTTCAAAACCCTTAAACCGCAACAAAAATGGGTTTTTACCTCAGATTTGATGGATGGACTCTTAGATCCGTTGTACTTTCGGTTTCTACTGATGATTGTGGTGATTTAGACACCAAGAACACTAAATTTGGTGAAGGATTGAGCAAGAAATGCTAGAGAGAAGATGAAGGTTTTGTGAAAATTTAGAGAGAGAAGGAAATGGACGGGAATGAGGGTGGTGATGGCTGGTTGGTGGGTTGTTGTGGCATTAAATGCCACAATAAATGTGAGGGAAAATACCGGGTTTGTTCGGGTTTGTTCGGTTTCGCGTGATTTAGCGCAGAAACGCCGTTTTCGCGTCGTTCTCGTAACGAAACGACTCGGTTTTAAAATAGAATCATAAAAATTATTTTAGGTTGTGATTACTAATAAATTAACTAAATATCTTTTCATTATTTATTTTACAAATTATTTATTTAACGTTTAAATCGAATCGCGCGGTCATCGCGCGT
The DNA here is from genome assembly GCA_009363875.1 of Mikania micrantha. Classification (NCBI taxonomy): domain Eukaryota; kingdom Viridiplantae; phylum Streptophyta; class Magnoliopsida; order Asterales; family Asteraceae; genus Mikania; species Mikania micrantha. Next base: position 24,267,741 of record CM018693.1, on the reverse strand, counting down.
ATTTGTTCGAATCGTCACCCGATCAAACACGACGATAACTACACTTTTCAATATTGTTTTCTAATTATTAAATATCATTCAGAACGTTAAACTTTCAGATTTATTCGTACAGATCGTCACCTATACGAATAATCTGTCGGTTTAGCATTCACTTAACGATATTCGTGTTGTTTTGTCCTGTAAGGCCTCACATACGTTTATACATAATAAGATCCTAACAAATAAATCACATGATGATCCTGTGTTGCCAGATAATTATCTGACTCAAGAACCATTGTTCTGAATTGATTTCTCTGAAATGACTGAGAATTCACTGTTTTGATAATATGAAATGATACTAAGACTTGATATGAACATAAAATACACTGAATTACATGAAATTTGTACCTGATTACTGTTCATGTACTGTTCACGACCACTGTTCCGGTGACGGTTCCGGCACTGATGTTACAGTCTCCCATTGTTAGAGAAATTTCGTCCCGAAATTTAAGAATTGTTATCGGGTAAATCTTCCTCTTCAAACAGTTGGGGATACTTGAACTTCATGTGATCTTCACGTTCCCAAGTAAACTCGGGTCCGCGTCTTGAATTCCATCGAACCTTTATTATCGGAATACGGCTTCGCCTCAGTTGCTTGACTTTACGATCCATAATCTCTAAAGGCTCTTCGATAAAATGTAACTGATCATCAACTTGAATTTCTTCGAGTGGAATGACGAGTGATTCGTCAGCAAGGCATTTCTTTATGTTTGAGACATAAAACACGTCATGCACACCACTGAGTTCATCTGGTAATCTCAGTCGATAAGCTACAGGACCGATACGTTCGATGATTTCGAACGGTCCTACGTATCTTGGTGCTAACTTGCCTTTCTTTCCAAAGCGGACTACGCCTTTCCATGGAGAAACCTTCAACATGACACGGTCTCCCACTTGAAATTCCAACGGCTTACGCCGTTTGTCAGCGTAGCTTTTCTGTCTACTTCTTGTAGCTTGCAATCTTCTCTGAATCTGAGCAATCTTGTCAGTGGTTTCCTGAATAAGCTCTGGCCCAGTTATACGATTATCTCCCACTTCGGCCCAGCAGATCGGTGATCGACATTTCCGGCCATAGAGAGCCTCGAATGGTGCACATCCGATACTGCTGTGGTAACTGTTGTTGTAGGAGAACTCTATCAGTGGCAAATGAGAATCCCAATTCCTACCGAAATCCAAAATACAGGTTCTTAACATATCCTCTAGGGTCTGAATCGTACGTTCGCTTTGGCCGTCCGTTTGTGGATGGTAAGCTGTACTCAGATTTAACTGTGTCCCTAGAGATTTCTGCAGTGATTGCCAGAACCTTGAAGTAAATCTGCTGTCTCTATCAGAAATAATTGATAATGGTACACCGTGAAGTACCACTATCTCATTAATGTACAATCTCGCCAGTCTATCCATCGTGAAGGTTTCACGCATCGGCAAAAAGTGAGCAGATTTTGTTAAACGATCAATGATCACCCAAATCGTATCGTGACCACTGGAAGTGCGGGGTAGCTTGGTAATGAAATCCATAGCTATTTGTTCCCACTTCCAGAGCGGAATCTCAGGCTGTTCCAGTAAACCAGACGGTCTCTGGTGTTCCGCCTTTACCTTCGCACACGTTAGACATCGACCGACATACTCGGCTATGTCTTTCTTCATTTCCGGCCACCAATAAAATCCACGCAAGTCTTGGTACATTTTATCAGCGCCTGGATGAACTGAGTATTTAGTCTTGTGTGCCTCATCGAAGATAAGTCTTCTCAATTCGTCTACCGCCGGAATCCATATACGATCCTGATAGTAGATCATTCCATCAGACTTGGTCTCTAAATGTTTCTCTGCTCCGCAGTCAAGTTCTTTCTTCAAGTTTCCTCTGTCAACTGATTCCTGTTGTGCCTGAATGATCCTGTCTTGTAAACTGGTCTGCACAGTCATCCCCATAGCTCTAACGCGTAAGGGTTTGACCCGTTCCTTCCGGCTCAAGGCATCAGCTACAACATTTGCCTTTCCCGGATGGTACTTGATCACACAATCGTAATCATTCAGAAGTTCAACCCAACGGCGTTGTCGCATGTTGAGCTCCTTCTGATCAAATATGTGCTGCAGACTCTTGTGATCTGTAAATATGGTACACTTAGTGCCATATAAGTAATGTCTCCAAATCTTCAATGCGAAGATTACTGCTCCCAGTTCATGATCATGAGTAGTGTAATTCTTCTCATGAATCTTTAACTGTCTTGATGCATAGGCTATGACCTTGTCCCGTTGCATTAAAACACAACCGAGTCCCTGATGGGATGCATCACAATACACAACAAAGTCTTCACATCCTTCTGGGAGGGATAAGATTGGAGCATCACACAGTTTCTGTTTCAATGTCTGAAAAGCATCTTCTTGTTTCTGCTCCCAGACAAACGGTTCACTTTTCTGGGTTAACTTAGTGAGAGGCAAAGCTATCTTAGAAAAGTTCGAGATGAACCTCCTGTAATAACCTGCCAATCCCAGAAAAGACCGTATCTCCGTTGGCGTCTTCGGAGTGTCCCAGTTCTTTATTGCTTCAATCTTGGCGGGATCTACGTGTATTCCCTCACTGTTGACTACATGACCAAGAAACTGAACTTCTCTTAGCCAGAATTCACATTTGGAGAATTTAGCATAGAGTTTCTCTTCTTTCAACAGTTCCAAGATCTTTCTGAGATGTTGCTCATGTTCTGCTTTGCTCTTGGAGTAAATCAGTATGTCATCGATAAAGACAATAACAAACTGATCCAAATACGGCTTGCACACTCGGTTCATGAGGTCCATAAAAACCGCTGGTGCGTTCGTTAATCCGAAAGGCATCACCATGAATTCGTAATGCCCGTATCTGGTTCGGAATGCCGTCTTCGGTATGTCTTCGTCTTGAACTCTGAGTTGATGATAACCAGACCGCAAGTCAATCTTGGAAAAGTATTGAGCTCCTTGTAGTTGGTCAAACAGATCATCAATCCTCGGCAATGGATACCGATTCTTGATGGTTAGTTTGTTTAGCTCTCTGTAATCTATGCACATTCTGAACGATCCGTCTTTCTTCTTCACGAATAAGACCGGAGCTCCCCAAGGTGAGTAGCTCGGTCTGATGAATCCTTTATCCAATAATTCCTGCAACTGATTCGACAATTCCTGCATCTCCGAAGGTGCTAGTCGATAAGGAGATTTAGCAACAGGAGTTGCTCCAGGAACTAAATCGATTCGGAACTCTACCGGTCGCGCAGGTGGCAAACCTGGTGGGTCTTCAGGAAATACTTCCGGATACTCTTTCACTACAGGTACGTCTTGTATCTTCTTCTTGTCTTTCTCTTTTTCCACTACATGTGCCAGGAAAGCTACACACTGCTTCTGTAAACACTTACGCGCCTTTATGCATGAAATGATTTTGACACTTCGTTTTGCTTGATCCCCTTTGACTTCCAACACACGATCATCTGGTAATGGAACTCGAAGCAGCTTCTCAGAACAGATGACTTCCACTCGGTTAGAGGAAAGCCAATCCATTCCAACAATGATGTCGAAACTACCCAACTCCATCGGTATCAAATCGATAGAGAATGTATAACCGTTAAGTGTCAATGGGCAATTCCTGTGAACTGTACTAAATGTGATCTGTTTTCCGTTAGCTACTTCTATAATGTAAGGGGAGTCTAACTGTTCTTCTATAGAATCTAGTTGGCATGCAAAATCGGCAGAGATAAAACTCTGATCCGCACCAGTGTCAAATAGAACAGATGCATAAAAGTCATGTAAGAGAAACGTACCAGTGACCACATTCGGGTCCTGGCGTGCAGCTGGTGCTCCAATAACAAAAGCTCTTCCACGAGGAGCTTGAACTGCCTGTTGTGCCTTCTTCGGGCAGTTCTTTGCAAAGTGGCCTTGTTCGCCACAGTTGAAGCATCCACCATTGTTCTGGTTGGCTGGTGGAGGGAGTGCTAGAGCAGCATTGTTAACTGCTGGATTTGGTGTCAGTCTGCACTGCTGAACCCAGTGCCCTTTTCTTCCACAACCCGTGCATTGACGGCACTGGTTGTTTGCAGCATGATGATACTGGCATTTAGTACACAAAGGATGTGGACCAGTATATTGTCTCTTGGGCACATTTTGTTGTGCTGCTGCTACTTGATTCAGGGGAGTAGCCACAGTGTAATTCTTGATAAATTTCTGTTTCTTCTTCTGGTGTTGCTGCTGCTGTGGTTTCTTTGAAGACTCTTCCTTGCGTTTACTGGTGTCAGCCTCTTTCTTCAGTACTCCAGAGGCAACCATCAAATCAGTAAGTTTTCCAGACAGTCTCACTGCAGATTCAACAGTGGTAGGGTTGGCTGAAACAACCATGCCCTGGATGCAGGCGGGAAGTCCACCCACATATCTGTCTATTCTCTTCTCCAAGGTTGGTACCATGTCAGGTACCAAAGCAACCAACTCATGATAACGAGTTGTATACCCCATGTGATCAGCCCCCTTCATCACATGGTTGGATAATTCAACCTCCAGTTTCTGCAGCACATTCTTGGGGCAGAACTCTGTTCGCAGCAGTGTCTTGAAATCTTCCCATGGCATGGCCATGGCTTCTTCTCTTCCTCGGGCGTTGATCTGACCATTCCACCAGGTCAGAGCCCGCTTGTTGAATGTTCCAGCTGAATAACGGACTTTATGATGCTCTGGACAACTGCAGAGATCCAGAGTAGCTTCAATCTTTTCAATCCATTGGATTAATCCAACGGCTCCTTCAGATCCGCTAAAGCTAGGCGGCTTACATCCTACGAATGACTTGTAGGAGTAGTGTGAGGTACCACCAGTATTCCCACTGGCTTCTCCAGATGAGTTGCCCATATTGTTCATCTCATTACGGAGAAGGTTAAACATCTCCGGTATCGCTTCCTTCATCTGATTGGTCATCTGATTGCTCAGTAGAGTCATCAAAGCGATGGTGGTAGGATCCAGTATGGGAGTCGTGCCTGAACCTGATGCCTGTGTGATCAGTGGGGGAGGAGGTGGAGGCGGTGGAGGAGGTGGCGGTGGTGAGTCATTTGGTGATGGCGTGGAGGAGTGTGGAGCTTGGTCTTGTGTTGATGTCAACAGCGGAGGTTGTCTTCGTGGCGGCATTCTGATCATAACCAAATGAATATTGGTTAGTGCAATGATCGAATGCAGAAGACGCAATGCAATAAGCCTTAAATCCTAAGTGCTCTACATGCAGGGTCCCTAGGTTATAGTCTAGGCCAAACCGTTTGTATAAGTGACCTATATTTCTCTATAACCATGGCTCTGATACCAATCTGTCACACCCCGAGCCGGCGGGATAGGATCGGTTGTCCCGACGGGCGGAAGGTTCCCGGGGCGCGATATCGTGAATGATAATCAAAATGATCAGATTGTTTACATTGCACATGATATAAATGAGAAATGCTAAATATAATAGAATTACAAAGTTAAATTACATCAGTATTGTTTATAATTTAACAATGTAAATCTACCATCAACATCATAGATTTCTATCTTGTATTTACACAAGATATACAAAATAAATTTGTATAATGATGTCTTCAAAAGTATGCAGGTCCAAAATGCTAAGCCTTCTATCTGAAGTCCTAGTCCAAAAGGAATAACTCCTTAGTTGACCTGTTCGTCGCCTGAGAAGTCATGCAAAAATCAAGTCAACACATGGTTGGTGAGTTCATATAGTTTTTATTATTTGAAAATGATTTGAAAACCTCTTTCGGTAAAGACCCTAACCTCATTAACATCAACTGTATCATCCAGATCGGTATGCTTATATATAGGGCATACCCCTGGGTCAAGGCTACAACCCCGCCCAGACGCCATCCCACCACATACTAATCCGCATAGGACATTGATATTAATGATAATTAAGCATTTTTACCTAACACACCTCTGATTTAGATTATGATTTCCAAAACTTGATTTACCTTTGATTCCCTTGATTTTGAACATAGATACATGATTTTCCCAAAAATCAGTGATAGTGAATAAAATGTAATTATTTAATGAAATAAATAAATAAACATTTAAATACAACTAAGACATGATGATTGGGTAAATTTTTACTCAATCAATTAGACTTAGTTGTTGGTGGTTGTCCAAGTTGTAACCTCTCACACGTGACCCATACCAGGCATAACTCACAAGGAGTATACCTGGGCGTGACGGGATTTTAATGATGCCCATACAGCCTGACCCGAAGGTCTTCTGTACATGCGGGGACTTTAAGGATATCCTTTGATTCTTGATCTCTTGATTCTCTTAGACTTTGATATTGATTTCAATGATTGTTCACGTTGTTGCCCGTATAGCCTGACTACAAGAGTCTTCTATACCTGAAGGGACTTTATATGTGTGTTACACGTGGTCTTGATTCCATATACAACTGACATCCACCTTGACTTGAGTATTAATGATTTCATTAGATTATAATGATTTCATTATTTCAATGATTCACACACATTTATGATTTCTGATTTCCTTGAGTCTTTTGATCTTGATCTTTAGAATTTCCAAGATTCACAATGATGTTTGATTCTTGATTATGATTATTTGTTCTCAGATCCCACACTGAGTTATGATCCTTGGAGTATGATCTTTTGATTTTTTTTTTCATTTGATTCCACTTTGAATTTAGATTCTTGAATTTGAAGATTTATGGACTAAGGGTTGATTTAAAGTTTAAATTAAAGTATTACTCATAAGAGTACTTTAATTAATTAGATAATTTGATCTGTTTAATAATTTCCTAGACAGGAGTCTAGGAGTATCAACAAACATATATTTGTAAAACATATAATAAATAAAAGCATTTAAATAAACAGTTTAATTAAAACAGTTTACGCATGCTTCTCAGCCCCGCGTTTAAAACAAAAATGTTTAGAAAAGGGGCAATGAACTCACCTGTGTTGCTTTGTATAGAATTACCACAAAAAGCGCTCTCGTTGTTGTAGCTTAAGTATCTTCTGTTCCTGAGTTGTTTTAAGAGAATTCGCAGACGATAAGTATTTATAATAAACGTCCTAACTAAGGTTTGGTCTGGGTGTGCAACTACGTGTCTTAGATTACTAATGTGTTTCTATGGTTTTCTCTAACTAAGCTAACCTTATTACCCATTCATAACCAAAATCCCACATTAATCATTTAAAGACCTAAAGTAGACATTTTCCATTTAATTTATTTAAATTACACATTTATTTAGGAAAGTCATTTAATTACTTTAAGAAAATTTATAATTTAATTTCTTTTATGAAAAGCATAGTTATTTTAAGAAAAATATAATTAACTTGATGACGGACTTAAATTAAGCCCATTGGGCCATCCTTGGGCCCACTTATACGACTTTGATCTTTGAACGAGTCCTATATAGTTATCTAATCCATCTAGATTAATTAGATGTCAAGGATTACATTAACACTCAAGGCCTTAGGTTGTTGTTTTGTTCCTCATAATATCTCAAATATAGTATACCCAAATAATGTTCACTATTTATGTGTAAACGATAATAACTTTTAAGATACTCTTGTTTGATCTCTAAGTTCCCCCTAAGATTGGTTCGCATGAATGAAACCCTAGTGTTTTTCTCATGCACCCATATTATGCATGCGTACACCATGCACGTGCACACACACACACCCACATGCGTAGTGTTCACGTAGACGTTACCATGCACACACACACTTTATGAATTTCCATGCATGCATTCGATCCAACCCTACCCATCTCTAGCCACCATGATCAACCCATCTATTCACCGGATAAGAGATGGATACCGACCGAATGACTATGGCCGAATAGGTAAGTGGTCGAATGAAAGTGTCTTGGTCGAATGATGCACGGTCGAATGGGTGTTGCATAGCTTCGAATGAGACCATGGCCGAAAGGCTTGCTTCGGCGAATAGGTTGGGTTCGAATGAGCTGATGGGCGACTGACCCTTAGTTGGTCGAATGAGGTCTCATTCGGCGAAGGGAAGTAGGTTGGGCTAGAACCATTCGGCTAATGGGGACGTGGCTAGTCATTCGGCGAATGGGGTTAGGTACCCATTCGTCGATCTGGTTCTTGGCCATTCGGCCGATAGAGCCCAAGAACAATCACCCATGATTTTTCGAGCTAAGCGACCAGAAGCTGATGGGGGTTTGTTCCTACACTCCTTAAACTCATGTATGTGCAAGTCCTAAGGTTCGAAAGGGTGTGAAACCTGTTACATGAAAGGTTCGTGATTAGGGTTTTCAAAACCCTTAAACCGCAACAAAAATGGGTTTTTACCTCAGATTTGATGGATGGACTCTTAGATCCGTTGTACTTTCGGTTTCTACTGATGATTGTGGTGATTTAGACACCAAGAACACTAAATTTGGTGAAGGATTGAGCAAGAAATGCTAGAGAGAAGATGAAGGTTTTGTGAAAATTTAGAGAGAGAAGGAAATGGACGGGAATGAGGGTGGTGATGGCTGGTTGGTGGGTTGTTGTGGCATTAAATGCCACAATAAATGTGAGGGAAAATACCGGGTTCGTTCGGGTTTGTTCGGTTTCGCGTGATTTAGCGCAGAAACGCCGTTTTCGCGTCGTTCTCGTAACGAAACGACTCGGTTTTAAAATAGAATCATAAAAATTATTTTAGGTTGTGATTACTAATAAATTAACTAAATATCTTTTCATTATTTATTTTACAAATTATTTATTTAACGTTTAAATCGAATCGCGCGGTCATCGCGCGTATTTGTTCGAATCGTCACCCGATCAAACACGACGATAACTACACTTTTCAATATTGTTTTCTAATTATTAAATATCATTCAGAACGTTAAACTTTCAGATTTATTCGTACAGATCGTCACCTATACGAATAATCTGTCGGTTTAGCATTCACTTAACGATATTCGTGTTGTTTTGTCCTGTAAGGCCTCACATACGTTTATACATAATAAGATCCTAACAAATAAATCACATGATGATCCTGTGTTGCCAGATAATTATCTGACTCAAGAACCATTGTTCTGAATTGATTTCTCTGAAATGACTGAGAATTCACTGTTTTGATAATATGAAATGATACTAAGACTTGATATGAACATAAAATACACTGAATTACATGAAATTTGTACCTGATTACTGTTCATGTACTGTTCACGACCACTGTTCCGGTGACGGTTCCGGCACTGATGTTACAGTCTCCCATTGTTAGAGAAATTTCGTCCCGAAATTTAAGAATTGTTATCGGGTAAATCTTCCTCTTCAAACAGTTGGGGATACTTGAACTTCATGTGATCTTCACGTTCCCAAGTAAACTCGGGTCCGCGTCTTGAATTCCATCGAACCTTTATTATCGGAATACGGCTTCGCCTCAGTTGCTTGACTTTACGATCCATAATCTCTAAAGGCTCTTCGATAAAATGTAACTGATCATCAACTTGAATTTCTTCGAGTGGAATGACGAGTGATTCGTCAGCAAGGCATTTCTTTATGTTTGAGACATAAAACACGTCATGCACACCACTGAGTTCATCTGGTAATCTCAGTCGATAAGCTACAGGACCGATACGTTCGATGATTTCGAACGGTCCTACGTATCTTGGTGCTAACTTGCCTTTCTTTCCAAAGCGGACTACGCCTTTCCATGGAGAAACCTTCAACATGACACGGTCTCCCACTTGAAATTCCAACGGCTTACGCCGTTTGTCAGCGTAGCTTTTCTGTCTACTTCTTGTAGCTTGCAATCTTCTCTGAATCTGAGCAATCTTGTCAGTGGTTTCCTGAATAAGCTCTGGCCCAGTTATACGATTATCTCCCACTTCGGCCCAGCAGATCGGTGATCGACATTTCCGGCCATAGAGAGCCTCGAATGGTGCACATCCGATACTGCTGTGGTAACTGTTGTTGTAGGAGAACTCTATCAGTGGCAAATGAGAATCCCAATTCCTACCGAAATCCAAAATACAGGTTCTTAACATATCCTCTAGGGTCTGAATCGTACGTTCGCTTTGGCCGTCCGTTTGTGGATGGTAAGCTGTACTCAGATTTAACTGTGTCCCTAGAGATTTCTGCAGTGATTGCCAGAACCTTGAAGTAAATCTGCTGTCTCTATCAGAAATAATTGATAATGGTACACCGTGAAGTACCACTATCTCATTAATGTACAATCTCGCCAGTCTATCCATCGTGAAGGTTTCACGCATCGGCAAAAAGTGAGCAGATTTTGTTAAACGATCAATGATCACCCAAATCGTATCGTGACCACTGGAAGTGCGGGGTAGCTTGGTAATGAAATCCATAGCTATTTGTTCCCACTTCCAGAGCGGAATCTCAGGCTGTTCCAGTAAACCAGACGGTCTCTGGTGTTCCGCCTTTACCTTCGCACACGTTAGACATCGACCGACATACTCGGCTATGTCTTTCTTCATTCCCGGCCACCAATAAAATCCACGCAAGTCTTGGTACATTTTATCAGCGCCTGGATGAACTGAGTATTTAGTCTTGTGTGCCTCATCGAAGATAAGTCTTCTCAATTCGTCTACCGCCGGAATCCATATACGATCCTGATAGTAGATCATTCCATCAGACTTGGTCTCTAAATGTTTCTCTGCTCCGCAGTCAAGTTCTTTCTTCAAGTTTCCTCTGTCAACTGATTCCTGTTGTGCCTGAATGATCCTGTCTTGTAAACTGGTCTGCACAGTCATCCCCATAGCTCTAACGCGTAAGGGTTTGACCCGTTCCTTCCGGCTCAAGGCATCAGCTACAACATTTGCCTTTCCCGGATGGTACTTGATCACACAATCGTAATCATTCAGAAGTTCAACCCAACGGCGTTGTCGCATGTTGAGCTCCTTCTGATCAAATATGTGCTGCAGACTCTTGTGATCTGTAAATATGGTACACTTAGTGCCATATAAGTAATGTCTCCAAATCTTCAATGCGAAGATTACTGCTCCCAGTTCATGATCATGAGTAGTGTAATTCTTCTCATGAATCTTTAACTGTCTTGATGCATAGGCTATGACCTTGTCCCGTTGCATTAAAACACAACCGAGTCCCTGATGGGATGCATCACAATACACAACAAAGTCTTCACATCCTTCTGGGAGGGATAAGATTGGAGCATCACACAGTTTCTGTTTCAATGTCTGAAAAGCATCTTCTTGTTTCTGCTCCCAGACAAACGGTTCACTTTTCTGGGTTAACTTAGTGAGAGGCAAAGCTATCTTAGAAAAGTTCGAGATGAACCTCCTGTAATAACCTGCCAATCCCAGAAAAGACCGTATCTCCGTTGGCGTCTTCGGAGTGTCCCAGTTCTTTATTGCTTCAATCTTGGCGGGATCTACGTGTATTCCCTCACTGTTGACTACATGACCAAGAAACTGAACTTCTCTTAGCCAGAATTCACATTTGGAGAATTTAGCATAGAGTTTCTCTTCTTTCAACAGTTCCAAGATCTTTCTGAGATGTTGCTCATGTTCTGCTTTGCTCTTGGAGTAAATCAGTATGTCATCGATAAAGACAATAACAAACTGATCCAAATACGGCTTGCACACTCGGTTCATGAGGTCCATAAAAACCGCTGGTGCGTTCGTTAATCCGAAAGGCATCACCATGAATTCGTAATGCCCGTATCTGGTTCGGAATGCCGTCTTCGGTATGTCTTCGTCTTGAACTCTGAGTTGATGATAACCAGACCGCAAGTCAATCTTGGAAAAGTATTGAGCTCCTTGTAGTTGGTCAAACAGATCATCAATCCTCGGCAATGGATACCGATTCTTGATGGTTAGTTTGTTTAGCTCTCTGTAATCTATGCACATTCTGAACGATCCGTCTTTCTTCTTCACGAATAAGACCGGAGCTCCCCAAGGTGAGTAGCTCGGTCTGATGAATCCTTTATCCAATAATTCCTGCAACTGATTCGACAATTCCTGCATCTCCGAAGGTGCTAGTCGATAAGGAGATTTAGCAACAGGAGTTGCTCCAGGAACTAAATCGATTCGGAACTCTACCGGTCGCGCAGGTGGCAAACCTGGTGGGTCTTCAGGAAATACTTCCGGATACTCTTTCACTACAGGTACGTCTTGTATCTTCTTCTTGTCTTTCTCTTTTTCCACTACATGTGCCAGGAAAGCTACACACTGCTTCTGTAAACACTTACGCGCCTTTATGCATGAAATGATTTTGACACTTCGTTTTGCTTGATCCCCTTTGACTTCCAACACACGATCATCTGGTAATGGAACTCGAAGCAGCTTCTCAGAACAGATGACTTCCACTCGGTTAGAGGAAAGCCAATCCATTCCAACAATGATGTCGAAACTACCCAACTCCATCGGTATCAAATCGATAGAGAATGTATAACCGTTAAGTGTCAATGGGCAATTCCTGTGAACTGTACTAAATGTGATCTGTTTTCCGTTAGCTACTTCTATAATGTAAGGGGAGTCTAACTGTTCTTCTATAGAATCTAGTTGGCATGCAAAATCGGCAGAGATAAAACTCTGATCCGCACCAGTGTCAAATAGAACAAATGCATAAAAGTCATGTAAGAGAAACGTACCAGTGACCACATTCGGGTCCTGGCGTGCAGCTGGTGCTCCAATAACAAAAGCTCTTCCACGAGGAGCTTGAACTGCCTGTTGTGCCTTCTTCGGGCAGTTCTTTGCAAAGTGGCCTTGTTCGCCACAGTTGAAGCATCCACCATTGTTCTGGTTGGCTGGTGGAGGGAGTGCTAGAGCAGCATTGTTAACTGCTGGATTTGGTGTCAGTCTGTACTGCTGAACCCAGTGCCCTTTTCTTCCACAACCCGTGCATTGACGGCACTGGTTGTTTGCAGCATGATGATACTGGCATTTAGTACACAAAGGATGTGGACCAGTATATTGTCTCTTGGGCACATTTTGTTGTGCTGCTGCTACTTGATTCAGGGGAGTAGCCACAGTGTAATTCTTGATAAATTTCTGTTTCTTCTTCTGGTGTTGCTGCTGCTGTGGTTTCTTTGAAGACTCTTCCTTGCGTTTACTGGTGTCAGCCTCTTTCTTCAGTACTCCAGAGGCAACCATCAAATCAGTAAGTTTTCCAGACAGTCTCACTGCAGATTCAACAGTGGTAGGGTTGGCTGAAACAACCATGCCCTGGATGCAGGCGGGAAGTCCACCCACATATCTGTCTATTCTCTTCTCCAAGGTTGGTACCATGTCAGGTACCAAAGCAACCAACTCATGATAACGAGTTGTATACCCCATGTGATCAGCCCCCTTCATCACATGGTTGGATAATTCAACCTCCAGTTTCTGCAGCACATTCTTGGGGCAGAACTCTGTTCGCAGCAGTGTCTTGAAATCTTCCCATGGCATGGCCATGGCTTCTTCTCTTCCTCGGGCGTTGATCTGACCATTCCACCAGGTCAGAGCCCGCTTGTTGAATGTTCCAGCTGAATAACGGACTTTATGATGCTCTGGACAACTGCAGAGATCCAGAGTAGCTTCAATCTTTTCAATCCATTGGATTAATCCAACGGCTCCTTCAGATCCGCTAAAGCTAGGCGGCTTACATCCTACGAATGACTTGTAGGAGTAGTGTGAGGTACCACCAGTATTCCCACTGGCTTCTCCAGATGAGTTGCCCATATTGTTCATCTCATTACGGAGAAGGTTAAACATCTCCGGTATCGCTTCCTTCATCTGATTGGTCATCTGATTGCTCAGTAGAGTCATCAAAGCGATGGTGGTAGGATCCAGTATGGGAGTCGTGCCTGAACCTGATGCCTGTGTGATCAGTGGGGGAGGAGGTGGAGGCGGTGGAGGAGGTGGCGGTGGTGAGTCATTTGGTGATGGCGTGGAGGAGTGTGGAGCTTGGTCTTGTGTTGATGTCAACAGCGGAGGTTGTCTTCGTGGCGGCATTCTGATCATAACCAAATGAATATTGGTTAGTGCAATGATCGAATGCAGAAGACGCAATGCAATAAGCCTTAAATCCTAAGTGCTCTACATGCAGGGTCCCTAGGTTATAGTCTAGGCCAAACCGTTTGTATAAGTGACCTATATTTCTCTATAACCATGGCTCTGATACCAATCTGTCACACCCCGAGCCGGCGGGATAGGATCGGTTGTCCCGACGGGCGGAAGGTTCCCGGGGCGCGATATCGTGAATGATAATCAAAATGATCAGATTGTTTACATTGCACATGATATAAATGAGAAATGCTAAATATAATAGAATTACAAAGTTAAATTACATCAGTATTGTTTATAATTTAACAATGTAAATCTACCATCAACATCATAGATTTCTATCTTGTATTTACACAAGATATACAAAATAAATTTGTATAATGATGTCTTCAAAAGTATGCAGGTCCAAAATGCTAAGCCTTCTATCTGAAGTCCTAGTCCAAAAGGAATAACTCCTTAGTTGACCTGTTCGTCGCCTGAGAAGTCATGCAAAAATCAAGTCAACACATGGTTGGTGAGTTCATATAGTTTTTATTATTTGAAAATGATTTGAAAACCTCTTTCGGTAAAGACCCTAACCTCATTAACATCAACTGTATCATCCAGATCGGTATGCTTATATATAGGGCATACCCCTGGGTCAAGGCTACAACCCCGCCCAGACGCCATCCCACCACATACTAATCCGCATAGGACATTGATATTAATGATAATTAAGCATTTTTACCTAACACACCTCTGATTTAGATTATGATTTCCAAAACTTGATTTACCTTTGATTCCCTTGATTTTGAACATAGATACATGATTTTCCCAAAAATCAGTGATAGTGAATAAAATGTAATTATTTAATGAAATAAATAAATAAACATTTAAATACAACTAAGACATGATGATTGGGTAAATTTTTACTCAATCAATTAGACTTAGTTGTTGGTGGTTGTCCAAGTTGTAACCTCTCACACGTGACCCATACCAGGCATAACTCACAAGGAGTATACCTGGGCGTGACGGGATTTTAATGATGCCCATACAGCCTGACCCGAAGGTCTTCTGTACATGCGGGGACTTTAAGGATATCCTTTGATTCTTGATCTCTTGATTCTCTTAGACTTTGATATTGATTTCAATGATTGTTCACGTTGTTGCCCGTATAGCCTGACTACAAGAGTCTTCTATACCTGAAGGGACTTTATATGTGTGTTACACGTGGTCTTGATTCCATATACAACTGACATCCACCTTGACTTGAGTATTAATGATTTCATTAGATTATAATGATTTCATTATTTCAATGATTCACACACATTTATGATTTCTGATTTCCTTGAGTCTTTTGATCTTGATCTTTAGAATTTCCAAGATTCACAATGATGTTTGATTCTTGATTATGATTATTTGTTCTCAGATCCCACACTGAGTTATGATCCTTGGAGTATGATCTTTTGATTTTTTTTTCATTTGATTCCACTTTGAATTTAGATTCTTGAATTTGAAGATTTATGGACTAAGGGTTGATTTAAAGTTTAAATTAAAGTATTACTCATAAGAGTACTTTAATTAATTAGATAATTTGATCTGTTTAATAATTTCCTAGACAGGAGTCTAGGAGTATCAACAAACATATATTTGTAAAACATATAATAAATAAAAGCATTTAAATAAACAGTTTAATTAAAACAGTTTACGCATGCTTCTCAGCCCCGCGTTTAAAACAAAAATGTTTAGAAAAGGGGCAATGAACTCACCTGTGTTGCTTTGTATAGAATTACCACAAAAAGCGCTCTCGTTGTTGTAGCTTAAGTATCTTCTGTTCCTGAGTTGTTTTAAGAGAATTCGCAGACGATAAGTATTTATAATAAACGTCCTAACTAAGGTTTGGTCTGGGTGTGCAACTACGTGTCTTAGATTACTAATGTGTTTCTATGGTTTTCTCTAACTAAGCTAACCTTATTACCCATTCATAACCAAAATCCCACATTAATCATTTAAAGACCTAAAGTAGACATTTTCCATTTAATTTATTTAAATTACACATTTATTTAGGAAAGTCATTTAATTACTTTAAGAAAATTTATAATTTAATTTCTTTTATGAAAAGCATAGTTATTTTAAGAAAAATATAATTAACTTGATGACGGACTTAAATTAAGCCCATTGGGCCATCCTTGGGCCCACTTATACGACTTTGATCTTTGAACGAGTCCTATATAGTTATCTAATCCATCTAGATTAATTAGATGTCAAGGATTACATTAACACTCAAGGCCTTAGGTTGTTGTTTTGTTCCTCATAATATCTCAAATATAGTATACCCAAATAATGTTCATTATTTATGTGTAAACGATAATAACTTTTAAGATACTCTTGTTTGATCTCTAAGTTCCCCCTAAGATTGGTTCGCATGAATGAAACCCTAGTGTTTTTCTCATGCACCCATATTATGCATGCGTACACCATGCACGTGCACACACACACCCACATGCGTAGTGTTCACGTAGACGTTACCATGCACACACACACTTTATGAATTTCCATGCATGCATTCGATCCAACCCTACCCATCTCTAGCCACCATGATCAACCCATCTATTCACCGGATAAGAGATGGATACCGACCGAATGACTATGGCCGAATAGGTAAGTGGTCGAATGAAAGTGTCTTGGTCGAATGATGCACGGTCGAATGGGTGTTGCATAGCTTCGAATGAGACCATGGCCGAAAGGCTTGCTTCGGCGAATAGGTTGGGTTCGAATGAGCTGATGGGCGACTGACCCTTAGTTGGTCGAATGAGGTCTCATTCGGCGAAGGGAAGTAGGTTGGGCTAGAACCATTCGGCTAATGGGGACGTGGCTAGTCATTCGGCGAATGGGGTTAGGTACCCATTCGTCGATCTGGTTCTTGGCCATTCGGCCGATAGAGCCCAAGAACAATCACCCATGATTTTTCGAGCTAAGCGACCAGAAGCTGATGGGGGTTTGTTCCTACACTCCTTAAACTCGTGTATGTGGAAGTCCTAAGGTTCGAAAGGGTGTGAAACCTGTTACATGAAGGGTTCGTGATTAGGGTTTTCAAAACCCTTAAACCGCAACAAAAATGGGTTTTTACCTCAGATTTGATGGATGGACTCTTAGATCCGTTGTACTTTCGGTTTCTACTGATGATTGTGGTGATTTAGACACCAAGAACACTAAATTTGGTGAAGGATTGAGCAAGAAATGCTAGAGAGAAGATGAAGGTTTTGTGAAAATTTAGAGAGAGAAGGAAATGGACGGGAATGAGGGTGGTGATGGCTGGTTGGTGGGTTGTTGTGGCATTAAATGCCACAATAAATGTGAGGGAAAATACCGGGTTCGTTCGGGTTTGTTCGGTTTCGCGTGATTTAGCGCAGAAACGCCGTTTTCGCGTCGTTCTCGTAACGAAACGACTCGGTTTTAAAATAGAATCATAAAAATTATTTTAGGTTGTGATTACTAATAAATTAACTAAATATCTTTTCATTATTTATTTTACAAATTATTTATTTAACGTTTAAATCGAATCGCGCGGTCATCGCGCGTATTTGTTCGAATCGTCACCCGATCAAACACGACGATAACTACACTTTTCAATATTGTTTTCTAATTATTAAATATCATTCAGAACGTTAAACTTTCAGATTTATTCGTACAGATCGTCACCTATACGAATAATCTGTCGGTTTAGCATTCACTTAACGATATTCGTGTTGTTTTGTCCTGTAAGGCCTCACATACGTTTATACATAATAAGATCCTAACAAATAAATCACATGATGATCCTGTGTTGCCAGATAATTATCTGACTCAAGAACCATTGTTCTGAATTGATTTCTCTGAAATGACTGAGAATTCACTGTTTTGATAATATGAAATGATACTAAGACTTGATATGAACATAAAATACACTGAATTACATGAAATTTGTACCTGATTACTGTTCATGTACTGTTCACGACCACTGTTCCGGTGACGGTTCCGGCACTGATGTTACAATTTTTTTTCAAAAAATAATTTCGTATCTAAAAGTTATGAACGTTTAAAGAATATGTGTGTTTGATAAAAAGTCAACAAAAGTAGGCATGACTAAAATACTCTTCAACAACTTGATTTAATCATAGCCGTTGATTAATGATCTAATGACTCAATATCCTTCTTAGGCTTTTTAGGTTAAGAGGCTTATTTAGTTTAACTTAACCTATGTTCATAAATACAAGTAACCACACTTATGTTTAAGTTTATCTTTTTAACTAAATAAATAAAGAAAACTTATTTTTTCTCTAGCTATACGAATGAAACCTCCAAATGTTCGTTCAACTTCACCATGTTCACCGCTGGAGCCGAATGAACCACCGGTGATGACCTTGAAACTGAGTTCAACCACCGCACGTATCAGACTTCGTCTGTGCATGTCAAAATTAGCAGTGTGTAGCTCGTTGACCTGTTTTAGAACAGATCTGATACTTAATTGTAGTCTCTTTCTTCTGTTCTTGATGTGGCAATTGAACGCTAAGGGCAGCCACAACGAAGATCTGACCACGAGGTTTTTTCTTTGACTAAATTTTGCTTCATTTCTATTATCTTCATTAATTTTGAGTTTAATTTATTAAATGTTGGTTTAGCATCGGTCTGATCAATAATTAAGACACACATATCATATTTGATGTATATATTAACTTATCACCAAATTCTATTTAATTTGTTTATTGTTTTATCTTATCTCTATTATTAAGTAATTTGTATTTTAAATTAACTAGAATATAGGATCTTATAGATAAGAACTCCTTGTATAAGTATTTGGTCTTTTAACATTGATTAATATACAATTATCATATTGAGCATATTGTTCATATGGTATCAGCCAAAACACGATTCCTAACCCTAATTCCGCCGCACATAACCTTCTGTTAATCCATAAATTCCTCCATGGCCGACGACATCCCTGTTGTTGTCAACTCCATCCCCGCCAACCCCACAGCACTCACTATGGTCACTTTCCCATCCTCCCTCAAACTTACATCCTCCAACTACCTCAGTTGGAAAACCCAAATCGAGGCGTTTTTACAAGGTCTGGATCTCTTCAAGTACATCAACGGCTCCCTTTTGGCATCGCCTTCACTCATGCAGACTACTCCAAATGGTTTCGGCAGGACAGGCTCCTCTTTGGCGCACTAGTTAGCAGCCTTTCTCCCACCATAGTACCCCTTGTATCCAATGCTCCCTCCTCCTACGATGCATGGACTATTTTGGCCAACACTTACGCATCCACCACCCGTGGACATCTCAAAAACTTCAACACAGACTCAAAAATACAACCAAAACCCCAGACAAATCCATCTCCGAATACATGCAACAAATCAAGATCCTTGTCGATGAACTTGCTAACCTTGGTAAGTCCATGGATATTGAAGATATTACCGACATCATCCTTTCTGGTCTTGATCAGAAAACCTACAAACCCATTATTGAATCCGTCCATGCACGTGATACACCCATTCAATTCCATGAGTTACATGAAAAGCTCATCAATCATGAACTTTCCATTGCTCAACAACCCAACCAAACACCACCAAACATTCACCAACCCATCACCGTTTTTACCTCCAACACTCGTCCCCTACACAAACCCTGAAACCCACGCAAAAACACCCCCAAATGGCCTTCTGCCCACCCCAAACACCTCCCACAATCCCTCACCTAAACCCTTCTTTGGTCGCTGCCAATGGTGCTTCACTCAAGGCCATTCTCTTACCTCTTGTCCCACATTCAAGAAGGCTCATCCCAACATCACCCTCCCTCCCTACCCTCGCAATAATCCTTCCCACAAACCACAGCTTCACATGGCTTCACCAGGCACCTCAACAGCAGCTTCCTCATGGCTTTTTGATAGCGGGGCTTCTCACCATGTCACTAATGACCCAAATGCACTATCCCTACACACCCCCTACGATGGAACCGATGACTTGATCATCGGAGACGGATCGTTACTACATATCTCGCATATTGGCTTTATTAAACTTCACTTTTCTAACGTTCCTCTTATTCTTAATAATGTTCTTTGTGTCCCCTCTATTACTCGCAATATCATTTCTATTTCTAGATTATGTATTGACAACCCCATTCTAATATCCTTTTATTCTTGTTATTTTCTTATCAAGTGTCACAACCCACGGCGCGTGCGGAATCCACGGCGCGTGACTCTGTGTTCATGTGCCAATGTTGGAGAATAACCCATGATTTACTATGTTTCATAAATTAAGTTAATTTAAACAAACATAACATACATATTATACAACAAGTTTATCGTAAGATAATTATTATACAATATGATGTTTTTGTTCTCTTTCTAAGTCGCAACTATTTCTGCTATTGATCCTGACCTAGATTTCTTTACTAATGCTCCCGATTACCTGAAACATGTAGATAAAAGTCAACTACGAATAGTTGAGTGAGAATCATAGGTTTTGTTGATTCAAAATAATTGTTCAAACAATGATTTTCATGATGTAGTAATCACAAGTGATCAAACAGGTACTTTGAAATTGAATCTAATTGAGCATGCAAACATCAAACCTAATGATAAATGATCGTTAGTAATGATTGTTAGCTCACATGATGATGTCCAACCCACGGTTGGAGCGATTTGTGATAATGATACTTGTTTTCCCGCATATGATCATACCAGTACTACCAAGGGCTTGATAATAAGTTAATGATATTTACATAAGAATGTCCTCAATAGCATCCACATAACCAAAGTTCCCAAGTGATACACTTGTTTTTAATGAGTTGATAAAAGATTCATTTGATGATTGTTTACCATGATTTTCTTGATGATACTGATATATGATTTCACAGTAGTTGATAAATGTTTATCATGATTTTTATGATGATACTGATATATGATTTCACAATAGTTGATAAAATATGTTTTAAAAATGTATCTAAATGTTCCACCCCAAGTTTTGGTAAATATTTAAAGAAAAGGGGTTATGAATCTCTCATGTGTTATTGAAGTGTTTTGATATTGAAGTATCACGAAAAATCTGACGAGAATTCTTCAATTCATTAATGTTTTATGAGTTCTTTGTATTTGAATTGGATTATAGGAATATTCCTTGACTTTTGATAACAAGGAATCGCAGTTCAAGTCATCAAGCTGATCTTAATCCTTAATCAGCCTCCTTAAGTTAATATTGCACAAATTGCGATAAACAAGGAACCTATAATGATTTAGGCTCCTATTAAGGAGTTAATGACTAACTGGATTATTCACGACATTTTCAGATTAATCAAATAGATATTGTTGTCGATTATTCACTTAAAATAATTCCTAGATGAATTTCTGGCTTAAGAATAGTCAATCCTTGTTATTGATCATTTAGGTATCATGAAACATGAGAATGTGATATTAGAATAGGTTTAATAACCATTCTCAATGTACTAATCTGACTGTTATCATAAACATCAGATCGTTATTCCGGTGATTATCTTTATGCTTGTCATTAGTTTGAACACTTGGATTTAACCTGGCATTTCAAGAAATGATCAAGACAATCACAATCATTGTTACACTCAAATGGTTTAAACCATTTTAATCTAAGATATAGTTTCATGAAAACCGGGCATTACAACGGATCAAAACAAGGATTTACCCATTAACAGTTCAAGTTCTTCGTTCATAATCATTCCTAGCCATCATCTAGGCAATAATCAAAAATCCTAACTATTGTATTATATTCAAAATCAAGATCTAATCAATCATTATGAAGCTAGAAGGTTAAAACGAATCGTTACCTAATCTGACGGATTTTTGCCGGTAGAACAGAGATCTAGGCTTGTAGAAACGTTCCTGGGTGCGATCCAGATGTTTGAAAGGCTTTGAAATGGAGTTTAGATGCTAAAGATGAGTATTTGGTCGTCTGCAAGTGAAGAGAACTCGAGATGGTAAAAGAATAAACTTCTGGATGCAAATATGATCTTTTAAAAATATCCACCACCTCACAGCGCGCTGGGCGCACCGCCCCAACTCGACGCGTGGCCCGGGGCTGTGACAATTCAAAGTTTTCAGGTTAGAATAATATCTCGAAAATAAATAAAATGAGTGTAAGCGGAATCATGAAACGAGGCTCTGATTTCAAGATACGCTAAGTTGAAGATAGCGTTAAATAAGAGATTATATATTTTGAATTTTTCAGGTCTTGAAATTATAACCATTGGAAAGAGCTCGAAAAATCGTGAACGTAGGCGAAACGGAGTTCGTATGCTCCCGGAATCGCGAAACGAAGGAAATTCAAAATATCTGCGAACTGGCATCCGCGCGGTACGCCCCAACCCAGCGTTCCAGCTGGGGCGATGCGCCCGGGGTGTATGGCGGCTGAAAAACGAGTTTTAAGATCAGAACACGTAAAAAACTTCATTTTTCCTTTAATTTCGATCTTTCACACTCAAAAACACCTCCCAAATCATATTTTCATCATCCAAACTCCATTTTGAAGCATTCTAATCGCGTGGATCGCACCAGGGATCGTATCTACTAGTTCTGATCGTGGTTTTACCCGCAGAAATCCGTTAGAATAGGTAACGGTTCGTTTTTAACCTTCTAACTTGATTTTGATTGGTTATATCTTGTTTGTGAACGTAGTGAGATAGTTAGGGTTGTTGATTATTGCCTAGATGATGGCTAGGATTGATCATAAACGAAGAACTCAAACGGTTAAATCCTTGTTTTGAGCCGTTGTAATGCCCGGTTTTCATGAAACTATATCTTAGATTAAAATGGTTTAAACCATTTGATTGTAACAATGATTGTGATTGTCTTGATCATTTCTTGAAATGCTAGGTTTCATCCAAGTGTTTCAAACTAATGATAAGCATACAGATAATCACCAGAATAACGATCTGGTGTTTTGATAACAGTCAGATGAGTACATTGAGCATGGTTATTAAACCTATTTTAATATCACATTCTCATGTTTCATGATACCTAAATGATCAATAACAAGGATTTACTATTCCTAAGCCAGAAATTCATCTGGGAACCGTCTTAAGTGAATAATCAACAACCAACATCTATTTGACTAGTCCGAAAATGTTGTGATTAACTCAGTTAGTCATAAATTGTTATAGGAACCATCTAGGATTTCCTATCAGCTGAACATCAAGATCATCATCATCCGCATATAACTGTGAGACTCATAACCCCTTTTCTTTTAATGTTTTATTTTCTAAAACTCGGGGTGGAACATGTAGACATCTTTTCAAAACATATCTTATCAATCATTGTGAACTCATATATAATTATCATGAGGAACGTCATGATAAACATTTATCAACTACCATGAAATCATATATCATTATCATGAGGAACGTCATGATAAACATTTATCAACTACCATGAAATCATATATCAGTATCACCAGGAAAATCATGGTAAACAATCATCAAACAAATCATTTAATAAATCATAAGAAAAACAAGCGTATCACTTGGGAACTTTGGTTATGTGGAGGCTATTTGGGCACATTCTTATGTGAACATCATTAACTTGTTATCAAGCCCTTGGTAGTACTGGTATGATCATATGCGGGAACACAAGATCATTATCACAAATCGTTCCGACCGTGGGTTGGACATCATCATGTGAGCTAACAATCATTACTAACGAACATGTATCATTAGCTTTGATGTTTGCATGCTCAATAGATTCAATTTCAAAGTACCTACTTGATCACTTGTGAATATTGTATCATGAAAATCATTGTCTGAACAATCATTTTAAATCATCAAAACTTATGTTTCTCACTCAACTATTCGTAGTTGACTTTTATCTACATGTTTCAGGTAACGGGGAACGACAACAAATCAATTTAGGTCAAAATCAACAGCAGAACTAGTTGTGACCTAGAAAGAAAACAAAAGCATCGTATTGTATAATAATTATCTTATGATAAACTTGTATAATATGTATGTTATGCTTGTTTAAATGAACTTAACTTTATGAAACATAGTAATCACGGGTTGTTCTCCAACATTGGCACATGAACACATAGGTGTCCATTATGTGTTTATGTGATTTCTTAACTGAAACTTCTCATCCTTATCTTATACATCATGCTAAATCTATTGTTTGTCGTTCTGTCTTTAGAATGGCCGACAATAATCCCAACGATGAGACAGACCGTTTGGCAGCTGTCATCACTCAACAATTGGTGCAAGTCTTGCCAACTCTAGTTACCCAACTAAACAACTCTTATCAAAACTCTCCTAATGGATCTCAGTATCGTCCTACTCAAAATAATGGTGAGAATTCGAAAAGCTGTTTAAGCAATTCAACGATGCAAGACCCAAAACTTTCTCTGGGATAGAAGGTGCCACTGGACTTATTCAGTGGTTTGAATCGATTGAGGATACTTTGGACTACACTAACTGTCCAGAGGATCAAAAAGTGAAAATGGCTGCAACCACGTTCCAACAGGGAGCCTTGACCTGGTGGAATGGCGAAAAGAAGAGTAGAGGCAGGGAAGCTGCCTTAAGCATGTCTTGGACCGATTTCAAAGCTCTTCTGGTTACACAATTTTGTCCCAAGCATGAGATGAAGAACTTGGAGGATGAATTATACAATCTAGTCCAAGTAGGTGGAAACAATCGCATCTATACCAACCGATTCCAAGAGCTCAGTATTCTGGTGCCTCACATGGTTACTCCTGAATCCCGCCAAATCGACAAGTACATTGGGGGATTACCATTACTGATCAGGAGCATGGTGATGGGTAGTAAACCAGCAACTCTGCAATCAGCAATACATCTAGCTGCTGATATTACCAATGAATTTGTGAAGGGTGGTCAACTTACTCGAACAGATGATGTACTTCCTGTGCTAAAGGAAGAAAAGAAGCTAACAGAGCCACCTAAGAAGAAACAGAGAACCAATAAAAGTTTTGCAATATCATCAACCCCATCTGCTTCTATAAATCCATCACCGTCAGTTGTAGACTCTACCATAAACTCCAGAAGATCATACATTGGACCTTACCCTCAATGTAACAACTGCAAGTATCATCACCCAGTTGGTCGACAATGCTGGAAATGTAAAAAGTGTGGAAGATATGGCCATCTGGAGAACAAGTGTCAATTCACTGGGAAGGTAGTTAATGCAGCTACGTCGATGGCCGCATCAAAATCAGTTGGGCAAGCATGCTATGAATGTGGAGCAACTGGTCATTTCAGGAACAGATACCCTAGACTTTTTGACAACAATCAAGGTCAAAATGTTCCAGCACGCGTGTTTTCTATGAATGCTCATGAAGCACGCGAAGAAACTACGGTTGTCACAGGTACGTTCACTATTAACGATCATTATGCTTCAGTTCTATTTGATACTGGTGCCGACAAGAGTTTTGTCTCAACATCAATTATACATCAATTGGGTAAATCAGTAGAAGTATTAAAACCCCCGTATACCATAGAAATAGCAAACGGTAAACTTATACATGTCAATTCTATCATTCGCAACTGTACATTGAAACTCAATGATCATGAATTTTCTATCAATTTGATCCCAATGAATTTGGGAAGCTTTGACATTGTTGTGGGCATGGATTGGTTATCTTCTAATCGTGCTGAAATCGTTTGCTCAAACAAGCTTGTACAAATTCCATTACCATCTGGGGAAACATTACGAGTCTATGGAGACAAGCCTTGTCGTACACTCAAGATAGTATCATGCATGAAGGCTCGAAGCTATCTTCGCAAACAATATCCTGCTTTCCTAGCACATGTTGTGGCTAAGGAATCTTCTAAGAAAACTATTCAGGATACTCCTGTCATTCGTGATTTTCCTGAAGTATTCCCTGATGAGCTACCTGGACTTCCACCAGTACGTCAAGTTGAATTCAGAATAGATCTTGTACCTGGGGCAAATCCTGTTGCTAAAACACCTTATCGTCTTGCACCATCTGAGATGCAAGAACTCTCAAGTCAGTTACAAGAGCTATTAGATAAAGGTTTCATTAGACCTAGTTATTCTCCCTGGGGTGCACCAATTTTGTTTGTTAAAAAGAAAGATGGATCGTTTAGAATGTGCATCGACTATCGTGAACTCAAAAAGTTAACTATCAAGAATCGTTATCCATTACCAAGGATCGATGATTTATTCGATCAACTTCAAGGAGCTACTTATTTCTCTAAGATTGATCTCCGATCTGGTTATCATCAACTGAGAGTTCATGATGATGACATTTCTAAAACAGCGTTCAGAACACGCTATGGACACTATGAATTTCTGGTTATGCCCTTTGGACTAACCAATGCCCCTGCAGTGTTCATGGATCTTATGAACAGGGTATGTAGACCTTATTTGGATCAATTTGTCATTGTCTTCATTGACGACATATTGATTTACTCTAAGACTGAGAAGGATCATAAAACTCATCTTAGACTGATTCTGGAACTTTTAAAGGAACTTTACGCCAAATTCTCGAAGTGCGAGTTTTGGCTGAAAGAAGTTAAATTTTTAGGTCATGTTGTGAATCAGCAAGGTATTCATGTAGATCCAGCCAAAATTGAAGCTATAAAAGATTGGAAAGCACCAAAGACACCATCGGAAATTCGTTCTTTCCTAGGATTAGCTGGATACTATCGGCGATTTATCGCAGATTTTTCTAAGATAGCTGTTCCTCTTACTACTTTTACTCAGAAGGATCAACCATTCGTTTGGGGTGAAGCACAAGAAGATGCATTTCAATTGCTTAAACACAAGCTATGCAATTCTCCTATTCTTAGTCTACCGGAAGGTAACAATGACTTTACAGTTTATTGTGATGCTTCTAACTTAGGTCTTGGTTGCGTGTTAATGCAACGAGACAAAGTCATTGCTTATGCATCACGACAAATCAAGATACTTGAAAAGAACTATACGACACATGATCTTGAGTTAGGTGCCGTAATTTTTGCTTTGAAAATTTGGAGACATTATCTTTATGGTACCAAATGTGTTATTTACACAGACCATAAAAGTCTTCAACACAGTTTTGATCAAAAGGAACTTAAACACCTAGTAATAATCGGAAAACCTAAACTAGACCGCTCCTAAGGCAAGTGTACCTGTCGGTGGCAGAATAGCTGATGGAAGTCCGGATATCGAACCAATGGACACTAGTATAACAAACTAGACCTAGACTGTGAACTAATTAAGGTAAAATGGGGGGTTTGGTGCAACTGATAACCTAATCTGACTGAACTGACTGAAACCACTAAATTAACAACTACACTAAAACAGCAATACTAAAACTGAAAATGAAACTGGAATCTAACTGCAGTGAGGAAAACTGGTGTATCTAGGCTGGGAGTCAAAAGTATGACAGATGCTGATCTGGACTGACTTATGAAGGATGAAGACTAGGATCTTAAGGAACAGACTAAGGAGTACCTAATGGGGACCCAGATCAGATACCATGCAACTCCACTAGGAATCCTAAGGTTGTAATATATGCACTAGTCAATCGGGTACCCTCCCGGATTCCCCGACATGCAATTGCACTCTAACGGGTGAATCACCTCCCGGATTTCTCCACCCGTTTGTGTCCTAAGACACTAGAGAGCTATAAAGTTGACAACTTTGACATGGATTGACACTAACACTAAGTAGATCTAAGACAACACCCTCCCGGGTCGTTTAACTCAAAAATCCTAAGTGTAAGAGACCAACCATCTAACCTATCACCTCCCGGATTTCCAGGTTAGGTTACACATGCAAATAACTATACTTAGTGAAGTCTAATCCTATGGAATGTGATCAACAACCCATAAACTAACCTAAAACACAAAGTAGTAGGCCTAACATGCATCTATGTGTGGAAAGACCTTCCTAAACACATGTGGATCAAACATACACCAAATATAATCATTCAACATCTGTAAAAACCATCAAAGTTTCAATCTTTACAACTGATTACAAAGCATATATCATCATCAAGCATAAATCAAGTCCAAAATCATCAAAGATCACAACTTTATCATCCCAAACCTAGATACAACCATAGATCTAGCCACAAATCATGCTAACAGTAGCTAAACAAGTCTGAATCAAGTCTAAAAACATCAAAGATCAAAGCTTTAAACTAAGAACATGTAAAGAAAAGGAAAATACTCAAAGACAAGCTCCTTCTTCACTTCTACAAACCCTAATCAAGCTCTTCCTTCCATGGTTAAGCTCCAGCAGCCTCCTAGCTCGATTAGGGTTCCAAAGTCGCAGAAAAAGGTTCCCAAAACGGTTGGAATGCGATGGATTTATAGAGGGCTTGAAATTAGGGTTTTGGGCTCAAAAATCATCTGGGGCGTAACGCCTATCGAGCCTGCATGAGGCTTAGGCGTTACGCGCGAGATATATGGGAGATTGGCGGCTGATGATGCCGCGCGTAACGCCTGAGGCCAAGTCTCCACGTTAGGCGTACCGCCTAGGGTTACTTTTCTTGATTTCTTCGTTTGTTCCCCCGCTCTTGATTCCGACGCCCGTTTGCCTTCATTTCCGCTCCTCCGGGACACATTCCTGCACAAAAACACTAAAATGTAAAAAGGAACTAAAATCGACTCGAAATATATACAAAATTAACGAAAACAGACTCGAATATGTACGAAAACGGATGTGTTAAACTAACACATCAAAAATACCCACACTTAAACCTTTTTCGTCCTCGAAAAAGCTAACAAAATGGAATCATAGATCAGGGCTAGGTTTTTAATATGCAATGATTTAACAATATAAAATCCTTGTGTATTAATCGCGATTGTTGATATAAAGGTCCAATCTAAACCCAAACACCAATTTCAAGATCCTTAATCATGATTTATTTATGTTCAAGTTTAATCATTCATCTTATGGATCCCATCCCTTGGTTAAAACGAGGTGTCTTAATCCTAAACAACAGCTTTCAAGGCACAGGATTAAATCAAAAGACTTAAACCCACCACTGTATACAGACTACCTAGATAAAGTTAAAATTTTAACCTAATGATGGAGATGGATGAAGGTGTGAGCATTTTGCCTTTTTATTCTCTCATTTTTCTTTTTCTTTTACCTCACTTGAGCGTATTACAGCACTGTTTCACTCGGTTATGAGCCGGGGTATGACAATTGCTTTTTAGCTCTTATTCTCTCTTTCTTTTATTTGCACAGGCTCAGCTCACTTAGTAGATTGTGGAATTTCTTTTATTTAGCAGGCGCCATAAGTCTCGGATTTATTTTCATAAAAAGAGAACATATGTGCCAGGTTTAAATTTTTAGAAATCTAGGTTGTTAGTTTACAAAAGTTCCTTTATTCACTATTATTTAGTTTCAGATTTCCCGAATTTTCCAAGTCTTAAACCCACAAGAATCCTGAATTTAAGTTTATTCTATCAAATCTAAGGAACTTTCTATCGGCTGGGCCTACCAACAAATCCCAAATCAATACACAAGTTAGCATCTAAAAACCTAAGCCCTAATCATAGTCTGATCATCTTCCATTTATAAAATGCAAGCAAGAACAAGGACATTTTTCAAGACTCTAGCTATATACATCCTAAAACTCTAGACTCAATCAGAAAGTGCAAAATAAATAAATAAACAAACTAATATTTACAAAAAGATAAAAATAAGGTAAAAAGTGGAAAAGACTTAGCTGATTATGCAACATCAGCACGAGTGAGTCTGATCCAAAAAGAAGATAATCAACAGCCAGTCGTTTGCAAATGAAGTAGTCTAAGTAGTCGCCACCCGAATGTAATTGAGTACGAATGGTTGAAAACAGACTACAAATTAAGATCTCAAACAAACCAACTAGATTAACTGAAAAGGAAAAAGACTCAAATACTGACTTGAACAATATTTACAATGACTCAATTGGAAAGAAAAATGTTTTTGTAAAGTTTTCGATTTTTTTTTTTTGTGTTTTTAACTTAAAATAATTACAATTTCATTATTTAATTACAATTTATAATTTATTTACAAAAAATTTCAAAAATTTTATTTTAAATTACAAAATTTTATACACATTTGACTTGACATATACAATGACTTGCTTTTTCAAAATTTACAAAACTAAAAGGCGCCAGCCTGACATACCCACACTTAGAACAACACATTGTCCTCAATGTGGATTCAGAACTGGCGAACAAAAATAAAAATGAAAATAAATGTACAAAAGGTTAGCACGAACTCCCTGAATATATGTAGACGTGTCATAAATGGAGTCGCGCGCCTCTAAATATACAACAACACTCATATACAATTGTTAATACAACAAATGAATTACAATAATACAAACAACATTAAAAAAAAGTTACAACATAAACAATAATATATAATTTGAAATAATCATACAACAACAACAACAACAAAATATTACAAACAATATTTATACAATAATACACTAATGTAAATAACAACAACATTAAAATACAATTAACAAACAAACAACAAGTAATTATTTATTATTATTATATTATATATTTATATATATAAATATTATTATTATTATTTTTATTATTTTTTATTAAAAAAAATGATCCTAGATAAAAGAAAACTCTAAAAATTTAAACTAATTACATTTTAACCTAAATTAATTCCTAATTAACTATAACTAAAGAAATAAAAGCAACTAATGGAATTTAACTAAAATCCTAATTAATTAAAATTTTAAGAACAAAAATTAAAAATCTAATAAGATAAAATTGAAATTAGCAAAATTAAACTAAACTAAATTTTAATAAAATAAACAAATAAAATTTAAAAACTAAATAAAATTTAAAACTAAATTAAACCCTAAACTAAATTAAATTCTAATTCTTTAAACTAAAATTTTTCTAAATAAAAACTTATATAAAATTTAACAAAAATCAAAGAAAACCGAGTTAAATGATCGGTGATGCATAAAGTGATCAGACTTTAAGTATGGGATGGTAATCATATGTCCGAAATGGATATCAAACGTAGATAACAATTACCCACACTTGAATCTGACATAATCGTATGAGCACAAGTCATCACCAATCACATAAGACTCGATATACTAAACTAAAATACTTAATTAAGCTATGTACAATATATACAAACTGGGCAGAAGCCCGAATCCCTAACATAACCCTAGTCAGGAGGCTTCTTTTTAATCCATCCTCTGTCCAACCCGTTCAATTCCTTTCGCTCATGATTATCTATGAAAACCAAACGAATGGAACGAAGGAACATTGATCACGTGGTGATTGTTGTATTGTTTTAAGTGTTAATTGCATGATTTTATAGGCTATGGGTCCAAAACATGTTTACTTTGAGTGTGATTATGATTTTCAGGTGTTAAGAGACTAAGGATGCGTAAAAGAGCCGGTTGGGTGATTGGAAGAGAAGTTGAGTGGCTGAAAGTGAAATTAAAGTAAGCTCGGCGAGTCAAAACTTCACGGAGGCATATCTCAGGCTAGGAGATGAGTTACGGGGCCCATAATATATGAAAATTGAGTTTCTCGACGAGACGAAGCTATTAGTGAGATCAGACTGGGCGTATGATACGCCCCGGCGTATGATACGCCCAGAATCCAGCGTTGGCAGAAAATTGTGGGCGTAGGGTACCAGTTTGGCCGTATGATACGCCCAGACCCGGCGTATCATACGGCGACGGCCGAAAAAGTCAGATTTTTACCTAATTTCTCCCATATTTAAGGCCAAATCTTAGGGTTTCGTTTTTAACACGTTTTAGGGCTAATTCTGGGCGAAAAAGGCACGTTTTTGGGCATTACAACTCCTCCAAATCAATCCAAGATCATCCGGATTCATAGAAGCAAAGATCAAATCATGCATATGATCAACGATTGTGAAGATTCAAGGTTGAGGATGTCCGGCTAATCCGATTTTGATTCTCTCCGGGTGAATGGTTAGGTTGTATAACTAGGTTTTCTTTTCATTTGTTAAACATTGGTATTGGATTTGTTTTCATAGATTTACAAGTTCAATATTGCTTGATTGTGAAACGATAAACGATTTCTGGTTTATTTTACAACTTTGAATTCAATCTCATTGCTTGCTTTCATCTATTGTCAAGTTTAATGTTATTGGTTTGATTTTAAAGTATTCTAGAAATCCTACATTTTGTGAACAAGTAATTAACTGAGTCAACAACATCGGTCTAGTTATCGGTTGTCAACAAAGTCATTGACTTGGTTCCAAATCATAATTGTTTAATAATCTAAGCATGAATCATGTCTATGTGATTTCCAATTAACAAATCAAGATATACCTAGTTATTTTACTAATTTGAAACCTGGAGAGATCACATTTTCATACATTGTTACAACTCTTTTATTTGTGTTTAAGTTTACTTAAGTTTCTTTTACATAAAAACCAAAATCCAAATTTCAAGTTTATTTTCTTAAATGCATTTGATTAGTTAAACGAAATTATATATCACTGACCACATGTTCCTCGTGGATACGATACCTGACTTACCCTAGCTACCTAGGTTAATTAGGTTTTTGCATGACCCCAACGACAGGTCATCAAACATCTCACATCTTGTGAACGGGTCAAGCCACCAATATTTGAATTTCCCTGGACCAAACCTAATGCGCAACAAGTAATGATGAGAATGGCTGTGCACAAACCATGCTGGCTTGGTTCTCCTTTTCTTCAGTCGGTTTAGATCCACTGCCTTCCTTTTTGTTGTCTTCTCCCGAGGTTCTGTGAATTTTAGTGGAGTTCCATCCTCTATCTTCCCTACAGGCAGGCTCTGATGCTCTACCTCATTCACTAACACTTCTTCTTTGATCATAGGTAGCTCAACTTCCATCTCTATGGTCTCCTCAACAAACTCTTGAGCTTCCTGATGATAATTAAGTGTCTCATCCCACAACATTGATTCCATAACATCTGATTCATAGCATTTGATTACCCTGAAAATGTTTACCTTGATTCCCCGAAGTGACAACCTTAACCTTAACCTCACCAACAACTACCTATGCTATCCAATCAAGTATGCTTATATATAGGGCATGTGTAGGGTCGAACTTACCGCCCGCCCAGCCACCGTCCCACCACATATCGGACTGCTTAACATATTGTTGTTAATGATAATTAAGTGTTTAACTCCATTCACCTTCATCTTAGATTTTGATTTCCACAAATTGAAATACCTTTGATTTCTTGAGTTCACCATGTATTCATGATTACCCCAAAACACTTGTAGAAATATGATATTAAATGTTTGATTAAATTAATAATCAATCATTTAAATACAACTAAGACATGATGATTGGGCCTTTATTTAACTCAATCAGTTAGACTTAGTTGTTGGTGGTTGTCCAAGTTGTACCCTCTCACACGTGGCCCATATCAGGCATGACCCACTAGGAGTCTACCTGTATGCGTCGGGACTTTCATGATTTGCCCATATCAGCTTGACCCACAAGGTCTACTGTATGCGTCAGGACTTTAGGATATCCTTTGATTATGATCTTCTTTGATTCTCATGATTTCATTTGATAGTTTAAGTTATGCCCATGTAGCTTGACTACAAGAGTCTACTACTGTGACGGGACTTTCCGTGTGTTACACGTGGTCTTGATTTACATACAACTGACATCCACCTTAGATTAAGCAATTAATGATTTCATTAGGTCTTAATGATTTCATTATTTCAATGATTCACACACGGTTATGACTTCCTTGATTCTCTTGAGTCTCTTGATTTTGATCTTTAAAATTTCATGATTTCACAATGATTATAGATTACTGAGTAGGATCCTGAGTTTGCAGATCACACACTGCACTTGATTACTTTGAGTCTAATTTTTAGCTTTAGTTCTCTTGGTTTCACTTTGAGTTTAGATTCTTGAATTTGAACTTGATGGACTAGGGTTTGTTTAGAGTTTAGAATTACGGTGTTACTCATAAGAGTAATTAATTAACTTGCTAGTTAATTATGCATAGCAATTACCCAGACAGGAGTCTAGGAATATAGACAAGCACATATATAGCATATAATAAGTAAAAGCATTTACGTAAAACAGTTTAAATAAAAAGGTTTACGCATGCTTCTCAGCCCCGCGTTTGAAAACAAAAATGTTTAGAAAAGGGGCAATGAACTCACCTGTGTTGCTCTTTACTGTATTACCACAAAATGCGCGCTCGTTATTGTAGTCTATGTATCTTCGGTTCCTAAGTTGTTTTAAGAGAAGTCGAATACGATAAGTATTTATAATAGTCGTCATATCTAGGGTTTGGTCTTGGTGAGCAACTAAGTGTCCTAGGTACTAATGTGATTCTAAGATTTCATCTATCTATCCTAAACTAATTACCCATTAATAAGCCCTAATCCCACAAGTAATCATCATAAGTCTTTAGTCAAATATTTTAAGTTATTTCATTTTAGGTTAGATATTCAGAAAAACATCATTTAATGTAATTAAATATGGTTTATAGTTTAGTTTCTTTTATTCAAAACGTAATTTAAATTTTTAGGAATTAAACTTCAACATGATGGGCTTGTATTAAGCCCATTGGGCCACCCTTGGGCCCCTTATTGGACTTTGATTTCCCAAGCGATTTCTTGTCAGTACTTTGATTTAATAATCCTAGATAATTTAAATAAATCATCTAGGTTAGTTACGCACCTTTAACGATTTTCCTAGGGTTTGGGTGTTAATAATTAAATCAACACTCCACCCCTTAGGTGTCACACCCCCTGCGCCGCGTACGGAATCCACGGCGCGGTGACGAATGATGGTTGAACCATGCACAAGTATTGAATAAGAACAACCACAATGTATTACTAGATTTCATAATGTTTAGACCATTGTTTAGTTACAGACAATCTATCTACCAAAAGGATGACAACTACAGACCCAAAATATAGTTTACAAAATAAGACACAAACAAGACAATTAAACAAATAGGATTTAATGTGTTTCTAATCCATCCTAGCTTGTTTCTTCATCTTGTTCTATCTTAGAATGGTCTCCTTAGTTGTCCTTGAGAATGATCTAAACCTGATTACCTGAAACACGTGAAAAGTAACTGTCAACTACAAAAGTAGTTGGTGAGAACAATAGGTTTAGCATTTGTAAACATGAATTTGCATTGTAAGGCATACATGATAAACAGTGAATAAAAATACATGGATGGTTGCAACCCAAACTAACATCAAGTATGTAAAACGTGTCCAAACAGTCATCAGACCGTTTGCTAGAAAAACCAACATATGATCAAGTCCCAAACTACGTTTGGAGTTCGATAATTAGTCAGCAACATTGATAAAACCATACGTAACCAAATCCTGCAGTTAGCTTTTAAAACAAATTTAAAAGCTAACTCCAGAACTTGGTCTGCCCAATTGTGTCCGCTTTCCCTTGTTGTGATCACCCAGTACTAACGCTAAATGAATATGTAACTTGATGTGTGTATAAGTTTGTTCACAATGAGGAATACCATGCTTTTGAAAACTTGAATTGAAACCCTTTGATTGAATGCCTTGTTTGAATACCTTGATTTGAAAACCTTGATTGAATACCATGAATTGAAACTCTTGTTTGAATACCATGAATCAAATCCTTTGTTTGAACCCCATCATGAAAACTATTGGTTGAATACCTTGTTTGAAACCTTTGATTTAATACATAGAATAGCATCCTTGTATAGTAACAAGGTTTAATACATATTGTTTACGAAAGCACGAGTTTAAAGCAATAGAGTTTATAAATTCCATTATTTAAAAGTGTTTATCATTTATAAAACCATTTGAGTAAAAACTGATATAAAATAGTTTAAAGAACCTTTATAAAATCTTTTTAACAGAAAATGTTTAACAGTTGATAAAATCCCTTAAAACAGTTGATAAATCCATTGAATTTGTACAGTGAACCTGTAATATTTGTAAAGTAGCATAAATCTTGTATCATGAAATATGATTGAAATAAGAGTATTTGATCACGTGTTCCACCCCAAAACAGTTGTAAAACAGTAAAAGAGGGGCTAATGTTCTCACCTGTCTGCAGTAGACTCTGAACTATAACAAGTAGCAAGTGTCACACCCCGGGCCGGCGGAAACGGATCGGGTTTCCCGTCGGGCGGAAGGTTCCCGGGGCGCGATATCTTGAGTGATAATCGAAATGATCAGATTGTTTACATGGCACATGATAAATAATGAGAAATGCTAATCATGACATTTAACATAGAATTACAAAGTTAAATTACACAGTACGTGTTTATAATTTAACTAAGTAAATCTAATCCAAAAAGAATCGTGTAGTTTCTATCTTGTAGTTGTACAAGATATGCAAAATAGATTCACGAATGCCATCAAAATGTATGCATCCAAAAATAAGCTAGGTCTTCTAAAAGTCCTCTAGCTTAAACACTGATGCTTGTTAACTAGACATGTCCGTCACCTGAGAAAAACATGCATTTAGACAAAGTCAACACTAGGTTGGTGAGTTCATAAGTTTAGTAATTGAAAACCATTGAATTATGTCAATCATGTTCACAGCGTTTCACATAAGTTGTCTTGTTAATTGAATCCCATGTTTCACCCAATGTCCTCTCCATGGTTGTATGCACAGATAACGTCTCATCCAGTCAAGCATGCTTATATATAGGGGCATCCGAAAGGGTCAAGCC
The DNA here is from genome assembly GCA_009363875.1 of Mikania micrantha. Classification (NCBI taxonomy): domain Eukaryota; kingdom Viridiplantae; phylum Streptophyta; class Magnoliopsida; order Asterales; family Asteraceae; genus Mikania; species Mikania micrantha. The sequence continues at coordinate 24,231,101 of CM018693.1, read as the reverse complement.
CAGACGCCACCCCACCACATGCTTAATTGCACTCGACACTACCAGTAATACAACGATGGATATCCATTTCAATTCACCCCCGGTTCCACCTAGTCTCATCGCGTAGTCTCACATAGTCTCATATAGTCTCATATAGTCTCATCGCATAGGCTCATATAGTCTCATCATATAGTCTCATATAGTCTCATCACATAGTCTCATATAGTCTCATCACATAGTCTCATATAGTCTCATCACATAGTCTCATATAGTCTCATCACATAGGCTCATCACATAGGCTCATATACTTTCATCACATAGATTCATATAGGCTCATATTGCATAATTTCCTATAGAAATCACTTCCTAATCACGTAGTCACAATCTCATTATAGTCTCATTCTCTAGTCTCATTTAGTCTCATATAGTTTCATATGTTTCACTACAGTACAAGCATGATATTATAAGATCAAGTCTTATAATATGATGCTAGCATGTACGGGGAATGGCATATTGGAATTAGGTTTTTCTGATGTCATCCTCGATATCACCAGTAATAGTCTCAACTGTTATCTCGATGTTGAGTGTTCTTACAAACTTAACGGAGAGTTATAAGAACTTGTCTTATACACTATGTTAGTAATGTGTGAATGATCTTGTTATCATGAAGTTACAATATCATGATTGTCATTCTGGTTATTTGTAATTGTTGTTGGTATGTTATCCCTTGGTTTCCCCTTTGTCCTATCGTGTAAGAACAATAACCAGTTGTAAGATATATTCTTAACAACTTGTATTGTTCTAGTGTATAAATGTGTCAGGAAGCTATAATGGTATGTATCTTCCTAACTATTTCAGGTATGATATAACGAAGCAAGCAAGCATGTAATGATAAACGATAATAAAGATAAACTATTATTATCTAAATCATAATATAAGCAATAAGTTAAAAGAACTTTTAATCAAATAAAAGTTTAGCATGTTTCTCAGCCCCGAGCTTTGAAATCAGTAAAGATTAAGAAAAGGGGCATATGAACTCACCTTATGTGTGAAGTGGTTGACTTAGCTTAAAAGAATAATGCGCGCGCTCTTGATTGTTCTTGTAATTGTGTTCACATTCATGTATTGATTTCATGTTGTAATTCACGAATAAGTGTCAAGAGTAATTGGTTCGTGTGCGCGTATGTGTTAGCCCCAAGTTGGCTAACACTAGTGAGCCGCGGTCTTTATTCGGCCCAAGTTTATTCTTGAATTCTCAAAACTTTGTCATTACACGTTCATTCCTTGTAATTGTATTCTTTTGTAATTATCTTAGTAAATTAATGTTTTAAGTTTATGAATCACATTCAACTAATATTATTCATCTTTGTATACCCCTTGGTTGATTTCCCATGCCATTTCCACAAATTTAATCAACTCTAGTGTTTTTCTCAATTTAATTTATATGAACCGAAAATCGAGTGGGCCGAATATATATGGGCCTTTGGGCCGTATGTGTGACTTACATGACCAATTGGGCCATGGTAATGGTCATTGGGCCGAATTAGGTGTAATTGGGCTAAAGATGATATCGTAGGCTATTGTTTGTACTTGGGCCAAATCAAAGTCTCATGGGCCAATTCACTTTGTCTTTGGGCCTTGATAATAATACTGGGCCGGAACGGTAACCATGTGCAGCCCACTATGTCATGGGCCGGTTCTAGGGTATTGGGCTAAGCATATCAATGTGGCCCATGGTTTATATGTTGGTTTTGGGCTACGAGTGGGTTCCGACTGGGAATAAAATAGCCTCGGCTCCCATGCAGCAATCTATTAGGTTTATTTTTGCTAAAGGTCCGGTGGTGGTGCTAAGCCAAATCAATGGCATCGGTCGGTGCGTGGGATCAACGAACCTAGCTTCCATCCCTACTAAGGTTCGGTCAATGGATGTGGACAGGAGGGTTCGCTGGACAGCATGAGGGTTCGGCTGGAGCTGTGCAAGCAACAAGGTTCGTGTTCCATAGGTTCGTGAGCAGTCATGGGGGTTCGCCGGAGTGCAAGGCTCGTGGAGGGTTCGGTGGTATTCGGTTGCTGGGAGAAGGTTCGCTGCTGTTGATGAGGTAGGGTTCGGCCATGAAGCACCAAGGTTCGCCGGACCTAGCTGCAACAAGGTTCGGCCGTCCCTCCCCTCCGACGAACCTGTTATCTTTCCATCCTCCTCCCCTAGCTACAGCCAACAGTGTCACCGCCCTCCACGTCGGGGATGATCCAGAACAAGGGTTTGAGGTTTAAGGTTGATCTACACAGGTGCTAACACCTGCTACGTGGTTGGGTCGGACATCATAAACAAAAACCCTAATTCTCGTGTTCTTCTTTCGTTCATACCTTGATTTCGGCTGAATAAATCCTCAGATCCCTTGTACTTCCTTGTAGAGCTTGATGAGAGCTACGCGTGGACACCAAGAACGCCCATTTTCGTTGAGAAATGACCGAGATATGGAGCTTGGAAGGTTGGAAATGGTGGTTTAATGGTGGTGGCCGGAAATAGGGAGTAGAGAGAGAATGAAAATGAAATAAATGAACAAATGGCCTCAACTTAGGCTTTAAATATCCCACGGGTGTTCGGGTTCATTTCGGTTGCTCGGTTCGTAATTCGGTCGCGTATCCGGAGAAATACGCGTATTAAATTCGTAATAAATAAAAGAAAGATATTTTTTTAATTATTTGATGAGTTTCAAAATTGTAAAATGTTAATTATTTTATTTTATTAAATTTATTATCGTTCGTGTCGTGTTTCGTTTTCGTTTCGTCAGATCGCGTCACTTACGCGCGTCTTCGTACAGAGCGCTAACTGTACGAACACGATCGTATGTTTCACTTTCTGATTTGGTTTTCTACTTATCAGTTATCGTTCAGAACGTTAAACTCACAGATATGTTTGTGTGAATCGTCACCCACGCAAACACGCTGTCAGTTTATTATTCTAAAACGACACTGCAATCTGATTTGAATTGTGTTTCCTCACTGTCGGACTCAACTAAACATCCTGTTATCACTTTGCTGTCACGTTGAATTGTCGGTCATCTGATTCCTATCATCTATGGATATCAGATCGCAACCGATTTGTTATTGTAATTCGTTTGAACACTGTTGTTTCTCTTGAGTTGTTGTAATTATTGTATTTAAGTTTTCACTTAAACACATACAACCGTGATTTGTTTTCCGAGTTCTGTTGTCACACAACTGTTTACGTACTGTATTTACACACAGTAAATGGTGAAAGTACACACACCGTACGGACTTGCCGGACGGTTTGGTACTAGTTGTCACAGTCTCCCCTTGTTAAAGAAATTTCGTCCCGAAATTTAAGCGTCATTGTCGGGTACTACTTTTTCTTTGCATAGGTGGAGATGCTTAGGTATCATGTGTTTCACATGTTCTCATGTTTATGTGAAGTTGTATTTAGAGTTTCCCCAAGTCTATTTGATATGATACGGATTCGTTTTCAGTCTCTCGACCGTACGATCCGAAATGTTTATGTTCCTTGAAAGAACATTGTTCGTATGTGACCTAGTCTTCCTTAGAGAACCTAGGCTTTGGTGTATAGTTATATAATGAGTAGACTTGATTGCATTGTTCCCATCAATTCAGGAACATCAAGTCTACTGGAAATGTAAGGTAGCTTGGCATCGCGTGCCATAGCTGTTTGTATACACTCCCATGGTTGTATATCATGATGTTGCATAATTTCATGATCTATAATGTTCATTATGATTCTTATGCTCGCATGTTATTCCCGCTAGGAGAAGCCTCTCGTTTCTCCCCTTGTTAGGATGGATTCGTATATTGTCAGATAAGACAACATTGACGGACCCAATACTGAGACTTATGAATGTATCTCTGTCGTTCATTGTAATGACATGAAAAGGTTTTATTGGATTAGATGACTCCGTCCCTATCAAGGACAAAGCAACAGTTCCGATGATGGTATTGACACCACTCGTGTCCATCACTTTGAATTTCATGGCATGTGTTTGTTCACTAAGGTAAGTGAACAATAAGTTCATGTCATTCAGTGTAAGAGATATCTGAGTGTTGCCCCAATTGCGAGTAAGTTCTAAACTAACTCTACAGAGACAATGATAATCTATGCTAGTATAAAAAATATACCCTGCAAAGATTTGAATGAAAAGCGTACCAGTGTTAGTGTTGGTGTCAGTGTCCTGGTGAGCCGCAGCCGCACCAATTTGGAAGGCCCGTCCTCTAGCTACCTGTGCCTTTGGTGGGATTCTCTTGGGACAGTCCCTTGAGAGATGCCCAAGTTCACCACATGTGTAGCAAGACCTGTGATCGGTGACAGCAGCCATCCTTACTGCATGGTAGTTCCTGTTATGGGGAGTTGGGTTTCTACAGTGATCAAGCCAATGTCCCAATTTCCCACACCCCGTGCATTGCCTGCATGAGGTTCCAAGATGATGATGAAACTGACAGTTGTTACATTGAGGAGTCGCGCCAGCATACGGCTTCTTGACTTGTAATGGTGGTGATTGTGGTGCTCTCAGGGCTGGTGTGGTCCCAGCATAGTTTTTGAGCATTTTCTGTTTCTTAACTTGAGGTTCATCCAGTTCCCGGGATGTTTCAGTCTTTGTTACTTCAACTTCCTCCTTCAGTGCCCAAGAGGCAACCATTACATCTGTTAGTGTTGCTGACAGTGTAACAGCCATCTCTAGGGTAGTGGGGTGGGCAGCAATCACATGCCCTTGAATGCAAGCCGGTAGTCCACCGATATACCGTTCAATTCGTTTCTCCAGTGTTGGCACTATATCCGGTGCCAATGTCGCTAGCTCGTGGAATCTTGTGGTGTAGGCCAGATGTCTAGCCCCCACCATAACATGATTGAGCAATTTTGTCTCAACCTTTTTCAATTCGTTTCTGGGGCAAAACTCTCCCCTCAGCAAGACCTTGAACTCCTCCCAAGACATAGACAGTGCCTCATCTCGTCCCCTGGTCTGTACTTGTGCGTTCCACCAGGTCAACGCTCGTTTGTCGAACGAGCCTGCCGCATATCTTACCTTGTGTTGATCAGGACAACCACTGATGTCGAGGGTCGTCTCCATCTTCTCGATCCATTGGATCAAGCCAACAGCTCCCTCATTGCCACTGAATGCAGGTGGCTTGCATCCTACAAAGTTCTTGTAGGAATAGTCCTGCTGGTTTCTGGTGTTTCCCCTGCCCTCTCCAGATGAGTTGGCAATGTTGTTGCTGTTGTTGGTGTTGATCCTGTTCATCATATCGGGAATTACATCCCTCAATTGGCAAGTCAAAAGGGTGGCCAACGCCACAGTAGCGGGATCCAACTAATGAACAGGTGGTGGTGGAGGAGGAGGTGGTTGTGTAAGAGAGTTAGTAGGTGAAGGTGTAGAAGAGTGCGGTGCCAAGACTTGTGATGGTGGTGGCAGTATAGCAGGTGGTTGTCTTCGTGGCGGCATTCTGATCATAACCGAAAGAAAATCGGTTAGTGCAGCGATCAGATGCAGAAGACATATGCAATTAGAATCCTATGTAATATGATCTCTACATGAGGGTCCCTAGGTTATAGTCTAGGCCAAACCGTTTAAGTAATATGACCTATATTTCTCTATAACCATGGCTCTGATACCAATCTATCACACCCCGGGCCGGCGGAAACGGATCGGGTTTCCCGTCGGGCGGAAGGTTCCCGGGGCGCGATATCTTGAGTGATAATCGAAATGATCAGATTGTTTACATGGCACATGATAAATAATGAGAAATGCTAATCATGACATTTAACATAGAATTACAAAGTTAAATTACACAGTACGTGTTCATAATTTAACTAAGTAAATCTAATCCAAAAAGAATCGTGTAGTTTCTATCTTGTAGTTGTACAAGATATGCAAAATAGATTCACGAATGCCATCAAAATGTATGCATCCAAAAATAAGCTAGGTCTTCTAAAAGTCCTCTAGCTTAAACACTGATGCTTGTTAACTAGACATGTCCGTCACCTGAGAAAAACATGCATTTAGACAAAGTCAACACTAGGTTGGTGAGTTCATAAGTTTAGTAATTGAAAACCATTGAATTATGTCAATCATGTTCACAGCGTTTCACACAAGTTATCTTGTTAATTGAATCCCATGTTTCACCCAATGTCCTCTCCATGGTTGTATGCACAGATAACGTCTCATCCAGTCAAGCATGCTTATATATAGGGGCATCCGAAAGGGTCAAGCCCAGACGCCACCCCACCACATGCTTAATTGCACTCGACACTACCAGTAATACAACGATGGATATCCATTTCAATTCACCCCCGGTTCCATCTAGTCTCATCGCGTAGTCTCACATAGTCTCATATAGTCTCATCGCATAGGCTCATATAGTCTCATCACATAGTCTCATATAGTCTCATCACATAGTCTCATATAGTCTCATATAGTCTCATCACATAGTCTCATATAGTCTCATCACATAGTCTCATATAGTCTCATATAGTCTCATCACATAGTCTCATATAGTCTCATCACATAGTCTCATATAGTCTCACATAGGCTCATCACATAGGCTCATATAGTTTCATCACATAGATTCATATAGGCTCATATTGCATAATTTCCTATAGAAATCACTTCCTAATCACGTAGTCACAATCTCATAATCTCATATAGTCTCATTATAGTCTCATTCTCTAGTCTCATTTAGTCTCATATAGTTTCATATGTTTCACTAAAGTACAAGCATGATATTATAAGATCAAGTCTTATAATATGATGCTAGCATGTACGGGGAATGACATATTGGAATTAGGTTTTTCTGATGTCATCCTCGATATCACCAGTAATAGTCTCAACTGTTATCTCGATGTTGAGTGTTCTTACTAACTTAACGGAGAGTTATAAGAACTTGTCTTATACACTATGTTAGTAATGTGTGAATGATCTTGTTATCATGAAGTTACAATATCATGATTGTCATTCTGGTTATTTGTAATTGTTGTTGGTATGTTATCCCTTGGTTTCCCCTTTGTCCTATCGTGTAAGAACAATAACCAGTTGTAAGATATATTCTTAACAACTTGTATTGTTCTAGTGTATAAATGTGTCAGGAAGCTATAATGGTATGTATCTTCCTAACTATTTCAGGTATGATATAACGAAGCAAGCAAGCATGTAATGATAAACGATAATAAAGATAAACTATTATTATCTAAATCATAATATAAGCAATAAGTTAAAAGAACTTTTAATCAAATAAAAGTTTAGCATGTTTCTCAGCCCCGAGCTTTGAAATCAGTAAAGATTAAGAAAAGGGGCATATGAACTCACCTTATGTGTGAAGTGGTTGACTTAGCTTAAAAGAATAATGCGCGCGCTCTTGATTGTTCTTGTAATTGTGTTCACATTCATGTATTGATTTCATGTTGTAATTCACGAATAAGTGTCAAGAGTAATTGGTTCGTGTGCGCGTATGTGTTAGCCCCAAGTTGGCTAACACTAGTGAGCCGCGGTCTTTATTCGGCCCAAGTTTATTCTTGAATTCTCAAAACTTTGTCATTACACGTTCATTCCTTGTAATTGTATTCTTTTGTAATTATCTTAGTAAATTAATGTTTTAAGTTTATGAATCACATTCAACTAATATTATTCATCTTTGTATACCCCTTGGTTGATTTCCCATGCCATTTCCACAAATTTAATCAACTCTAGTGTTTTTCTCAATTTAATTTATATGAACCGAAAATCGAGTGGGCCGAATATATATGGGCCTTTGGGCCGTATGTGTGACTTACATGACCAATTGGGCCATGGTAATGGTCATTGGGCCGAATTAGGTGTAATTGGGCTAAAGATGATATCGTAGGCTATTGTTTGTACTTGGGCCAAATCAAAGTCTCATGGGCCAATTCACTTTGTCTTTGGGCCTTGATAATAATACTGGGCCGGAACGGTAACCATGTGCAGCCCACTATGTCATGGGCCGGTTCTAGGGTATTGGGCTAAGCATATCAATGTGGCCCATGGTTTATATGTTGGTTTTGGGCTACGAGTGGGTTCCGACTGGGAATAAAATAGCCTTGGCTCCCATGCAGCAATCTATTAGGTTTATTTTTGCTAAAGGTCCGGTGGTGGTGCTAAGCCAAATCAATGGCATCGGTCGGTGCGTGGGATCAACGAACCTAGCTTCCATCCCTACTAAGGTTCGGTCAATGGATGTGGACAGGAGGGTTCGCTGGACAGCATGAGGGTTCGGCTGGAGCTGTGCAAGCAACAAGGTTCGTGTTCCATAGGTTCGTGAGCAGTCATGGGGGTTCGCCGGAGTGCAAGGCTCGTGGAGGGTTCGGTGGTATTCGGTTGCTGGGAGAAGGTTCGCTGCTGTTGATGAGGTAGGGTTCGGCCATGAAGCACCAAGGTTCGCCGGACCTAGCTGCAACAAGGTTCGGCCGTCCCTCCCCTCCGACGAACCTGTTATCTTTCCATCCTCCTCCCCTAGCTACAGCCAACAGTGTCACCGCCCTCCACGTCGGGGATGATCCAGAACAAGGGTTTGAGGTTTAAGGTTGATCTACACAGGTGCTAACACCTGCTACGTGGTTGGGTCGGACATCATAAACAAAAACCCTAATTCTCGTGTTCTTCTTTCGTTCATACCTTGATTTCGGCTGAATAAATCCTCAGATCCCTTGTACTTCCTTGTAGAGCTTGATGAGAGCTACGCGTGGACACCAAGAACGCCCATTTTCGTTGAGAAATGACCGAGATATGGAGCTTGGAAGGTTGGAAATGGTGGTTTAATGGTGGTGGCCGGAAATAGGGAGTAGAGAGAGAATGAAAATGAAATAAATGAACAAATGGCCTCAACTTAGGCTTTAAATATCCCACGGGTGTTCGGGTTCATTTCGGTTGCTCTGTTCGTAATTCGGTCGCGTATCCGGAGAAATACGCGTATTAAATTCGTAATAAATAAAAGAAAGATATTTTTTTAATTATTTGATGAGTTTCAAAATTGTAAAATGTTAATTATTTTATTTTATTAAATTTATTATCGTTCGTGTCGTGTTTCGTTTTCGTTTCGTCAGATCGCGTCACTTACGCGCGTCTTCGTACAGAGCGCTAACTGTACGAACACGATCGTATGTTTCACTTTCTGATTTGGTTTTCTACTTATCAGTTATCGTTCAGAACGTTAAACTCACAGATATGTTTGTGTGAATCGTCACCCACGCAAACACGCTGTCAGTTTATTATTCTAAAACGACACTGCAATCTGATTTGAATTGTGTTTCCTCACTGTCGGACTCAACTAAACATCCTGTTATCACTTTGATGTCACGTTGAATTTTCGGTCATCTGATTCCTGTCATCTATGGATATCAGATCGCAATCGATTTGTTATTGTAATTCGTTTGAACACTGTTGTTTCTCTTGAGTTGTTGTAATTACTGTATTTAAGTTTTCACTTAAACACATACAACCGTGATTTGTTTTCCGAGTTCTGTTGTCACACAACTGTTTACGTACTGTATTTACACACAGTAAATGGTGAAAGTACACACACCGTACGGACTTGCCGGACGGTTTGGTACTAGTTGTCACAGCAAGTAGCAAACAAGACTTCTAACTGGTTCCTATATCATTGTAATCATACATGAGATATAAGATTTATAATTGTATAGACTTTGATTCATTGATTGACTTGTTTTATCTTGAACTTGATTAACCCTTAAATACTTGTTCTCATGTTTAAGAGTGTTGTGTGAATTTGAATACCATGATTGAGTCACTTGATCGTATATTGATTCATAAAAAAAATGAAAGTGTCATGCCCTTTTATGTGCAACCAGTGCACATAAAAGTAACACTTGTTTATGGTCATGATAACTCTTGCTTAACTTGAATTTGAATGATATGTTAATATGCTTCTAAGCCTTTATGTTTATGACTTGATCATATAATTGGGTCATAAGTTACACTTAAGCCCAATCATGATCATTTCATAATTAATGAAGTAAAAGGCCAATATTGGACCGGAATAAAATCTCATGGGCCAATCTTTTCCTATTGGGCCTAAGTAATTGTTATTGGGCCCTTGAGCATGCGTATGAGCCGAATTGAAATCCTTGGCCAATTCAACTTAAGGTTGGGCTAGGGTTAGGATGTGTGGCCTAATATGGAAAAACGGCTTGGTGTCTTGTGGACCAAATGGATGTGGGCCGGAAACTATCATGTGGGCCGGATTTAACATGTGCCGAACGAAATCGAATCGGACTGCATAGGACTAGTGGGCCGAGAGTCCTATTAGGCTTGATCGAACCATGTGGCCCGATACAATGAATGGTTGTATGTTGCCGATCCAATATGAGCCCAATCCAATGTCTATTGGGCTGTCACCTTAAACTAATTGGGCTGGTGGTTTGGTCTGATCAACATATCGAAGAGAAAAGGTTCCCATGGCAGCGAACCTATCTGGTTTTACTACTAAGTTTCGGCCAGAGATGATGCCACAGGTTCGGCTACATGATCAGCGAACCATGCAAGGTTCGGCTAGATGGTTTCCTTAAGGTTCGTAGCATAGGGAATCACAGGGTTCGGCATTTAATATTGGCGAACCTACCCTAGGTTCGGCTGAGGATGATGATCGAGGGTTCGCTGCATGCTACATTCGGTGAGGGTTCGTGAAGTCCCCCAAGGGTTCGGCTACCGATCAGCGAACCATGCAGGGTTCGTCGCTCGTGATGGTTCGCCTAAGGCTCGTCAGAATGGTTCGGTGCTCAGAATTGGTTCGTGGATGCTAGGGTTCGTGGCTCGCCAAAAAGGCTCGGTAGGTTGGACGATGGTTCGTCTACCTGCAAAAGGTTTGTTGCTCCATTAGGGTTCGGCTCCCACAACCACCACCGAACCTATCAACCTGCATCATCACCATCATCGAATACAAGCTGTTCCAGGTCGGTGTACACCACACGAGTAACCCAGAACCACAATCGAGTGCATATGTTTTGAAATGAAAAGGAGAGAACCGGCTAAGTGTGTATTTCTAAAATCCAAGTGAAAAACCCTAAATTTCCGGAACTTTTCAAGACTTATACCTCGTTTTTTGGCCGGGTGAAAGCTCAGATCCGTGATATCTTCTTGTAGAGGACGTCGAGGGCTACGCGTGGACACCAAGAACACCAAATTTCGTCAAGCAACGAAGGAGATACACGCGTTTGAAGTTCGGATTTTTAGAGAGAGGTGGGAGATGAAAATCTAGAGAGAGAGAGGGTTGGTGGTTGAATTAATGAGGGGAAAAGCCTTCTTCAAGGCTTTTATAGTCCGTGCGGTATTCGGGTTTGTTCCGGTGGCTCGATTCGCGTTTTCGTCGCGTAACGCGCATTTTACGCGTTTTAAAATAACAATTGTTATTCTCATCATTTTGATGAGTTTCAAAATTGTAAAAATGTAAGATAATATATTTTACTTATTTTTATGTTTCGTTCGTTGTCAGATCGTTAAACAAATACAATTACGTGTATACCCGCAATCGCGTACGTTTTTCGATCGTATTATTTATTTATTGTCGTTTAATCATAATTATAAGTTCAACATTCGTATCGTTATGGATCGTCACCCATAATTATACTCAATCTCGCTTACGTATTACGAGTTTTGTTTGATTAATTCGTTTGTCATACTATTCGTCTAAACACTACGCACTAACACTATCCCATTACACCGAACGCAGTATATGTATAGGGCATACCCCAGAGTCCAGCTACCTGCCTTATCTGACGCCGTCCCACCACTGTTTCGATATAATACGATATTGTTCTTGCCTAGCGAAATCGACTTTAAATAAATAATACATACTTATTCCTATATAATCAAGATCCTAACACACAAGCACGTTATGAACACATGAATCACATTGACTGATTGGATATGAATACACATTGTTCTAACACTGTTTACGACTACCATGACTAAATGTACTAATGTTACATTATGTTATTGTTTTGATCCTTTATGGTTGCTCAAATGTTTTGATCCCAAAAAATGGTGTTTACAACTCTTGTTTATATGATAACATACTTTATGGAATTTCTTGTATTGAAAACCCTACTAGTTTCTTTGTAAATTTTCAATTCCTTTTGATAACTATATTTCATATGAGATCTTTAGCTTCCCCCCAAAGCTGATGCCATGTATATGAAACCCTCTTATAGTTCCCATGCTCACACACACATCACACATGTTTCAAAATAGTTAACCCATGCATGCTATGATGTGCCGATCTAGTGGATAGGAATAGCGCCGAAGGAGGATCCCATGCGGTTGAGTTTCTGACCGAATGAAGGCTTAGCCCGAACCAACTGGGCCGATCAAATGGGCCTGGCCGAAAGGTGGGCGATCGAATGGTGCTTGAGCCGAAGGAGAATGGAGATAATAGGTTTGGGCCAAATGAAGTTGGTCGAATGGGTTCCTATTTCGGGCGAAGAAAGGTTGGCCGAAGGGTCCTGGCCATTCGGCCGAAAGGGCTGTGTTCCTAGTCATTCGGCCATCTGGTGGTCTTGCTTCGGCCGCCGCGTCCTAGGGTGTGGCCACATCTGATTTCGAGCTATTTAACCACAGGAGGAGATAAGGTTTGTTCCTACAACATTCTAAGGTGCTTTTGTGAAGAATCTATGGTGTGAAGTGGTTCAAAACCGGCGAGAATGGATCTCGAACCTAGGGGTGTTGAAAACCCTAAAACCGAACTTAAAATCGATATTTACCTCAAATCGGCTGGATAAACGCTTAGATCTATTGTACTTTCAGGTTCTACATGCCAATACCATCATGCTGCAAGTAATCCCTGCCGTCACTGCACGAGATGTGGAAGAAAAGGACACTGGGTCCAGAATTGTAGGATGACGCCCAATCAAGCAGTCAACAATGCTGCTTTAGCTCTCCCTCCACCCAACAACCAGAACAACGGTGGATGCTATAACTGTGGCGAACAGGGCCACTTTGTAAAGAACTGCCCGAAGAAGGCACAACAGGCAGTTCCAGCACCCCCGTGGAAGAGCTTTTGTCATAGGAGCTCCAGCTGCACGCCAAGACCCGAACGTGGTCACTGGTACATTTCTCTTACATGACTTTTATGCATCTGTTCTATTTGACACTGGTGCGGATCAGAATTTTATCTCTATCGATTTTGCATGCCAACTAGATTCTATAGAGGAACAGTTAGATTCTCCTTACATCATAGAAGTAGCTAACGGGAAACATATCACAGTTAGTACAGTATACAGGAATTGCCCATTGACACTTAATGGTCATACATTAACCATCGATTTGATACCGATGGAGCTGGGTAGTTTCGACATCATTGTTGGAATGGATTGGCTTTCTTCTAATCGAGTGGAAGTCATCTGTTCTGAGAAGCTGCTTCGAGTTCCATTGCCGGAAGATCGTGTATTGGAAGTTAGAGGGGATCAAGCAAAACGAAGTGTCAAAATTATTTCTTGCATAAAGGCGCGTAAGTCTTTACAGAAGCAGTGCGTAGCTTTCTTGGCTCATGTGGTGGAAAAGGAGAAGGACAAGAAAAAGATCCAAGATGTACCTGTAGTGAAAGAATACCCCCGAGGTATTTCCTGAAGACTTACCAGGTCTGCCCCCTACGCGGCCGGTAGAGTTTCGTATTGATTTAGTTCCTGGAGCAACTCCTGTTGCTAAATCTCCTTACAGGTTAGCACCTTCAGAGATGCAGGTATTGTCAAACCAGTTACAAGAGCTACTCAGTAAAGGATTCATCAGATCGAGCTACTCACCTTGGGGAGCTCTGGTTTTGTTCGTGAAGAAGAAAGATGGATCGTTTCGAATGTGCATAGACTACCGTGAGCTGAACAAAATAACCATCAAGAATCGGTATCCATTGCCGAGGATTGATGATTTGTTTGACCAACTGCAAGGAGCCCAATACTTTTCGAAGATTGACTTGCGATCTGGATATCATCAGCTCAAAGTTCAAGACGAAGATATACCGAAGACGGCGTTCAGAACCAGATACGAGCATTACGAATCCATGGTAATGCCTTTCGGATTGACGAATACACCAGCGGTTTTCATGGATCTCATGAACCGAGTGTGCAAGCCATATCTCAATCAGTTTGTCATTATCTTTATCGATGACATACTGATTTATTCGAAGAGCAAAACGGAACACGAGCAACATCTCAGAAAGATTTTGGAGCTGTTGAAAGAAGAGAAACTTTATGCCAAATTCTCTAAGTGTGAATTTTGGCTAAGAGAAGTTCAATTTCTGGGTCATGTAGTTAACAACGAGGGAATACACGTGGATCCCGCCAAGATTGAAGCAATAAAGAATTGGGATACTCCGAAGACACCTACGGAGATACGGTCTTTTCTGGAATTGGCAGGTTATGATAGAAGGTTTATCTCAAACTTTTCTAAGATAGCCTTGCCTCTCACTAAGTTAATCCAGAAAAGTGAACCATTTTTCTGGGAACAGAAACAAGAATATGCCTTCCAGACATTGAAGCAGAAGTTATGTGATGCTCCAATCTTATCTCTCCCAAAAGGCTGTGATGACTTTGTTGTTTATTGTGATGCTTCCCATCAGGGACTTGGTTGTGTATTAATGCAACGAGACAAAGTTATCGCGTATGCATCGAGACAATTAAAGATTCATGAGAAGAACTACACTACTCATGATCTAGAACTGGGAGCTGTAATCTTCGCACTGAAGATTTGGAGACATTACCTATATGGCACTAAGTGTACCATATTTACCGATCACAAGAGTCTGCAGCACATTTTTGATAAGAAGGAACTCAATATGAGACAGCGCCGTTGGGTAGAACTTCTAAATGATTACGATTGCGTGATCAAGTACCATCCGGGCAAGGCGAACGTGGTAGCTGATGCCTTGAGACGGAAGGAACGAGTCAAACCCTTACGCAATGGGAATGACTGTGCAGACGAGCCTACGTGACAAGATAATTCAGGCACAACAAGAATCAGTCGACCGAGGAAATTTGAAGAAAGAACTCGACTGCGGAGCAGAGAAACAATTTGAGACTAAGCCTGATGGAGTGATCTACTACCAGGATCGTATATGGATTCCGGCGGTAAACGAATTGAGAAGACTTATCTTCGATGAAGCACACAAGACTAAGTATTCTGTACTTCCGGGCGCTGATAAAATGTACCAAGATTTATGTGGATTCTATTGGTGGCCGGGAATGAAGAAAGACATAGCCGAGTACGTCGGTCGATGTCTTACGTGTGCGAAGGTAAAGGCAGAACACCAGAAACCGTCCGGTTTACTGGAACAGCCTGAGATTCCGCTCTGGAAGTGGGAACAAATAGCTATGGATTTCATTACCAAGCTACCCCGCACTTCCAGTGGTCATGATACGATTTGGGTTATCATCGATAGTTTGAAGAAATCTGCTCACTTCTTGCCAATGCGTGAGACCTTCACGATGGATAAACTGGCGAGACTGTACATCAATCAAATAGTGGTACGCCACGGTGTGCCATTGGCCATTATTTCTGATAGAGACAGCAGATTCACATCAAGGTTCTGGCAATCATTACAGAAATCTCTAGGGACGCACTTAAATCTGAGTACCGCTTACCATCCACAAACGGACGGACAAAGCGAACGTACTATTCAGACCCTCCCTTAGCAACCACATCTAGCTGGCCTCTTCGTCAACTCGACATTAACAATGCTTTTCTTCAAGGTCACCTTACTGAATCCGTTTCATGCAACCACCACCTGGCTTCGTCGATCCTTCACATCCACAACACGTTTGCAAACTCAACAAAGCCATTTATGGCCTTCGTTAAGCCTCTCGAGCTTGGTATTTCGAACTCAAAACTTACCTCCTTTCCATTCACCTCCACTCAGCCATATCCGATCCCTCCCTTTTTATTCACAAATCCTCCAAATCACCGATATACCTACTGGTTTACGTAGACGATATTATTGTCACCGGCCCAAATCCCTTGCTTATCCAATCCTTCATTTCAAACATTGCCGCCCGGTTCTCTCTCAAGGACCTGGGTGATCTTTCCTATTTCCTTGGTGTGGAATTAATTCCACATACACAGGGTCTCTTTCTCTCCCAAACAAAATATATCACAGATCTCCTTCTTAAAGCCAATATGCTTGATAGTAAACCAGCGAACACTCCAATGTCCACATTGGTTTCCCTTCATGACCACCCTTCACCCTCACTTTCTTCTCCCACTACTTACCGAACCCTAGTTGGTTCCTTACAGTACATATCCTTAACAAGGCCTGATGCTGCCTTTGCCATCAACCGCTTGTCTCAATTTATGCATCAACCGACTGAACACCATTGGCTTGCACTCAAACGTCTTCTACGTTACCTCAAAGGGACAATGCACTATGGCTTATTCATCAAAAGACATTCCCCAATCCAACTTCACGCTTTCACTGATGCTGATTGGGCAGGAGATAAGCATACTTATCGAAGTACAACTGGCTTCATCATCTACCTGGGCTCCAATGCACTTTCATGGAGCTCCAAACGTCAAAACACGCTTGCTCGGTCTTCCACAGAAGCTGAGTTCCGTGCAGTGGCTTCAACCACTGCTGAATTACAGTGGTTTATCTCTCTTATGTCCGAACTTGGCTACAAGTCCACTACTACACCTACAATTTACTGTGATAATCTAAGTGCCACTCACTATTCGGCTAATCCAGTATTTCCCTCTCGCATGAAGCACTTGGCTTTGGACTTTCACTTTGTTCGAGAAAAGGTTCAAGAAGGCTCCATTCGAGTCACTCACATCTTGGGTGATGATCAACTTGCTGATGCTCTCACTAAACCTCTTTTGAAGCCAAGACATCATCTATTATTTTCTAAGATTGGACTACTTCAACGAACGTCCATCTTATGGGGGAATATTAACTTATCACCAAATTCTATTTAATTTATTTATTGTTTTATCTTATCTCTATTATTAAGTAATTTGTATTTTAAATTAACTAGAATATAGGATCTTATAGATAAGAACTCCTTGTATAAGTATTTGGTCTTTTCACATTGATTAATATACAATTATCATATTGAGCATATTGTTCATAGTATAATCCTTGAATGATTTGAAGAACGATGGTAGATTCTTAGATTTACTAATTTGCTGCTGCCAATGCATCTGTGAGAGTGTGAGACTATTCATAAGTAGAGAAATGTGATCTGAATAACAGTATAAATCTCTCCTATTAATACCCAAAAAAAATACAAAAAAAAAATAAAAATAATAGCTATTAATACATTTGAAATTTGTTACATTTTTTGTAACGAAGACATAATTTGGAAGCTCTACTAATATTTGATGGAAGTCACCAATATAGGTGCTTAACGACCATATAAATAAGATGAAGATGTAGAGAAATCGCTATTGGAGCCACCAGATAATAATGGCATGAGTGTTGTGACGTAAGACGCGACCGGCATCTTTGAAGGGAGTATAGGGAGGGATGCTTCTGAGTTCAGTACTTGAATCACTTGTCTCATCGACGGGCGAAGCTTTGAGTCAGGATGTACACACCATAACCCAACCATCATCAAACGCTTGACTTCATCCTCATTAAAATCCAATTGTAGACGTGGATCAACTGCTTCTAGAATGGTTGCAGCCCCATATTGCTCCCAGACCCATTCTACTATCCATATTTGCTCTCCTAGCCCCTTGTTGTCAATGGCTTTTCTCCCACATGCTATTTCTAATGCAACAACCCCGAAGCTAAACACATCTGTTTCTTTGCTTGCCTTACCCGTCACCACACACTCATGAGCCATATAACCCAAGGTTCCAGCCAAAAGTGTTGTCTCGGAGCCTTTCTCATGGTCCACCAACTTGGCTAACCCAAAATCACCAAGCTTCGCGTTGAAACTTGAGTCTAACATCACATTACTAGATTTGATGTCTCTATGCAAAACACATTGCTCCCATCCTTCATGTAGATACAGTACAGCAGAAGCCAAACCTACAGCAATTTTGTACCTTGTCCCCCAAGTCAACAAGCTTTTTGCATTGAAAAGATGTGAATCTAAGCTTCCATTTTCCATATACTCGTAAACAAGCAGGAGCTCTCCTTTCTCGTGGCACCAACCGGTGAGTTGCACAAGATTTCTGTGCCTCAACCGACTAATGATCCGAACTTCTGATGCATACTCCTTGATTCCCTGTTTGGAAGTTTTTGACACCCTTTTGACTGCTACATATGTGCTCAAATCTTTTAAAAACCCTTTGTAGACTCCTCCAAAGCTTCCCTCACCAAGCTTATATTTCTCTGTAAAGCCTGTAGTTGCCTGAGCTAATTCAATGTATGAGAATCTTCTAGGCCCGGCGGTGCCCATTTCAAATTCGTGGTTCATATCCACTGAAAATCCAAGTTCCTCCGCTTTATCACCATTGTTTTTCCTCTTCCTCCATAAAAAGTATGCAATTATAACCAAAAACGCGATTAGACCCAATATTCCAGCTGTTAATCCCACCACAAGTCTGAGCTTTCCGTTGTTTTCATCAACCTGTAAATTAGAACTTCTAAACGTCCAAGATTTTACAGTGCTTTTATCATACAAATGACCAGTTGCAGCTAAAAACCCGAAAACAACCCATTCAGGCAATTCCTTCCGTAGATCAACTATGTAAGATAATCCACCTGGTTTGACTGTATTGTTCAGAAAACCAGTGAAGGAAACACTAAGGTTTTTGGACACCGAGTCATATTTGATCGAAACTTGACACTCTCTTTCACTCGACATGTCATTAAGCCATGGCTCATGAATATCAGAATCAAACGTGTTAACGTGGATACCAACATGATCACATTTGGAATTTCTTTCCCAATTGTTGCAGTAAGGATCAAACTCCACCCAAACAAACGGAATTGTACTATCATTGCCGCCAAGTGTCAAAGAACTATTCTGAGCAAGGAAGAATATGAGGCCATCATCGTCACGATGAAGGTCATCCAAATCAAATGATTTTACAAATGAAAAATTGGTAGAGAAGCTGGCTAGCTCGCCAGTGCCGTTGTCCCAAAGATGAAGTCGTTCTGGGTACGTGACCCGTCCAGTGACCGTGCCTTTGTTATTTTCTGGGGTCACCTCAATTCCATCATTGGAGACATAAGCTCCATCTTCTAATCTGAACATGTCCCTGTTGTTTGGACCAATGTTTGGAAGATTGAAAGAGATTGAAGCTGCATAAGGGATTAAGAAAAGAATGAAGCATGCTAAAATGGTCATGATTCAGCAGGAAAGTTGCTAAAAAAAGTTCCAAACTTTTGGATAGGTGGCTGTTCTTGGCAATTGGAATGCATATGAAGGCAAGAATAACCAATCTGGTCAACTGAGTCACCTACCAAGCAAATTACTTTGTTGATTGATTATTATTTGTTATATATTTGTAGCATATTCTTCCAAGGTTGAGTCTGATTTGTATGAAAAACCTTAGTCAAATGTTTTGTGCGTGCTGGACTGAGTTGGTCATAGCTTTTTATCAAGATTTTTTATGGCTAAATATTTTTCTTTAAAGATAATGTTGTAAGAATTAAAAAAAAAATGGTTGACTTCTTTATATAACAATAAGAACACGCTAAACAATTTTAATGTTAATTTACTTAATTTTTGTGAAAATAGCATTGAAAGCGTTAGGTAGGTCGGTTAATCATGCATCATGAGCCGAGAGTCTTATTAGAAGCAGTATCTCTATTTCTACAGGGTAGAGGTAAGATTGTTTATATCGTACCCTCCTTAGACCCTACTTAGCTTTGCTAATGGTGGTATACACTAAGTATGATGATGATTAAGATGCTAAATAATTAAGCCTAGAATTATTGAGCTGTCCATAAAAAGGTTTCGTGGGTGGTCCAATATTGGCCACTGTTTTCCTACGTTTTAGTTTAAATTATAACAACTTGAACCCCGTTTCAAGTTTTGAAAATTTCGCCTTTGCGTTGGATTTTCTTTCACACGTTAATTCAGGTCTAGAAGTTTTGAAGTTTGATTTGCTATTCAGTCTTTCCTAAATACTGATTATTATCTTACTACTATAATAAACAAAAATCTATTTTGTCACTTGTCAAATTTTTAGGTTAACAATGTCACATGTCATCTTTTTATGATATCACTCAATTCTCTTCTATATTAAATATATTCAAAATTATCTCTCCTACTAACTAATTATAATATTAATGATACTATATACTTTTTTAACACTATAAATATTTATTGAATAAAATCAAAATTTTTTATTAAAAAACGTGGTTTAAATTTTTTTTCTTAAATATGAAATTTTCTGAAAATCAAAATTTTGAATGACAAAAAAGATTTTAAATCGTTAATTTTATTAATTTTTTAATAAATAAGTTTCTCACAAAAAAACAATTTTTGTAAAAGAATGAAATAAAGTATAAACCAGAGAATTCAAACAAAAATATTTTTATAAACAAATGACGTTTTTAACACGAAATCTCTAAAAATAAATATGTTAAAATACTAAAATTATAAAAATGATAGTGTAAATTACATTTTTGATCATTTATGTTTAATAATATTTTTAAATTATGACATTTTCAAATTATGACATAGCTAAAAAATTGCATCTTACATCCTTATTTTGCGAGAAAAATAATATTTTTTATCCTTTATAGTTATGGATATTTTCAAATTTAGTCACTTAACTTTGATAATTAAAAAAAGGATATATTACCATCTTAATTTTACAACAAATAGTTTTTGAGGAAAAAAATAAAAATTTTAGTGTCAGTTACTTTTAAAATTTTAGTTGTTACAAATCAAGAAACTCGGGAATAATTTGTTTAGTTGTTAAAAATTTTAATTATTGTTTATTACTTAAATTACTTATTAATACGCAAATTAATCATTTTATAAAAAAATATCATTTTATAATTACTAAATTGTTATTATTAATTGGTTTATATTTTATATTAAACCCGTGTAATACACGGGGTAATAGTCTAGTTCGTTATACACACCCGTATATACGCTCGCACATTGACACCCTTGCACGCGCAACTGGTTTTGACACATCATGATGGCGATCTGGAGTTGTATCTCATCTTTCCGGTTGGAGTAGCACAAGAAATCCATTAGGAAGTCTACGAGGCTGAAATTTTGCGGACACTCGATGTTGATTTCAGGAATGTATACTTTGCAAATATGTGCAAGTGTATGTAGAGAAAGGGTGGAATGTGTTTTTTGAGCAAAGTAAAGTTTAGGGTTTAAGGTTTAGAGTTAGTCCTTCTTGATACGAGGTCTAACCCTAGAAGGTGAATAAGTAATTGATTTAAAGTTTAGTTTGAGGGAAAAATATGTTACAATTTGCAAGTCCTCTAGTCTAGTAAGATGTAGAGCGAGCAACGTTATTTGTTAATCATCAATGAATATTGTTGTGTAAATAATTAGTGTCGTAAAGAGTATATTATGTTTTTGTTCCTGATTAGTTTTTGTAAATCTTTTGGTCCAAAAAGCAATGGTGTGCAAAAAATCAAATTAACCGAGCCGTAACCAACAAATATGAACAAATAATACCGAACCATTCCAAAAACTGGGCCTGGTTTAATGATTTTTGAAAACCAACTTTAGTGGGTCAATTATGGTTAAAAATGTTTCAAAAGAATTGAATAGGCAATAAAAGGAATACATGTATAGAAACTATAATAACATAAAATAATTGAAAATACATGAAAACACAAATGGTGTACAAAAAACCAAAACCATAACCGATTTTTGATTATTTCGTTTTGGTTAGCTTCGGTTCAGTTTTGTCGGTTGATGATTCAGTTTTTGCTTTACCTTAAAAATTACTTCCACCACAATCAACTACATTTTGACGTTAGCTTAATTTTAAACGAATTAAGTTAGGTCAAACCTATATTTTATTTTATTTTATTTTTTAATACACTTTTGTGTTTGCTAACGTTAACTTTTACAAGGACATAAGTTTTTTGTGATTCTTGAATATAATGTTACGACGTGTTATTTAAATACAAGTCGGTGTTAATAACCGAGCCACGACAACACGCTGAATATATCACTAGTTATAAACAACTACTGATCAATAAATAATAATATAGGAACACCGTTCACAAAATAAATAAATACTTTTATTATTCAATTACTCGAATTACAATTCAGAGGAATACAAAATCTAAAATAAAGTAATACAAGAAATATAAAAATGCTAAAATTGAAATTACAAGAAGAAATATAAAACAAGATGAAACGAATTGAAATGAATTCGGTGGCTGAGGATTTCTGTTTAACAGAGGTCCCTTAAAACAGATTTCGGGCCACCCAGGTGAACCCGACTGTTTTCCAGGGTACAACAGCCGAAGCAGTGTGTACTGCCGGAATTAACTGAAAACCCGAAACTTCACCTGAAACAAGAGTGTTTCACACGAGAACCGATCGTTGTAGGTTGTTGAGAATTCAACAAAGCAAATGATTGTGTTTGGAACCTTTGGAGCTTGTGTGTATATATCTCAAGTGGTGTAGTGATCTCAAATTCTAGCAACTTCAACAAGAGGCCAAATGCCTCTATATATACTTGTAGTCTTGGCATTTCAAAGGTTGCCATTATGCCCACTAACTAGCATATTCATGGCCAATTGCCCACTAACAAGCACCATATTCATGACAAATGAATTGGTAGATGAAAGGTTAAAGATTTATATTTTCTTTTTCCTTTTTCTTTTCACACAAAATTCCAACAATCCCCCACATGAAAAGAAATCGATCCTTACACTCAAGCGTCACGATAAAATTTTAGCGGTTGAGTATTGCAGGAGAAGTAGGTGTTCCTTTTGAACCCTCCTTTGTGATATGCACTTTGTCTCCTAGCGATTAGTAGACGCGATGTCCTTGAACCAATCCCTGTTTACGTAGACGTTATTACATGTCACACAATACTCTTCCTGGTATGGTTAACCCCTCATTGTCGTGTCCGTTATGGTCATAGAACACTAGCCTGGTTCTGTAAGAGCTCTAGGATTTGCACCGCCCACAAATCCATTCAAAGCGACCCCACTTCTCTCTCACATAGGTGATTTCACACAAATCATTAAAAGCCGTATGCTTATCCTCCATTGCTATCACTGATTTGATAAAGGAATGAACTAGGAAGTATTCAACTCCCTTTTATTTATATTTGAGGTACCCCCCCCCCCACAGTGACCTTAATTCATACAATTAGGTTGTCCTATTGAGCCTAGGTCATGGGATCTCCAATCTTCTAGGATAGGTTTTCCTTTGTACAAACATGTTCAAAGGGCTTTAGTCTCATTCCTCTTGACGACTTGTGCACTAACTCTCTGCTTAAACCTTTTGTAAACGGATCCGCTATGTTATCTTTTGACCTCACATAGTCAATTGAGATAACTCCCATTGAGAGTAGTTGCCGTATCATATTGTGTCTACGTCTAATGTGCCGTGATTTGCCATTATACATTGCACTTTGAGCTCTACCAATAGCCGATTGGCAATCACAATGTATGCAAATAGCCGACATAGGCTTTGGCCATCCTGGAACGTCTTCCACAAATTGGCGTAGCCATTCTGCTTCTTCTCCAGCTTTATCTAACGCGATAAACTCAGATTCCATCGTAGATCTAGCTATAAGAGTTTGCTTGGACGATTTCCAGGCTATAGCTGCTCCACCAAGGGTGAACACATAACCACTTGTGGATTTGGAATCTTTCATATCGGATATCCAGTTTGCATCACTGTATCCTTCTATAACAGCTGGATCTCGGCCATAATGCAGCCCATAGTTTCTTGTGTATCTTAAGTACCTTAGTAATCTTGTCATGCCCTTCCAATGTTCAGAGCTCGGATTACTAGTATATCTACTTAGCCTGCTCACAGCATATGCTAAGTCTGGCCGTGTACATGTCATCAGATACATCAGACTGCCAATAATCCTTGAATACTCTAACTGAGCAACACCCTCACCTCTATTTTTTGATAGATGTTGGGTGGTATCTACTGGAGTTTGAGCCACACTCGTATCCCCCTCATTGAACTTTTCAAGGATTTTGTCCACATAGTGAGATTGACTCAACACAAGACCATATTGGGTTCTATTGATCTTTATACCAAGAATCACATCAGCTAAACCCATGTCTTTCATGTCAAATCTCGCTTTTAACATGTCTTTTGTAGATTTGATCATCTTATCATCACTCCCCACGATAAGCATATCATCTACATAAAGACATAATATCACATAACATCTCATTGTGTTTTTCACATAAACACACTTGTCGCATTCATTAATTTTGAAACCATTGTTAAGCATAACCTGGTCAGACTTTTGATGCCATTGTTTTGGAGCTTGCTTCAAGCCATACAATGACTTGACTAATTTACACACTTTTTCTTCTTTGCCTGGAGCTGAGAAACCCTCAGGTTGCTCCATGTAAATTTCCTCTTCTAAATCCCCATTTAGAAAAGCGGTTTTAACATCCATTTGGTGGACTTCCACATTTCTTAAAGCCGCTATTGCAAGCACTAATCTTATCGAGGTTATTCTAGTCACAGGCGAGTAAGTATCAAAGTAATCTACTCCTTCTTTTTGTCTAAATCCTTTGATCACTAACCTTGCCTTGTACTTATCAATGGAACCATCAGCTTTCATCTTCCTTTTGAATATCCATCGATATCCAAGTGGTTTACACCCTGGTGGAAGATCTACTAGCTCCCAAGTATGGTTTTGTAAAATAGAATCAATTTCATTCTTGATTGCCTCTTTCCATTGAGGTCCTTCCGAAGAGGTGACTGCATCACCATAGGTTTGGGGCTCTCCCTCAACCATATAACTAAGAAAATCAGGTCCAAAAGATTTTTCAATCCTTTGCCTCTTACTTCTTATTGGCTCAACCTCTTCAGCCTCTAATTGTTCTTGATCTTTATCATGAACAATCTCATCAACTGGTGTTGATGAACTTGGGAGTTCCTTTTCAAACAAGGAAACACTTATTCAAAGAATGATGCATTCCTTGACTCCATTATAGTATTGTTGTGTATTTCAGGATTCTTTGAATCATAAACAAGAAACCGATATGCACTACTATGATGGGCATAACCAATGAATACACAATCCACGGTTTTGGGTCCTATTCTTTGAACCTTTGGTGGTGGAACCACCACTTTTGCTATGCACCTCCACACTTTCAAGTATTTGTAAGATGGCTTTCTTCCCATCCACAACTCATAAGGAGTAACATCCTTTTTCTTGAAAGGTATTTTGTTTAAAAGATAAGTAGCCGACACAATAGCTTCCCCCCACATGTCCTGGCTTATTCCAGAACTAATTAACATAGCATTCATCATCTTTTTCAATGTACGGTTCTTTCGTTCCGCAATACCATTTTGTTGTGGGGAATAAGGAGCTGTACACTCATGGATAATTCCATTTTATGCACAAATATCGGCAAATAGTGAGATCAAAATAGTATACATCTATCAATTACAAAACGAGCCAAATATAAACAAAATTATTAAATTATATAGAAAAGATATCCATAATCCCTACCTAGCTTGATGTTTATTTAATTAATTTTTTTGGTTATAAAGTAGACATTACGATATGCATAATGAGGGCAACAATGTCTTTTAGTCAAAACTTACAAAATTAAATGTTATACATGTGATTCGGCTTAAAGAATTGTTTGGTACTTTCTTAATGTTTACTAAGAGTCTATCTTTTAATAGTTTATAATCTTTTAATAATTAAGATATAACATTAAGATGGTGTTTGTTTTTTAAGAGGTAAAATATATATAGTTTGCGGACCACATTTGCAGACATCTGTAGAATAAGAGGTGGACCGCATGTCTGCAGTATAAAAGAAGAAGGATGTTTGTGTTTTTAATGTCTGTTAATTGTTAAAATAAATTGGTGGTGGTGGGAGATGGGCGTGGCCGATAATGGTGGGGGGGGGGGTGAACGACGGTGGTGGTGGTGGGGGCGACAGACGTTGGTGATGGTGGTGACGGACGATGGTGGCCATAGATGGAGGCGGTGGTAGGTGGTCTCTGCATACCTTAAAAGATCCTAGAAGTGACTTGACCAAATCTGCATCGGAGAAGGGTGTTTGTGTTTTTAACGTCTGTTAATTGTTAAAATAAATTGGTGGTGGTGGTGGGAGATGGGGGTGGCTGATAATGGTGGGGGGGTGAACGATGGTGGTGGTGGTGGGGGTGACAGACGTTGGTGGCGGACGATGGTGGCCGTAGATGTAGGCAGTGGTGGCCGACGGTGGTGAGTGATCTCTGCATACCTTAAAAGATCTTAAAAGTGACTAGACCACATATGTATCAAAAATAGCGCACGTTTTGAAAAAACAAACAGTATGCAAATGATAACATCTGCGCAACGTAGACAAAATAGCCTTAAAAAACCTTTTTGCAAAAAACAACATAATGATTAAAATGTACTATTAAAAAAATTAACTCTTTAATGACCGTTCAAAGAATACAAAACGGTATGCGATAAAAGTGTCCATTGAAATGCTCCTTCCCGTTTCAAAATTCAAACCCGTCTTCAACCAGACACGCGTCCGGCTTTTGCTTTGGAGTTCAACAGCTTCACCACCGTTAGTCCGCCACCGTCTTCCACCTGCGAACCCTTCGACCACCACCTAATAGAAGGTAACCATTTCTCCATTCGACACCCCTGTTAGCGCCTTTTTAGGGTTTCCTTTTTCCGCTTTTTAAAACCCTAATGGTTGTTGCCAAATCTGGATCGTTTGATTTTTCCATTAGTTCATGTTCTGTAATTTTCCATTCTATTGTTTGTTCATGTTCTGTGCACATAGTTTACGAGAAACATTCAAGTTGTCCTTAATGATTTGATATTATAGTTAGACTATTTTTCAGCTAATTCTGAGCATATTAAGTAATTTTTTTGACTCATGAAAGTAAATTAATTAAATTTTCTTCATTAGGTGGATTTTTGTTTGAATTATAGGTAGATTCATTTGCTTACTTTCCTCCTAACTTGGAAGTTGGAACATCTATTTTAAGGTTATGGATTTGTTACACTTGTTGTGTTTGAAAGAAGGTATATCACTCCTTCTCTTTATTTCTCCGAACAATTATATATTTAATAATGAAACACAATGCCTAGAAAGGATTAACCTTTATATAAGTATGCTTATCTGGAAATCATATTCCCAAGCAAATTATAGTGGTTTCTGGAGTACATCTTAATTTTTATAGAATTCATAATTTAGTCATGTTTACAAAAACAAATAAGTGTAGTAAATATGGGGTATGCCGTACATCCTAAGTTTACTTGGTTTATGATTATGTTCATTACACAGATAATTGCAGAGAGACTTCGTTTTCTGTCTTATTCCCACATTGCCTCTATTCATTTTATCTTCTTCTATTCTAATTGCATAGTTGTGAAGATGCAGATGATTTGATTCTCTAAGAAAGTTGCATATTATTTGATTCTCATTTGACCTGCTACCCAACTTGACCCACTCATTTTGCAAGGCCTGACAAGAACACTTGAGATTAAAAATTGTTTAATAATTAATCAATTTAAATTTGAGGATTGTGACAACTTGATGTTTGCATTAGAAGTACCCACTCTAGAGAACATAAAATATCCATAATAAGACTATAAACTAGCAGAATGTGGATCTCAGTGATGTTGGGTCTCATTGTTTATGAATCAAAATGTGTATTTTGGCAACATCAGCACCAAATAGCATGATCATGTTTGGTGTTTGTAAAAATTGTTGCCATTTTTTTGGTGTTTAGTATTTGTAATAGATACAAGTGTAGTTACAAATTCTTTATTTTTGCTTGCTTTCTTACTTTGGTTGGGTCGTTTACTTTTTTGTAGGTTCCTTTTTGTTGTTCTGGCTCAGTTTTCTCTTGCAACTTAAGGTCTGTTTTCTTGAGTTGACTTTTTTTTCATGCTTATGTTTGTTTGATTTTGGTGAAATGCTCATTACAGAAAGAAGTTTATTAAAACAATTTCCACACATATTAACATATAAAAAATAAGAGTTTCTTAGTATCTCAATTTGTTTTTATCAAAAAAATTTCCACACATATTAACATATAAAAAATAAGAGTTTCTTAGCATCTCAATTTGTTTCAAGTTAATACTTTCATTATAATTATGTTAAATGCTGACAAACTTGTAATTATTAGCCGTATGTTACTTACAAAGCATCCATGCTTACTCAATTTATCATATTTTTAAAGGTATGTGCAACATGCTTACCAATTAAGATCAGATAAAAACTGGGTTGTTAATAGTAGTTTAATTATTATATATAAAAATGGATTTTAATAGGTTTAAATTTCTTAAGAGCCTTTTTAGAGGCTTTATTCCAATGGAATAGAGGCAAAGATTGTCTTTGTCTCTCTCCTCAGTCCTCCCAGACCCTACTGATAAGTGGGATTTTACTTGGTATGGTTGTTTGTTTTGTTACATTCCTAAGGAAATTAAATTTAGGGACGAGTCATGCTGAATTTTATTCAAAATTCTATGACCATAATTCTGCTCGTTTCAAAGTAACTATTTAAAATTAAGATGTTACAGTTAGCGATTTGGTGTTTTCTATATGTAATAATAGCACTGGGTATGTGTTGTTGTTATATTTGTAATAATAGATATGTTACTTTGATTGCTACCTTACTTTGGTCAATTGGTCGGATCATTTACTTTTGTAAATGAGCAATGCTCGAGTTTAAGTTTTCAACTCAATTAGGTAACTCTAGCCCTGAGCAAAGCTGATTATGTTCAAAACTTGAGTGAAGTTGGGACTGTCTTTTAGAAAATAAACTTTGTTTTGAGTCGGCCCCTAAAATTTAAAGTAAAAGATTAAACCCAAAATGTTGGACTGATTGAGCTAGTTTATCTCAAAGTGATTGTAACTTCTAGCCAGTAAGCTTCAGAGTTCAATAGACTATTACATAACTTATATATTCAACATCTGGAGTAGGATGTAAACGAATTAAGCCGACTTGAGAGCTATTTGAAACATGATTGTTAAAAAATTCCAACGAGCCAAGCTTTAATTAGCTCGAGCCTTACAAACCAAGCTCGTTAATTTTGGAGAGCGTATTCTTTTTTGTATCTTATGATGTTTATAGTTTATTATAATAATATAAAACTTTATATATTTCTTATATACCCGTCTTTAATTTATTTCAATATTATAACCCTGGCATAAAATAGCTGCTCCATTATTTCTTATCTTTCTCCATTAAAAACCATACCAATCCTACTCTCAACTCTCGAGTTATTGTAGGCCAGAGTGCCAGACATCGATGCCCATTATTGGTCCCTTTTTAACTTCAATTGTCAATTCCCCTGTTCCAAACGTCAACGCCAACCTTATCATCGATAATGATGTGATTCCTGGGATGCATGTACTATTTTTTTTTCATATACATGTAGTTGTTTGATATCTTATCATATTTATTGCTACTCATGATTTCGGAATGTTTGATGAAGCTTGATGAACTGAGTTAATGAGTTATTAGAGGGTAAAATGGTAGTCTTTTTGTGAATGAGAAGTTCCCTTGCAAATTTGTATTGAACAACGATTTTTCTCAAACTTTCAGATTTCAGATGTATTAATAGCTTAAGACCTTTTCATCCTATTTTATAAAATATGGCTAATTATCTTTTCATTATGTCATCATTTTCATTTTCTTCTTATTTCTTATATCTTAGCCCTTAGAAAGCTTTCTTACGTAAGATTTAAAAAAGACAACAAAAGTGATTCGCAAAACATAAGGTGACTAGATTCTTAATTGTTTAAGGAGTTGGGCAAGTAGAGTTTTTTAGTTTTTTTTTTTTGGTTATGTAAATAAAATAAGTGGTTTACAAAATTAACTGTGAGATCTTTGAACTGTTATAAATACAGAAAGCCGACATGGCGACATAACAGCCTATTTTTGCATTACAGAATTGCTGATGTGGACATGAATTGGATTTAATTTGAAAATATACAACTTTGGATGCAGTAGAATCATAAACTTGGCTTTCAAACAGCTTACGCTATTGCTAGAATGGTACGTGTAACTACTCAAGATTTTTGCTTTCTGCTTTGCATGATTACACTGCAAGTCATAGGCAGGTACTTTCTTGCATACTGATTTTCTGAATTTCATTATCTTTGACTACTTTTACCAACATTAATTTCTAATAATTCATAAGACAGTTATGTCTTTCTTGCTTTATATTGTAAATGTTACAGGGTTTATGGAAACATTTTGAATGTTGGTGAGGAACTAAAAAAGGAAACCTTACCATTACAAAGTGGTTTCCGGATTTACCAACTTCAAGGGCTAAGACCAAGCATGTGGTATGAAGTCAAGATATCATATCCTGCTTCTGTAGGTACAATAAATCATCATTTCGTGTGTGCATACCTTGTCAGTAAACTGATCTTAGTGCATGTTTATACCAGATACCTGCTAGGTTTTCATTACAACTAAAGAGGGGAGATTCAGATTCATTGGTCAATCACCATAGGAAATTACTGAATACTGAAAAGTTGGTTTTTATGAATGATGATACAGACTTGCGAAATAACCAGGTTTGATGTCTTATCAGTTTTAAGTTTTTTAATCGTATGGCTTTTAAAGATAGTGATTTGAACCCATTTACTAGAAAATAGACTGACATGAGTTAAATTTTACATTCATTAATCAAATGGGTCAAATACTAAGGCTTCCCAAAGAAAAGAAGAACGAGCCACATTGAAAGTTGACAAAAGTATTATTCAATCTCTTGATTTATTGATTTGAATTAAAAGTAAGATATGTTAGGTTTACGAAGGCCTTAGGGAAATTAGGGCAGCCGGCCCTAGTCTGGCCCTATGTTCGGCCCATTTAGTTGTTTAACCTAAATTGTATCTCTATATATACCCTTGTCATGTAATTGTAATCTTTGGTCTGAACTTAATGAAAAATACCTAGTTGCAGCCCGTGGACGTAGGTTCCCCACTGGAACCGAACCACGTAAAATTCTTGTGTCGTATCGTTTATTATTTTCTCGTCTGCGTGATTATCGTGTGTTAGTGTGTGTGTGAAACCCAACAACTGGTACCAGAGATGGGTTCTGAGTTTCATCACTAACCACCGCCGCCGGCCGCCGGCCGCCGGAGTCGCCGCCGCCGGAATCGTCGCCGGATTCCGGCCACATCTGCCTGGAGTTGTTCAGATGTTCTGACTGATAGAACTGGATCTGAAGGAAGAAACGCGATCTAGGGTTTCTGGAGTGTTCCGCCGCCGCCGCCCTGGATTAGGGTTTCTGGTTGCCGCCGCCACCGCCGATTGGAGCGTTTTAGGGTTCCGACGAACCCTAGCCGTCGCGTTTTGCTGCTATAGCCGCTGTTACTCGCGATTAGGGTTTCGGGGTTGCCTGATTGGTGAAGATTACAGCCGTCGCTGCTGTTGCTCTTGCCGGATTAGGGTTCCGGCGCCGTCACTGCCGGATTAGGCTTCCGGCGCCGCCGCCGCCGGATTAGGGTTCCGGCGAACCTGATTTGACCAGAAAAGTCCGATTCTGACCTTAAACGTTCTGATTGCAGCCGTTTGCTGCTGTTCGGGGCTGCTTCCGCTGTTGTTTGGGTCAGGTGTGTTCGGGTTTGATCGATTGGGTTCAGTTTGGGCGTTATTGGGGTGTGATATCGCAGGTGAAAGTTTTTTTTTTTGTTTGGGTACCGGGTTAAACTCTTGAGATGGTGATTAGGGTTTTGGTTTAAAAACTCTTGGATTTACCGGGTTAGAGTTTGTTTTTCTGCTTAGTTTGACTCATAATCAACTTAAAAAGGAGGAACCGGGTTATGTGAATATTCAGCATTCGGGTGAAGATTTGTCTGCAGGAGATCATCAGGTAACTGTTTGAAGTTTGTTCTGATTATCGAGTTGTTGCAGGAGCAAATCGGTTTTTTGATTGATAGGGTTCAGTAGAACAGCCGTCAAGTTCAGGCTCGTGTCATTGCTGTGTCTGTTCACTGTTTTTTCATTTTCGTTCCTGCTTGTTATTGTTATAACTGAAAACAGGATGAAAATCGAAATGTTCGTCGGTTGTGGATCTTGGTTGATTGGTTTGTCAAGGAACTTGGATGTGGTACAAACAATGGATAAAACTTGGAGAAAATGGAATCAGTGAGTGTGCTGGTGACGACATAAGTGAAAAAGGAGTTTAGTGAAAGTCATGTGAACTACTGCCGTTCGGAAGATTTTTCGGTTAGGGTTTGGGTTAACTGATCGTGTGTACGGTCATAGAACCCTTGGTACCGCTTACTTTCCATGAAAGTTCTACTGTTGTTATTACCGTTTGCCTGTTAGCTGATTTTGAACTGTCTTGTTCAATGGTGATCAGTGGTACAACATTTGAGGTGATCTTGGATTCGGTACTGGGTGAAGACATTTGCCGTGGAAGTACGTTTGTGGATTCATCTCATGGAGTGTTGGTTTGGCATGGGTTGGGATAACAAGGACAGTGGGAGCTTGGCATAGTTGACTGCTTGACTTGGTAGAGCTGCATAGAGGTGTGGACATTATTTAGAGTCGATGTCCAAAGATATTTGAATTCTGCGTCTGAAAATGTGTCTGGGCTTGATGCATTGGGATTCAGTGGAACGCAGTGAAGACTCTTGGTTCTGAGATTCTGTTTTGCTTCATTATATTGTTACCTACTTCAATGAAGCATCGGTGAATCTGTTTGATTGAAGACTTTAGGAGATATGGGATTACGTATCACCGGAAGGAATGGACCAACTTCCGAGTAGTAAAGTCTTGGCTCGTTGCATCGGGTAGAGCTAAGTGGATTCGTATTGCAAGCATGAATCCTGGAGCCAATAGGATGTCAGCTCGAGCATATTCGGAGGTTTAAACTTGGATGAGGATTTGGTAACAGTGGGAGCACGAGGCGTGTTTCGGGCACAGTTACTTAGTGACATTGGGTTTTGAGACCGGAATTCCGAATGGAAATTCTCTCCATGGGTGCTTGTATTTTTTTGGGGAGTGTTCTTTCCTCTGGAGTCTCTAGAGCCGGTTATTCGAGTAAGTAGGTGCCGATTGAGATTGAGGATGAGTCATTGGCTGTTTTTTTGCTATGACTGAGTCTGTGATGACTGTATTGGAGCCATGGGTGCTTCAATGGGCCTTTCAGGTTACTGATGAGAAAGGCCGCTGCAGCTAGGTTGATTAAAGATACACGGTTTGAAGTTTGGTTTGTTCTTGGGAGCTGGACCTGAAGACTTCTGTTCCTGTATGGTTTGAAGATTACTGAAGTTACTGGATGATGGGGTTGCTATGTGCTTTGGATGGCGGGCTTGATTCTATCGCAAGGCCTCCGAGTGGGAGATTGTTAGGTTTACGAAGGCCTTAGGGAAATTAGGGCAGCCGGCCCTAGTCTGGCCCTATGTTCGGCCCATTTAGTTGTTTAACCTAAATTGTATCTCTATATATACCCTTGTCATGTAATTGTAATCTTTGGTCTGAACTTAATGAAAAATACCTAGTTGCAGCCCGTGGACGTAGGTTCCCCACTGGAACCGAACCACGTAAAATTCTTGTGTCGTATCGTTTATTATTTTCTCGTTTGCGTGATTATCGTGTGTTAGTGTGTGTGTGATACCCAACAAGATATTATGATAGTGCAAATTAATAATCGAATTTATACATTATTATAATATTATCCATAAATAAAATAGTGAAACAAATGTTGGTAAGTCAACCCACCTGACCCTTTACCCAGCATGCTCATTTTGCCTTATCTAATGCTTGTTTTGGAAACGCTAGTGATTATGATTTTCTGTTCTAGAGCATAACGTATGTCGTGTTGACTGTTGAACCAGAAGGGGTGGTTGCAATACCTAATCTAAAGGAGAGGGAAATGGTCATTTATAACATTGGTAACTTTCATCTCATGAACTGATATATTGATCACATTACACCTTGTATTTATCTCTGACATGGGATGAGTAGATCCGAAAGGATTTATTAGATCTGAACCTCTCTAAGGACATGATCAGTAATAAGAGTTCTTGGAGACGTAGGATTATATATACCTTAGCTCAAGAGATATCTTTCTTTTATTTCAGTTTTTTGCTTCTACTTACACTTTGCATTCCCATATCTCCCTTATATTTTTATTTTTTATGCTGCTTTTACGTGTTTTTTGCGTGTTATATTGCTCAGTTCTATGTGTATGAGTTTATTTGTGTCTGCTTATGATTGTGAAATTGTGATATATGAGCCAAAAGTCTTTACAGAAACAATCTATTTATTTTCGTCCTACCCTCTCCAGACCATACATATTAGTGGGACTTTACTCGATATGTTTGTTTGTTTTAGAAAGTAGGCACCACTCTGTTTAGAAAATTGTTCTAAAATATAAATTTTAATTTATATGCATAAAACCTTTAACCTCTAAAATCATTTAATTATAAAAATTATATTATTATTTGGATACTTTTAACATTTGTAGTTATATTTCACACTGATTGTAGAATAGTTAAAATTGTTTGTTTTGACTAGATATCAAAACCCACTCAAACCCGATCAGTTCTCCACATCTAATGATTTTTATTTATATTTTTTATGGCAGTTTGTGATGAACTAATGCTAGGCATCCCATATGATGCGTGGTGGGTTGTGATCCTGGCTGTTGTTTGTTTGGGGGTGGCATTTTCTGTGCCCTTTTTTCTACCATCGGTTGTTGCCAATACATATAAATCAGAAGGTCAAGGAGCTACTTACAAGAATTCTTGACTTAATGATCTTGTTGAGTTAGTGTTAATTACATAGTTAGCCCTTTGCTATGTTGATTTTGCATATTGATGGTCCCTAATTGCAACAAAGTGTTGCATTTTATTTTTATTACATTTTGAGGAGATTGTCTAATATCTCTAGAGTCTATAATCGTACAATTATTGATATTTTAGTTTAAATTTGCATTTTCTTATAAATACTCTTTTAATTAAGCAAACTACATGTGGAACTCTACTAATAAAACAAACTATCTTACTTAGTATATTCTCAATATTCAGTAGGGTATGAGGAAAACCAAAATTTATTTATTTTTCATGTAATAAAATGTATTAGCATACTCTTGTACTCTACATGTAAACCAGGCAAATGGAGCAGGTTGGGTCTGTTGATTAACAAGATAGAACATGTTTGGGTTAGGATGAGTGTAAGTCATGATGAGTTTTAAGTAAAATCACTTTCAGTCTAAATGAATCGTTTTTAAAAAAACATCAATTTAATTCAAGTTAAATGGGTTGTAACTAAACAAATAGTCTATACGAATAATCTTTGGTGATTCAATCATCAAATATATTATTTTAATAATTCTTACTTGTTTGAATTCATTTTATAAATATAGATTTTAGGTTACTTGTCTTGATCTTGCATTGTGTTTAGATTTACATATCTCAACTCATTTTATTTTATAATGATATTCATTTTAAACCAAAATACAATAATAGTCAACCCA
This sequence comes from Mikania micrantha, assembly GCA_009363875.1. Taxonomy (NCBI): domain Eukaryota; kingdom Viridiplantae; phylum Streptophyta; class Magnoliopsida; order Asterales; family Asteraceae; genus Mikania; species Mikania micrantha. Next base: position 24,195,580 of record CM018693.1, on the reverse strand, counting down.
AATCAATTTATTGTCTTGTTTTGGGTCACGATATCAGGTCTATGACTAGAGGTGCGCAAATCGGGTTTTTTTAACCGGCTCCGGTTCCGGCCAACAAAGTCAAGACCCGGTTCTGGGTTTCAACCGGTTCCGGTTCGGGTTTTGGCCGGGTATAGGTGGAACCAGTTCCGGTTTCGGTTTTAATTTGTCTGAAAAACCGGACCCGTTTGTACCCACCGGTTCGGGTTGTCGGTTCCGGGTCCGGTATTTTTGCCCACCTCTCTACATCGCATCAACTAGAACGCGTTACCCTTACGAAGAATTGTTTCTAACAACGAAGTTGAGGCAAGATCACCTTAAGTATAACAAGCATGCTGAAAAGAATTTAGGAGAAGGCGATCAGGGTGAAGCATCTCGACTATATGGAATGAAATTCCCATTCAAATGTTATAATTTTGGGAGAAAATAGCATCTTGCTAAAAAAAAAAGACAACACGGCAACCACACATGATGAAGAACCATGGGAGGCAAAGGCATTCATGGCTCAAGTTGAAGTAGTTCAGGCCCTCATTAGTTCCACTAGTTTACAAAAGAACAAGCTTGATGTGTGGATTGTGTCCTCCGGTTGTTCGAATCATATGACCGGAGAGAAAAGCATTTACGCAATCCAACTATGGAAGAAGTTGATTTGTAGCTATAGCTGATAACTCGAAGCATGAAATTGCTCACACAGGCGATGTATTGTTCCTGGGAGACAATAGTAAATATGGGCTCACATTGAAAGACGTCTGTCATGTTCTGGGGACGAAAAAAAATCTACTTTTGGTTATGTAGATTGCATCTAATGATCATTACATAGTATTTAGGCCAAAGGACGTCAATATGGGAAGGCTAGTCAACATCCTTTCCTAAGATCAGATCATCAATCCAAGGAGATGCTAACACTAGTACAACCAAACTAAATTTCATATATAAAATTATAATAAAAATAAAATACATCTAAAGTTGTTCTTATATTGGCAGAATGGACGGGTTGGGTTGAGTAACAGGTCAGAACGGGTGTGAGTTATGATAGGTGCAACTAAGGATGTGTTTTTAAACAAAATCAGTTTGGGGTACATTATCATTTATCAATTCATCCGAGAAAAAAGTGCTAAAACGTAAGATTGTTATGGAACCGGTGGATACTCGAGAACAAGAAGCCGATATGTTTACCAAGGGTTTGCCGGGGTGAATTTCAACAGTTTTGCAAAATGGGTCTTGAATTAATGTGGCAGAAATGAAATATACGTGAAGCAGAAAATGTTTTCAAATGGGTCAGAAAAGCATCAGCACTTTAAGTTGTTTTCCATTTCTATTTCTTGTATTTATTTAATATTAATCTTAGGTAAAAGTGGTTGGTAGGGATGTAAATGAACTAAGCTAGCTCATGAGTTACTTTCTAGACGGTTTCCATAAGAGTAAATAGAATGTTTCCAATTAGACTCCCGACTCAAAAAGCATGATTAACCGATGAATTTAACGATTTTAACGTTATTTTTACAAAATTAAATAAAATAACATTAAAGTTAGTGCAATTTTACTTTTATCATTCGAGGACCGACACATGTATACGTTATATGTACGTACCACAAACATTATTTTCACAAAGTAGCTTTGATTGTTAACATAACAATTCAACAAAATTACCATCGGTTGAGTGTAGTTATATTGAATGTATAAAAGATCTGACCACCTGGTTAGAAAAGTTTCAGTTTCGCCCCTTTCATAGAACATTTGCACCTATGTGGATGATAATGGAATTTTGTAATCTCCTAATCAAGAGTTAATATCACATTTTGACTAATGTATTGTCATTGTTGATATATGCCAGTTTAGTGATAAACATGAATTTAAGGTCAACAAGGATTATCAACTATTTCATTAAATTTACTTGCATTTTTAATTCAGAGGTTAAGCAATGCTACAATGGGATTGGACTAAATATCTTTTAACTCAGGAGCTGTAACTAGCCTAATAGGTGCAACCTACAAAAGATGATTGTTACAAAATTGTCCAAATTTTACCCACATGCTCCAAAACATTTGAAGCACCAAAAAATGCAATTCAAATATTCGAAGGCTTGATTTTTGTAAAGAGGAAGTATGATCTCTAATCTCTATGCCAATCACCAATGCAAATGATTAATCTAATCCAAAATTTAACCAAACTTACTTCCCATAATATCATAATATCTTACAAATCGCGTTGCTAATATCTAATAATCTAATATACATTTCTTAGACTCTATCACTTAATTGTGAGAACAAAAATTATAAAAATTTCACATACAACAATGAAGGCAAACAAATCCAAATTCTATTTGCTGCACAAAAATCAATTTTTAACAATCTGCTCTTTCTAATGCCTGTGTCTCATCTGATTTGCTTGTCGCTATATCAACACTGTTGCAATGAATCAGACGTGGTACCGCTGATAAAACTTTGCAGTTTTCACCAACATTATCCTCATTTGACCTGCAGTCAACTGCAGTAGTGTGTGTCACGGTCTCAGGTTCTTGCAATGAAACAGATACCTCGTCGCAATCAGTTCCAATTTCAGCCTTGGAGGACAAATTCTCTTGATTTTTAGTCTCAGTGAGAGAAGTAGGGTCCACCACATTCATGGCACAAGTAGATGGAGTAGGTTCTTTTCCATTGGTAATTCCAATCACGTCCTTGCCTACACCTGAAATGCAGATGTTAATTTTCGTTTTAAAAATAACCAGTGTGTCATTTTGTAATTTCCTTAAAGTTCGAATGAAATAATTTAGAAGGTTTTATGCTGCACTTTCATCAAATTTTGACTTGTTCGGCCTGTTTACTTGTAAGCCATCCTTTTTTTCCTTCATGATATGTTTGAGATTTAAGTATTTAACAACACGTGCCCAGTGAAATCCCACTTTGTGGGGTCTGGGGGGAGATGAAGACAAACCTTACCCCTACCCAATGTGGTAGATAGGCTGCTGCGTAAGAGACCCCCGGCTCTAGTTTTTTTTTTCAACATACCATGAATAGCCAACATAGAACATCAAGCACAGATGCATAAATCAGCATAACACAAGCACATAAACTTATGTATAAGTAGTAGGCATAAAACGATGCATATAGGTATATAACCCATACTTGAAATAGACATAAGCAAACGTGCCAAAATTGCAACCTGTAGTGTAGACCAATAAAGGGTTATTGCAACCATCCAAAGTAATCCAAGAATGCAATCTACGCATGAACCAGAGGAAGTGTCTAACTACTGACATATCTAAAATAGCAATTGAGACAAAATGAAGTAATATCTAGTGAATGCTATTGTGACAGTTATCAATAGGGTGTGTGATGCAAATCAGAAATGCGTATTATATAAATGGACTCAAATCAGAAATGCGTATGATGTTAATCGAATGAAATCAGAATGCAAATATATTGAATAAAAACAAAATGATCACAAGGATCTACAAAAGGGTAATCAACCAGTAAATGGTCCCAAGGCTCAGCCCTTCTCATGCATATGCAATGAGCCCCCAAATCCTAACAATAAATCCCTCCCCCTCACAAGACTACTGGACTTTATTTATAGAATTAGAAACTACATTTACCCCCCTCCCACAATTACAAAATACTATTAATCACCCTAGAACTAGATCTCTATCAATACTCCCTCCATAACCCAAGACTTGTCCTCAAGTCTTGATGGGATAATCCACATCTTGCTTAATAACATCATCCGAGCGATCATTGTGCCCATGCTCAAACTGAAAATGTAACCCCTGAGGTGCATCCGATTCATCATTGCCCAATAACAATACACGAAGGTGACCCTCCGGGCACTTATGTGTTGGACTAAAAGGTTGACCACACTTATAACATAAGCCTTTTTTGCGTCGTTCCTCCCATTCGGTTCAGGATAAGGATCGCACACCCCTGTCTTTGTGAGAACCCGATCCTCCATCCAGGGTAGAAGAATTTAAGGTTTTTGGAGTCATTGGCGCAGGTGGGTTTTCCTGTTGAGAATAAAAGGCCCGGTCATAGCCTTTTGGGCTTAACAAACTTTTTGTTTCTGATTGGCCCACTAAGGAGGATCCATCTAAAAAACCTCCCGTACCCCCACCGGCCAATTGCAGATAGCGAAATCGGGAATTTGCCAAATTACCATCGGACGAGTTTGGACAAAGCATCCTGTCCACGTCCTTTGCTAAGTACATAGCATCCAGACGAGAAAGAGGCCTATGTAGGCGTACCCACTGCTTGACATCATCTTTCAATCCGGCAATGAAGTAACCCAACGCTTGCGATTCAGGCAACCGAGGAACCAACGACAACAAATATTCAAAATCATCAATATAGTCGTGAATCGAATCACGTTGTTTGATGGCCGACAACTACTCATAAGGATTTTGGAGTTCTAATCCACTAAAACGTTGAAGCAACTCAGATTGGAAATCGACCCACGAAAGAGAATCACGCACCTGAGTAATGATTGTGAACCAATGTTGGGCCACACCAATCATACTTAATTGAGCTAACTTAAGGCGTAAGACATCCGGCGTACTGTTAATATCAAAATAGAGGTTAGCCTTTTTAATCCAACCTTGTGGGTCAAAACCTGAAAATTCCGGTAGTTTCACTTTTTTCACCGCCCAGTGTAACGGCAGAGTAGGCGCGTCCCTTGGAGGGATTCGAGGAGGAGTTGCATGAGGATCTGAAATTTTCGGACCCGAGCCAGAATCCTCCGAATCCTCTGGTTTCTTCTCAAATTGCTTCATCCAAGCGACCATCATTTTGCGAAATTCGGCCGATTCTGTACGGTCCTCAGTCAGTAATTGCTTGATTTCTGTCACATCAGCTTGAAGCTGCTTGAACTGTTGCTCATGCGAATCCAATCGGGAGTTCTGATTACACGTTTCCATGGAATCACGATCGACAATCAATTCTCGGACCAAGGCAGACGGTGATGAAATTGCTATTGACGATTTCTGAAATTGGCAAACTACGACGGTGACGAAATTGACAGATGAAATCAAAATTGAATTGTGGGTGGAGAACGGCGCTGAAATGGACAGATGAAATTGAAATCAAAATCGAAATTGGAAGGTTGCAGAGAAACGGCAATGAAATTGGAAGCGATTGGGAAGATGAAACCTGAAATTAAATGAAATTGATTGAGAGCGTGGAGATGAATCACTAAAATCGGTAGGGACGACGACGATGATGAGAGCGTGGAGATGAAATTGGAATCGATGGGGAAGATGGCAGGTCGGACCAATGATGCAAATCAGAAATGCGTATTATATATATGGACTCAAATCAGAAATGCATATGATGTTAATCGAATGAAATCAGAATGCAAATATATTGAATAAGAACAAAATGATCACAAGGATCTACAAAAGGATAATCGACCAGTAAATGGTCCCAGGGCTCATCCCTTCTCATGCATATGCAATGAGCCTCCAAATCCTAACAATAAATCCCTCCCCCTCACAAGACTATTGGACTTTATTTATAGAATTAGAAACTACATTTACCCCCTCCCACAATTACAAAATACTATTAATCACCCTAGAACTAGATCTCTATCAGTGTGTCTATGACTATGTGTGTGTGTGTGTGTGTGAGAGAGAGAGAGAGAGAGAACCTGTCTGACAAGCAATAACAGGGTGTGTGGTGGGAGCTGGAGGTGTAGATAAACTTCCACCACCCTTCTTCATCTTTGACTACAATGAAGAAACCGTAGCATATGCTATTAAAAACTAGCTGAAAAAGCAAAAGTATAATACCCATTAAAATAAAGCATATGATCGGATTGCATACCTTTAAAGTCTCTTCACAGTACTTTATAATGACTGCAACATTTGTAAAGCAGCGCCCATGCAACAGTGTGTAAGCCCACAACAGAAGCTTCTTTGAAATATTTGTTTCAACAATGTCAACATCATGCATGTTTGACTGAATAGTTCCTTCGGTTGACTGTTGACATGGCACTACATAGAGGCGTAGACAAGATGGTAGCAATGCACAAGTGGAATCCCTGTAGTAATTGTAACAGGATCTAAGTAACATAGTAGCATCCTCCAGATTCTCTTCTGAGTGTCTCTTAATTACAACATCCTTAATCTTTGACAACAAAGAACTCCATTTGGTTTCTAAAACTTTCAAATGGTCTGCATCCTCAAATGATGATTTCCATAATTCATCTGCATGTAGATCAATACAAAGTAATTGGCTATTTACGGAACCACCATCTAACGGTTGGGCTTCTGTTGAAAATCTGGAATTTAGTGGTGTTATTGAAGCCATACTAGTCACAAGACTTCGGCACCAAGCCATTGAAACATACTTATGAACTTTAGCACAGTTGCTATTTGACAGCTTAGGGTTTTTTAACCGTTTTCTCATTTTTTCGTTTATCCCTTCTAATGCTTCTAACTTGCAATTAGTCTCAAGTATTTGGATATACTTGAAAAGATACCTGCACAAACAAGATGTGTATCATGTAGGAGTGACAGATTTGACCAATTTACTTGCAAATGGGCTGATTCAGATTATCTATACATGGGTCTAGCCCAAAGGGTATCTTTAATAAAACTTGAGACACAAGTTATTTTCTAAAAGATTTTGCAGGTATTTTGGATAAACCCAACTCGACCTGTTTTGAACTATAACTCGCCCCAGCAATTATTCCAACACTAATGTCAATAATAAGAAATCAGAGATTTCATAAATTAATGAGTTATTTATTGGTAGTTACCCAAATAAGCTGCTTTCAGATAACTCTGGGCACTTGATTTCAGGCAAACTGCAGATATCTGACCATAAATTCATCTGTTCAATGTACAAAGAGAACATTTTCTCCAAAAGATGTTCTAAAGCAATGTTATCAGTGCTTGTCCCAATCACAATTTGATTAATGGAGGATACTAAGGTTTTGATGTACCTCCCAAGAGCTACAGGGACAAGATCTTCAAGACATAATGAGAACTGCATAAATTGATGATCCGGTACAAATCGTTTAAGTAAGAGTAAATATAAAAGACTCAAGACGACAGGGTAATAAAAACAGAATATCCTTTGGTGAACAATGCAACTTATTGCTCCTGGCATCTAAAAATTCTGCCATAATTTATTATAAATGGAATGTTTAAAAATGTTTAAATATAAAAGACACAAGAAAGGGTGATAAAAACAGAATATCATATGGGGAACAATGCAACTTACTGCTCCCAGCATCTAAAAATTCTGCCATAATAGTTTTTAAATGGAATGTTATAATTGTTACGATAAAAATATATCATAACGAAATAGTATTAGAAAAGCATACCCGTTTATCTGTCCGAATGGAAATATAAGCACGTTCAAGGGTTAATATATCCCCAGTTTCTTCCAAAAGCTTTAGGTAGAATAGAATATATTTCCTAATGCAAGTTATAAATTTACGAGAACTTTCTGCCAGATTAACTTCAAGAATTCTCTTATTCCCACCCATGGCAAGTGTTTTGCGCCTGAAAGCCAAAATAAGAAAACTTAATGCATGCATCTAATTGAGGATTAAACCCCAGTATAACATTAATATAAGATTTCAACACTTGTTTAATAGATAGAGCATACATAAAATATAGTTGTTGCCTTTTAACAAAAAATAAAAAGTATATTTTTACCTTCCCTTTTTTTCTGTACTATCAATTTCCCACATGTTAATTGTAAAAGAAGAACGGGATGACTTAAAGCAAAAAGATAGTTCATCTTTTGCTTTTTCTAAATCCCCACTTTCACCTTTGCTGTATAGCCCTTGAGCAAGCATATATCTAGCTTTGTGAAAATGTTTGAGATCCCCCTCAACACATATTTGTAACGCAGAAAGGCAATCATCATAAAGCATGTGCCACATATGTCCAAAATTCAATGCATCACAACCGGTTTTATCAAGAATATTCATAGCACTCTCCCGTGTTGATTGGCTAAAAGAATGCATTGCAGCAATCTGAGAAACAAAAAATAATTCCTTCAGTATGATTAAAAAAAGGAAATGAAAAAATTAATGGAGGGTGGAATAAAACCTTCAAGGCTTCCAAATCATTTTGGCCACATGATCGAAGTAACTTCAAACGTGAAGCATGCATTCTATAGAATGGATCTACAGCTGACGGATTCAAAGCAATAGCTTTTTCATAATATTCAAATGATTTCTGACGTGAGTATTTAAGCTTTTCACTAAGTTTTCCCAAGTAATATGCATAAGACCAATCTTCCCTGCTAACAAAAAGCTTTAGTCATATGGGATATTTAAGTTTCGAAAAAAGTAGCTGAAAAGAGCAATACTTCTGAGCAAAAGCCTTCTCAAAATGCTTCATGGAATTTTGACAAAACATTGTCCATTCAGCATCTTTTACAGGTAAATTCAATCTCTGATCATAAAATGGCACCACATTCTGAACACCATCATAATACACTAGTGCCAATAAATCATGAATTTCCCCCTGAAATCATTTAAAACCCAAATTATGATTACCTCAGCTTATAAAAAACATATTTTAATAAATAAAATAATACAAGCAAACCTGCTGGATTTCTGTTTTTGCTAAAGCCAGAGTCATTAATAAACACCGCCTACTCCTCCTTCGACTTGTATCAACTCTCTGAGCAAAAGTTTCATTCTTTCTCCAGCCTGTGACATTTATCTGCTTACTGCCATCATTCAGCAACAAGTCCACTTCCTGCAAAAGAGGTATTTATAAAATTTAATACAAAACTTAAATGGCATACATGTTATGTGATCAAATTATGATTTTACCTCGTCATAAATGGTAGCAAGGCTTTTCCAACTCTCAAAACGTGAAGGGTTAAAGAGTAGATCATATTTAAAAAGTTTTGCGGTTTGTTGTACAAACTCTTCACCTTCTTTAGTGAGCACAAATCCGGCCCATTTATCCGTTGCACTCATTTCCTCTGATTGTGCGAGAAGATAATACAAGTTGCGATATACATCCATATATGGTTCAGAGCTACAATAGCATGATATCAATATAGCATTAATATATCAAAATTATTAATAATGAGCTGTAAAATTCAGTACATAATCATATACCTCTCTATAGTTGTTGGCTGCTGTTTAAGAATCGCACTATCTTGATATATGAACTTCATTATGGCATCTCGAAATCCTTCGGATCCAGCCTGTTCAGACAGTTTATTTTCACATAAATTGGGGTCATCTAAGAATTTTTCTATTGTGTTTCCATCCAGCATATGATCAGGTGGTTGAGGAAAATGTTTGCGTATGGCTCTTAATACTCTTCTCAGTTTAATCAATCCAGTTCTCTGAAAAAATCAATGGGTAATTGTGCATAAAGACAATAAAATGCATAAAGAAAAGGAAAGAATTATTTTAAAAGAAAATTACAGATGAAGCCATGGCGTATGGAAGAATATACTGGAAAACATCTGCACATTGCTCCTTTGTTTGATAGTCTCCATGACTTGTATTTTTGTGCACTGATAGATCATCTTCATATGATGAGTCAGATCTAAGATGCAAACCATACAAACAAAAAAAACATCGATCTAAAGCAGTGTCTATTTCAATCTCAAGATCTTCTTTTTCCTCTTCAGTTAGTTGTTTTCCAGATCCAAGAAATAGATTGCTTGCTACTTCATTTGAATCATTCACGCATAGTTTGGTATTACCTTCTTGGGAAACTTGGTCATCACCTTGAATGTTTACAGAGGTAGACTTAAGCTTCATGTCTAAATATAAAAGATGCTTTATTGCAAGTTTAAGAAATGTTCCTTCTTCTCCATCACCACTTGCACAACAGATGCCATACTCAGCAAGCATATCATGGATTGCAATTATTAATTCAATCTGAAAAACAAAGATGTCAAAAAATAGGTTCGAGAGTGAATCAATTTCCTCAGGAGTAAGGTATGCGCTGCATACTTGAGTTTTAACAGGAATATTTGGATTCAGATGTTGAAGTCTGAAAAATACAATTGCAGCATCTACAAAACAGCCTTTCTCCTGCCTTTCTTTATCATCCAGATCATCTAAGCCTAAGGATTTCTTAGAAAAACATACGCTTGTTATATGACACATAACTGCTAGCAGCAAAGATTGAATATCACCAATGATTTTCAAAGGAACAACAGAATCATTCTGTAAAGAAACACCAAAGGTACATAAAACTTTATGAATCTTTGCACAAAAAAGGAAGTGAACAATTTGAATCCCTTTGCAGATCTTTTTTAAACAAAGGAGTTTGTTATTAAATGTACTATATTATTTTAACGCTCAAAAACATTCAACTTACGATACTTCCATAAAGACTGGTGGAGTTCTTCAGCTCAAGGATACAACGGGAAATTGCCTTAATTTCTTCATATAATAGGGGATGCAACCCTGTATTTGAGGTTTCATTTGATTCAGTTTCAGAAGCTGGAGCCTCAGGCTTGATTACATTAGACAACTTGTGTGACCCAAAACACCCTTCCATTCCAGTTGCAGCCACAAGATGCCTAAGTTTCTGCTTGTGGCAACTTAAGTAAATATTTGGATCTACCGTTTTGGATTTTTCGCATGCTTTGATTATAACATTTAGTGCAGCTAATTCAATTGAAGCAATTCGGTCTCCATCTTTATTAAGAACAGATGCAGCAGGAACTTTACTATCATCTTTCATGCAAAACAGAAGAGGATAAAGCAGGCTAATGCAATCTGAGTGCATGTCTTTTTCCATCATGTCATTTACCGTATTTCTTATCAAAAAATCAACCTCTAATAGGTTAATTTCATGCAGAACCCACTCAACAGTCAGCTCATTCAATACCTTTAAATGTGGGAGACTAATGGAACCAAGAGCATTTTTTTCGTTTTCATTGGATGTAAATAATGCCAATAAAACACCAAACTCCTTCTGAGCCTTTTCCTTATTACCATTGAAAATCGAAAATTTTCCACTTAACCAGAAAAAACGAGCCCAAAATGCACGTTTATTGTCCAACAGAGAACCAACTGAGGAGCCATCTGTTGGGTAATCTAAAGCTACTGATTCTATGACTTTACATAGATGATAAGATGCCATTGACATGAAATCAGTCAATGTTGATGCGTGTGATGATTGTATCCCAAAGTCATAAGACAGCTCGGCAAGAAAAAGGCTGCATTCAGGGGTCCTAGTTTCCCCTGAATTCCTTGTAAATTTTTCTAACTCTAAAAATTTAGTAAATGTGTCCTGATATGAAACTCCTCTACATACAATTTCTTCTAAGAGCAAGTGGCCAATATGATAGGCACCATGATTATTTGATGTTTCATGCACAAACCTAGCAACATCAACTGACTCACTATTTTGTGCATCAGTCATAACCTCAGAGCATCCTAAAATCTCAGTTTCAACCATGATAAATGGTTCCAAAAATTGAGGAACAAGTTTGACTAGATCCTTAGGGGCTGTAAGATCTGTCTCTTCCTTATCAGGTTTCCGACTCCTAAGTCGACTGCTTCGTCTTTCTTGGTGTGGTTCAAACGAAATGGTTTCTGTGTTAATATGCTCAACAGCCACATTCTCTAGATCAGTATTTACTGTTCTGTTCACAGCAAGGTTATCTAAACTAGAAGGCAGATGTATGATCAATCTAACGTCTGCAGATCTATATGATTCATGAGCTTCTTTTTTAGGCTCATTCTCATTCAATGGAATCAAGATTCCTAATAGCTCACCGGCTAGTGCTGTCCAAGAAGCTTCTGAAAGATGTAGCATTATATCTTGATTTAACCTTTTGGCACTACTGTCATTTAGGTCATCATTTGTTGCTTTCCTTTTGTCTAAAAATTTTAGTCGAACATGATGTGGTTCCAATTTGTCTATACCTTTTGGAGCAAAAGGAGTTGGCTCAGATTCTTCAATTACATGTTTAACATGTAAAGCACGAGAATGTGAAGGCCAATGCCTTAAAATTAACTCAGAAACCTGAAGACATGCAACCTCATCACCAATAGCAATAAGAACTTCCAGTAATTTCTCCATGCAATTCCCTAAATGCATAATCATATGTGTATCAAACACGTCTTGCACATAATACATGAAAAAACATATAATAATAATCGAATGCAAAAATATGCAAACACTTACAGTTATTGGGACTACATAAAAGCCCTTGTTCAAATGCCCAACGAGAGATACTCAACAAGCCCATCGAGCATGACAATGTCCCCAACTGATTCCAAACAACAGAATCTTTATAATCAATATCTACTGCTTGAAGATAGCATTGTAGTGCGCTTTCATAATGGGCTGGACCTTGTTGAAGAAATACAGTTGCAAGATTTTTCAGTGTTAAAAATCTGTGAACAGAACATATGCACATTGGTATGACAGACATTCAATGCTAGTTAAGATCAAAGCTTTATAAATGAATCTTACAAATCAAAATATGCCAGTAGATTAGCCAAGCATTTAATCAAAATGTGCAGCATAACTTCCACAATGCGTCAATGCCATTCCAAAACCAAGACACAAGTGAATGAAAAAAAAATGAAAAGTGAACTAACCTCAGTTGCAACAGATGGCCATCACTACCACCATCATCAACCTGACATGAAAAAGAGGTTTTAAAAGTTTAAGAAATCAAGTGTAGAAAGTAGGAGCCATTATCATGCTAATGAATTTCTTAGATTGACATTATTGAAACCAATTTTGACCTGGCCATTTGGAAGAAGGTCATCTTTTAACACGCTTTCTAAAAGTTCACGGGCCTTTTCATACTCCTTTGCCTGCAACTTCAAAAGTCCTTCTTGATAGATTTGTGAAAGACGAAATTCCTGGTGGCATGGTATGTTAAAAATCTTCAATCATTTGCATAAGAGCAATTCCAGAGAAACAAACAATAAAACACCACTTCGTGTTTCAGTTCGATGTGAACATACTTTGGACACATGTCAACCCTTCAATCAGAGATAATGCTTATAAAAAAGGATTGTGAGAAACCATTTAGCAACTTAACCCCATGAATCATTGTCATAAAACCATACAATCCAGCATAAACATATACATGTAGGGTTTTCTCAGGGTACAAATGATAAATCTAGACTTTAGTTCATCAAATTAGCTATTTACTATCGCAGTTAGTAAAAAAAAAACATTGAGCCATTGACATAATAGCCTAAATTCTCTTTATTAATATATAGACAACGGTCTTTCTAACTTCCTTGAGGAGAAATCTTAGCCCTATAAAATGGCTGAGATTGAATCTCATCCGTTTAAAATCAATTTAACCGGCAGTTGCACTATTGTAGGAGAAGTTAGAGGAGGTTTCGTCACTCCCCTTCTGGCGCCGCACGTCTTCCTATTTCATCACCACAAAGCATATATATAGAGAGAGAGATAAAACTGCAAAGACAACCCCTCTTCCAAAGCTCATCACAACCGGACATTAATTTACTTGCTTCAGGTAAATCTCTTTGGAGGTAATGTTCTTCTGTCCATTCTTGCTTGATTTCTGCCTCTCCCTCGATTCTCTATACACCATCGATCCTGTTTCTGATTTGGTTCTAGCAGATTCAGATTTCTTCACCACCAAGACTTACAACTTGCTTCTGATGTCATTTTGTTTCCCTTTTGTAGGTTGGATACTTACAGGCACATTATCCCCATATGCTATTGCCATTCAGCCATTCAGGTCAATTTTGATTTAAATTTTTTAGCCCTAAATTTTATTGTTCTTCATTTTGGGTATTTTGGGCTTCCCTCTACTCACCTCCTTGCCCACGATACCCTTTTTGCGTGCGAAGAACCCGCTCAATTTCTCACACACTTATTTCAATGGTTGCTATTTGTGATATGCAGATGTGAGAGTGAGAAAACATCGATTAAACCTAACCAATTTGAGCAAATTTTGTAAAATCAAAGGTAGGTTTTCAGAGAAAGAAAGAAGGCTTTGAAAGTGGCAGTGGGTTTGGTGGTTTGATTGTAATTTACGATGTCAATTAAAGTTCACTGTTTTCAAGGTTCTTTGATTTTGCAAGAGAACTCCTCTTCCCTTGCAGAGTAACGATGAATCGAACTCTTCGATTTTTGGTTTGGCACTTTCATAGCAATTTTGATCAATTCCTTTTCGGTGGCTACAACCTACATGTAACTTAAGTTCAGTCTTTCATTTCATCTCGATGTTTTATTTTTTGTTTGTGATTTTATTTTTTATTCTTTTCTTGTGTTAATGTTACTTAATCTATCACACACACAACAGGTACAACAAGTGAAAATTTTGTTGGTTTTTATTATTGAATATAAATGTTAATTTGAAAACTCATTCTAATACTTTTGGCACATGAATTATGATGGGTTTTCTAGGTTGGATTGAGATAAAGAAGGCAAAGACTCAATCTGTTGTATTCTGACTTTTGAAGGGTTAGCCAATTTATTATTGACTCCATTACATACTCATACTCATCTTTTATTCATCGGAAATCTAACGCGAACAGGGGATGAACATGAAATGTATTCCTTTCTTTTTGTTTTATCTAGATTAATGTTTGTTGTACGTAGCAAATAATTATGGGAATTTCGTATGTGTATGGTATTTTTTTTAATGTGCGTATGTCTGTCAGTCTATTCTTAGTTTCCTGCAGATACATATATTATAAATGTGATCTCTTCCTGCACAGCTTCTTTGTGGATATTTGCATTTGGATCTTGACTTTGAAAATAAACAAATGTTCACTGCAAACATTCTTCTACTAATTTAATGATGGTCATATGACCAGCCCCCGTAACTTGTATCTATTTTTCGGCACATCTAAGACCTCAAAGGCTACAACTTCAATTATTTAACTATTTTTACAGACGTTTTTTTTTTCAACATTGTCATGCAAATTTTATTCTTTTAAATGGGCCATCTGAGGTGTTGCATCTATAGGAGAATGAAGCAAATCTTGGTAGAATTGTGAAAAAAAGGGGCAAACTAAAGTGTTTGAATTAAAACTTAAAAGCATTGACGACTTCCTGATTCTTAATTCGCTAATCTCAACCCTGCCAAATTTACAGCTACAAATCTTAATAAATCATCTCAAGTTTGAGGAATTAAGGTTCATCCATCACAGTATCACACTACTATTTACTCAAATTTTTTTTTATTTTCTATTGTAAATTTGCTAATATATTTATAACAAGAACTGATTGGACAAAGTTCATTATAGTTTTGTTTAAAATGCATAAAAATACAATTATATGACATCAAGCTACCCGGTCACCAAACGGGTATAAAACTAGTTATCATGGTAAGTTCTAATTGGCAGATATATGTGACATTGCTACCCGTTACACACGTTGAGAACATACAGTTTCCTTATTGGCATTACGTCGTCCACAAAAAGATAAGAGAAAATTTAAGCATCGCCCAAAGCTGTCTGCCTCTCTTTCTGAACTATAACTTTGGTTGAGACCCCATGTATACAGTACACTAGCATACGTAATGGTAACCGTTTAGGGTAACTATAAAATCGGCATCCTACAAAACTTTTCCATCTCATGATTGATAATTAGTTTACTTTTGGGTGTTAAAAGTAAACATAGATTAACAACTGCACCAAGTACTAAACATGTATGTACGAACACATATACGTGTAAACAGAGACATAGAGAATTAGGGTTTGCCTGAGCTTCTTTCGTAGGGGCCAAGGGTTCCCACTGGTCTTTATCATCTGTATCATTGATAGCCGCAATTGAGAACTGAAGAACATAGTCAAATCGATAAAATTAGTGATAATGAATTGTGCAAATTAAATATGAAGAAAGGGTTTACCATGATGTTCGATCTTCGAACTTGAAAGTGTTAGCCGTGGGTCTTCACAATTTATCACCGGTTATTTAGGCGGGTAAGTGGGTGCGTTCAATCGCGCTCTTTTTTGCGTTTAATCACATTTGAACGGACAATGAAGGACTCGAACAGATGGTGAAGGACTCGAACAGTCGAACGGTCGATGAATCGATGATGAGGCTAGCGTCGATGTCCGGAAAAAAGGGGCACGGGTGTGGGGTTCGACGTCTGTACGATGATAACTCGAGGTTAGTTTTGGTAGGGTTTTTAGTGGAGTAAAAAAGACGAAGTAAATGGAGGGGCTAATTTACGAGAGGTTATTTTAGGGCATGTTTGGATTTCATTTTAAATTATCTTATTAACGTCGATGATCCTACATACCACGTGTACTGTCTTAACAGGGTTCACTCGGCAGTGGTAAGACGCGGCCACACCAGATGGCTGAACCTCTGGAATGGGTAAACCTTCATCCCCATTGGTCCAGAACCCGAGATTAAACTCAAGATTCCTTTCCTCACCTAAATTTCCTTTTAAATTGCCTTTAGCGGGGCTTGAACCCATGACTTCTAGGTCACAAGGTGAAACCACAACAGTAAGCTAAATTTGCATGACTAAAAAAAAGTCAATAGTTAATAACTTGTTTAGCTAATATAAAAGGAATTTTGAGAATGATTTTTTGTAAAATTGTAATAACTTGTTTTTCATAAGTTAAATTTTTTGTCTTTTCAAAATAACTTGCGACTTACTAACATATTATCCTCACTATTTACCATTTACCCAATCTACCACCCACCACCGCCACCCACCGACACCGCTACCACCCATCGCTACCCGCCACCTCCAGCCACTACCACCCACCACCGTCGTTGCCACTCATCGTGTACGCTGCCACCCCACCGTGAGCACCGTCACCCACAACTATCACCCCCCCCACACTACCCACCGACATCACTGCCACCCACCACATTAACACTCACCTCCACTGCCATCTACCATCATTTTCGCAACCCACTACCTCTATCCATGGCCTTAAAATACTTTTCAATATAATAATGTCTTTTTTTGTCATTTTGAAAAAATCTTAATAAGAGGGAACTCACCATAGGTGAGAAAAAACCATCTAGCGCATCATGGAACCCCTATTTTATCCATGTGAGGACTTGAACAAGTGACCTCCCCAATATTGTAGCAACAAAGTACATCTCTTTAACCACTTGAGCTGAGGATTATTGGTATTATATATAAAACCTCTAACAAACATACACTTAACCGACCTCAATGGCTGTTGTCCTGGCTTCTCCCTTCTCTACCTATTGATCTAACTCTCCCCCCCTTCCATACCACGATTGACCCTTGTACGTGGGCTCTCCCTCAACGAGCCATTTCACCTCAACACACAGGTATCTCAAAAGCAACCCATTATATATGGTCTTAAAATCAACATGTCACGTACATTTGATTTACAATAAAATTCATAAAGGTTAGATTTTTGAACTAGAATGATCGTAAGATCAGGACCCCTAAAACTAAAATAAATTAGAGATCATCATCACCCAACCCAAATTAATACTAATTTGGTACCTTGATCATCAAAATCAACAAAAAAATTCAAGAAACATTGCTAAATTGATCATAAAATCACTATCACAAATTCAACAAAATATATAAACAATAAAAAATAAATTAATATTAAGGCCCATCATCTCCATCTCCAATCAAATTACAGATATCCGAACACTCTACCAGACAATAATGTCGACTCCGAAACCCTTGCTTAAAAACAACCAATGGTCTCCGAACATTAAGCGGTCCTTCGCCGGGCGACCCATCTCCGCCGCGGATGCACGTCGTCACACATTTTAACGTGCACGATTCCGCTTTCTTCGATTTGGGTTTCTGGATTCTAGCCTTCTTGCAGTCCCCAGATTGCCCCTGCACGCAATCGCCGGATAACGTTTGCGGGATGTTTGAAAGGGTTTCTGCAGCGTCCGGCGGTGGGTTTCTGAGTTCGATCGCAGTTGCCGGCATGGTGCCGGATAATATTACTACTGCCGCTGCTGCTGATGCTATGAAGATTCTGGTGGTTGGTGATGGGGCGATTGGGGTTTTGAGGGTTTTGGCAGCCATTTGTGGTTGCTGGTGACGGTGGTGCACCGGTGAATAGCGGATGAACGGAGTACCGGGGAGGAGCATTTTGTAAGGCTGGTTATCTTCCACCTCTTTTATAAGTTTGTGGAGGATGAAGTTACGGACCACATATGCACATAGCAACGCACAAGGGTCCAAATTGACAAATTGCAATAGAGTAGGGGCTCATATAACATAACTCAACATAAGCACGCTTGACCCTAAACTTTCCGTATGAAAGCAAGATTCATATGGGATACTCGAATATGAAACTCGGCCTAGGCCCTAGAGCAAATATTGTTTCGTGTTGAGACAAAGGGTTTTTCTAGTTGTAGGTAACCTTCTGGACGGGTGGGTCAGGTCATCACGCTCTGTTATTCAGACGGAAAGTTGATCTATTTGTCAGAGTGATCCCGGGTGACCGAGCGTTTGCTGTTCAAAAAAAAGAATATGAAACTCGGCCCGAATTAATCCAAGCCTAATTGAGGTGGGATTTGAACGACTCTAACCCGTTTAAGATGAACCTGCATGCAGTGGCAAACGTACTCATCCGAGACAACAACGATTTTTCGGCGTATATGTACATTTATGAACAGTGTTTTCAAGTAATATCATCTGTTTTTGGACTAGTGACATCATTGATTATCAAATATATAACTCATTAACCAAGTAAATACACATTACCAGCCATTATTAGCCACATACGGTTTCCTTCTGGCCTTCTGGTCGTCCGCCCCTTGTGATCTGCATGGAAAATATTTACGTTGCCGCCCCTAGAGAAGAATTTCCCCATCTATGAGCGTTGGATACCGGATAAGTGATAAGTCGGTAACTTGGTAAGTACAAATCACTACTCATATTGACATCTCCATGTGAATGTCTCTATTTATGTATAATTGTTTGGCAAATAAGAGTTTTCAAATGATCACTTTAGTTTAATATAAGAATACTATGTTAATATCCTGTGTATTGCACGGGTTGTATACAAAAATATTGTATAGTAATGAATAAAAATTTAGAGTTTAAAAAAGATTTTTAGGATTAAATATGATATTTCATTTTTAAGTTTGTATTAAAACCTATTTTCTTATAATTAAATCTTATTTAAACTTCTAGGTTTGGTTTTTTTAGAAAAATGGTTTTATATAATTTTTATTTTCAAAATCTATTTTATAATATAAATATTTGATTTTTAATTTATTAAAAGATTATTGTTAATATAAAAATGTATAACTAAAATCATTAGTTATTGTATTTAATTTAATTATTTAATATGAAAGAGAATATATAAACATTTAATAAGAGAGAGAATTGAATAACATGGTTAGTAATGTGACACATGTTAAAAGTGGTTTAAAAATTTGACAAGTGTCATTAAGTGGTTTAAGAATTTGACAAGTGGCATTTGATTTACTTGTTTATTAGAAGTAGAAGATGTAATTTAATTCATTTGTTTGATTGTTTGGAATATAAAAAATGACTCTATTTTTAATACATTTGTAAGAAACAACTTTAAGTACTTTTTTTTTAATTTTTAAAGACTATCAAATTTATATCATGTGTTTTTTTAATTTTATTCATGTTTTTTATTTTGTTTTGTTACTATTATGAGTATTACCAGACCTAACGGTAAAACCGACCCAGAAAGTTTATGTCTAATTGTATGAAACTATAATATTTAAAATAGTGACATCATTGAAAAAATCATACATCCACCATTGCCTGAATATAGTAATTGGTTCAATAATTAAGTTAAAAAAGTTAACAGGTTTAATCTAATAAATCCGAATTGACATAAGAAAAATATCAATTATATATAATATTGCATAATAGTCAAAAAAATATAATTTAACTTTCATATGTTTAATGTTTTATTTCATTATTAACTGTTTGATACAATTTAAATTATTCTTTTTAATTTATATGATTGGTAGATATAGTATCGTTTTGTGTTAGTATTCTTTTAGGTGATATGTGTGTGTGGTTATTGCTTAAATGAAAATTTATGTTAAAAGTGGCTTTATTTAATAATTTATGCATATTTTTAATAAACAACATATTAAGTAAAACTAGGAATAAAGACTCACGCGTTGTGCCGGGTCCGATATACTGAACATATATATGTCAACGTAAACCCTCTGTGTTATTGCAAAGACATTAACGCTATGATTTTGTTTCTTAACAAATTCAAAAACATAAAATCAGAATACGTAAACCTCCGTGCTAGACTGCCTTTCTTGTATCTGCTTATGTGCATGAGATTCATTAGGCCAAATCTCAAAAAAAAAAAATAGAAAAACAACATATTCAATATGTACACATACATATCCATATAATCATTAAGTCATTTGCAAGGTTTTGGCACATACCTCTTCAATTCATTCCTGAACTGAAATCTCACAACTTAGTATTCTTAAAGCATAACAACATATTCCTTGAGAGTTGCAAATGAAAGCTACCATCGGCCAAAAGATGAAACTGATGCAACTAACAGGTAAATAAGATCAAAACTAATGATTATTTTTGCTTTAGGTAAAACCTAACCTTGATTGCAAACTCCAACGACCAACAATAACAACAAATTTGTTCTAACATGACATTCTTTCGTATAGATACACATCTTTGAAGGATCAAGTTTAATAGGAACTCTAATCAAAGGTATAGCTTTAACTTTATTTAATATGAGTATTTGTTTTGTGGAAATTTAACCAAATGTAAGTTTCCATTAAAAATAAAAGAAACATATAAATGCCGATACAATTTGCTGAAGGGATCTTATTTTATACCCCAAGCTTTACTCTTCAGGCGCTTGAATGAATATACGAGAAACGCTTAGAAACCTGCACAAATTTAATGTAGCAAATGTCACATATTTTCAGCTATAAGATAGTTACATAAGATTAGTTATCTCTATAACCAACTGGTAGTAAGCATAAATGACGAATTATGTTCAAGCAGCAAGAATAGTGTAACAGCAAGTGCCAGATCGTCCGGCAAGTCCGTACGGTATGTGTACTTTCACCCTATACTATGTGTACATACGTGAGTTTAAACAATACTTGTATTAACAGAATCCTAAATACAAGAAACCGTTGTACGTATTTTCGTATAAACTTAAATACATTAAGTACAACGTACATTTGAAACATTGGTTGTGTTTATTAAGTGAAAACTTAATTACAGTTAACACAACAAATCATGAGAAACAACGGTATTCAAACAATATTCAGAAACATATCGGTTGCGATCTGATGTCCACAGATGACAGGAATCAGATGACCGACAAGTCAGTACGAAAACAATGTGAAATCATGAAGTATAGTTGAGTCCGACAGTGAGGAAACACAATAAAAACGTAAATGCAGTGTTATTTCAGAATGACGAACTGACAGTGTGTTTGCGTGAGTGACGACTCACACAAACATATCTGTGAGTGTAGAATTCTAAAATAATGACTGAAAAGTAGAAAACAAAGGTCAGAAAGCAAAACCATCGTCGTATTTGTTCGGGTGACGATTCGAACGAATTACGCGCGAAGGTTACGCGATCTGACGAAACGAAAACGAAAACGCGTCACGAACGAAAATAATTTAATAAAATTAAAATAAATAACATTTTACAATTTTGAAACTCATCAAAATAATTAAATTAAATCTTTTTATTTAAAACATTTAAATTACGCGTAATTTTCCGGTTACGCAACGAATTAAAGAACCGAGCAACGAAAACGAACCCGAACACCCGCGGGGTATAAATACCCTTAAATGAGTTTATTTTCTCATTTTCACTCCATCTTCTTCCTCTCAAAAACCCTATTTCCGGAATCCACCTCCCACCACCATTTTCAAACTTCAAAAGCTTATAACTCACTCATTTCTTAACGAAATTGAGTGATTCTTTCGCCTACACGAAGCCCTCGACAAGCTCTACATGAAAGTACAACGGATCTAAAGATTTGGCTACTGAATCGTGAGGTATAACGTGTGAAAGATCGCGAAAAATAGGGTTTTCTTCCTATTTGTTTGAACCTCACCTTTAACGGGTTAATCACCTCACCTCTTGAACCCTACATACTCTAAAACACCTACTGGTTGGATGTTACACTGGGTCCAGACCGCGGGTTCGAACTGCTACTGGTCGAAGGAAGAACTCAGACGGCCGAATGGCTCAAGGCCATGGCCGAATGAGCCTTAGTTGCTGCCACCTTCATTCGACCGGTGCACCTATCCGCCACTACCTATTCGACCAACCTTGCTTCATTCGGTCACCTCAGCCTCAACTGGTCCAGAGTCATTCGACAGAAACCCAGCCATTCGCTCCTACCCATGCTCAATCGGCCATGACTCATTCGTGGGCTTTGGTTCGGCAAACACCATCTCCATTCGACCCCTAACCTCCGAATGAATCTTATTCGCCAGCCACTCCTGCCATTCGCCAACTACACAACCACCTTCGGCCATCTTCACTCATTCGGCAGTCATCTCAGCCACCTTATCTCAGTTGGTCCTCTTGAGTCGACTGAATCAGAAACATCATATTCCTTGACTTGGGCCAGAACATCCTTCAGCCCAGTTCTTCAGCCCACATCATTGTTGTGATCCAGACATTTTGTTTTGGCCCAACAACACCTCATTTAGCCTAGTCCAGCAGTGGCCCAATTAAATCAGTTCGGCCCAAATTGGTTCAAGCCCATTAGTGGTCCACCATGTTCAATCAGCCCAGAAACCATGTGTAAACCCTCGGACCAGAGTTACTGGTTGGGCCCAGAAATCCTGTTTTGGCCCACAACTACTTATTCAGCCCATCGAAGTGGCCTGCCCACATACAATTGGCCTAAGGCCCACTGTTTTGGCCCAACTCCTCTTCTCAGGCCCAATTTGATTTAGTGTGTCCACTTGATTATTTTGGCCATTGTTACTACCTTGACCCAAATTCCAGTTACACATTTGGCCATATACTTGGCATGTGCATTACACAATTGGATCACATCTAGAATGGATTAGGCCACCATTAGGCCCACATCACCCCTCGAGGCCCAATACCTTTACAACTGATCCATTGACTATTGGAAGGCCCAACAAGAAGTGAAGGGCCCAAGGCCAAGGTTTAGGGCTCAAGGCCCACTACCTTTGGTCCAAGGCCACCATTTTGGCCAAAAGCCCAAATTTAAGGCCCATTATTGTTTCAGCCATTCTAATCCAGGCCCAACTTGGCCCATGAACTCCTTTGACAAAGGCCCGAGACAAAACTCATGGGGCCCATCAAAATCTACCCGAGGCCCACAGGAAACCGATTCAAGGCCCATTTTGAGGCCTTTGTCCTCACTTTTGGAGCCATTTTGTCATTTACTTGGTCAACAACCCATTTATGGCCCAATTTCAATTCCAACAGCCTTGTATGACCCTAGGGCCCAACAAATGACCTAGAGGCCCAACATAGGACTTGGTCACATAGTTCGGTCTACACATCACTTCAAACCTTCGGGTTTAACATATTTCATAAGATCAAAGTGTACAATTACAAGAATGAGTCAAGTCAAAGATTTCAAGATAATAACTTATAAGGTTTTTAACTTAAAACCTACATAAGAGACCGAACGGTGATTATGACCAAGTCTTACGCGCGAAAGCCAACTTAGGGCTAACACCTACACATATACACACACAAAAGCCTATTAAGCTTATACTTACAAATTACAACAAATCAATACAGGATTGTGAACACAACGAATACAAACGAGAGCGCGTGCATTCTCATATAGGTCAAGTCAAACCCCACTATTACAAGGTGAGTTCATATGCCCCTTTTCTTCAATCTTAACAGATTTTAAACTCTCGGGGCTGAGAAACATGCTTTACTTTTATTTATTTAAAAGTTTTGCTTACATATTGTTAATACTTTGATTATTTGATATTAAATTGCTTATTATCATAAATCATTGTATGCGTGCTTGTTTGAATTCAAGAATACAGGAAAGATAAGATGATGATGATATTTTTAATATCATAACTCATCGATACAATAGAATAACTTAGTAGTAAGTTAACTCTTACAACACTTAGTTATTCTTACAAGAAATGACATTGTAACAACTACAAGGGAACATGATGACATGATTACAAGAGCAAAACACAAGAATGATATAAAGATAATATATCTTTATTACATCATTCAATACGAGAGTTAAATAAGTGTAATAAGACTAGATCTTATAATACTTAACCTTACAACTCAACACATATTACAAGAAGAACAAGGAACATGGAATGATAATCATGATAACGTAATTTCATGATAACAACATCATTCACTCAATTAATTAACATAACCTAATAAGACTGGTTCTTATTTAACTTTGTTAATATCACTGAGAACATATGACAATGAGAACAAGAGTTCAAGTGAATACAATTACAATTAGTTACATTTGACCTGTTTGCATTATATCACTTCAATCATGTGCCAATTTGTTCAAGTGATCATGTAAGTCCCTTTAATTCGCTGACCAGTTAGTTTGACGTGACTAAACCGACGATAGCATAGTGGTACCATAGGTTTGACAAACCTCTAGCTTGTAGGGCTAGTATGTTGATCGTAACAATTCATTGGCCGGTAACGTATGACCGGTGACAGGGCGACCTCAAGTCAGGTTCTGGTAAGCGACACATGGTGATATTAATCTACAGTGATAAGTAATTAATCCAACGAGAACCCTATTGACTAGTAGGTTGAGAAGGTGATCTGCTCTCATGTGACACTACTAGTAATAGATTTCGTTGAGGACAATAGACATGCAAAGTGGTAGAGATAAATCGGATGCATTGAAATCTGATTACGTGAGGATTTCAATGGATTCCTTTTAGGCTCTATGCACTATGGTTCAAGAACAAGTTGCAAGGGGTTAACTCACACTCTTAATATTTAATAGAGTATCATCAGTTAACCCACTTCAAGTATAGAATAATACAAGGACAAGATTATATTAATCTAAAATTCCTTAGTACATCGAGGGTTATCAATACTTCGGTTTGATAATTAAACCCCATACAATATATTATTCTATCATCAATACAATAACTGAATACATCTCAAGTGCGATGAAAAAACGGGGAAATGGATATCTTTAGTTGTATCGCAAGTGGTGTGGAACTTGACTGAGTATGTGGTGGGATAGCGTCTGGGCTTGACCCTTTCAGGATTCCCTATATATAAGCATACTTGATCAGGTGATACACTACTTGTACATATAACTAAGGAGAGGCCATTGGGTGGTACAGATGAAACAAGTATTACAAGTAACAAGTATGACATTGTGGATGTGTGCATGATCAATTCAATGGTTTTCAACTTACTTACTTATGAACTCACCAACCTAGTGTTGACCTTGTTTAAATGCATGTTTTCTCAGGTGACGGACAGGTGTAGGTACATATGTGCAAGTGATAAGCTAGTGGACTCTTAGAAGACCTAGTTTACTTTTGACTGCATACTTTTGATATGACAAAAACAGTGAATCACTTTGGTATATCTTGTACAGTTCAAGATATAAACTCATTGATTCTTTTTGATTAGATTTATTTAGTTAAATTATGATGTACAATGTAATTTAACTTTGTAATTCTATTTCATGTCATGATTAGCATTTCTCATTTATATCTCATGTGCTATGTAAACAATCTGATCATTTGATTATCACTCCAAGATATCGCGCCCCGGGAACCTTCCGCCCGACGGGAAAACCCGATCCGTTCCCGCCGGCCCGGGGTGTGACAGATTGGTATCAGAGCCATGGTTATAGAGAAATATAGGTCATATTAATAAAACGGTTTGGCCTAGACTATAACCTAGGGACCCTCATGTAGAGTTCTTATGATATAGGATTCTATTTGCATAATGTCTTCTGCTTCTGATCACTGCACTAACCGATTTCTTTTCGGTTATGATCAGAATGCCGCCGCGAAGACAACCACCTCTATTACCGTTGACTCAAGGTTCAGCTCCGCATTCATCGACTCCATCACCAGCTGACTCTCCTCCACATTTACCACCACCACCTCCACCTCCTCCTCCTCCCCCACACTCTCCACCACCAGGCTCAAGCAATGTTCAGATGATAGATCCTGCTACTATCGCTTTGGCAACCCTGCTGAGTACTCAACTGACAAGTCAGCTGAAAGATGTCATCCCAGAGATGATAAACCGAATTCAAGGCCACGGCAACAATTCGGGCCATACTACAGGAGAGGCTAGTGGAAACACTAGTCATACTTCGGACTACTCCTACAAGTCTTTTGTAGGATGCAAACCTCCAAGTTTCACCGGAGTTGAAGGAGCTGTTGGACTGATCCAATGGCTAGAAAAGATGGAGAACACTCTGGACATTAGCAACTGTCCAGAACACCATAAAGTTCGCTATGCAGCTGGTTCATTCAGCAAGCGAGCACTGACATGGTGGAATGCTCAGATTCGAGCAAAGGGAAGAGATGAAGCAATGGCGATGCCATGGGCAGAATTTAAACTTCTTCTGAGGAACGAGTTCTGTCCGAAACACGAACTGCAACTGCTGGAAACGGAACTCTCGAACCATGTGATGAAGGGGGCTGATCATATGACCTTCACCACTCGCTATCATGAGTTGGTAGCTTTGGTGCCAGAAATGGTACCAACATTGAAAAAGCTGATTGACCGTTATGTGGCGGGATTACCTTCTTGCATCCAAAGCATCGTGTTGGCTGCATATCCTGCTACTTTGGAGGCTGCTATCTCCCTCTCAGCTAAACTTACCAAGGTGATGGTAAAGTCTGGAGTTTTAAAGGATGGGGCTGAAACAGCCAAAGCTGGAACTTTCAAGAAGTCGGATAAACGTCCGGCTAAGAAACAAAAAGTGGCAAGGAACTTTGCTGCCACTACTCAGGCCCCAATGCTTAATCAGCCACCACCACTGCAAGTCAGAAAGCCCTACACTGGCACTGCACCTTTGTGCAACACTTGTCGGTATCATCACGCGCCAAACTCTCAGTGCATGCAATGCACAAACTGTGGAAAGTTTGGCCATTGGGCAAACCGCTGCAGGAGCACGGGAGCTCCAAACAGAAACAACAATGCAGCCACAACTGCTGCTGCTACTGATCGCAGGTCTTGCTACAATTGTGGTGAACCTGGTCACTTCTCTAGGGATTGCCCCAAGAGAAATCAACAAAGGGCTCAAGCACCAAGAGGACGAGCCTTTCAGATAGGAGCTGCTGCAGCTAGACAAGACCCGAACGTCATTACGGGTACATTTCTTCTATCTGATTTCTATGCCTCTATATTATTTGATACTGGTGCGGATCAGAGTTTTATCTCATCCGATTTTGCTAGCCATCTTAATCATGTTGAGGAATCATTAGACTCCCCTTATACTATTGAGATAGCTAATGGCAAACAGATTACAGTTGACACAGTATTTAGGAATTGCCTACTAACACTTGGTGATCATACATTTTCCATCGACTTGATACCGATGGAGCTGGGCAGTTTCGACATCATCATCGGAATGGATTGGCTAACTCTTAACCGAGTTGAGTTCATCTGTTCCGATAAGCTACTACGTATTCCTATGGAAAACAATGAGGTCTTGGAGATTCATGGAGACCAAGCGAAACGCAGTGTCAAGATAATTTCGTGCATGAAAGCTCGCAAGTGTTTACGGAAACAATGTGTTGCATTTTTAGCTCATGTGATTCAGAAAGACAAGAAAACAATCAAGATTCAAAATGTGCCAATTGTGAGAGATTTTGCAGAAGTGTTTCCGGATGACTTACCGGGACTGCCACCTGAGAGATCAGTACAGTTTCGAATCGACTTGATTCCGGGAGCAACTCCTGTAGCTAAGTCTCCTTACAGACTTGCTCCATCTGAGATGCAGGAGTTGTCTAATCAGTTACAAGAACTTCTCGATAAAGGATTCATCCGACCGAGCTTTTCCCCGTGGGGAGCTCCGGTTCTTTTTGTTAAAAAGAAGGATGGAACTTTCAGGATGTGCATCGATTATCGAGAACTCAACAAACTCACCATCAAGAATCGGTACCCGTTACCGAGGATTGATGATTTGTTTGATCAGTTACAGGGAGCACAGTACTTTTCAAAGATAGACCTGAGATCAGGCTATCATCAGCTCCGGATTCAAGAAGAAGACATACCCAAGACGGCTTTTCGTACTCGATATGGTCATTACGAATTTATGGTGATGCCATTCGGATTGACGAACGCACCGGCTGTGTTCATGGACTTAATGAACCGGGTGTGCAAGCCGTATCTAGATCAGTTTGTGATCGTCTTTATTGATGATATACTGATTTATTCAAAGAACAAGAAGGAACATGAGCAACACCTCAAGACAGTTTTGGAGCTTCTGAAAGAAGAACGACTCTATGCCAAATTCTCCAAGTGCGAATTTTGGCTAAGTGAAGTTCAGTTCTTGGGTCACGTGATTAACAGTAATGGTATTCACGTGGATCCTGCCAAGATTGAAGCAATCAAGAACTGGGATGTGCCTACAACACCAACAGAGATTCGATCATTCTTGGGATTGGCAGGTTATTACAGGAGATTCATTTCGAATTTCTCTAAGATAGCTTTACCTCTCACCAAGCTCACACAGAAGTCTGAACCTTTTGTGTGGACTCAGAAACAAGAAGAGGCATTCCAGATATTGAAACAAAGATTGTGCAATGCTCCAATCTTAACACTCCCAGAAGGCAATGATGACTTTGTAGTTTATTGTGATGCTTCCCATCAGGGACTCGGATGTGTTTTGATGCAACGAGACAAAGTCATTGCTTATGCCTCACGACAGCTGAAGATACACGAGAAGAATTACACGACACACGATCTTGAACTGGGAGCTGTTGTATTTGCATTAAAGATTTGGAGACACTACCTTTATGGTACTAAGTGCATTATCTTCACAGATCACAAGAGTTTACAGCACATATTTGATCAGAAGGAGCTTAACATGAGACAGAGACGTTGGGTGAGCTCCTGAACGATTACGATTGTGTGATCAAATACCATCCGGGCAAAGCAAATGTTGTTGCAGATGCTTTGAGCCGGAAGGAAAGAGTCAAACCCTTACGCGTTCGCGCCATGGGAATGACTATGCAAACAAGTTTGAGAGACCATATTTTACAAGCACAACAAGAGACCGTGGCAAGAGACAATCTGAAACGCGAGCTCGATTGTGGAGCCGAGAAACATTTCAAGACAAAACAAGATGGAGTTATCTATTATCTGGATCGTGTTTGGATTCCAGCAGTAGATGAACTTCGGACACTCATACTTGACGAGGCACACAAGACACGTTACTCAGTTCATCCTGGTGCCGATAAAATGTATCAAGATCTTAGGTCATTTTATTGGTGGCCGGGTATGAGGAAAGATGTTGCCACTTATGTTGGCAAATGCATCACATGTGCCAAGGTCAAAGCAGAACACCAGAAACCTTCGGGTTTGCTGGAACAACCGGAGATACCACAATGGAAGTGGGAACAAATAGCTATGGATTTCATTACCAAGCTACCCCGCACTTCCAGCGGATACGATTCTATTTGGGTCATCATTGATCGATTGACCAAGTCCGCACACTTCTTGCCGATCAGAGAGACGTACAAGATGGAGAAACTTGCAAGACTATACATTGATGAAATAGTAGTGAGGCACGGGGTGCCATTGTCTATTATTTCCGACCGGGACAGTCGATTTACTTCGCGGTTCTGGCAATCATTGCAACAATCCTTAGGGACAAGTGTTAACTTGAGCACTGCTTATCATCCACAAACGGATGGACAAAGCGAGCGCACCATTCAAACCCTAGAGGATATGTTGAGAACATGCATCCTTGACTTCGGTGGAAGTTGGGATACTCATTTACCACTCATTGAGTTCTCCTACAACAATAGCTACCACAGCAGTATTGGATGTGCTCCGTTTGAAGCACTCTATGGTAGAAAATGTCGGTCTCGAATTTGTTGGACCGAAGTGGGAGACAACAGAATCACTGGGCCCGAACTTATTCAGGAAACTACTGATAAGATTGCCCAGATACAACAACGATTACAAGCAACACGTAGCCGCCAAAAGAGTTACGCAGACAAACGGCGCAAGCCTTTGGAATTCGATGTGGGTGACCGAGTCATGTTGAAAGTGTCCCCATGGAAAGGCATAGTTCGGTTTGGGGCTAAAGGCAAACTAGCACCTCGGTATGTCGGACCGTTTCAAATTACTCAACGCATAGGTCCTGTGGCATACAGACTCCGACTCCCTGATGAACTCAGTGGAGTACACGATGTGTTTCATGTATCAAATCTCAAGAGGTGCTTAGCAGACGAAACACTGATCATACCTTTGGAAGAGATACAAATTGATGAACAATTACATTTCATTGAAGAACCTGTAGAGATTATGGAACGTGAAGTCAAGAGACTGAAACGAAGCCGTATCCCTATTGTAAAGGTTCGATGGAACTCCAAGCGTGGACCAGAATTTACCTGGGAACGCGAGGACAACATGAAAGCAAAGTATCCCCATCTGTTCGAGAATTGAAGCCCGACTTTGATGCTTAAATTTCGGGACGAAATTTCTTTAACAAGGGGAGACTGTAACAGCAAGTGCCAGATCGTCCGGCAAGTCCGTACGGTATGTGTACTTTCACCCTATACTATGTGTACATACGTGAGTTTAAACAGTACTTGTATTAACAGAATCCTAAATACAAGAAACCGTTGTACGTATTTTCGTATAA
The DNA here is from genome assembly GCA_009363875.1 of Mikania micrantha. Classification (NCBI taxonomy): domain Eukaryota; kingdom Viridiplantae; phylum Streptophyta; class Magnoliopsida; order Asterales; family Asteraceae; genus Mikania; species Mikania micrantha. The sequence continues at coordinate 24,164,848 of CM018693.1, read as the reverse complement.
ACTTAAATACATTAAGTACAACGTACATTTGAAACATTGGTTGTGTTTATTAAGTGAAAACTTAATTACAGTTAACACAACAAATCATGAGAAACAACGGTATTCAAACAATATTCAGAAACATATCGGTTGCGATCTGATGTCCACAGATGACAGGAATCAGATGACCGACAAGTCAGTACGAAAACAATGTGAAATCATGAAGTATAGTTGAGTCCGACAGTGAGGAAACACAATAAAAACGTAAATGCAGTGTTATTTCAGAATGACGAACTGACAGTGTGTTTGCGTGAGTGACGACTCACACAAACATATCTGTGAGTGTAGAATTCTAAAATAATGACTGAAAAGTAGAAAACAAAGGTCAGAAAGCAAAACCATCGTCGTATTTGTTCGGGTGACGATTCGAACGAATTACGCGCGAAGGTTACGCGATCTGACGAAACGAAAACGAAAACGCGTCACGAACGAAAATAATTTAATAAAATTAAAATAAATAACATTTTACAATTTTGAAACTCATCAAAATAATTAAATTAAATCTTTTTATTTAAAACATTTAAATTACGCGTAATTTTCCGGTTACGCAACGAATTAAAGAACCGAGCAACGAAAACGAACCCGAACACCCGCGGGGTATAAATACCCTTAAATGAGTTTATTTTCTCATTTTCACTCCATCTTCTTCCTCTCAAAAACCCTATTTCCGGAATCCACCTCCCACCACCATTTTCAAACTTCAAAAGCTTATAACTCACTCATTTCTTAACGAAATTGAGTGATTCTTTCGCCTGCACGAAGCCCTCGACAAGCTCTACATGAAAGTACAACGGATCTAAAGATTTGGCTACTGAATCGTGAGGTATAACGTGTGAAAGATCGCGAAAAATAGGGTTTTCTTCCTATTTGTTTGAACCTCACCTTTAACGGGTTAATCACCTCACCTCTTGAACCCTACATACTCTAAAACACCTACTGGTTGGATGTTACACTGGGTCCAGACCGCGGGTTCGAACTGCTACTGGTCGAAGGAAGAACTCAGACGGCCGAATGGCTCAAGGCCATGGCCGAATGAGCCTTAGTTGCTGCCACCTTCATTCGACCGGTGCACCTATTCGCCACTACCTATTCGACCAACCTTGCTTCATTCGGTCACCTCAGCCTCAACTGGTCCAGAGTCATTCGACAGAAACCCAGCCATTCGCTCCTACCCATGCTCAATCGGCCATGACTCATTCGTGGGCTTTGGTTCGGCAAACACCATCTCCATTCGACCCCTAACCTCCGAATGAATCTTATTCGCCAGCCACTCCTGCCATTCGCCAACTACACAACCACCTTCGGCCATCTTCACTCATTCGGCAGTCATCTCAGCCACCTTATCTCAGTTGGTCCTCTTGAGTCGACTGAATCAGAAACATCATATTCCTTGACTTGGGCCAGAACATCCTTCAGCCCAGTTCTTCAGCCCACATCATTGTTGTGATCCAGACATTTTGTTTTGGCCCAACAACACCTCATTTAGCCTAGTCCAGCAGTGGCCCAATTAAATCAGTTCGGCCCAAATTGGTTCAAGCCCATTAGTGGTCCACCATGTTCAATCAGCCCAGAAACCATGTGTAAACCCTCGGACCAGAGTTACTGGTTGGGCCCAGAAATCCTGTTTTGGCCCACAACTACTTATTCAGCCCATCGAAGTGGCCTGCCCACATACAATTGGCCTAAGGCCCACTGTTTTGGCCCAACTCCTCTTCTCAGGCCCAATTTGATTTAGTATGTCCACTTGATTATTTTGGCCATTGTTACTACCTTGACCCAAATTCCAGTTACACATTTGGCCATATACTTGGCATGTGCATTACACAATTGGATCACATCTAGAATGGATTAGGCCACCATTAGGCCCACATCACCCCTCGAGGCCCAATACCTTTACAACTGATCCATTGACTATTGGAAGGCCCAACAAGAAGTGAAGGGCCCAAGGCCCAAGGTTTAGGGCTCAAGGCCCACTACCTTTGGTCCAAGGCCACCATTTTGGCCAAAAGCCCAAATTTAAGGCCCATTATTGTTTCAGCCATTCTAATCCAGGCCCAACTTGGCCCATGAACTCCTTTGACAAAGGCCCGAGACAAAACTCATGGGGCCCATCAAAATCTACCCGAGGCCCACAGGAAACCGATTCAAGGCCCATTTTGAGGCCTTTGTCCTCACTTTTGGAGCCATTTTGTCATTTACTTGGTCAACAACCCATTTATGGCCCAATTTCAATTCCAACAGCCTTGTATGACCCTAGGGCCCAACAAATGACCTAGAGGCCCAACATAGGACTTGGTCACATAGTTCGGTCTACACATCACTTCAAACCTTCGGGTTTAACATATTTCATAAGATCAAAGTGTACAATTACAAGAATGAGTCAAGTCAAAGATTTCAAGATAATAACTTATAAGGTTTTTAACTTAAAACCTACATAAGAGACCGAACGGTGATTATGACCAAGTCTTACGCGCGAAAGCCAACTTAGGGCTAACACCTACACATATACACACACAAAAGCCTATTAAGCTTATACTTACAAATTACAACAAATCAATACAGGATTGTGAACACAACGAATACAAACGAGAGCGCGTGCATTCTCATATAGGTCAAGTCAAACCCCACTATTACAAGGTGAGTTCATATGCCCCTTTTCTTCAATCTTAACAGATTTTAAACTCTCGGGGCTGAGAAACATGCTTTACTTTTATTTATTTAAAAGTTTTGCTTACATATTGTTAATACTTTGATTATTTGATATTAAATTGCTTATTATCATAAATCATTGTATGCGTGCTTGTTTGAATTCAAGAATACAGGAAAGATAAGATGATGATGATATTTTTAATATCATAACTCATCGATACAATAGAATAACTTAGTAGTAAGTTAACTCTTACAACACTTAGTTATTCTTACAAGAAATGACATTGTAACAACTACAAGGGAACATGATGACATGATTACAAGAGCAAAACACAAGAATGATATAAAGATAATATATCTTTATTACATCATTCAATACGAGAGTTAAATAAGTGTAATAAGACTAGATCTTATAATACTTAACCTTACAACTCAACACATATTACAAGAAGAACAAGGAACATGGAATGATAATCATGATAACGTAATTTCATGATAACAACATCATTCACTCAATTAATTAACATAACCTAATAAGACTGGTTCTTATTTAACTTTGTTAATATCACTGAGAACATATGACAATGAGAACAAGAGTTCAAGTGAATACAATTACAATTAGTTACATTTGACCTGTTTGCATTATATCACTTCAATCATGTGCCAATTTGTTCAAGTGATCATGTAAGTCCCTTTAATTCGCTGACCAGTTAGTTTGACGTGACTAAACCGACGATAGCATAGTGGTACCATAGGTTTGACAAACCTCTAGCTTGTAGGGCTAGTATGTTGATCGTAACAATTCATTGGCCGGTAACGTATGACCGGTGACAGGGCGACCTCAAGTCAGGTTCTGGTAAGCGACACATGGTGATATTAATCTACAGTGATAAGTAATTAATCCAACGAGAACCCTATTGACTAGTAGGTTGAGAAGGTGATCTGCTCTCATGTGACACTACTAGTAATAGATTTCGTTGAGGACAATAGACATGCAAAGTGGTAGAGATAAATCAGATGCATTGAAATCTGATTACGTGAGGATTTCAATGGATTCCTTTTAGGCTCTATGCACTATGGTTCAAGAACAAGTTGCAAGGGGTTAACTCACACTCTTAATATTTAATAGAGTATCATCAGTTAACCCACTTCAAGTATAGAATAATACAAGGACAAGATTATATTAATCTAAAATTCCTTAGTACATCGAGGGTTATCAATACTTCGGTTTGATAATTAAACCCCATACAATATATTATTCTATCATCAATACAATAACTGAATACATCTCAAGTGCGATGAAAAAACGGGGAAATGGATATCTTTAGTTGTATCGCAAGTGGTGTGGAACTTGACTGAGTATGTGGTGGGATAGCGTCTGGGCTTGACCCTTTCAGGATTCCCTATATATAAGCATACTTGATCAGGTGATACACTACTTGTACATATAACTAAGGAGAGGCCATTGGGTGGTACAGATGAAACAAGTATTACAAGTAACAAGTATGACATTGTGGATGTGTGCATGATCAATTCAATGGTTTTCAACTTACTTACTTATGAACTCACCAACCTAGTGTTGACCTTGTTTAAATGCATGTTTTCTCAGGTGACAGACAGGTGTAGGTACATATGTGCAAGTGATAAGCTAGTGGACTCTTAGAAGACCTAGTTTACTTTTGACTGCATACTTTTGATATGACAAAAACAGTGAATCACTTTGGTATATCTTGTACAGTTCAAGATATAAACTCATTGATTCTTTTTGATTAGATTTATTTAGTTAAATTATGATGTACAATGTAATTTAACTTTGTAATTCTATTTCATGTCATGATTAGCATTTCTCATTTATATCTCATGTGCTATGTAAACAATCTGATCATTTGATTATCACTCCAAGATATCGCGCCCCGGGAACCTTCCGCCCGACGGGAAAACCCGATCCGTTCCCGCCGGCCCGGGGTGTGACAAATAGAAACATCACCAAATTCATCAACAATTAATTCATTTCCAAACAATATTATTAAGGTATAGAAGTACGGTTGGAAGCACATGTAAATCTGGAAACATAATGTTAATGCATTCTTATTCTTGTATCTAACATAAAAAACTGGGATTTTAGACTCAAAAGTTGCCTAGAATACCAATTTGATTACCTTAAGCTAAATAATCATAATCATATGTTCTGAAATTGATTATCCAATAATAATCAAATAGAAAGGAAACAACATTGTTCATTGGGTTCAGATAGACATGGAATCCATCCGGCTAAAAGTCCATCTTTCTGAAACCCTAAACTTTATGAAGAAACCAATGAAACCCAACAATTGTAATTCTTCTTTTTAAAACCCTCACTTACGAATCAGATTGTTAGATCAGAAGGTTAAATCCTTCATTGAATTGAATTCAAAGTACATTGCTTGTGATTAGGTCTTCAATTAAAGTTCAAATCCCTAGGGTTTGATTTAGACATATGCTTCCCAATATCAAATTCAATAAAATAGAATATATGCAAACACAAACATAGAAATTGATCGAAGTTGTGTGTACCTGATGGAACCCGGTGCCAAGAAGAGGTAGAAACCGTAGGTCATAATAAAGCAAAACCACGTACACGAAATAGAAGCAGACGGGAGGGCGATTGTCGGTAGGCCAAATGATCGGCGACCCCAACCAACGGTGATGATTGGCGACCCAATCAACGGAGGTTGCCGTCCGAAGATCGACCGGAGATGAACGACGGCGTTTAGAAATCGGAAATTAGGGTTCATGGATGGAGGGGCTATGGTGATGATGTGGTCGATTGCAGATCGATGAAGGTATGTGGTGGTGTTGTACGTCGATGGCAGGAAAGAAAAAGATCGACGGAGGCGCTGTGTTGGTGGTGTTCGTCACTGTGGTGGTGCGGAGGGCTGTTCATCGATGGTAGAGAAGAGAAGATCGATGGTGGTGTTCTTCTATGGCAGAGAATGAAAGAGAGATGGTGTCTGGTTGATGGTGATGGCGGAAGATGATATATATAATGTGGATGTATATACACTGCATAATTTAGTTGTACCTCTTGCAGTAATATGTGTTAAAAATGAACAATAATAATGTGAGGGGAGGAAATTTTGATGACTAATATATATAATAATTGTAAAGAACGAATTGCAACTTATAATTAGAAACTCAATTAATGACTAATGTGACCCAATTAAAAAACATTAACAATACCCCTAGATTTATAACACATGTTATTTATATAATTTAAATTTATATATATATTAAGGTTTGACTAAAAAGTCTTAAAACCATAAAAAGTGTGAGAAGTAATCTAAGCCATACACGTGTATTTTCCAATGTTTACAAGATATGGGTATTAGCGTAACTTGTTGTCATTGTTGTTAGCGGTTATTTTGGGAAAATACCATGATTCTCGCTAAAAAAAATTTTAAGATCCATATCAATTATCGATTACAAGAAGAAATCACATATTGTAATTGATTTATATGATTCTAATTTCATCTGGCGAATAATCGTTTAGTTTTTTTGGGGGTAACGACGTGATGGAATCGAACACAGAAAATACGCAAGGTTATGGTGTTTTTCAGATTGTATGGTGTTATTTCGTATGTTGTATGCTCTGTTTTTTGATATTATGGTGTTTTTCAAATTGTATGATGTTTTTCAGATTGTATGGTGTTTTTCAGATTGTATGGTGTTTTTCAGATTGTATGGTGTTTTTCAGATTGTATGGTGTTATTTCGTATGTTGTATGCTCTGTTTTTTGATATTATGGTGTTTTTCAAATTGTATGATGTTTTTTCAGATTGTATTGTGTTTTTTGGATTGTATGGTGTTTTTGAATCCAAGTATTACAACTTATTTTGAATCCAAAAGCCCTAATCACCATGATATTTTAAATTTTTGTGGTGTCTTTTTTTTTAAAATAATGCTATGTTTTTTTTTTTTGATTTTATACGCATGTATGGTGTTTTAATGGTGGTTATATACGTAATTTAGAGTTTATGGTGTTTTTCAGATTATATATTTGTTCAGATAAAGTCTTTTATAAAATAAGTCAAATATTTTGTATTTCAAATAATTTTATGTGCTACGGTGTTTAACGTGAATTGATAAGTCTAAAACGCCATAAAATTTAACGAATGTTCAAAACACCAATAATCTCACAACTAAAATTTAACGAAGTTCAAAACACCATAAAATATAAAACGCCATAAAATTTAACAGATGTTCAACACCATATATCGGGATAGATCAATAAGAAATACATTATAACACCATAACTTTACAAAAAAACACCACAAACAAAAAAAACATCATACAACTATGAAGGTTGCGATTTCTGTTTCATTTTCAAAAAACACCAAATTACGTTTATGCCCATCCTGCGACTTTCAAACACCATACTAATTACAAAATTGTCACCGCGCAATTCTGACCTTAAAACACCACAGATCTACGTTCAGGATTGCTTCTCACGATTTTTATCATTTTTAAAATATCCCTCCCATACACACACACATGTTATTTATATAATTTAAATATATATATACTTTTTACTTGAACCTAAACCTGTATATATATATATATATATATATATCTCGTATAAATAGATATAGATATAAATTAAAAAAATATATTATGTTATGTTATGTTATGTTATGTTATGTTATGTTATGTTATGTTATGTTATGTATATAAAAATATAATTGAAAACATAAAAAGTAATTACAAAAATATATAAATAAAATTATCAAATAAGAAACAAGTCTAAGCTAAATCTTTTAGTTTAAAGCTCAAACAAGCATAGTCATGCCAAACAATTGATTTTTTTAATCAAAATAAGTTATTCTTAGATGAGTTAGCCTTCAAACTAAGCTTTACGCATCACCCTCAAGCTGGCTTGCGAATAATTCGGATTCCGTTGAATTTGCATTTTTTGGCAACCCTTGCTCGAGTTCGGTTGATTATAAAACGAGCCGGGTTGGCTCGAATCATTTAGAGGGTTTTTTCAAGTGAGCCTATGATCTTATTGAAAAAATATAGTGTTCCCCCAAAGTTGCAACAGTTTCCAATCTTTTTATTATTAACGGACGTTAAAAACAATGTGAAGTAACGTAAAAAGACTTTGGTGAAACATAACCTTAACCAAATGACTCACATAGTCACATGGATAGGTTTCGAAGAGTGTTTACAACGAATTTGACTGTGTGCTCAACAACAATTTAGGATTAGAATAAAAGAAATCTGGTCCAAGACTCCATGTTAACGGGTCTCAACAACATGTCTTAACGGGTTTGAACATATCTTAATGGGTTTTTACATGTTTAGATACGAAAATAAACAAGTCTTAGCGTGTCGACTTGTTTTAGACACGAAACATGATAAGGGTAAACATGAAACATGTTAAAGTCGTGTTGTGTTAACGTGTTTGTGTTCGAAATTGTAAGCCCTACCAAAGGACTTCTAACCTAGTGGTTACCACTTGACTTTCCTGTAGAAGTCTTGTGTTTGAATTCGGGCCCAGTGGCGGAGCTTGGAAAAAATGTTCAGGGGGCAAAATTTATAGGTTAAATTTTATTTTTTCTCTATGTTTTGGGCTAAAAATTCGGGTCGACAAATGTGAATTCGGGACGGGTCTAACAATTTAAATTTAAAATATCAAATATTTGTTCCACTCAAAAAAATAAATATGTTTGTATCAAACAAGATATAAAATGTTTAAGACAAAAAGGTGAGTACCCGGAAGAAGAATCACAATTCAGTGCGACGACCTTTAAGCTCTTTGAACTCGTTGATTATACACTTCGAATCAAACTTCTCGACGATTTCCTTTTCTATGTAAATCAACAAGGAATCTGATAGATACTCATTTGACATCTTATTGCGAAAACGATTTTTGAATATTTTCATGGCTGAAAATCCCTCCCTATTTGCCTAATTCCCTGCTATTCGACTTAATTGAAAATGGGGTTTTACCTTTTTGTTTTGACTTTGAACGTTTAAACACTGAAAATAGTTAAGGGCCCATTTTAATTTTTCAGGCCCACCACCTAAAACAAGTTTAAAGTTTAAACGTAAGATCGGAAAAAAAATGAGATAACAATCGACACTGTGAACCCTTAAATGTTTCAACTTTATTATTTTTTAAAATCCAAGGGGGGCCCTAGGAATTTTAGTAAGAAAAACCGAAGGGGCCAGGGCTCAATACCTATAAAATTTTCGGACCGAAAACTACTATATCGGGGCTTCTGACCAGAAAATGGGAGGGACCGGGGCACCCCAGGGCCCCTATTATCCTCCGCCCCTGTTCGAGCCAATACATATTTGTTGAGACAAAGTTAGAGAGTTTACCCAGTTGTGGTGTTCCTTATAGAGTGGACTCGAGCGTCTCATATACCGTCAAATCCAAGTAGTCATTTGAAATCTTGTCTTAGGTGTTTGCGTTCCAAACTTAAAAAAAATAATAATAGGTTTGTAATTTAATTTATTAGCAATTTACATTATACTTAATTTTAGTTTATGTTTGAAAAATAATTAATTGTTATGTATTATTAATTAATAAATAGTATATCTGTATAAAACCAAGAAAATGAATATAACAGAAAATATTTAATTAATATCTTTTAAATTAGCCTAACTAACTAACTTTCTTATGTCGTCAACTGAATAAAAAAAAAAATTATCGTTATATCTTAACTATCCGCTATTCCGCTCGGGACTTCACCACAAAGGTCAAAGGCACAAACCAAATTTCAAAATGGGCTCCCTCCTGCTCATTGGACCCTTGGCCCGATTAGAAGTGAATTTGAATCCCTGATGGCTGATTCTAGGGATTTTAAGTTCTTTGCTATTAATTTAAGTTTTTTTAACCCTTGAGTTTTATGTTTTTATAATTTTATCTCATTTTCATATATCAGGTAAAAATCATGCGGGTGGTGGGTTGGATTTAATTGCAAAGCCCTTCAATGCTAAAGCTAATAAACTACCATTAAATTCTAAGGATTCGAACCCAAACTAAGACGAGCCAACGTTAAAAAAAGTCGTTAGGAAATCACGTGAATCTCATAAGCATCGACGTTTATATACTATTTTAAGCAATAATCTACGTATAGTAGTCTATATATGGTTACACATAGTCTAACTTGGCATTTCATACTTTAGGCATCATTGGCAGTTGGCATTAAACAACGGCATTAAATTTGAGTCATTTTACTGGGCCTAGGGCCAGTGTCTCTTGCTGGGCCTAAATAGTCTCAGGTGGCAAGATCAAGTTTTAAACTTTTAATCACATTTCTTGATGATAAGGTTATAAGCCCATATGTCGTTTTCGGTTTTAAATAGCGGACCATTCTCTGAAATAATTAAAGAACCAATCATATCTCATTTATTGGCAATTGCATGACAATGATTGATTTTTTTTTGAACAGCAATAATATCTTACTCCTACTCCTAAATTACACCAATATTCCCTTGCTTGGATTTGAACCTAAGACCTCCTTTTTAAGAGGCATTGCCTCTACCAAGTGGGCTAGTCCCACATTGGCGATTGATTTGTTTAATCCTGGTTTGTAATTTAATATTAAAAAAAAAGAAAAAGAAAAAAAAAGAGCTATTCATGATACCTAATCATTTAGAAAATGCTTCCGTTCACACAGACAGCTTTTATACTTTGACATTTCTACTTCAGAAAATTAGTTTGCAATTTATTTAAGTTAAATTGAAGTTTATTGTTTAGCTGTATTCCACATTCTCTCCAAACTTATGTTGAAAAAAAGCCTGATTTGTGAAAATAAATAAAATTGATAGATAGATGTCATATCTTATATGCATCTTAAATATTAAATTTGACGAATTATTAATTTGATATTTTTTTCTAGCTTTTGTTGATGATGATAGGTAAATAATTTATACCGAATAGTTTGCTTAATTTAATAATTTATGATAATTATTTGTATCATGTGATAACGTATTTATCTGGTTTATTTGAAACTCAACCCGAATAAAAAATAAGCTTAAACGATACAAAATATATCAAATAACCCAAATAACGTGACTTGCATTTCTGAATAAACTGGTTTTACTCAACTTATTAGGGTACAATTCAGATATTTGATCAAAAAATAATAATTTTTGTATATTCAACATATGATGTGAATAAAAAAAATTGACTATCCGACTCCAGTGAAAATTTTTAAACCCCTGTTGTATTTGTATATTTTAAATGTAATTTACAATTATGCCCACAAATGAAATATTTTAATATTTGGATGAAAGACAATAAGGTTCAAGTGTTACCAAAATTTTCGTTGTGTGATTAGTTGTGTCCTGTTCTTAGGAGTTCAAATTTATCATCATTGTAATTCACATGTAACTATAATCATGAAAACTTAAATTTTAGTATAGTTTTATATTTTATTTGACTCGCCTTGTTTAATATTAATCATGTTTTGGCTTGGATCGAAAACAATTTTTTAAGGGACCGGTTATTCAAACATCTCTTTTTTTTTTTTTTTTTTAACACCCTCACCGACCCTATACGCCTCGTATAACACGGCGTATAGCCTTGCGTATAGGTCTATACTCCTCGTATAAAGTTACAATCATTGGCACTGACAACAAATGATTGGTCACGTATAGAGCAATGTATAAGACCCATTAGACCTATTACACGTGTATAGGTCTATATATCTCGTATATGAGTTCAATAATTGATACTGACAAATTTAACACCCAATGATTGCCTCTTATACAACTCGTATAGACCTATACGAAGCGTATAAGACTACCCGCAATGCATAAGCATGCATTACTACATTGCATCATAGTCATTACTGCCACATCAGCTTTTGACACATAATTCCTACATGTATTCTCTCTTCTTCTTTTAACTCCAACATATATTTCTCACATGCATTCTCTCTCTTCCACATCACAATTTTATTTTATATATATTTATAGTGATTTTGAAAAATGGGGCCCACATTAACTCCAAGTGCACTCATTGAAATGCAACTGCCTAGTCAGCACACTCTAATGCATCCTTCTAAAGTGTCATCTCCACGTGGACCAAATCCACCCTCCCAAAATACGCATTGGAGGGAGCCTGAGGGGTATGGATCGCAGGATGGATGTGCCAATAACAGAAGCTTTTTTAATTCCTTCAATGATTTCACGTCATACATTTAAATCTTCAAAGCATAATTAAAACAAAAAACAAAAAGAAAAGGTGAACTTGAATATTTCAATGAACGAAAATATATTTATATATATTTGAAAACAACCATAAGAAATCATCAACTTGTCTTTTGATAAAACATAAAGTTATGTAGTTGACACCCGTGGAAAGGTTGTTGCTGGAATCTTTATGTCACTTTTATCAATCTCAAAAGATAAATTCCACGCATTGTCCCCATAATATCATAATAATTTATAAATTAAACCTTGTATAAGAAATATTTTATATTAAAATATAAAATTTTAACTACACGATACAAAAAAGACAATATATATAAAACCACACAACTTACCTAACTCACCCTTACAGTCATAACTTATCGTCATTCTTTTACTGTCATAGGGTTCATTTACTTTAATTCCAACTTAATTTTTACAAAGAGAAACGTTGTTTGCACCCTCTTTCTCGATTATTATATCAGTAAACAAGTAAGGTTTGACTTCTTCTAACATTTTTACGACCATCCTCATCGAGGGTCTCAACGCGGGTAACTTCATTGTGCAATGAACCGCGATGCTCAACATCTTAACTGCATCTTCCTTGGCATCTTTTGAAATGTTTGGGTCCACCAACGATACCATGTCTTCCTTCGTCCTCATTTCATTTTGGACCCAATAAACTATGTCCTTGTTTTCTCCAAACTCGGGCTCCACAGGCTTTTTCCCGGTTACTAGCTCCATCAGAACAACCCCGAAACTATAAATGTCACTTTTCTCTGTTACTTTATACGTGTATCCGTATTCTGTAAATAGTTAAATAAATGTTAGAATAAATCGATTGGTATATACAAAGAAATAACATAAACGTTGTAAAAACTTACCAGGAGCAATGTAACCATGTGTTCCGGCAATGATGTGGGTCGAGTTCATGGCCTTTCCACTTTGTACAATCTTTGCCAACCCAAAATCAGCTAATTTTGGTTTCATCTCCTCGTCTAACAGAATATTGCTTGATTTCACATCTCTATGTAGCACTGGTCTCTCACACCCATGATGCAGGTACTCTAGCCCCATTGCGGCCCCTATCGCGATCTCATACCGAACATCCCAGTCCATCTTGATCTTTTTATTCGTGTGCAGTCGATCCCACAAGCTTCCATTTGGCATGTACTCGTAAACAAGCAAATTCGAGTCCTCACTCGAAATGCAACAATACAATTTGACCACATTCATGTGGCGTAGCGAGCTCAAAGCCGCCACCTCGGCCTCATACTCCGGCCATCGGGCTCTTTCTTTCGGTAAGATTGCAGCACTGCTCCGGCTACTCCTCCAACTGCCGGAATCGGGCTCGGACTTCCACATGTGTTTAACGGCCAACTGCTCCCCACATTTGAGATCGACCTTATAAACGTTCCCAGAACCGCCTTTCCCGATTAAGTTCTCTTGTGTTAGAGATCTTAGTATTTCATCTTCACTAAACTTCAAAACGTGAAACTGTTTCACATCCCACGAACCACCGCGATTGATCGGGCATTTACGATCGATTTTACGCAGCTTTATGATGAGAATATACGCCAACGACAACATCAACACCAGCACACCCGCTATGAAGCAATACACTGCGACTTTTATCAGACCCGACTTGTGAGAAGCCTGCGAGCATTCGCGAAGATCTTTACTTCCATCAGCACATAACCCAGGATTTCCCGCGAAGCTGCCATTATAAGCCACCATCAACAGAAGTTGCGGCACACGCCCAACTAAGTTGTTGTCAGATAAGTCAATAAGGGTTAACTTCAATGAAGATAGACTCGCGGGAATGGCTCCTGTTAGCTTGTTACCCGATAGGTTTAACGAGTTCAAGCTCGCCAGCGAACCCAAACTTGCGGGAATTTGACCCGATAACGAGTTTCCGGCTAGGTTTATTTCATTAAGAGAGACGCACGAGCCTAATGACTCAGGAATAGCACCAGAAAACATGTTATCTTGCAAGTGAACATTACTTAGCTTCTTCAAGCCACCAATACTTGACGGGATTTCACCGGAGAACTGATTCCCGGTCAGCTCGATTTCCACCAGAGTCGAAACATTCGATATTTCCGTTGGTAATTCACCCGAAAACCGATTGTTAGCTAGAAAAAGCTGTGTTAGTGACTTGGCTTCACCGATGCTAGCCGGCACTTGACCCTCAAACTGATTCATTTCAAGATCAATCATGCTTACATTGGGCAAACTCCAAATTCCATCGGGAATTTGTCCCGAAAGAGAGTTATTGCTCACTCTCAACCGAATCAACGACGAGCAGCCGGCGTAGTTTTCCGGCAACCCACCGGTGAACTTATTCTGAAGCATCAGAAGTTTTTGCAGTGTCCCCATTTTGCACATATCAGGCGGAATCGAACCTGTCAAGTAGTTCTCTGATACATCAATGTATTCGAATTCAGCCCATGACCCGATTTTCGCCGGAAGTTCTCCTGTGAACTGGTTTTTATAGATTGAAAACTGTTTTAGAAACTTAAAGTCTCCGAATTCTTGAGGAATTTCACCTGAAAAACTATTTTCAAACAACTGTAACGATTCCAATTGAGTCAAGAATTTTAACACCGACACATCACCATGAAGATTGTTGGTGGATACATCGAACTGTGAAAGATTTAATAGATTCGATAGCCCGACCGGAAGAATTCCGGTAAGTTTATTGTCGTAGAGCTCAAGCATCTGAAGCTTTGTGAGCTTTGTAATTCCGGCAGGGATTTCTCCGGTCAGATTGTTATCGGAGAGTTGAAGACTCTTTAAAGAAGTTAGATCTCCGATTGCTTCCGGTATTCTCCCTTCAATCGTACAATTTGAAAGATAAACAGAATCCAGATTGTAAAGTTTCAAAATTTCCGACGGAAAGGGACTTTTATCGAACGTGTTGTCTCCTAAACTCAAGAACGTGAGTCCGGTGAGATTTCCGATCGATTTCCATGGAAATGGACCCGAAAACCCACTGAGATTCAAACTCAAGAATTTAAGCTGGGTTAACGGAGACAAATCCGGCACTTCACCGGAGAAGAAATTCATCCCCAAATCAAGATACTGCAAATTGGTGCAATTCGATAAATGACTGCTTACACTCCCGTAAAAAAGATTTGATCCAAGGGACATTTTCTCAAGTGATTTCAGGGAACAGAGTGAATCAAAATCAAGAGTTCCGGCAAGTTGTTGGTTAGAAAGATTGATTTCTTTGACCTCCTCATCGGAGTTGCAGACAATTCCGGTGAAGTTGCAGGCATGTGTTTCTTCATTCCAAGTGTTTAAAACTTGGGTTTTTGAATTTGTTAGAATGGATTTGAATTTCAGAAGAAACTGACGTTCGTCGGACTGTGAAGATGAGTGGATTATGAAGAATAAAAGGGTAAACACGAAGAGGGTAGAACGGAGATGACCGGAAAAAGAATCCGACGACATGTCGGCCGGAAGGAAGAGGAGGGAGTGTTAATATTTTTATATATTGGGGTCAAAATCCGGTTGCTGGATGCAATGGGAACGGGGAAGGATTACTATCGACCAGAAGTTTCGCAGTTACATGTTTGAAACATGTCAACAAGAAGCGCAGGAAGTTATACTCCTCTTTGTTTGTCATTTACCAAAAAGTTTAAATAAACAATGTTCTTATGATAACCATTAAATAACTATTTTTTTTGAACGGTATTTGTGAACCACTGATTTTCAGGCAACGTCATCAAGGTCTAGTTACCATGACCTTCGTTGAGACCCCTATTTCGGTTTAAAAGATATTTGAACCCATGATCTTTCATTTGAAAAGCCAAGGGGTACCGTTAGGACAAAGCCTCTTTGGTAAATAACTATTTTTTTAAACTATTAATTTGGATCACTGACGGAACATTATAATATCAACGTGACACAAGTGGTATCACTCAATCTTATCCACCGTCTAGTGGGGCCTTAAAACAAGTGCGAGAGGTGTGACCGCACATGTTCTATTTTTTTTAGGGGAGACTACTTTTTTAAAAAAATTATATATATTAATTTATTTTACAACAAACACATATAATTTACATTCCAATTTTTTAAATATATCTAACACAGTTACAATTTTTATAAAAGATAAAAGAGAAACTTTTTCTTAAACATTTAATTCAATAACTCATTATAATTTAAAATTTAGGTTAAAAAAACAAATTAACTCACTTTATAGTTAGTTACAAACTAATTACCACACACGAACACATAGGGGCACATTTCTAGCATTCGCACAGGGCACCTAATCTCTCAGAGACGGCCTTGTCACCGTCAAATCAAGAGGATTCTTAGACCATCTGTAATACTTACCCCACTGAAATTTCACCCCTGTAACAACCAGTTTTAATAATCAAATATGTTTGAAATAATCGTTAATAGAACGATCGTGATTGTTACAATTTGAAAATACGCGATAAATGATGAACGTGGGATGAAAACCGTGCGTGAAACGGAGTTCCGGATTCTCCGAAATCGCAAAACGAAGAAAATACAAAAATATCAAAGTCAAAGGAGCCCGACGGTACGCGGTACGCCTAGCCCCAAGAGCCCACGTTAGGCGGTACGCGCGGATGGAAAAGAAAGATCTGAAATTTTCGTCTCGCGCGGTACGCCCGAGGCCAGACGTCTACACTAGGCGGTACGCGCCGGTAGGAAAAAATATCTGGGAACCTAAGTCTTGCGCGGTACGCCTGATACCAAACGCCCACGCGGGGCGGTGCGCCTGGCGCGAGGCGGTTTGGCAGATTTGTATTTTTATCAGAATGCTTCAAGAAAAAATTTATGGTTATTATCTCGAACTTTCAACATCGACAGACAAAATTTTGAGCATCCAAACTCATAGTTGGAGCTTTCTAAACCCACGGATCGCACCAGGAAACATACCTGCAACATCTGATCATTGTTTTGCAACTGAACATTTATGGAGGGTGAATGGAATGAGTCTAATAAGCTTTAATTGGTTGATTTTGATTATATGTATATGCTTATATTCTTAGAATTAGATAATGTTGCGTTTCGGTTGTGTTTCAGGTTAAAAAGCTAAGAACCGGAGCATATGACGATAAATGAAGTCAAGGAAAGAAGGATTGGTGATTACAAGATGATAGAGAATGGAAAAACGAAGATTTTGGTCCAAACGGGAGGTAAAACGGAGTCCGAATGAAGAAATAAAAGCCAAAACAAGTTTAACACGAAAACCGGGTAAGGGGCGTACCCCTATGGCTCAGCAGTACCCCCCTACGGTGCTGAAATTAGAAGTTAACAGAAATATGGTACCGTACTCCTACGGCTTAGGCGTAGGGGGGTACTGCCACCCAAAAAATTTTGGTTTTTTAATTATTTCGATCTAGGTTTTGGGGCATCTATCATTCAGCCTCCAAGGACCTACATGTGACACCTCGTAAATTCCAGGTCAGCATTTATTTTATTTTAATAATGATGTGTATTATTGTGACACCCCGTATTTTCCAGGTCAGCTTTATATTTATTTAAATGTTTATTTAAATACTTTATGTACACGTGACACTAGAATTAGATTAATTTAGTGTGACACGTGGCACGACAGTACAAACACCGACACATGACTAGATAATTCGTGGAATTATCGGCAAACAGCACACACGTGTCAAAACACACGAACGTTGGTGAACGTCGAACACAATTGTGTAGCACAACACTCGAAACCTCACGAAACACTCACACATTGAACTTGGAAGTTCAATCGAGGCCAAACGATAGTTCGTAAATGTGAAAACGGTGACGGACGGATCAAACCCATTAAGATAGGCTTATTGGGCTCTCCAGGGGTCCATCGCGGTACGCGATGGCCCAACAAGGAGCAGTGTCGCGATACGCGACAGACATCGCGGGGAGTTGACTCCCGAAATCCGCCGCGGTACGCGAAGATTATTTGAAAGTCCCATCGCGGTACGCGAAGCCGCCCAGTCGACAAAATCTTTATAAATCCAAGAATATTATGGCTAGCCTACACCTTACAATCATTTTACTCAGTCTCTCACGCCATATCTCGACCATCTTCTTCTTCTTCCCTGCAAAACTCACTGAATCCACCATTAGAGGCCGTTTTTGAAGCTTAGAGTTGGAGGTTGAAGCTTGGAATCCATATAGAAGCTCGCACACCATCATTCTCACCTAGCACTCGTCGAAACCCACGAACCAGGAGGACAAGGAGGCTGCTACTTATCATCTCAGTACTTCCAGAAGCTTTGGAAGGTAGCTCATCACTCCTTGTAGCTTAAAAATGCTTCTACACCCACATGCATGTGTTAAACCCCACATGCAAGCTCATAGCAAGCACATGCACGAATTTATTTTCTGGGTTTGTTGATTTCACTATGTTTCTTGATGATCTAAAGTGGTTTAGTAACATATTGTGATGATCTATGTTGATGGGTGCATGTCTTGTTGCTTAAAATGATGATTTATGATGATATAGATGCATGCATGTATAATCCATGGTTATTGGAATGATCTTGAGTATGTTAATATGTTTTATGATGATATTAGAAGTATTACTCATGGCTAGATTTGATTTAAATGGTTAAAAGGTTGATTTTTGACATACTTTCTATTATTAGTAACTTTTTTTTTTTGAAAAATGGTGTTATGGATGAAATGGAGCACATGCATGTATATGGAATTGTTATTTGGATGATATTAAGATGAATAGGATATTTGAAATGTGACCTTATAATGTTTATGGTCATTTTTTAGCAATATTACTATTTATAGTAACTTTTAGGAACCAAGAATTGTTGAGTAATGATTTAGACCATGATAGTATGTTTACATGATGTTGAATGATTTATTAGGATGATTTGTGATATAAAAATGGAATGGAATGTTTTAAAATAGTCATTTGTATGAATTTTGGCAAAGTTTCTAAAAATGGAAACTTTATTGTGAGAAATCTTGGCTTATGGATATTTAGTATAAATTGAGCATGCTAAATGGTCTAATATGTTATGACATGATGATTAGATGCTAAGATAGATGGTTTCCGATGTCACGTTTGCTAAAAATGGAAACTTTCCATTTTAGGAAACTTTTATGTGCAAACATGCTATAAACGGCTTATATGACTTTATATGATGATGTGTTATGTGTTAATATGATCATGTAGGACTAATAAGCATGCTAGAACTTTAAAACCGTTATGCTTTGTGAACTTTCCAAAAATGGAAACTTACTATAAATAATAAGTTGTCCATAGACGCGACTTGCGCGTTTTGCACACGACGAGCACCTACACATTTGCTACACGATTCACAAACCGTCACACGGTTCACCAACGGGTCGTTGACTTGACACGGTCAACTTTGGTCAACTCTAGTCAAACACAGTCATTGTGGACCAACACAGTCAAACACGGTCATTGTGGACCGACACGGACAAACATGAACAACCAAGGGTTGTTGGATACAAACACGAGCACTAACACAAACACTAGCACGGTCACTTACACGAACTCACGTACGGTGTACGATATAGGTTGCCGGTGACCGACACGTGCTACTACATCAGGAGCTTACGCTTAATTTGCATTTTCATCACTAAGGTGAGTTTACGGCCCCTCTTTACTCTTTTTCAAACGCTTTTAAATAGGGGGAGAATACTAGTTACATCGAGTCAAACATTTATTACTGTACAAACTCATTTGGTGTATGCTGGTTTATTGGACAAACATTAAGTGTTGAACTCGTATTAAGCCCTCACAAAGTCTTACCGTTAATGTACGAACAACGTGGTAGATTTGGATGGATCCATTAGGGAATGACTAACCCCACGGGGCACTATGTTGACTGGATGTCATAACCCGTGCAAATTCTGACCTAACTTGCTATGTATACGAGACATAGCGGAGGCAAGGACAAACAAGTCTAGTTCGGTAGTGACGCACTGACACTTTGGGCCTAGGGCTCGGTACTAACATTGATAAACAGCATGACACACTTTCTTACTATATGTATATCAAAACCTGTGAACTCACCAACCATCGTGTTGACACTTTTTCTAACTTGTATTCTCAGGTAACTAGCACGGCTAGCAGGAGGACAGGAATGCACGATTTAAGGAACGAGCATTAGGAACTTACATGTATTCTGTCCTGTCATTTTGAAAACAAATTTACTTTTATTCTATTTAACAATGTTGTGTTAACTATTTACATTTCCGCTGCATTTTGTCAAACATTTGATATTCCGCTGCAATATGATATGATAACTTTTATTCCGCTGTAAACTATTTTATGAGTGTATGTGTCAAACTTTGGATTTGTAAACACATATAGAGGTGTTCTATATGACCTTGAGCTGTGATTCTGGACACGTCACATCCACGTGGACATACGCCATGAGTGGGAATTTGGGGGTGTGACAATTATTATTTCATACGTGGCACTAGAAAAATTGTATTTAGTGTGACACGTGGCACAATGGACCAATCACACCGATAATTCGAGAAATTATCGCACAGAACTTGCACGTGTCTTGAATGACGAACGTTGGTGAACGGATCGAACCACATCACACTTTCACTGCACAATTAGGTTCCGGAGAACCTAAGACTAGTAGAACAATGTTCATATGTCGAGAAACGATAATCGCAATTGTGAAATCCGCGAAAATCGACTCAAAACTATGAAATTGGGCTTATTGGGCTCAACCGAGACCCATCGCGGTACGCGATGGACACCTAACTGGGCCTTCGCGGTACGCGAAGCCTGGGCGGGAGAAATTTGAATTCTCCGAAAACCGTCGCGGTACGCGACGACCGATCATCTTCCACCTCCGCGGTACGCGACGTGTTTCGGGAACCGAATGATTATTTTAATCATCGCGGTACGCGATGGTACTTTTTGGGCGGTGTCGCGGTACGCGACAGGTCTAATTTCGCAGAAAATCTTTATAAACCCAAAGTTAATCATTCTGTCGATCCTCTACCTATTTCCCCGAGTTCCAAGCGACTGATCTTCGCCATTGTCACCTGGAAACCACCTTTAGACCTCTTAGAAGCCATTATCATCACAAACAAAGTGCCATTGAAGCTTGGGTGAGGTCGAGGAGAACTAGAAGGCGCCAATCACCCTCTTGCACGACTTGTAGCTGGTGTAGAAGAAATCCCAGGAGATCTTGAAGCCTTTCAGCTCTGTTCCAGTGATAATCAAGCCCTCGAGAAGCACTTGGAGGTAGTTCTTGCACCATTTTGCACTCCTAACACATCTACACTCACATGCAAGCCATTTAGGCCACATGCATCACCATCACCACTCAACCCACGAAATTTTGATGTTGTGAACCTGCTATTTGATGATGTTACCCACTAATTTGATGAATGGATGAGGAACTATGGTAATTTTGATTGTTAATAATGATGATTTGTCGATTTAGTCATGAAATGGCTACTTTAAACAACATGCATGTATGATCTACAATGGTTTGTGTAATTTTCAGTATTGAAATGTTATTGATAGTGTTATTGATGATGATTCCATGTGATTAGAATGTTTGATTATGGTCAAGAAATGTCAAAGATGTGGTTATTACTAAAAATAGTAACTTTAGTGTTACTAAGTATGTGTTCTTGATGAAATGGCTACATTTGCATGTTTAGATCTATATGTTATGTTTAAGAATGATGTTTAGAAGTTAGATGATGATTATTTGATAAATAGGAATGATTAGAATCGTCAAGGTATGAATTTCGTGAATGTTACTATAAATAGTAACTTTTTATCACAAGTTTGCAAATGGATGATATGTATGGTAATGTCTTGAGTCTAACATGCTTATTTAGTGATTTCATGATGATATTGATAGGATTATGTTGTTGGGAGATTTGATTTGTGGGTAATTTCATAAGTTACTAAATATAGTAACTTTATTTTGCTAAGTCGATGATTTGTCACATGTTAATCGTAACGATCATGATTAAAGGGTTATTTAGGACTAAGATAATAATATTAGATGATATTGGTTGTCAAACTTGATGAAATATGCTTATGTGTGCAAACTTTCTAAATATAGAAACTTTTACGCGCAAACTATGCTAAACCGGCTATGTGTAACTAGGTGCTATGTGATAACATGCTCACTTAGGATAAATATGCATGTTAGAATAATCGGAAATGTGAATTTATGCATGACTTGTTAAATATGGAAACTTTCCTAAAATAGAAACTTACTATAAATAGTAAGTTTCCTCATGGGAATGATTTTTGGTATCCGTACACTTCACACGACACTAAACCGCACATTACACGAGCACTTGATCCAAAACCGTCACCAACGGGTCGTTAGTTCAAACACGGTCAACACGGTCAAACACGGTCATCATGACCCACTTAACAACTCGGTGTTGTTAAACACGAACACGGTCCTGTGAGGCCCACATGTATGAACACGAACTCATAGTACCTATGTGATATAGGTGACTACTAGCCGGCGAGCTACACGATCTCTTTTGAGCAAACGCATTACACAAACTCATGTGAGTTTACGGCCCCACTTTTACTCTTTAACTGATTTGCTAAATTATTGGGGTGAGAATACTATGCAACTGTTTTAGATGTATGACCGGTATGTTGTGAAAAACCATTTTCGAGTGTAACTTATATCGCTTAAAGTCCTCACTTATCCTTACCGTTAGTTGTGTATCAAACGAGTCGTAATTACGTAGTACTACTGGGTTTGACTAACCCCACTCGGCACCAATGTTGACTGGAGGTCATAACGAGTGTAATTTCGATGTGAATGCGGGTTCAGCGATGACCTGCGGAGGCAAACGGAAACAGTCTAGTTTCGGTAAGATGAACTGACACACTCCACGGATCGTAGTATCCAACAACAAAACTTAACATACCCAGTATATGTCTGTTTACTTTTCAGTTTGTCTAAACCTGTGAACTCACCAACTTTTTAGTTGACACTTTTCGCATGTATTCTCAGGTAACTGATGGAGCACACGCTAGGATGCGCACAAGGATGTATTAAGGAGTCTGACTGGCATATAGACTCAAGACCTAGGCTTGTGTGTGCATTTGTTGATTTTAAAACAATTTGAACAATGTAGTGTCATGAACAATTTACATTCCGCTGTAACTTTGTTTACTTATGATATCTAATTATTTCCGCTGCTTTACTTATAAACATTCCGCTGCTTTATTTTGAAAACATGTTTGTTTTGCAAAACTGTGTGATTGTGTACCTCATATAGAGTCGTTCTACATGACCATGAGCTGTGATCCTGGCCACGTCACACCCACGTGGACTGACACCATGAGTGGAAATTTGCGAAAAAGAGTTCCAAAAGTCAATCTTCATCAATAGCCATCGATCGGGGTCATTTCTAAGGTGAATCGAGATGCAATCTTCAACCGAATCATCCAAGATCACTCCTGTCATGCGTGGCTAATTCCTTCGTGAGTTCTCCCGGGTTAGGTTTAGTTGTTTTGATGTTTTGAATATTGTTCATCTGTAATAGACTGGCAATCTAAGCTTTCGAAACTTTTTGCATATTGGATTTTGATTTGACTTGTAAACTGGTACGATTTTGAATGAATGGTTTGTTTAACTTTCTGCCCGGAGAAATTAGATTAATCTAGGCCATTGTTAGATGAATTATGAATGGGAATTGTAAGCTTGATAGTCGAATGACAACCTTCCATTGTGTTATTGCAATCGAAGTACTTAGTCGTGATGTATCATGGTTAAATCAAATCTGCTTGTCATGTCTATGTGACTAGGTCTAGGATAATCATTTAAACATCACTACAATATAAACTGAATCCCGGGAGGGCCACCTCTTCTCATTACTGTTTTCACAATCAAGTTTTTATTTACTTTATTTTCTTAATCAGTTTCTTAAAACAACCAATCTAAAAATCTGAATTTATTTTTTCTGTCATTTACTTTTATTTGCATAAGTTAGTTAGAAAGTGATTGCTTTCCACCAAACTCCTCGTGGATCGACATCCGACTTACCCGTACTAAAGTAATTAGGATTGGGGCTTTTGCTCTTATTTTTGACTGACCCTTCGACATCGGTCAAACATCTGTCCGATTGGGTAACAATTCGTTTTATCATACTGGTTTAATAGTGTGTGGATTAAATCTAGTTTTGAATTTAATATAATGATTATGGGTATTGATTATTGCCTAGATGATGACTAGGAATAGTTAGAAACGAAGAACTTGATACTTTTGACGGTGAAATCTTCGTTTTGAGCCGGTATAATGTCGGGTTATTATGAAATTCATATCATTGTATGATAACTAGTAGGATGGTTAAATAAAAGTTTTGAATGAGACATGGATCATAATCCATTGATTAAATGTTAATATGTAATAAATTGATGTTAAAATTATTAAAAGTTATGATCTTGGATGAATTTTGATTAAAAGAAATGATTAGGATCATAACTAAAGTAATGAACATCAATTATGTGATGAAATGTCTAAGGGAGGCATATAATATGATTAATTGTGATAATTGACTAAAACTTGCTAAATGTAGTAAGACAGAGTCAATTATGTGATAAATTGACTTTGAGAAAGTCAAACCAATCAAGTGGATTGAACTTGATTGTATGTGCTATATGGGTTGAAACTAATTGTATATATGTTTTGCAACTAGGTGGTGGCAGTAGAAGTCAAGCAAGTGGTCATAGAGCAGGAAAGGAGCATGTAGGTGCCAATCCCTTATCTGATTAAGGTAAGTAATCCCACAACTATGACATCACATAATAAATATTAAACTTGTTGATTCAATTATATGAATAACATGGTATTGGTGTTAGTGAAAAGTTGAATAATAGAAATTCAACAAGCTATGATAAATCCAATACTTTGGTGAATTAAAGTAGTGGGATTCTATGGTGGAAGTACTGGTGAGTGAACATCATAGTGATTTGACAGAAATAAAGAACCACATGTGTGTGGATAGCTAGAGGTGCTAGCAAGTGTCTTAGATGGAAGAACCGGTGGGTGAACATCTTAAGACTTAATATATATATGAAACCACAGGTGTGTGGACCGATAGAGGTGCTAGCAATTGTCTTAGATGAAAGAACCGGTGGACGAACATCTTAAGACTTAAAATTTTATATGAAACCACATATGTGTGGATAGCTAGAGGTGCTAGCAAGTGTCTTAGATGGAATGACCGTCAGGTGAACATCTTAAGACTTAATATATGTATGGAACCACAGTTGTGTGAATAGTCAGAGGTGCTGACAAATAACTATGGTGGAAGAACAGGAGTGTGAACACCATAGTGTGATATTGATTAAACTATTGTAAACAATAGTTGATAAATAGTAATATGATAATATTACATTGTGAGAGTCAATTCGAATAGAAATGACTCATTTGGAATATTGATTGTGAAAAATGTATTTTTACATTTTGTTGTGATAAACCATTGGAGTTTAACTTACTTAGTTCTTATGAACTAATGAGAGTTATTATGTGATGTTTGTAGGTCAAACATGACGGATACAGCTGTAATGCTTGAGGCGTGTCAGAGTTAAATCGAACGAAATTTGTCACAAGGGTTTTTAACTTGTGTTTGAACCTACTTATGTAAATAAGTAACATAACCTGGTGTGACATATTTATGTTTGTTATAAACTTTGTTTAATATTATTAAATAAAGAAGGTTTAAATGTTAAACAAGGTTTTGAAAACGAGAAATTTTCTGGGACCACTCTGATATTATGTGAAAATGAATGAATAGTAACTGGGGGTTACAACCCCACTAAAATTTTTTGCCACGTCATCACCCTACTAAAAATCTTAAAGCCCCTTAATGTTCACCCCACTAAAAACCTTCCCCACTGTGCCACATCATCACCCCACTAAACCATAAAACACCCACAATCACCAATCAAAATTGAGAGAGGAAAGCGGGGAGCGGGGGCTGCCAAATTCACAAAATCAATCCCGCCAGGGAGGGGTGCGGTGTTCCCGCCGGATGCCGCAGCCCCGCTGCACCCCACTCCCGCGGTGTTCCCACTACAGGTGGTCTTAATAGTTTGAGAAAACCATCTATTAACCATATGGTTCTTGAGTTTTAACCTATCACCAAGATATCGTTGAATTTTAATGCATTTGATACAAAAATAACTATTTTTAGCCATAACTTTAAAAGTTCCTTATTTAAAAAAAAAAGAAAGCTTTTATACCTATTAAATTATGTAATTGTAAATATTTTCTTTAGTTTTAAAAGTTCTTTTTAAAAAAAGAAAATTTTTATACCTATTAAATTATATAATTATAAATATTTTCTTTAGTTTCATATAGTTTGTTGATTTTCATTTAAATAAATTTGTTAGTTGCATATGTTTACATTTCTTGTCGGTTTACCCATTTAAAACGGGTTATGCTAAATATATTCCCCTTTGTATTTTCTTTACTTGTCGTACCCCCTCCTTAAGTTTTTTAAATATATAGAAGTAAACCTTATGTTTTTAATTAACTAAAAAGATCCATAAACCTTTAAACAAAAACGTGAGGGACTGTTTTTACAAAACTCAAACATCACGGAATCATTATCATCATCAATTCATCGTTTAAAAATCAAATAAATACGAAATCTAATCTTAAATAACCATAGTCGAACTCAAACTCAAAGTCTATTAAAACGAGCATAAAACTCAAAATTTATTGAACCCAAACAATCCTTTAACCTCTGCGAAACTCTTTGCGTAAACAAAAGCTATTCACAATCTCAACACAAATCAAGAAAAAGGCGTGTAAGAACCCGGCGGTTCGACTTCGGTTCATCAAGCAACGAACATGAATTAGATAGCTAAGGTAGGTGTTTCATATACAATTACACTCGTTTTTGTTCGAGGAACGAAAGCCCTATGTTTGTAACAACAATCGTGCCTCAGTTCAATCGAATTTGAACAAAGAGGAACTAGGGTTCATACAATTAAATCTGATTTTGGATGAATTTAATTTTATATTTTGTATAGGGTATGACAAGTAAGAGGGAATACGTTTAGTAGAATTTAAAGTAAAAATAATATTTGGTGAATTTTGGTTGTGTTATATAGTTGAAGGGTTGATTTTAACAAATTTATATTTAATATTTTAGGGGAAGGGGTATAACAAGTTTAAAAGAGGGGTATATTTAGCCACACCCTTTAAAACCCATATACTCACGCTTTGTAACGATTTTTTAGGCGTTTATGTTTGCATACCAACGCAAATTGTTTCTACTTTCTATACTCGAACCAAAATTTTGTTTCTAAAAAAACCTAGACGCGAAGTGGTTATCTAATGACGTATAATTATATAATTGGTGATCCCTTTCTTTATAAAATAATATTTTACGTGATATAAAAATAATTTTTTCTAATAGTTTACACCTACAATTTTTTTTTGTGAATAAAATTATCATATATTGTCATAATCAAACATGATTATTATTTTTTTGAACGGCGAATGTCTCAATCGTGTGAACCCACTGTTTCCAGAGCATGTCACCAATGTCTAGTTACCTGGACCTCCCATGAGCCACCACAACCACCCCAGGAGGAAACCCCACTGGGAAAACCCCTTGAACACCCTCAGACCCCTATTTCGTTGCGAGAGGGATTTGGACTCAACACATCCCATTTGAAAGAATCATGGGGTACCAACAGGCCTGTAAACGAACACGAACACATGCATGTTCGTGTTCGTTCATTTAAACTTAACCGAACACGAACACCTTAACGAACAAGAATTTTGTGTTCGTGTTCGTTTATTAAGAAAATGAATATGTTCGTGTTCGTTCATTAATAAATTAAACGAACTGTTCATGAACATAAACGAACACAAACGAACTAAAATAAACGAACAAACATAAATGGACATTTTTTAACATCATTGAACAATCATAAATGAACATGAACACTATTGAACAAACATAAACAAACACAATTGAACAAGTATAAACGAGCACAAACGACAAGTCTCTTAAATATAAATACATATCATTCGTAAATTAGTCAGTTAACCGAACAAAAACTAATATTACATAGTTAACGAACATTAACGAACACAAATAAACGAACGTAAATAAACGAACATAACCGACCTGTTCATGAACATAAATAAACGAACACAGGGTGTGTTCATGTTCGTTCATTTAATTAAACGAGCACAAATTTTATGTTCATGTTCGTTCATTTATTAAATAAACGAACATAAACGAACTTCTTACCGAACAGTTCACGAACTGTTCGGTTCGTTTACAGGCCTAGGTACCAATGTACCATTGAGACAATGTCTCATTTGATCATTATTTTACTACTCTTAAAAAGACTTAAATCTTCTCATCTCAAAATTGAAAATTGTGTAGTAGCCTAGTAGAGATCCTTTATATTTGAGCTCACACTATGTCTTATAATTTTTATGAATAATTATGTGTGAATGAAAAAGAAAAAATAGTAAGAAATAAATAAATATTATTGATTTAAATGAGTACAGATAAATGAAATGAAATGTGAGAGATTTCAAGAAAACAATTATAAATTTATGCAATAATTCTTTTTAGTAAAAAAAGAGGATGAAAACTGTGTATGCTTTAATATGTAAGAGTGATGAGACTAGTTAATTAAGCATTTGTCAGTAGAGACAAGAAATAAGACACATAAACACAAATTAGCGAGAGTGATGCTTTCCTTTTAATAAAATATTTGTTTCCACTTATGAGTAACCTACCATCATGCATTATATGTTCTATGGTTTTCTCTCCACGTGAACCACATTCATATATATATATATATATATATATATATATATATATATATATATATATATATATATATATTATTTTTTTCGACTCACGGATCTTCATATATTTCTTCTAAGATGCATATCGAGGGAGTATACATTTAGGATGACGCCCACTTGACATAAGTTGGCTCGTTTGATAAGACCAACGTAACAGAAGTGACATGTGTCATTACATTTGCATGTGTCACAATTTCACTTAGCATTTGATATTTCTCTTTGTCTATCTTTTAATGTTACCTTGTTTGTCCTTGACATGACTTTTAGTTCCTTAGTTATCTTAGGCAATTAAGATTCTAGTTCCTTTGCCCATCTTAGAAAACATATATTTATCTCTTGTCTTTAATAGCAAGGAGCTTCAGAGTGCCTTCGTGGTTAGTTCCCTAGCGATAACATATATTTTTTCTATCGTTATAGTTCGAATCCATGCAGGATAGCTACACATTGTTTAATCCAATATCAAGCCACACTTGAATTTCTGCCAACTCTCTCTTCTCTCTAAGTTCTTTCTCCCCTTATCTTTTAATCATTAAAAACTTCGTCTGACCTCATTTGATTTTTCAAACAAAATTAACTCTCGCTCTAACCACTCATTCTCACATTCTCCTCCAACTATACATAGTACTAGGAATGAGATAGGTACTATACCAGTAACACAACAAAATTTAATAATACTAAGGAAAATAGTATATATAGACCAGAATTCGTACTAATTTTGTCATCTTGGTGTCGTGAAATGGGTACTAAAATTAAAAAAACTATAATAACAAATGCTAGTATCAGTATCAATAATCTTTGGTTAGTATTTGTTTGACAACTACCATTGCAGGAGCCAAAGAATCATCCATAGTAGGAGCCACAAGACCCTCAAAGTAGTTGCCACAACACCATATTGTTTTTATGTATTTACAACGACTATATCTGAAAATGTTATATTTACAACAGATATATTCGCAACTACTTTATGTGTAACAACAATGTTACCTTATAAATACCAAGACATGTGATTCACTTTCAACCATAGAATTAAAAAAAATATGTTAAACAAACAAGTCAACATCTTTTTCGTTCCAAAGCCACATACTGAATGTCTGGAAAAATGGTTGTGGAACTTGTTCAACCAAAAACAACTACATGGTGTCAACATTAGGGGTCCTGTAACCTTAAATGGACTGTATAATTATTGACCAACTAACAAACGTCTAACACAACAGTCACATACGCTTGTATAACATGACAACTGATGTATAATTAACTAGGTGACGTAGTGATAATAGGAGCCGTGTATTAACGTACTTGGTCATAAACCCGTTTATAACACGTATTTAAGAATAAAAATATGTATTTTTATAATGTTTTATTACATAAAACCATATAAAATAAAAGTATACTTATAATTTATGAATCTTTAGACACACACCACATTTATTGTTTTGTTTGAATTAAGAAAATTGTTATCCATTTTTAAATTTAATAACCAATTGTTAATAGTATTAATATATTGTAAATAACAAGTTTGTTATAACCGGATATAAAACATAATACATAATTGTATAATTTTGTAAAAAAAGTAATATTGATAGGATTTAACACTATATTATAAATTAATTAAAAATTCTTAAATTTTTTGATAGTTTTATAAACATAAGTTTGATACTTGTTTATTTCTTAGAATCAATTTTTTTAATAGTGGAATATGTGTTGTATATATATATATATCATTAAAGGATAAAAACAGTTGCTTTTAATATTTGGTTTTTCAAATGTAGGTAGAAAATCGAGTGACGGAGGACAAATGATAAGAGAAAATATAAATATTTAATAGTTGACCAGAATGGCGGGCGGCCAAAGTTGACTACCCACAGCAAAATTTCCACGTGGGGTATGCCACTTCTGTCACGTCTCCATCGTTGTAGATTTCCAGCCCCTCGGTAATCCCAAATAGTAATTATTGATTTTTTTAACAGCTAACACCACTGTTTAAATGAGTACATTGACACAATGATACTAGGGGTGTTCACGGTTCGGTTCCAAACCGCGAAACCGTCCAAACCGGTCATCGGTTCGGTTTCACGGTCGGTTTTTTATTCAAACATTTGGTTGGTCGGTTTTAAAAGTTCAAAACCGTAATAAACGGTTTGGTTTATGGTTTTCACAAAAAAACGGTCGCAAATAACCGGACCGGACCGTGTATATATATAATGTTTTTTTATTTTGATTTTTATATGTATTTAGATGTGTAATTGCATGTACTATTTAATTAAGTTGTTAGTTGTTTAGTTAGTACTTAAAATTTTATAACTTTAGAAATTAAGTTGTTTGTTTTCTGACTGCATGTTTTTTGGACATATATTCTTTTGGCATTATGAACTCTTATTTGGACAACAGTTTTCATAATGTTTTTTTTTTCACATGAGGTCATATTTATGGTGTTTTTGAATAGCATGTTGTATATTTGATGGTTTTGTAATGTTTTTTTGATAGTAGTTATTTTTCGCTACTTGTATTTTATACAGGTTTTGTAATTTTTGTTTCACATGTTGTAGTTTTGGACAAGTTAGTGACGTAAGGTTTTTTTTCAGAAGTATGTTTTCTTTTTATTTTTTAACATGCCCAAACCGCAAACCAAACCGTTGATAACGGTTCGGTTTGGTTCGGTTTTTATTTTCAACGGTTCGGTTTTGGTTTTTAATATTCAAAAACCGTTATTAACGGTTCGCTTTATGGTTTAACCTTAAAACCGTAAAAACCGGACCGTGAACACCCCTAAATGACACCACCTTATAGAAGGAAACCCACACTGGAAAAACCCCATAGCTCAACCTAAAGCATTTTTTTGCTCCAGCCGAAACTCGAACCAAAGACCTACTATTCAGAAATTCAAGAGGGTACCGTTAGGCTATAAGCCCTTTGGTAAATAACAATTATTGATAACCTTGCAATTTTTGGAAACTACTGTTAACCATACATTTTTTTTGAACGGTAAGGTTTCAATCGTGTAAGCCAACTGTTTATATATTATGTCATCAATGTCTAGTTACATGGATCTCTAATGAACCCCCACATCCACCCCATGAGGAAATCTCACAGGGAAACACCTTGACCCCCTACAGACCCTTTTTTCGCTGAGGATGGGTTTCGAACTCGAGACCTCACATTTAAAAGGATTCGGGGGTACTGCTGAGACACTGTCTCGTTGGTCGTTAACCATACATAATCTCCGTTTAAACATACATTACCTGCATTTTATACGATCTATATATAGGGTTATACTTAAATAAGTTGTGTTGACGGATTGTGAGTTCAACGCAACTTGAATATGAAAAGTTTACACCAATCCGAACTTGTCAATCATGTCAGATCTACAAACATGAACCTGATATGAATTTTTGTAAGTTGACCCAAATCTAACATGTTTTACATGAAATATACAATTTTACGTAACATATGTTACTCTAAATCATAGACCATAATCCGAATTATGTAGTCAAAAAATAGTAACCAAAATACATTAAATTATGTAAATCATTCATAAATTGCAAATATACCTGACTCAAAAAATAAATTATATATATTCCGTTACCTAAACCTTTTTTAATTACATATATACCCTTACCTAAATTTTTTAATTATATGCATATCACCTTATTTAAAGGAGAGAAATTATTAAAAAAATATATATATGTAATTTAACTGTTGAGTTGGGCATAACCAGGGTTATAGTTATAAATAAAAAAAAAATATGTAATGTAATTATTGTATAAAAAAACAGGATTTCTTGGTTGGTTATGGGTTCGTATGGAGGTGTGCAAAAAAACCGGAACCGGGTATTGACTTTGTTGATCGAAAATGGAACCGATTGAAACAGGAACATGTTTAAAAAAACCCGATTTACGCAGCTCTAGGTTCGTACAGGTGTACAGCAAACAAGAAAAATACATTTGGCCTAAAAGGCCTGAAAACTGTTGAATTTGTATATCATGTTGGGTTGGGCCTAAATAAAAATCAAGTGAACTGAATTGGTTTGTGGGCTGAAAAGTATGTGCTTACGGAGAGGAAGTATTGAGAGACGAAGCCTACGCGCCGCAAGGTGGTTAGGGCTTAGGGCGTCGAGAAAGAAAAAACAAAAGAAAAAAAATACAACCCTTGCCAGTTAGGGCTTGGGCCTTGGGCTATGTGGTTGAAGACAAGAGGTAGAGGCTGTAGAGCCGTAGAGCCACCAAGAGGTGGGCAAAATTAGACATGGGCAAAAAAACCGATTCCTTTTCCCAAACCGGTTCCGGTATTCGACACCCCTCAAACCGGTTTCACCCAAACCATGGTTTCAACCCCTCCAAACCGGTTTCAAACCTATCCAACCCGGTTCTATAAGTTTGACATCCTCATCTCCCAAACCGGTTTCCAAACCGAACCGGTTTTCACTCAAACTGGTTTTGACCATCCGTTGACCAAACCGAATCGGTTCTCAAACCGAACCGGTTTGAAGAAAAAAACCGGTTTGTGCAACCCTAGGCAAAATATCAGTTCCGAAACCGACTGCCTAAACCATTAGATACATGTAGTTTTGGTTCTAATAGAAATCATAACCGAAATGGTTTCAACTTTATCCGACCAAAACTGGATATAACAAAACCAAAACTGGTCAAAAACCCAAACTTAACAAGAACTGATTAAGACACGTATTTTACAATAAATATTATGCATCAAATAAGTATCATCAAGGTTAACTGTCATCACCAACTCAACTATGTATCCACATATCTAATTAGTCTAACGAAATTAAATTAAAATTGTGCATGAAAGAATAAAAAAACATGATGATTATTGACCTAAAACAGACATGATTCGTAGTTTAGCATAGTATAGTGTAATATTATATTATAGTATAATATATACACACACACAAAGAATAATAATAGTTATATTCTAACTTGTGAGACAAATATAACAAATCTCAACGGCACATAACCATTTTTTTGCTCACAAGTTACAAAATTGTTGTAAGAGGACCAAGAGTTTCCACTCGTCATAACACACTATCAATCTAAGCAAACTTATAACTCGTATGTATCAATTGCTCGGGAACATAACCACATTTTATGACATCCCATGATAAAATAGGGTGAGATGTCCTCTTAGGGTCATAATGTACATGTGACATAAACAACATCTATGCATCCATTCATGATTCATAGTCCAAAAATTATTTTTTTGTAATAAAATCTGACTTTCACCATAATTTGATATTTGTGTTCCAATCACGATTTAAAAAGAATACAAAAGCTTTCAAGTACATGTGCTCACATAGCCACAAACGGTAGATAGAAGAGGTATAGGATAAGGCTTATATTCCACAAAATAATTTTCTTGAGTTTTTATATTTTTTTAATTTTTATTTATTATTATTATTTTTTTTAACTAATAAATTGTAACCAATAATTATAAATTCTATCCATACCCTTCTTATCTCCTATCGTCTTCACACTCTTTTGCTCGACTCCCATTTATTCATCTCTCGTGATCAACAAGAAACACTCGATATTACATAACAAAACCAGCAGCTAATCATGGATGCCAATCAGCGAATTGCAAGAATTGCAGCTCATCTTCACCCTTCAAATGTTCAGGTTTCCCCCCTTGATGCTTACCTAATTTCAAAATCCCAAATTGAAGCTTTGGTGTGACGTGTTCTTTTCAGATTTCTGTTCTTTCCTGTCTTGTATGTTTACCCCACATGCCATTAGGGTTCATCATCTGTTACAATTTGATCAAGAGGTTTGTGGGTGTTGATGACGATCGTGTCTACTGTGTTATCGCTTATAAAAATTTGAATCTGATTGATGAATAATGGCGTATTGCTTAATTTAGACGCAGTTTTAAGATTGAATTTAAGAGGAAATGAGTCTGATTCCAAAACCAAATTGTGGTCCTATACGAATTCAATGACCGTATATTATAGCAATAAATGAACTTTAATTTAAGTTTAATGTACCTTTGTGCTATGTGTTTCTAAAATTCATGACTGTTTATTGGTTTCTTGACGGTGTTCTGCTGCATCATTCTGTCTTAAATTCGCTAACGGGTAGTGCTTAATTATGATGAAGCTCAAAAATCAAAATGTACAACCTAGTAATAATTTGAAGTTCAGCAAATAGTAGGTTTGATTTCATACTTCAAGATGTTTACTTGTATATTAAATTAAAATCTTGGTTTAATCATTTTTATAACCTTTGTTTGCTTGATGGTAATCTGCTTCATAGTTCTTGCTTATGGCTAACTCTTTATATGGTTGAAATTTGAAGCTTTGCCACTAGGTTTGTGATTTTGCATTTAAAATAGCAGGTTTAGTCTCTAAAATCAACATGTATCAATATATCTGTTTCTTGAGTGTTTTTTTAAGAAAAAAGTATCTTGCCACATTTTAAAATTTTTTTTTTTGACAAATTATGTACTGGAAGATGGAGGGGTCAGTATTGGAGAGAGCTAATTGCAGAGCAAAGGGTGGGGCCCCTGGGTTCAAAGTTGCAATATTAGGTGCTGCTGGAGGGATTGGTCAACCGTTAGCTATGTTAATGAAGATGAACCCATTGGTTTCGGTTCTTCATCTTTATGATGTTGTCAATGCTCCTGGTGTCACTGCTGATATTAGCCACATGGATACTGGTGCTGTGGTAACTTTCTTTCAGTAACAGACTTTTAACCTATAAAAATGCCTTTTTCATTCCGTTTATTGAATTTAGACCTAAGGTTGTAGTTCATCGTGTTACCTTTTCTGTATGTTTCTGGTACATGAGTTTGTCACTTTGTCTAGAGGTTGCAAAATGGGTGGGTTGGCCAGGCTGGGTAAGGGATCAACATGGGTAGCTTATTCTGTGTTGACCGAACACTCTTTTTTTCAATTTTTTCTGATGTTTTGTACAAGTTTGTGTGCAAAATTTGGTTGCAACACGTTGCATATTTAAAAGTAATCTATATCCTGAAAAATGATTTAGGAGGTTTTATGTATTATAAATTTATAATACACTTTGGCCTATTTCCAACCATCCAACCTATTTGACCTGATTAATGTAAAATATAGCCCAAATCTACCATTCGTAATTCGGTGAATTGAATTTACCATGTCTGTGCTTTCTCAATTTTGCATGACTTGTTAATTATTCCCTTCATTCTATTTTAAAAAAATAGCATCCGGCTTGAAATATAATTCAAGGAGTGTTTGCTTTTTTTAAAAATTCAAAATTACTTTAGATGCAAATTAGTAAAAGTTTAATGCATACCTATCTATATCAACTTCTTCGTTGTGATTATAACAACAAATAGCTCTCAGTTTAATTTGAAAACTTTCTACAAACTGAAAGGATAAGTTTTTTAGAACATGCA
The DNA here is from genome assembly GCA_009363875.1 of Mikania micrantha. Classification (NCBI taxonomy): domain Eukaryota; kingdom Viridiplantae; phylum Streptophyta; class Magnoliopsida; order Asterales; family Asteraceae; genus Mikania; species Mikania micrantha. Next base: position 24,128,762 of record CM018693.1, on the reverse strand, counting down.
AAAAACGAAAATCTTTCAAATTTCATGCACTGAAGAAATATAAATTATCACCGTATGGCTTCCACATGATCATTTCAATAAAGCTTACATTCTATGCTGCTCTTTCGTACTCTTTGGTGATATCCAACTTGTAATTATAATTCTAATGTTTTGTAGGTTAGAGGTTTTCTAGGGCAGCCACAGCTTGATGCAGCACTTACCGGGATGGATCTTGTGATTATACCTGCTGGTGTTCCGAGAAAACCTGGAATGACACGTGATGATCTTTTCAAGATTAATGCTGGAATCGTTAAAACCCTTTGTGAAGGAATTGCGAGGTGTTGCCCTAATGCAATTGTCAACTTAATCAGCAATCCTGTGAATTCTACAGTCCCAATTGCTGCAGAAGTCTTCAAGAAAGCTGGCACTTATGATCCAAAACGACTGCTTGGTGTCACAATGCTTGATGTTGTTAGAGCCAACACTTTTGTGGTATGCAATCACAAATTTCAGTTTTTAACATCTTTTTTTATTGTTTCACTGTGAGTGATTTTTAATCAGTTGTTACTTTTCAGGCTGAAGTTTTGGGACTTGATCCAAGAGAAGTTAGTGTCCCGGTGGTTGGAGGACATGCAGGAGTTACAATTCTGCCCCTACTTTCACAGGTAAAGGAGAGAAACATGGGTTGGGTATCGAAAAGGGTTTGGGTTGTACAGGGTCGTTTTTGGCATGAGTCAAAGAGAGGCATTTAACTTCCATCACTTTTGCAGGTCAAACCTCCATGCTCCTTCACTAAAGAAGAAACTGAATACTTAACAAAGCGCATTCAAGATGGTGGAACTGAAGTTGTTCAGGTGAGGCAGACCACTTTTCTCTAGAGATTAAGCATAGCGCAACTTAGCCGGTTCAAAACTAGTTAATGGATAAAAATAATGTCACCTTCATACCTGTTTACCCTTTAGTATACCTGGAAAAATGGACGGACGGGTCGGGTTGGGTAGCAGATTGATAACGGAATGGAAAAAAAAATGACACACACACACATATTTCCTTTAACGGATATGCAGATTGATTATATGATTAACCTGAGCAACAATTTCAGGCAAAAGCTGGGACTGGTTCAGCTACATTATCAATGGTAATCATATAATTCCTGTTTCATCTTGATGAAGTTGATGGCATTAAGAACTTTTAAAACCCATGAACTAAGATAAAAAAAATCTGTAAACGACACAGGCATATGCAGCTGTTAAGTTTGCAGATTGCTGTCTCCGTGGCTTAAGAGGAGATGCGGGCATTGTGGAGTGTGCTTTTGTAGAATCTCGGGTATAAAACCGTATTTTAACAGATTAATGTATTTATCCCTTTTATCGGATCAAAGTTTGTTAAATCTTTATAAATTGTTGTTTAACAGGTCACAGAACTCCCTTTCTTCGCAACCCAGGTGAAATTAGGCCGCGGTGGTGTGGAGGAAATATACCAACTTGGACCTTTGAATGAGTATGAAAGGTTAGATGCACACAAATTACCAATTTTTGTGAATTTTAATCAAATATATAGAATTTATATTTGATTAATTTGAAAAAACAGGGCTGGGTTGGAAGAAGCCAAAAAAGAGTTGGCAGGAAGCATTGAGAAAGGAGTTTCTTTCATAAGGAAATGAAAGGGTGTGAGGTTGAAATGGTATACAAGTGTTGATTCTCTTATCATGGCTTTGTTTATGACTTCATGTTCTTCATAATGTACCCAATCAAGTTGTACCTTGGATAGATGTATCAGAATACCTATATATATACATACATAATATATATGCTAATCTTAGTTAATTATATGGTTTCAAGTTTTATGTTAAAACCAAAGTACATTGTTTATACCATACAATGTTGATTAGAATAATAGATTAAATTATACCTTGTTGGTGAAATTCGGTAATAAACAAGTGGAATTCTATCGGATCATGTATAAAATCACTATCTGAAATTAATATTTTTGTCCTTCCAAGTTCAAGAAATTTGACCAAGGATAATACAATAGATTTGTTGTGGTATGAGTTTCATTATATCTTTCTACGCATTTGTTTATGGGTTTAATCACCAGAAGATGACAGTTAATTGCGGTTAACTTCAGCGAGTAATACCCATCACACAGCCAAACGTTTCGGGTCACGGGTCAAGCCTATTCCGATCATATAAGATTTAGGAAATTTTGTTTAAGTTATTGTCACTAGGGGCTCTGTCTCTTGGTGCCTGTCAGGGGACACGACCTCCGTTTGGTCAAGAGCTTAGAAATCTTAAACAAGCATGCACTTCGTACCTCCAACTCTTTAACATTCTAGATCCAATTAAACTAAAATATACAACAAAACCTTGTTAAAAAAATGGATAAAACTTCACAAAATACAACTGTTGGTCAAAATCACCCTTAACTAACCGAGTGTATATTCAATACGTTGACTATTCTTGAAGTAACAATATTTTCAACTAATTTCGTATAGACTGTACAACATAGCCATTCATGTGTTCCTGCATCATGCAATAGAGCCATAAAACAAATCTTGACTGCCAAAACCAAATGACTCAGTGGCGTCACCGTCTCACCGTTGCCATAATCTCCGATCACCACTGTCGCTTGTATCTACGATAATGCCATCCCACCCGCCCTGATCGTCACCATGTGTCACTATCGTTCCGTGTCACCGCCCTCCGACCACTGCGTACACTCGTCACCGTTGGACTGCAAGCGACAACTGCATGTGAATAAAGTGATAAATTACAAATTCATTATGATTTTGCTGGCATTTGAACGTATTAGAAATTCAAATTTATTTAATAAATTCCAAGTTTTTTAGCAAATCTAAATTCCAAATCGAGTTCTTTTAAATTCTAAATCTTTCAGCTGATAATTGATTTAAATTGGTGACAAGTAACAATTTGCTTATTAATACAATTAAAAAAAATCTTTAGAATCAAACAAATCAGAATTATGGATGTAGTATCAAGTTGAGTTTCTTTTTGGTTGATTGGTTTGTTTTCTAAAGGGTCCGATTATTTTCACATCCATCTCACACCCTTCACACCTTCTATACGGCTAGACCGGCAATTATTGTTTGCCGTAATTTTTCGGTGTCAATGATTGGACTCTTCTACATCTCGTATAAGAATATAGCCATATGGGTCCAATACGAGGCGTAAAAGACACCAATCACTATTGAATTATTGGGTGTCAAAGAAGGTTGTACGCCTCATATAGGCTTATACAAGGCGTATAAGGTCGGTGGGATGCTAAAATAAAAAAGTAGGATCAAATAACTGAACCCTTTTAAGATATCCTTAAACTATATCAACTAGTCCCCACAATGGTGGCCTAGTGGTAAGGGGGTCGAAATCCATAATTGAGGTCTAGGGTTCAAAGCCCGGCACCACCCAATTTCTCCGAGTCACACGATTTACTTCCCTTTTGTTGGCCGTGAGACCGGACGGTGAGGGGCGACTAATGGTGGCGTTCACCATTTTAAACTATATCAACTAGCTACTAGCTTCACAAACGTGTGGGCCAATTCACAGTCTAAAAAACCCAATTGTCTAGCAACCGTACGCCATAGACCAAAACTGCCACTTGAATTATAATAAGCTAACAACACTGGTCCCTTTGTCATGGTTTCGCCTTTTAGAACCTTCATGGTAAGGCTGATAGACGCCTTAATTGATCACTTTTAACGTTATAACATGAATGATTCTTCTCAAAATCTGCAATTTTTCTAGCAATTTTAAACAATCATGGCTTTCTTCAACACCCATTTCATTACATGTTTTCTTCTTGTTTTAATCCCTCTTGTAGCTTCATTTTCCTTCAATTTAACAAACATCACCCCACAGAATCAAAACCGTGATATAATTACAGAAGGTGATGGAGCTTACATCTCTGATGGTGGGATTCAGGTGACCCCAGATGGAATCGGTTCCAACCGGAGCCGGAAAGCTGGACGGGCCACTTTTATCAGACCATTTCATCTATGGGACAACAGGTCTGGTGAGCTAGCAAGCTTCGGTACCAACTTCACATTTGTGATCGATTCAGACGGGGATAGTACGTATGGTGATGGCCTCACATTCTTTCTTGCTCAGAATAATTCTGTAATCACCGCGGGTCGGGCCATGGGGCTTCCACTCAACTACACAGACAACGAGCCGATGAGCCCGTTCATTGCAGTTGAATTTGATACTTACTGGAATGGTATTGATCAGTTGATTTCTCCAAATATTACATTGGGTGATCATGTTGGTATTGACATTAATTCTCTAGTTTCAGTTAGATCTGAAAAATGGTTAAGTAATGTAACCGGCGGGGGCGTGTGTCAAGCTTGGATCACATATGATTCGGTTTCAAGAAACCTTAGTGTTTCATTCACTGGCTATCAGAATAATACAGTCATCCGTCAAGACGGACTTGTTTACAATGTTGATCTCAGGAACGAGTTGCCCGAATGGGTTATCTTCGGGTTTTCTGCAGCCACAGGATCTCAGTTCCAAAAACATAACGTCCGATCTTGGACATTCGACGGTTCAGATTTACAGGTTGATGAAAACAACGAATTGCAACCGAACCTGAGCCCTGATCAAGCGAATGGGAAAAAGAGCAATGTGGGATTGATAGTTGGAATATCAATTCCGGTTGCCTTAGTGGCTGTGCTTGCATTTGTTTTATGGAGGTGGAAGAAGAAGATCAGAGAAGAAGAACCAGAGGATTTTGCATTTGATGAAGAGATGAACTATGAATTTGAAATGGGCACTGGGCCTAAAAGATTCTCTTACCATGAGTTAGCTTCATCGACTTGCGATTTTGCAGAGAAAGAGAAGCTTGGAGAGGGAGGTTTTGGTGGTGTTTACAGAGGTTTCTTGAAAGATTCGAGCGCGTACGTTGCAGTGAAAAGGGTGTCAAAGAGTTCCAAACAAGGGATCAAGGAGTATGCATCAGAGGTTCGGATCATTAGCCGGTTGAGACACAGAAACCTGGTGCAACTCACCGGTTGGTGCCACGAGAAAGGAGAATTACTCCTTGTCTATGAGTATATGGAAAACGGAAGCTTAGATTCACATCTTTTCAAAGAAAAGAGCTTGTTGACATGGGGGACAAGGTACAAAATTGCACAAGGTTTGGCTTCTTCTTTGTTGTATTTACATGAAGAATGGGAGCAATGTATTTTGCATAGAGATATTAAATCAAGTAATGTGATGTTGGATTCAAATTTCAACGCGAAGCTTGGTGATTTTGGGTTAGCGAAGTTGGTTGACCACGAGAAAGGGTCACAAACAACGATGTTAGCTGGAACCTTGGGGTACATGGCTCCAGAATGTGTAGTGACTGGAAGGGCAAGCAAGGAATCAGATGTGTTTAGCTTTGGAGTTGTTGCATTGGAAATAGCATGTGGACGAAAGTGCATCGAGTTCAAGGTACAAGAGAAGCAAATACGGTTAGTAGAATGGGTTTGGGAGCTCTATGGGACGGGGACTCTTTTAGAAGCAGTCGATCCACGTCTTGGTTTAGATTTTGACGAAGAAGAAATCAAGTGTTTGATGATAACTGGGTTATGGTGTGTGCACCCTGATTCAGAACTTCGCCCACCGATGAGACAAGTGGTTCAAGCGCTAAACTTTGAAGCTTCATTGCCAGTACTCCCTTCAAAGATGCCAGTGGCGTCTTACTTGACGCCTCCCATGTCTTCGTTGTTTGATGTGACCTCGATCATTCAAAACAAATCATCATCAAGTAGCGTAAATGACACAGATTCCTCAAAGCAAACAACATCATCAACAACCTCCTCTTCTTCTCCTTTTGTGTCACTCTTGCACTCAAAACAATAACATATAAACATCTATCACAAACTACAGTTTTTTTTAAAATTTTATTACAGCATAATTATTGCTAAAACATATTAGGAATATGCAGGTTAATTAGTTTTTGTTCTCTGTTCATGTATCTCTTTTATCTTCATTGTACGAGAGCTTTAGAAGCTCTGTCCCTACTCCCTACTGTGTATCAACTTGCCTTTGTCACCATGTACTGTTTTTTGGCCCCCATTTATTTCCCTAAATCACTTGTACATTGTCTTATGCAAAGTATGACAATAAATAATTGTTTTTACACCGTAGCGGAACTAGAGATGCACAAAAAAACCGGTTAACCGAACCGATACCGGTTCGCAACCGGTTTTTAAACCGTTTATTGCAATCGGTTATAGGTTTATGGAAAAACCGGCGGTTTAGGACCGGTTTGAGGTTTCAAGAGACCAAACCGGTTAATAACCGGTTAACTGGTCCAAATCAATAAAAAATCGGTTATTTGAAGGTTAACCAGTTCTATTAATCGGTTTCGATTATCATACGGTTACAGTTTTTGAGCTTAAAAAACCAGTTATTAACCGAACCGGTTATTGGAAAAAACTGGTTTCTTGCCTTTGACCGGTTAACCGGTTCGGTTATTCCAAAACCGGTTTTCAACCGGTTAAACGATTTGTGCACCTCTAAGCGGAACCATGATTTTTTCTCATTGGGGCGAAAATTTATAGGCTCGTTAGATGATCACTAAATAATAATTTTTTCTCTCTTCTGTTCAGATCGGGTTGACTCGATTTGGATCGGGTCATGTTAATAAAAAAGACAATCAAGCTAATTTTCATATATTAAGGCATAATAAAATATAATATATGTAAAGTTGTTCTTTATGAATACAATTGTCACATAAATTTTCATCAAAATTCCGATTATGCAAATTTAAGGGGAGCAAGTGCAAAATATTAAGGAGATCGGTTAGGATTTTAACGCATATATGCTACAGAAAAAAAAATTCAAGGAGGGCGGCTGCTCTCCAACCAACAAGGTGGGTACGTCCTAAAGGCTGACAAAACAGGCCTTATCGTGTTTATCAGTTAAGGACGACGCAATTAATGCAAATATAAAACATGCAAACAACTTGTTTAACACTTGACTTGGTGGTTTAAACGTGACATTTTTGTGTTTTATGTAGCAAAAAAGAGAAATAATAAAGTCTAACCTTCTAATTTTTATTATTGTTAAAAAAATATAAAATGAAATTGTGTATTTTGATTTGTTAAACATGTCTAATTGTGTTTAACAAGAACCCCTTTTGCTAGCTAATAGTAGTGGCCCTGCCTTTAAGTCTTTAACCATGGATCAACCTCATATTCTGCATCACATATTATTTTTTGGGCTTGGTTACACATTCAACCTTTTTATATTTACATCTCATCAATCCTATCAAATCCTACACGTCTCGTATGCTTCCTCTGAGTGATGACTATCACAGAGTTAACAATGATTTTTCTCGTATATACCCTATATGTTCCATATAGGTATCAACGAGGCATATAGATGTCCAATCATTAACACTAAGATATTCTAACTAACAATGATTAACTTTGTACATGACTTGTATAAACCTATACGAAATATATAGAGTATTGTGATGCACATGGAATGGGTAGGACGCTATTATCTTCATGTATCAAACTTGTGAGTCTTTTCTGAATGTGCTAGTAAGGGCGAAGCTCTTTGAGGGCCGAAATGTTATTTTTAGTTAAAAATAGTGGTTTCGCCCCCTCTCGCTTCAAAAAATTAACAAGTATTTTGGGTTTCAAAAATTTCCGCCCCTCTTAGTTCGGCCAAGCTCCGCCACTTTGTGCTAGGCAAGCTTGTCATTTCATAGCTTTGTTAGCCAATTGCCAAACGACCACGGGTGCCACCACATCCAACAATATAAAGAGTTTTTTCGAACTATGATTGCTTTTTCAGTGAGCTTAACTACACAACCACCACCACTGCCAGAACCCTTGTATATTTTTAGCTTATTAGATCGGCTTTTGTTTAAGTCAGCTATTATAAATCTCATATACTGGAATTAAACAAATTGAAATCAAACCTAAAACTTGAATCTTGAATTAATCACAACTTGGATTAATCTCTGAATCATGAATCACTATCAGATAAACCTATTTGTGGGTTACTCACAATGATTTACCGGATTAGAAAGAGATTTCTTGAGTTTGTATTTGGATTTTGATGTTATACGAGAAGAAACTGTAACCTTCTTCTGTGCGTTCTTCTAGAGACCACACCATTAAAGAAAAACAAGATTCCTACGTCATGTAGATATAACCATCTCTGACCAAATACAACCCAACAACATAAGTCCATAATCATTATTTAAGCCCACAAAAGAATCTAATATTATATCTCAAAAATATCCAACATTAGTGAGCAAAGGATTTTGTTGCTCACGAATCAGATTTGTAGATTAGAAATAAAGGTGTCAATTTTCACCCAAATTAAAAGAAATAGATTGGTTGGTTTGGGTGAACGCTTATTGTATGCAGGCCGTAAAAACTATGTGAATGCAATGGATTCAAATGTTTAGAATGATTAATAACATTTGACTTAAAGCAAATTGATGTTTTTTTAAAAACAATCAATTTTTATCCAAATTGATCTTGCATATAACCCGTTCTCACCCGCACACACCCGAACTTGTTCTAACCCGTTACACAACCCAACTCAATCCGTCTATTTTGCCATGCTTAATTAGAAATAAATGAAGAACATGGGTTGTAACAAACATGGGATCGAAGAACATGATGAAAACAACGATATGAAGAGTTTATATCGGATAAAACCAGGATGAAAATTGAAGAACATATCGGTTTTTGTATAGAGACGAGGAAAGAAAATACCGTGCCCTAACTTCCGATCGGGATATCACCAAAATTGCCGATGGGTTTTTTTTTTAACCAAAACAAAAGTTTAGGCGTCTTTATTTATAAATCAAATTCTTTATTTCTGGGCCAGTAAGTCGAGCCCAATGAAACCAGATTAAATATTACAATTAGCCCAAACGTTCACTCGATCATTACAAAATCTGTATTAATAATTAATAAAATTACGAACAAGATTAGTTTAGAATTCGCATTATAGCCTTAAGTAATTGATTTGGTGGATTCAGCATTGTAATAAGACAACGTGGAACATCATGGGAAATAACTAAGGTTAGTCAGAAGATTAACATCTCATGGTTTCTCAACCAGATTTTTTTTTTGAACGGTAGAAGGTCGCGTCGGGCTACCCTTAGTTATCCTGGCGGTAGGTAACTAAGATCGATTCCTCGATCGCCGACCGTGAGACCGTACCCTCCTGATGCTCAGGAACCCTGTGGAATAAGTAAACCCTTCTCTCCCATTGGTTCAGAACCCGAGATTTAACTCAAGATTCCTCCCCCCATCTTGTATTTATTAAAAGTGTCAGCAGTGGAACTTAAAACCTGGTATCCAAGAAAAAAGGGCCAAGTCTCAACCAGATATCTCTTATAGTGCTGGCCAAAATAATGGACTGCTTGATCTTTAGACAATTCCATTTATCAGATTCGACGTCTCTTTTATTCTCTCATGGCAATATGACCCGCATAACACAACCCGTTTGGACCCATACCCACCAATCTTTCCACCTCCAAAAGATTTATATAAGGCTATTAAATAAAATAGCAAGAGACCATGCCATAACTTTTAGTTCTAACAAAAAGCTATCAAATTCTCTAAAAAATCAACAAACTTTTGATTTTTGTGGAAATATCAACTTTTACATGCCCCAATTTTTGACTTGCCTTCTTCAGTGGAATTTGTTTTCAGTTTTATTATTTTTTTAGTAATAAGAAGTATTTGTTATTTAGATATCTTTAGCAGTTGGTTGCTAATTGTTTCACACTTTCTTGCTATTTACATTTGAAGTTAGACTTTTGAATAAGTCTGAAAGGTAAGACAGAGACGTTAAAAAAAAAAAAAGCTAACTTTATGTGAAAACAAGAATTTATCTTCAATTAATTTGACAAATAATAGGGATGGATTAGGAAAAAAAAAAAAAAAGAAGAAGCCAAGATAGAGTTGACAACAAGAATTTTAACCAATCAAGTTCATTAACCAGATGTCTTTAACAAATATCACTATCTGTTTACAAGTCAAGTTTCAATATAATTCCAAAAAAACTAGGCCTGCAAATGAAATAAATGAACACGAACATAAACATTTAAACAAACACGGGTTTTTTGTTCGTATTCGTTCGTTAAGAAAATTAGTGTGTTCGTGTTCGTTCTTGCCCGTTCGTCAATAGTATAAACGAACAGTTCACAAAGATAGATAAACATAAGTAAACAAACATAAACAAACGTAACATAACACACATAAACGAACATAACTAAAGAAACAAAAACAACCATAAATGAACACACATAGTTAAACGAATATGAACGAACACATGAGTTCTAAACTTGCATTGATATTAGTTCATTTCAATTAATAAATTCATTAAAATTTGGGTAAAACAAAAAGCTATGAGTATGTTAATTTATAAAGAAAACGGATGTATCATTTATTTTTTATAGTAAATTAATTGATTTATTAATAAAAATAAATAAACGAACCTAAAGGAACAACTATAAAAGAACAAATGTTCACAAACGTAAATGAACAAACAAGATGTGTGTTCATGTTCGTTTATTTACTAAATAAACGAACATGAACAAATTTTTTGTTGAAAGATCAACGAAAGATTTACTAAACGTTTGGTTTATTTACAAGCTTTAAAAAAACCAGTCAAAAGTTTTCAAATGTAACAAACACTCAAGTTTTAATATTGTTACATAGTTATGAATCACTAAATAGTAACAGGTCTCATAAATGTTCCACTAATCAGTTATACAAAATTCAAACATGTGAACTATATCAAACTTAAATGGTTTTACGTTAAAAAAAATATTAAATAACATTAGCGAATCAAAGATAAAATTTAGATTATTACTAGGCCACATGCCTTAGCAACAAAAACCACTAAACATTAATAGAAAATAAAGAAAGTAATGATCAAACAAAACATGACTTGCGTGCACTAGTTTCTAAGTTTTACTGTGTTAGGTTTTGGGTTTGAGTTAGGATTTTTTTTAATAATAAAATAATTAAAGTCATGTATAAATATCATATGGACGATAGTTTTGATATCTGAAATATAAAAAAATTTATAAGCTTACTATCCGAAGCTAAACTTCCATATATTTAAATTTTCAAAAATATTTAAGATATTAACAATTTAACGTTACATATTGGATTCATTTAGGATTACTTGGTTCATAGAACATAACAAACCATCAAAGTGGTTCACTGGTGTAGGAATGCATATCTATCATTTGAGTCTCCAACAATTATTTCACGAGCCTCTTATCCATTCTCATTCAATCACGGCGGAGGATTTCATTCGTCCCATGGTTGGGAAATGATGATTGACTTTGTTTACTATGCCAGAAGAATTAATAATATCTCAAGAAAAATTGCTGCAAGAAGCCGTGGATGCACATCTTGATAATGGAATCTGCGGACACGAAGTTGTAGATTATCACTTTCCTGCAAGAGATCCGCCGGGAAACCCCTAGGTTTTTTTTAACCGATTCTGGTTTAAAATCAGTTATAGCTATGGTAACAATGTCAAAAGCTAGTTCCGGTTGGTTCTTATCAGTTTTTGGGTGGTAAAGGTGAAACTGGTTACCGAAATTTTGATTCTGATTATAATTTCTTTGAGGAACAAAATAGTTTATACATGTCGATTAGGATGAGACCGGTGCCAATTCAGATAGCCGGAACCTGTTTTTTCCGGCTAATTATGAATTGCTACCTTAAAAATGATCAAAATGGGCCATCATGAATTGCCCATCGTTATATGTTCCCACTTGCCACTACCATCACTCCTGGTAATAAAATAAATATATCAGGTGAACCTATTTTAACTTCATCTAAAACAAATTATTTAAAGCAAGCCAATTTTGTTCCCAACATATTATGACGCGAACCAAGTTGATACTTATTTTTAAAAATGACTCATTTTAACTATACTTGAACTCAATTCAATGTTTATCAAAACTTGTTTTCATCCGTGACCCGTCATGGTCCCTTTTTTCCGTTTTGTGAATTTACCACGCGATGCAAACTGAAGGGAGTAAATTGAGACGAGATTATATACCATGCTTAAAAAAAAAAGGGAGCAAAATCGTGAGCTTTTGGATAGACAATCAGGAATGATACCAACCGAACGAGCCTGTGTTCATGTTCATTCGTATAACTTTTAACTTGTTTACGAATGATTTATGAACACTAATCGAACGATAATTCTTGTTCGTGTTCGTGAATCAAGGAATGTAATTTGTTCACGAATGCAAATATATATTATTTAAAAAAATAAAAACCCACATTCTTAATTACAAACATTAGACAAAACCATCTTGCATATATATATATATATATATATATATATATATATATATATAAAATACAACACTTAATATAAAATTAAAAAAATAATTATGTTAAACAAAACAAAAGTTGAAAATAATAATTGTAACTGAAATTACTTTAAACTAAAGTTTCAATGATCTTAATTAGAGCAAATTATCGATATGGTACTTGTGGTTTACTGATATTTCACTCTTAGTCCCTAGGTTTCATAAATTAACATATGGTCCCAAACTTGGCATATTTGTAACACATATAGTCCTTATGTGAGGGTACATTGGTCAATAATTTGTTGACTTAACGACTATATGTGTTACAAATGTGCAAAGTTTGGGACCATATGGGTAATTTATGAAACCTAGGAATCAAAAGTGAAATAAGAACAAACCACAAGGACCATCTCGGTAATTTACTCTTTCAGATTATTATGTTTTTAACAAGATACAAATTCCAACTGACTGGATTTATGGCTTAATTGTTATGTTATTAAACTAAAATAAAAATAATAAGATCATAAAAGACATTTAACAAATAAACATAACAAACGAACACTTTACCTAATGTTCACGAACTCAAAAGATCGAACATGACGTTTGCTCATGTTTATTCATTCAACTAAATGAACGAATTTCTTGTTTTTGTTTGTTCCCCTATTTGCTAGTATTTCACTATTAGTACATAGATTTCATAAATTACTTATACAGTCTCAACATGTTTCATAAATTACCTATATGGTTTCAACATTTAACATTCGTAAGATATATAGTCCTTTAGGTCAAAATAAATTTAGAGACCAAGAGTGAAATCTAGTAATGTATGTTTTATAAATTTTTAAGATTGGGACAATATTGGTAAAATATGAAATCTAGCGACCAAGAGTGAACAACTAACAAACAACATTGAATATCTCGACAAATTATATTTTATTTTATTAATTTAAAATTTATTGCAGACTATTAATTTTTCGTATAATTGATTACCAACCATCATAGCTTACTTTCAAGCTAATAATTTCGTGAAGAAAGGTGAAGGCAACATGCAATGATTGTTTTATTTAATTTTTTGGTTATTTTATTGTATTTATTTGTTTATTTTTCTTTTGTAAGCTTAGCCAATGATGTTACGTTAGTTGGAACCTAATTTTTCTTAATTATTGGTATATAAAAAGAATAAATATAATCACAATCCCCTTAAACCATTGACCTAGGAGGATTAGCCGGATCTCAAAGTTTATTTAAATAGACATACGTTGATATGAAACTAGTTTATTTGTAGAGACTCTGGTCTTGATATATATCCCAAGTACCTATAGAGAGTCATTGTTTTGCATTATTATAAAAATAAATTTTTAAAAAAAATAGAGATTTGGGACGAAAATAACAATTGTTTTATTGTGCATTTTTTTTTTGTAAATGACTGAAAACAAAAAAAAAAGGAAAAAACAATTTTACCAGAGGTGTGCATAGTATGGTTCGGTGCGGTTATAACCATTTTCATAATAAAACCGCTACTTCGGTTAATTCTAAATCCATATCTAAAACCATAAACAACTGATCCGGTAACCATTAATCGGTTAACCACCGGTTATGGTTCGGTTTTGGTTAAAATCGGATAATAATGAAATTATTGAAAAACTAAAAAAGACTTGTAAATATGCTTGTCAATTAGAGACATATTGATAATTAAAATCTAGGTAAAACTCATATAACTATGGAATGACTGAGAATGAGCGAAAAAAAGTAAAAGTCATATAAACACTAACTAATTTCTTAATATATTTAGTTAACCTATAATATATTCATCCAATAAAAAATAATAGCTCGTCTTCTATTCTTCTTGGATCATAAGTTATTGAAAGAGGAAAAAAAACACACACCTATAAATATTAATATCTCAGCTTAATACAATAAACGGTTTGGTTCGGTTAAAGTTGGTTAATACTTCAGCTTAACCATAACCGACGGTTAAAGTTAGTTTCGGTTAAAATCGGTTATGATTCGGGGCTGTTATCGGTTATTTTCGGTTATGGTTGTATCATGCACACCCCTGAATTTTACCATTTTCTCAAACAACATTTAGAAAAATTTGTCCCGAGCCTTCAATACCTTGTTAGAAATAAGAATTTATCGATAATCAAATTGTCAGTATTTGGAAAATTGGTCCACATGTTATATGCAATAAACATCTCAATCTTCTTGGAATCGAAACAAAGATCCCTTCGATATGACGCGTATATAAAGTATTTTATTATATCTTCTACACATATTTATTTAAAGAAAAGATCAATCGATGTTTGAAGATGGGAAATATTTTAGACTTTTGGTACGAGAGAAGATGTTAAGCTATCAGTGTAAAAAATTGGACTAAGTTATTCGTAAGTAAATGGTTAAAAAGCTTAAATTGACTCTGCTTAATTCAAACACTAAAAACTCAACCATTAGACGATGCTCAGCGATCACCCCGTCCGCCCAACGGGATTGCTTCCTTCGGCGGCCATCCGCGGGAACATCGCCCCCCCTTCAGCGGCCCCCGCCCAACCCCCTTCCACGGCCCCCGCTTCCCGCTACCTTTCTCGCTTTATGATTGGTGCCAAAAATAAAGCCGTTGAACGGCTAATTTAAAAAAAAAAATATTTTTTTAACCATCATATAAATACCTCTATTGCTTTAACAAAAAAAATCACCCCAATCTCTTCATCTTTCATCTTTCTCTCTATATTTAAAAAAAAAAAACTTTACAAACATGAATCCAAAGTCTAACAATCCCAATCCTGAATTCAAACAGTTCTCGTACGATCCCGAATCGTTTCGTAATTTATTGGTTTAACTACGACAAAACCCGAACATCCAACAATTTCAACAACAAAACCCAAATTTTCAATATGCACAACAAAACCCAAACGTCCAACCACAACCAAACTTCCAAGCCGATTTTGCTTCCTACTCCCAAAGCAGTTTTCAACAAAGTCTTTACCAACCTCGTTATGAATCAGATTTCGTGTCACCGAATCAACCTGATAACGAAGTCGTGCCGGAGACACAAGACACTCAAAAACGCAATAAAAAAGGAAAGAAAAACAAACAGTCGGCCGGAACCGGGCTGAGTAGTGGTCCAATGGCACCGAAACAATGGACCCCCGATGAAGAAACCGCTCTCGGAAAATGCTACATGGACGAATCCGAGAACAAAACCAAAGGTAAAAACTTTTTACTTAGTTTTTGTTATTTATTTTTTTAAAGTGTATATATTTTTTTACTTACTTTTTGTTTTTTTTTTGTAGGTAAGTCGCAAAAACGATAAAATTTTTGGAAAAAAGTCACCGTTACTTGACACAATATGATGGGCTCCGATGCCGAATACCGCACATATCATCAATTAAATTCAAAGTGGAAGGATATGTGCACCAAGTTAACAAAGTTTAGTAGGATCTATAGCAACTATGCCAACAACCGAAAAAGCGGAATGAGCGACGAGAACGTGTTGAAATGGGCTGAAAAGGAATACCAACTAAAGAGTAACGGCCAAACATTTAACCACTACCACGTTTGGGTTGCGATAAAAGACTAGCCAAAATTCCGCGTTCTTTGCCAATAAGTTAACGGGGTCCAAGGTTTTTTAAAAACAACCAAAAACTCCGAGTCGAACGAGTATTCGCCGGGGGGTTCGACCGTCCATACAAATTATGCGGTTAACCTCGAGGATGACGAGGAAGAAGACGAGTTCGACATCCCCCGGAACTGGTTAGACCGGTAGGGCGAGATACAACAAAACATGCTTCCTCTACGAGTCGTCAAACCGTCTACTCTAACCCGACAACAATCGATCTCGCTGATCAACTCCAATCTTTCACAAGTTTTCAAAAACAAAACACAAGGATAAGAAAAAAATGCACAAAATAAAGCTTCAAATTCACCAAGAGAAGACTCTTCGAGCCGACCTCAGAACAATGGAGGCTTTGCCTCCCAAAGAACTCGACGAGAAAGAACGTTTGATAATGAAAAAAATTGTAAAAGAAAATTTTTGATAAATATCGTTAAATTTTATTTTTATTTGAATTGTTAGTTTTTTTTTCTATGGTTTATTTTATTTAAGTTTGCAATGTAACTTTTATTTTATTTGTATTTTTATTTGAATGGTTTAATTAAATCTTAAAGTTTTTATTTTTAGTTTGCAACAAAAAAAAAAAATAAATCATTTAAATTTAAATAATGTTGATGATGTGGAATAGTGGGGAAGGGTTTTCAGTGAGGTGACCACTGTGGGGGTTTAAAGTTTTCAGTAAGGTGATGACGGGACATGAAATTTCGGTGGGGAAGGATTTTCAGTGGGGTAACCCTGTGGATAGTCTTATCTAGGAGCTTGAGGAGGCTGACCAGCCTTTTATTTATACAAATATAATATTTATATTTTGTGTAATAAATATGTAACTTCACAATATTATATATATATGATTAGGTTTAAGTAAAAATGGTGAGATTGGTGAGAAGGGTGAGATTGGTGAGAAGGGTGAGAAGGATTGTGAATTTGACAAGTGGCATTACTCTAATTTTATTAAGAGGGTATTTTGGTCATTGTGTTTAATATTGTGTTTAATGCTTCATATCATTGTGTTTAATATTTTTATTATTTTGTTTTATTTTTTATATCATATTGTCTTATTTTGTTATTGTTTTTATGCATTAAATAAATTGTTCTTATTTATTTTTTATGTTTTATGTATTAAAAGTACATAATTGTGTTATTTTACCATTATGTTTATAAAACTTATAATTTTAAAAAACATAAATTGTTTTTATTTTTTGAAAAATACATTTCTGTCATTGTATATATGTTTATGTCATTGTGTAATGTATTCATCATTGTGTTTTATCGTCAGAACATTGTGTAATATAATCATCATTGTGTGTTATGTTCAGGTCATTGTGTAATATATTCATCATTGTTTTTATCTTCAGATGATTGTGTAATATAGCATCATTGTGTCTTACGTTCAGTTCATTTTGTAATAGTCATTATTTTGTTTTACGTTAAGGTCATTGTGTAATCTACGTGTTATTATGTTTTACGTTCAGGCTATTGTGTAATATACACGTTATGTGTTATGTTCAGGTTATTGTGTAATATATTCATCATTGTTTTTATCTTAAGATGATTGTGTAATATAGCATCATTGTGTCTTATGTTCAGGTCATTGTGTCTTATGTTCAGGTCATTGTGTAATAGTCATTATTTTGTTTTATGTTATGGACATTGTGTAATCTATGCGTCATTGTGTTTTACGTTCAGGTTATTGAGTAATATACACATTGTTGTATTAAATGAATTTGTTTTATCATTATGATTTACATATAAAAAGTACGTGATTTTGTTGTTTCATCAATATTATTTTTAAAGCTCATTAATTTATAAAAAAATAGTTGGACACTACGACGACAAAAAGAAACACTCACAAATAAAAAGACACAATAATAGACAATTAGACACAATGACGCATTACAAATATTATAGGTAGAGGAAATCGTTTTTTTTTAATTTTTTTATATAACAATATTATACTCGTTTTAAGGATAAAAAATGCTCGTTTTTTTGGTGTAATTTTTTTAAAAAAAATAATATTGTATATAAAAGTTATGACCGTTTAAAAAAATGGGGAGAACGTTATAAAAAGTCAACAAAAGTGTCTATGACTAAAATACCCTTCTACTAACTTTTTTAATTCAACTTTGATCTCAACCATTAAATTACATATCTAATGGCCCACAATCCTTCTCACACTTCTTACCAATCTAAGCCTTTTTATTATAACCTCACCCTATATATATATATATAGGGAATGAATCTAATGTTAACCCTCATTTATGGCACTAACCCATTAACCCAACCATATTGAATGATCAAATTAGAAGATGCTAATCTAATGGTTGATATTAAACTATAATATAATAATATAATTGATTTGAAAGAAAAAGGAATAAGGGTATTGATGTAATTTGATATATTAAATACTTTACCCCATCTTTTTTTATACATTCATAACTTTTTTATACTATAATATTTTTTTATAAAAATTGCATCATTTTACTCGTCTTTTTTCCCTTTAATTCCGTTATAGTGTTGACTAGGTTTTTTTTTTATTTTTTTCGGATCTTCGTATTTACACCAATGTAACAAGTTGTAACGAATTTGGGTTTACATTGTTGTATAATAAATAGGGGTTAAGTTTAAGAGTGTAAACGAGCCAAGCCGATCCCGAGCTCGTTAATTACGTTATATTCTTGACTAGGTTTTTTTATTTTTTCCGGATGCTCGTTAATTACGTTATATTCTTGATTTTGTAACGAATTTTGGTTTTTAAAGTACTAAAATGTATTTACAATTTTGTAAATATAATTTTTAAACTATGAAAATGTATTTACAATCTTGTATATATAACGAATTTTGGTTTTTATCAACAAAATGTTATATTATTTTTTTAAAGTATTAAAACGTATTACAATCTAGTAGATATAACGAATTTTGGTTTTATCAACAAAATGATATAGTATTGTTTTAAAGTATTAAAATGTATTTACACTCTTGTAGATATAACGAATTTTGGTTTTATCAACAAAATGTTATAGTATTTTTTAAAGTATTAAAATCTATTTACAATCTTGTAAATATAATTTTTTTAAAGTATTAAAACGTATTTACAATCTTGTATATATAACGAATTTTGGTTTTTATGAACAAAATGTTATATTATTTTTTTTAAAGTATTAAATGTCTTTACAATCTTGTAGATATAATTTTTTTAAAGTATTAAAACGTATTTATAATCTAGTAGATATACCGAATTTTGGTTTTTATCAACAAAATGTTATACTATTTTTTTTAAAGTATTAAAATGTATTTACAATCTTGTAAATATAATTTTTTTTATAGTATTAAAATGAATTTACAATTTTGTAGATATAACGAATTTTTGAGCATCCGGAAAAAACAAAAAAACCTAGTCAAGATTATAACGTAATTAACTAGCTCGAGATCGGCTTGAGTCGTTTACACTCTTAAACGTAAACCCTATTTATTCTACAACAATGTAAACCGAAATTCGTTACAACTCGTTACGAATAATTTGTAATTTTTATACTTGTTACATTGGTGTAAATACGAACATACGAAAAAAAATAAAAAAACCTAGTCAAGACTATAACGGAATTAAAAAGAAAAATAAGACGAGTAAAATGGTGCAATTTTTATAAAAAAATATTATAGCATAAAAAAGTTTAAGAGTGTAAACGAGTTGTAACGAATTATTTGTAACGAATTATTTGTAACGAGTTGTAACGAATTATTTGGGTTTTTATCAACAAAATGTTATACTATTTTTTTTAAAGTATTAAAATGTATTTACAATCTTGTAAATATAATTTTTTTATAGTATTAAAATGAATTTACAATTTTGTAGATATAACGAATTTTTGAGCATCCGGAAAAAATAAAAAAACCTAGTCAAGAATATAACGTAATTAACTAGCTCGGGATCGGCTTGGGTCGTTTACACTCTTAAACGTAAACCCTATTTATTCTACAACAATGTAAACCGAAATTCGTTACAACTCGTTACAAATAATTTGTTATTTTTATACTTGTTACATTGGTGTAAATACGAACATACGAAAAAAAATAAAAAAAACCTAGTCAAGACTATAACGGAATTAAAGAGAAAAATAAGACGAGTAAAATGGTGCAATTTTTATAAAAAAATATTATAGCATAAAAAAGTTATGAATGTATAAAAAAATAGGGGGTAAAGTATTTAATATAGCAAATTACTACTTTACCCTTACCAAATAATAAAAGAAAAAGCCATTTGTTTATTTCTGATTGGGTAATGAGGGTTAATGGGTTAGTGCCATAAATGAGGGTTAGCATTTGAACCCAATCCTATATATATATATATATATATATATATATATATATATATATATATATATATATATATAGGGTAGGGATATTTTGAAAACCTATCCTCATTGAGAAAACCATGTAAAAAAACGTTTTTTTTTTTGGATTTTTTTACAGGTTTGTAACATTATTTGGCACATTTTTATAAAAAAAAAAGGCCGAAAAAAATATTTTTTAAAAAAAATATTTTATAAACCCACGTAAAACATACGTAACACTGTGTCTAGATGTTACGTATGTTTTACATGGGTTTATAAAATATATTTTTATAAATATTTTCTCGGCGCTTTTTTTTTAATTTTTTTTATGAAAATGTGACAAATAATGTTACAAACCTGTAAAATTAAAAAAAAAAACGTTTTTTTACATGATTTTTACAAGGTTTTCATGGTTTCTCATTGAGAATGAGTTTTCATTTTATCTTTCGGAGTAGGTTCAAATACAAATAGAGAGTTTGGTAAAAATAGTAGGAACCAATCATGTGTTGCCACATGTATTACTATTTAATTATAATACGTGGGTAATTTAGTAAGATTAAGAATAATGTAGATTTAATAATCCCTAAATTATAGGAAGATTGTTAATCAGGTACATATGAATTTTTATTCCAAACATACACCAATTTTATGGGATTAAAAATTTTTAAACCAAATAAAACTACATAATCGTGTCCGAGTGTTTCGATTCAATAAGAAATAGTGAATAGATGATTTCGTAGAAACACGTAATACAAAAATATTGGTATATGTTAATATGTACCAACGTAAAAAATTATAATATTCTGACAAGATTTTGTACTAATAGCACAAACCAAAACAAACAAACAAAAAAGATTGTTAACAAGTATATGATTAAGTATATGTGTTGATATATGCAAACATGTACTAATAGCACATATTAGCACATAACAAAACATGCAAACAAAAACTGTTAACATTTATATGATTTTGTACATGTGTTGATATATGATAACATGTACTAATAACACATATTAACACAAAGAAAAATAAGCAAACTTGATTGTTAATAAGTATATGATTATACATATGTGCTAAAATATGCTAACATGTGCTAATAGCACATTTAGCACATGGCATAAAGTCAACCGATGGTTTCCTTGAAAATCGTAACTGATAGTGTATTATTTAAATGAAGCGTGATTTAAGCAAATTTGGTTAATGCAAATTGTTTTTATGGCCTTAATTCCATTATAGCAACATATTAATTACAATCTTGTCATTCCTTTTTTATGACCATTGATGATAACATATTAAAGGTTCAGATCGTTTCTCATTATTTTTACAAAACTATCATTTTGTACAATAACCTTATATATATATATATATATATATATAAGGGAATGTTCTCCTAAAAAGTTTTTTTTGCCTAAGAAGGATTTTTAAAAACTCGAAAACCGACCCAAACAAACTCTGATTGAATTAATTTTTACATCATTAGAACCGATTTTTAATTCTCTAAAACCTAAACCTTAAATCAAAAACAATAAACCCTAATAATAAAACCAAAATTAAAAAAACAAACCCAAAACCTAAAAGCTAAAAAAGCATGCCCTAAAATCCAAACTCTAAAACTAATTGTTAAAGCTAAAACCAAAAAGCAAATATTGTAGGGTTCGATGAGACGATTCCAATGCCATCGAAATGAGTTCAATCGAAGTTTGTTTGGGTCGGTTTTAGAGATTTTAAAAATCCTTTTTAGCCTTCTTAGGCAAAATAGACTTTTTATTTGATCATTATCATATATATATATATATATATATATATAATTTGTAAAAAGAATAAACAATATACGTTGTCATATATAAAAATTCTAATGATAATTTTATAAAGTGGTTATATATGTAATATAAAAGAAATTCAATAAATAAGAAACGTGTACAGCCTAAACTGGACTTCGAAAATTTATTTATTTTGATTTAAATCTTGAAGCGATTATGTATTTGAATTCGTTAAAAACATTATTTAATACGTTCGAGTGTATCGTGATTAAAATAATCGTAGACAATTCATAGTTAGTTCTTTTAATAGCCTTGAAAAATAAAAATAACATCATGGAAGAAAATTTGGTTCGCATGAAAAATTAAATACCAACAAAATCGCAAGAAACCTTGTAATAAGACCCTGCAAACAACTACACTAACCTAAAGTACTAATCTAACTCAAAAACATGAGATCATGCCAACCATGGGTGGAGCTTTATAGGGACCGCACTGTTTTTTCATGTAGTAGTGTGCATTTTTTGATACGTAGTGTAAAATTTTTTAAAAATTTTTATTCCGCCCCCTGAAAAAGTTTCGCACCCCTATACTTTTGGTCAAGCTCCGCCATTTATTGACAACCGAAACACAAGAAAACCTTAGAAAAAAAAATCAATTGGAAGATTAAAAATTAGGCATATATGTAGAGCATAATACTCAATACATGCATACTAAGGAGCAGTATTAAAGTATCATATGTCGGATAAGTAACAAATGCTAACTAACATAAAAGGAAAGATTTTATTGATGTGTTGATAATTTAAACCTTCAAGATATAAAAAGCGTTGTAAGCTTATTATTATTTCATGCCCGTTATGCTAATAACCATAGGGGTTGGGTACAATATGAAAAAACTTTTTCTTCATAAGAGTATGAAGTAATAGAAATTTGAAATGTAACATGCTAAAACATATAAAAAATCAAATACAAAAAATAAAATATAGTACAAGAAAAAAAACAGTATAAAAATCAAAAATCAAGTATAAAAAAAAATCCGGTACAAAAAAAACAAAATTTATTATAAAAAATCCAGTAAAAGAATAAATAACAAAAAAAGAATTCAGTACAAAAAATAAATATCTAATGCAAAAAATAAGATGTTATACCTAAATTATTATTTCTTTTTTTTTTAACATGTCGCATATTAAACTTATATAGATTTTTAGTCTTCTTAACTAAATCCTGTTTTATTTGATTTCCTTTACTAATCATATTTGCTTACAAGTGTGCGAGTGTTTTTGCTGGTTGTATGGAGACTTGCGAGTTTATGTTTTAGAATAATATATAAGAGATTCTGGGTTATTTGGTGTGAACCGAAAAGATTTTATCCTAAAATGTCAAAGGTAAGGAAGCCGGAATCATAATTATCAATATCCTTTGTAATATAATATAGAATTTGATTAAATAAATAGGCCTCCTGAAAACAACTCACCCGTTTAAATAAAAATCGAATAAAGCTTGGTGAGAAAACTCGTTCATAAACGAGTGAACTTGCTAAGTCAGGGTTTGCTTGTCTCGAGCTGTCTCAATGGTTAATTTGACTCAACGGTATATATATAATGATATAATTAATGATATAAGTTACAACAGACGCATGATAAAAGTTAACGTTCAAAGCTTTGTGGAAAAATGATAAATAATTTTATTTAAGAATAACCTTAATATAATTAATATTAGGTATGCTTAGCTTTAGTTTAAATGTAACGCTTATTTCATGTGTCTTCTATTTGCTCCGACCGCGTGGTGAAATTAGGCACGTTATATCTTGCGATTCTTGTGTTGTTTTCAGTTTTTGGCTTTGTTTTAGTTTGATGCTATTATTGTTTCTCTATATGTGTTACATTTGTTTGTTTGTTTGTATGTTTATACTTATGTGTAACGACCGGTTTTAGACGGTCACAAGCATTCTTTTATATCACGAAACGAGGCTCCGATTTCAAGATACACTGAGTCGAATATAACATTAAATAAGAGATCAAATATTTTGAACTCTTCAGGTCTTGAAATTATAACAATTGGAAAGAGCTCGAAAAATCGTGAACGTGGGCGAAAACGGCGCGTAAAACGGAGTTCGTATGCTCCCGGAATCGTAAAAACAAAATCGAAATCTAAGTAAGGCAGTGGAGGTACGCGAAGGACCCTTTTGCCATCCTTGGCGGTACGCGACGGACCCAGATGACATAAAAATCTGATCTGCTCGATCAGAATTCATTTTGGGTCAAATATACGCGATTTCCAGGCGATTTAAGGTGATTTTCTACAATCTAATCAGTATTTTGAAGCCATCTAAACATACGGATCGAGCTAGGGATTATTTCTACAACTCCTGATCATCGTTTTCACCCGAAAAATCTGTTAAAAAGGGTAACGATTCGATCTCTCTTACTGATTTGATAGTATATGGATTAGATATGGTATTATAATAGTTATGGGTGTTGATTATTGCCTAGATGACGGCTATGAATAATTAGAAACGAAGAACTCTACAATTTAACGGTGAAATCTTTGGTTTTGATCCGTTATAATGTCCGGTTATTGTAAAATCCATATCATTGAGTATGATAACTTGTAGGATGATTAAATCATGGTTATGATGGCTGTGAATCATTCCTTAAAATGATAGAATCGATTCAGGTGTTTGATTAAATGTTAAGATTTGAAGGTTAATGATTTTGGTATAAATATGCTAATTATAAGTGATAACTTGACTTCTAAATGCCACATAGTAATGAATGAGATTCAAATGAGTTTGAATCAATGTGTATAGGTATTGTGTGTATTGAAACTAGTTGTATATATGTGAATTGCAACTAGGTGTTGGTGGTGGAAGTCAAGAGACAAGTCACAGAAGTGGAAAAGAGGTTGCAGAAAGTGATCAACCATTTGAACGAGGTAAGTCACTCGTTACTGTTGAGTTTATTTAATGTTGTGGTAATGAATCGCAAATATTGTGATTACGTGAAAAAAAAAACTCAATTGGTGATTAACATGGATATAAACCATGTGTTAAATGTGATATAGTGATGACCTACAAGGTGTGTAGGCATTCAAGTTTGTTATAATTGATATTAATCCACATGAGTGTGGATAATGTTTATAGAAAGTATGTTGAAATTGGTTCACTTGTATGTGAACAATTTGTGATTGATTTTTGAAGTTAGACACTAATATATGTTCTTTTGAATCACAATGGTGTGGCTAATTGTTGTTTGTGTCTAATGTGGATCATATGTGTAAATAACACATATTGTAAATTTTGTTTTAGTGGATTCTCAAAGGTGAGAATATAATTATATTAGTGAAAGTTTGAGTAATTAACAAAGGTGTGAAAACTCAATGAGACACATAAGTGTGTTGTTTTGAATTTTAATGGTGTGATACATATTGGGTAAATAAAAAGAATTGTAATTGATGATCTACAATCGTATAGACAGTTTTGGTTGATTCACTTGAGAGTGAACAATCAGTGTGTTGAAGTGTATTTAATGATTCACATATGTGTGAACATATGAATTGGGAATATATTTGATGTAAACACAAGTGACTGTGTTCAAATTATGTGTAAGTTACATATTTGATTGAAATTGTAGTTATAGGATGGGGTGAGTCCACACCACAAGCATTTGTGCATTTAGCACATATACATGATTCGTTGAGTTGATTTAAATTGATATAAATGATTGTGGTTATTGTGATTGAATGATTCACAAATTGTGTGAACAAATGGTGATCTACAAAATTGTAGATGTTAAATTGGAAATATGCATGCTTTGATTCACAAGGTGTGTGAACATAAGACTTGCAATTCCAATGTAATTGATTCACAAGGTGTGTGAACAAATGGTGGATTGGTAATGTGCATGCTTTGATTCACAAGGAGTGTGAACATAAGACTTGCAATTCCAATGTAATTGATTCACAGGATGTGTGAACAAATGGTGGATTGGTAATGTGCATGCTTCGATTCACAAGGTGTGTGAACACAAGACTTGCAATTACAATGTAATTGATTCACAAGGTGTGTGAACAAATGGTGGATTGGTAATGTGCATGCTTTGATTCACAAGGTGTGTGAACATAAGACTTGCAATTCCAATGTAATTGATTCACAAGATGTGTGAACAAATGGTGGATTGGTAATGTGCATGCTTTGATTCACAAGGTGTGTGTAACATCCCAGATTTTCTAAAATACAAGTTATTTGAACTTACGAATGCGTAACGAATAATTACCTTGCTAGAAAGTGGACGAAAAATAATTAAGTTCAGGACTCGAAGTCGTGTACTCGGATTAGGATTTCGAGTACATCAGTTCTCGAAAACCTAGTAGTCGAAATCCCCAAATTTCGAGTACGGATACACCGCCTATAAATACTAGTGCCATGAGAAATGTGCGAACCTCTGGCTAGAAGCACATTCTCTCTCTAATACACGAAGTAGGGCCCAAGAACTTCAAGAATCGAGCTTTTGATCGAAAAACGAAGGAGGAAACGCACGAGAATCTATAGGAGTGATCATCTAGCATCAAGTAAGTGATCTGAACTAAAAAGTTAGGATTTTTAGACAAAAGTGAACTTATACGTAGAGCTCACACATTTATGCATAAAGTCCGGAACTTTGAGGTTTTAATATGTTGGTAACAACCTAAGGAACCTAGAACTAGCTTCCCAAAAGCCTTAGATAAATTTCTGAGATAGTTCATGATGGAAAACCGAGTACTCGAAAATATGCATGAGGGGAATACTCGAAGCCCTCATAAACTTCGAGTATACCAGTTCGAGTAGGGAACTTCGAGTACGAGGAAGGAATTCGAATACATGATATTCGAGTACTCTGGTTTTCGAGTATGCAGGGAAATCGAGTACACTGGCACTTCGAGTGCCAGTGATAATTCGAGTACTCGATTCTTCGGGAACAGAATGGTTCTCGAACAAGGGGGAAGCTGGTTAGGAGACTATGAGGACTTAGAATGTTTTCTAAGTCTAAGAATATTATGTAATAATACGATGTGCTGATGTAGGTTCTTAAGCCCTAGCTAAGGAGTTCGACTAAGGAAAACAAGAGTCTACTATCAGGTGAGTTCTAGATGCCCCACTTTAACATGTTATGTGTAACTATGTTTTGGGCTGGCAGAATGCTTATTGTTATGTCCATGATGTTATGTGCTTATGATGATGATGATGAACAAATGATGATATGGCATGATTACGTACGCATGTATGTGTGTTATGCATGATGAATATGTATGGAAAAATGCTATGTACGACGAATGAATGTTACTGAACTATGATGACCATATTTATGATGATAGTCATAAGATAACAATGCTATGATGAATTCCTAAGCTGTTAGGATAACATGACATGATGATAAAGATTGCTAGCATGAAATGTTATGGTATGATATGTGCCTTGTTGTTAGGGCAAAATGCTATAATGATAAGATGCTAGTATGAAAAGTTCATGAATGCCAGAATGTATGATATGATGATATGATGATAGCATGATATGTATTCATTGCTAGGAGGTTATGATGATATGATGACATGATACTGGCATGACATAATATGACGAGTCCTATGATATTAGGACAAAGTGATGATGTTATGATGAGTGCTAGCATGAAATGTTATGATGTTATGATGAATACGATGAATGATGATATGATGCAAGTATGTCATGAATGATGAAGGAATGATGTTCCTATACGTGTTATAGTTAAATGTACGAATGATAGTCAACCATGACTATAACTGGGTAGGATAGTCAACCACGACTATCCACGACTATAACTGGGTACGATAGTCAACCACGACTATAATTGGGTACGATAGTCAACCACGACTATAACTGGGTACGATAGTCAACCACGACTATAACTGGGTACGATAGTCAACCACGACTATAACTGGGTATGATAGTCAACCAAGACTATAACTGGGTATGATAGTCAACCAAGACTATAACTGGGTATGGAGCCTTGTGCCGGCATAAGCCCACTGATCGTATGGTGACAGTGGAATGTATGATGATGATGTTCACGATGTTATGTGCTAAGGTTATGGAGTATGTGTACAGAATGATGTTTATGTTAAGTATGTTTAATGTTGTTTTATGAAAACTAGAACTCACCAGCGTAAGCTGACTTGATTTAGCATGTATGTCAGGTTAAAGCTATGATAAGAGAAGGCATGGAGCTCGGGCATCAAGTCAGACGATCCGTTGGTTTTGGCAATTTGATATGTTTTTGATACAGACATTTTATTGAACTCTGTTTATCAAACTATGTTTACATTTCCGCTGCATGATTATGAAAGTTTTTAGTTTAAGAGCTATGTGTTATGACGAAACCAACCTCTGGGGGGTCGCCCAGTTTCGGGGCCTCACAGTGTGTGAACATAAGACTTGCAATTCCAATGTAATATATTCACAAGGTGTGTGAACTTCTTAATTGAAGTTTGACTGAAAATGGTCAAACAGTATGATGCACAACTGGAGTTGTGTGCACAAATGCGTTATATTAAATTATAAATGGTGTGGTGAAATAAGAATGATTCACAAGGTGTGTGAACTTCTTAATTGAAGTTTGACTGAAAATGGTCAAACATATGATGCACAATTGGAATTGTGTGCTCATATGTATTGAGATTGTTGTTCTATTATGACAAATGGAAATTCTTGGTTGTAAGGAAAGTTCCACTTGATGTTGATGAAAATTACGCGTTATTGAATCGTTTTGTATACGATTGAATAATGTTACCAAATGATATTTGAGACATCATTATTGTATCCATATGGTATTATGGAATATACTTGGGGGGAATAACGGGGTGATCTTACTTAGTTCTAACGAACTAATGGTGATTTAAATGTGGTGTCTACAGGTCTGAATAGTTATGTAAGCGGTGGTGGTGATCGGGATCGAACATGAAGAATCGGGAGAATAATTGAAGTTAACAATCAAACCTCTTGTGAAGGTTTGCATAAGTTAACTTATTGAAGTATCTGGCAGTACTTAAACATGTTTTGAATGTTTGTACAATGTAAAGTGTGTGTGTTTACGAACAAAACACAAAAAAATTTTCTGGGACCTAAACGAAAACCTTATTTAATATTTTAAATGTCCGGATGGGACATAAAGTGACACGGGTGTTACATTATGCTTGTGCGTATGTTCTAGAAAAAGTAAAGTGTGTGTGCGTATTAATTCATGGAAATAAATAAATGAAATAATGTGGTATATCTCATGTAAGAATCTCAACTAAAGCTATTACACTAGCATACAAGTAAAACTTGTCTTCATTTTTCATTCCTTCTCATGAACCTTACTGATTAATGAGACTTTAATGGTTATGTTTATTTGTTTGTTTTACACATTTATATCATTTTACTATTTTGTCATAATTTTTTATATATTAAATAAATTTATTGTTATTTTATTATTATGTTTTATATATTAAAAGTGTGTTATTTTACTATGAAAAACACAATACTATATAATAGAAAATACACAATTACATGATAGAAAATACAAAGATATGAAAAACAAGATAAAAAAATTTTGTATAACAATACTATATTCAATCTAAAGATAAATGTGCTTGTTTTTATGGTGACTTTTTTTAAACATTTGTATATAAAAGTTATGAATATTTTAAAAAAGTATGAAAACTTAATAAAAAATTAACAAAAGTGACCATGATTAAAATATACTTACCCAAATTATTTTCTTCAGAAACTTTTCCTCAATCATTAATTATATATACATATAATAGTCTTAAATCACATCTACACTTTTTAGTTTTTACATTAAATATAATTTTTATAATAATGTAATATTGTATATGTGTGGGTGTATGTAAAAAAACAAGACCGCTCGTGACTCGAGTTATTTACGAGTTAGCTCGAGCCTGACTTTTTTTACATTAAATATCATTTTTATAATAACGTAATATTGTATATATGTGGGTGTATGTAAAAAACAAGTCGGCTCGTGACTCAAGTTATTTACGAGTTAGCTCGAGCCTGACTTTTCAGATCAATAAAAAATTGAGTCGGCTCGCCTCAAATCAAGAATTTTGGTGCTTGAGCTCGATCCAAGCCAAGTTCAATTCGTTTACAACTTTAAGAAAAATAGTCAATTAACAAAAAGAATAATTTACATCAAAAATATCAAAAATATGAATTGATAGTTGCAGAAAATACAATAAGCTTACTGAGATCTTGTTGAATTCAACTTATGGTTACATATTTAAATTTTTATAATATCATGACTAAAATAAATAGATTAGATAGTAAATGCCATATTTTCACGGTGTTTAGAATTTTGATCAAAAGATGTATATGATAAATAAATATATAAGCCAATGACAAGTTGTGAAATGTATGTGATACAAATCCAACTAACATTCTCACACTGACTTGTTTGTTAAGTTACATCCTTGATCTTCATTTTTCTTTCATGTTATATATGTTTGTAAATTAAAACCATCACAAGACTTTATACATATATTCCCTAAGCCCGTGAATTTCCTATGTACTATTATTATTAGAGACAATTTACCACTTGTAATCTATTGGTATATGAGTATATCTAATTGAATCAATTTGAATTAAAAAAAAAAACAATATATGTTATTGTATAAAAATATTGTAAGAAAATTGTGCTTTACACATAAAAATTTGTTAAGTTGCCTTGGATTTAGGGTTGTTCATTACCTCGGATTTCCAAAATCAAAAAAAAATATAGAAAAATTTCGGATATCCAAAATAATCGGAAATATCCGAAATTATTCGAAATATCCTAAAAAGCTATTGTGAAAGTTCGGATATCCGTATTATCCGAAAATTTTCAAGATAAGTATCTGAACCGAATTTCTGGACATCTGAACTTCCGAATATCCGAATTTTCGGATAATTCAGGTTCAAATTTTATGATATTTTGAACTTTGTTTCGGATACGGATTTTTTTGAACACATCTATTTTGATTCGTTGATGCCTCAAAAAGAAAGTTTAATCCATCCATGATAGTTATAAATCAAAATATAATAAAGCTTGATCTATCATATCATATTATAACTTTTAAAAGGCTCTTTAAAATAATGTTAGGTGACGTGATGACAACAATTGGTCAAGAAGTCAAGACTGAATAAAAAATATATATTGACAAATTATCCCGAGTTGTTCGAGACTAAACATTATTTATATGTACAAAAAGCAAGTTAATTTGTTTATATATTACAACCAATTCAAGTGAGAGAGAGTGAATAAAAAGTGTTGGAAATTAAAAGTCTAGGAATCCTTGTTAGAACTCTAAACGACAAATCTTATATTAATTTTATAGTATAATACAAGTGCCAAGATACACAAGTTGATCACATTCGAAACATAATCAGGTTAAACCAAATAATTTTTGTAGGTTAAAATCGTATATGTATTAGACTTAGATTAAAATATTTCAATTGGTTGAAATATGTAGCATCGTAAATTGAGATGGCTGATTATTTAACACAATACGAGTCAAGATATATAACCTAAAAAATATATGAATATAATAAATTTAAACGACAAAGAATTACCAATAATTTATTTAATGATAAAATTAATAAAGATTATATAAATAAATTATTTGTTTACTTAGCTGCAATCTATTTTTACTTGAACTAAATTAATGTTATTTAAATACGACTCGTTTATAATCAAACTAATTTTGTTTAGAACTAATATGACCCACAAACATCTTAACCCAAACCTAATTTGACCTGTTATACGACCCGACCCACTCATTTTGTGGGTCTTAATTTAATTATACTAAAATAACATTAAATTCGTCAACATTTTTATACCAGTTAAAGCATACCAGATTTAGCCACCAATGACTTTTTGTCCTTTTTCTTAATTTGACTGTGATTAAATCAAACAAAATTATCTCATTCAAATAAACGTGTAAGAACTAACCCTCAAAGTCTAACAAGTTAATAGGAAAAGGATGATAAATTATTGCACACATGTTACAAGTTTGATTTACAAACAAATTACAAAAGAAGAAAGATCAATAGGAGACATCTAGAGCATTCATCACCAACCACTTGGCTAATTCAAAGGCCTGTTTGTCAACCCTAAAAAACCATCTAAAACCCTCTTAAAATCAAGTGATCAGAGGGTAAAAAGTTGAAGAAAAATGCCTGTCAGTTTGTACCCATGAGATTGCAAGCTTAAAACAAGAGGATTGTTGTCATGCTCAACAAGTCAATCATAAAAAAAAGTCTTGAAAAAACCTCTTGCAAAATGCACCCCATAGCAAAACAAGCTTCTTAAGGCATATAAATGGTTCTAAAGAGATTGAAAAGCCCAGGCCCTGGGTTACCAGATTTTAAAAAAGATAAAAGAACATAGTATAAAATATAAATCATTACACGAATTGCTTGAGAGCCGAACGTAGATTCCTCACGAGGTCCTTCATCGTCAAGGCGAATTCTTTATCCATCTGCATACATGTTTTCATGGGTGTAAATTATTTTGAACTAAAACACAGTTTAAATAAACAATTAATAATCTTTTAGCATAAAAATTTAAACTTTTTTTTACCTTGGCAATAACTGTTACATCAAGTGCACAATTGGCAAAGGTCATGGCACTACTGTTGTTGACTGATAAATGAAGCTTCTCTACTTCAGTAAGAATCTTTTCAATAGCACCCGCCTTTTTACTGCAGTGAATTCGTATCAAAACATTGTTACCGACGAATCTTGCTTCGATTTCAGGAAGTTGTTCATGAATTGGACCATCATCTGATGAAAAAGTTTCACCAATGTCAGCTGAAACATCATATCTTTTAACAAAAAACACTGATTCTGTGTTTGGTCTTTTCTTCATCTGCTCCTCAAGTGAGTCCACTTTCTCTTGGAGGGTTTTCATGTGCTTGATTGCATCTCCAAGAACAGAAGCCTTATCCATCTTTTATCATATGAACTTAAACATTTTAGATACATATGATATTATGATAGTAACTTATACATATATTTTGAATAGGAAGAAGACAAAAGTTACCTTTTTAAGACCTGGGAGAAGAGCAGAGAGAGCTATGAATCTCTGGCTAAGTTTCTCTCTCCTTTTTCTTTCAGCTAAGATATGATCTTGAGCTGTAGAAACTTTTGTGTTATTTTTAACCCCAACATGATAATCTTGATGAAAATCTGAGTTCTTTTGATTGCCAAACTGGAAATGGGAAGTAAACCCATGGCTAATCTTGGACGAAACTGTCATTTCTTCTTTTCCGGTCACAAGATTACCTTGTTGAGATAGATTTGGATTGATCAAGGAGTGATCAGAGGTTATGGACGAATTCCAGCTGCTTGTTTTGATCTGTTTAGTGGGTCTTGGAGATGGTTCCATAACAGGTTTGTAATAATCAAACACACTTACATCAGCATGAATTTGGTCCCTGCTGTCTCCAAATGATGCACCTGAGATTGCAGTTGCATCGAGATGATAATCAAATGAGTTGACTGGACATTGGAAGCTGAAAGAAGGGTCCTCCATTGCTACCATCTCTGAGAAACCTCTGAAACTAGAAATCGCCATTTTGTTTGAACAGAGTATACTCTCTTTGACAATTTAACAAACAGGTGGTGTGCAAAGATGATCAAACCAGAAGAACAAGCAGAAAGACCCTGAAAATAACAAAATTAACACAGAAACATCAGAACCCGGTTAAAGAATATGCAGAATTACAAGAATCACGTGAAAAACATGATTTTGGATGAAAGGTCTTACCTTTTTGATGAAAAGAACAAAGCCTTATTATATCGTCAATAATGGCTTTGTGATGGAGAGAGTCGCTCGTGTTTATAGCTATGATCTAGGGTTATGATTCTCTCTCTGGGGGTTGGCAATATGCACAGGACATGGCTACTTGAACAAGAAAAATTGTTTAATAAAATCATAGTGGAGTGTGTTTGATAGGTGATTGAACATGTCTCAAGAAAAAATAAAAGACATGGGATCAAGTGGCTTTCAAAAATAATTATGCAATAAGTAAGCGTTTTTTAAATAATTGATTGGTGATTGAACATGTGATTTTAAGTAAGCCAATCAGTTTACAGTAGGCAACACCTACTTAACTTTTCTTTTGAGAGGTCGTAGATTTATATCATCGATTTAGCAAGATAGAGATTTTCTCTTTCGGGTTTCGTCCTAAGATAGTCTTGATTAGAGAGTCTGACTTGAGTATAAAACAATTAACACGGTTGAAATCACGTCATGGACTTGATTTGATGTTAAAAAAAGTTGATTTAGACTTTTTTATCTACTAATTACTACATGTGAAGGACTCTGTCACTTTGAATTTTATAACGTCTTTTAAAACGTGAGTAAATAGCAATTATTAAGTCTCATTAAACCTTGATGCTAAATCCCGGAAATCAATTTAAAAAAACAAATTGACATGGAGCCCTTAATATTGCTCTTAAAAAATAACAAACATGTGGTATTAGAAAAGGCTAATTGCAAGTTACGAAGACAAAGGAAATGCTCAAAATAATAATAATAATAATAATAATAATAATAATAATAATAATAATAATAATAATAATAATAAAAATAAAAATAATAATAATAATAATAATAAAAATAATAAATAATAATAATAAATAAATAAATAAACATATAAAAAGAGAATTCTTGTTATTAATATTATTAATAATATGCTGGTAAATTCTTCTATCTAACACACATAATAGATATACAAATATAAAGTTGTGAAATATTTTCATTCATTATATACTAGGTTATAAACCCGTGTAATACACGGGTTTGTGAATAAAAAATAATGTGATTTTATATTTATGTCTTCATAAATTTGCATAATTAATATATTTTAATACATCTTTTTAAATTTACATGATTATATTAATACTAATAATATTAGTTATACATTTTTTTACATAGACGTATCAAACAAATACACATGTTAAATATTTGAATTTTAAAATTATTTGTTTAAAATAACATAATACATATTTTTCAAAGACATTTTATAAAAAAAATAAAGAACTGATTCATAATTTAATTATATTATTTAATAGAAAATATAAAAAAATCAAAATTTAATAAAAACATGGCATAAAAATATTTATTATGAGAGAGAAGAGGGAAAAAATGTTTAAGTGGCCTAAAATGTTGACAAGTGACACATCAAAACCTTTATTTATTATATAAAATATAGAAATAGATTATTAACATGCAAAAACATACTTTAAAATGGCGTTAAATTGGTACCATAAAAAACTATACATATTAGGTTGATATTACCATATTAATTATGTTGTTTCATTAAAAACTTTGCTAGAAAACTTTAAGGGTTGTTTGTTTACCTTTTAATGAAATCATTCAGTACTTAACTATTCAGCACTTAACCATTCAGCACGTTTGATTTAAATTAAATTACATCTTAATGATTCAGTTCAACACTTAATCATTCAGCACCAATACCATGCTGAACCATTCAGAGGTGCAACCAAACATTCAGACCCTCTTGATCATTCAAACTTCTTAACCATTCAGCACTTAATGATTCAGACCAACCAAACAGCCCCATAGTGAAACAAAACCATGATCAAGGGAAAAAGAGTGAAAAAAAATGCTTCTTTTAGTTTATATATGCACTTTTAGAGATAGGTGTGGTGTTTAATAGATTGTTTAAAATATTTGTAGTTCTTGGTCTTTTAATTTGCAATCCATTAAGGCAAGTAATGTTATCTCATCTTCACTTAGGGGTGTTTGTTTAAAAAAAAAAAAATCTTCTAACCTCTTATGTATGCGTCGCGCAGACACGGGAAGATGTTAGAGGTCTACAGACTGTTTGTTTTCTCGAATACATTTCATTAAAAAACGTCTGCCCAGCCTCTTCTTGGCGCAGACGTGAACCAACATCTTCTAACCTCTTTCCAGCCTCTTCTTCCGACCCAAGATCAATTGACCTTCTTCTTCCCACCCACGATGAACCGACGAGCTACACCTCTACATCCACGCTCCCACTGCCGCCGGCCCCCACCGCCATCAACAATCGATTAAATGATTAATTACCCTCGGCAAAAGCCACTTTGAGCACAACATTTCGTCGATTTCGAGCACAACATTTCGTCGATTTCGAGCAGTAAGTTGGAGGCCATTGAACAACCAACGCGAAGTAATCGAACTCCCTTTTTTCATCGACGGTCGACACCAGTTCAATCGCCCTTCTGTCACCGCCGCTGTCTCCAGTGATCTCTACGGCGGCGAACAAAAGTGATAGAAGAATCACAACAGCCGGAATTGAATCCATTGTTGTTGTTTGACCTGATTTTCTGTTTGTGCTAGATCCTAGACGAAATGTTGTGTTCAAAGTGGTTGTTCAATGGCCTCCAACTTACTGTTCGGTGGGTTGGATTTAATATTAGGGTTTTTTTGTCTGCTTAGGATAGGATAGGATAGGGGAAGAGGGAAGTGGGGAAGACTTTTAAAAAGGTTAAAAAACAAACCCTCTTAAAATCTCTTTTTGCAGAGATTTGATCCACCTCTTATGCAAAAAACTCTGCAGACATGGTCCGCAGGCTGCAGATGTTTTATCAATGAAAAAACAAACACCACCTTAAACTTATTACGTCCTCTTTTAAACAAATGCCACAAGATCCATAAAATTGTCAAAAAATGCCAAAATTAACATAATTTGTTTTGATGAATTGGTAAACACATATGCATACTTTTTCTTAAAGGTATCAAAATATTTGTTTTACCATATTTCAGTTCAAATTTGTACTTTAATTATTTAAATTCTCTATGAACTGAATCATCAAGAGATTCGATGATATCAACTTGTAATAATTAATATAATACTCCTAAGTCTCAAATTATTCTTTTACAAAAGTAAATGAGCCAATTGCATCACTTTTATATCTCTTTTAATTACGTATACAATTATTGAATTAGATTGTATTACATTTAACCCAAATATATAATGCATATATGTGTAAGAACTCAATGTGTAAAAGTAAAAATTACATTAATTTTAACATAATTTTACTTTAATTTTTTTGAAAAAAATGTTAAAAAACTTTGGGTTGATCGATTAATCAGACATCATGAACCAATGTCTCATTGAAAGTAGCATCTTTATTCATATATGGTATATTTAAGTTTACCATCATCTTACCATCTCCATATCTTACCTTATTTTTGCTAATGATGAGATATACTGAGTATGATTATGATAATTTTTATTTTCATCATTTTTCAAACAGCTATTGTATTCAGTAAGATGTTTGATATCCAATTTTTTATAAATTTGATACGAGTACAATACCAATAATATTTAGAAACGATCATTTTGTAACAAGTATCAATAATATACCAAACCGATATCATGCCGCTAGGTTTGGTACTCATTTTTTCTAAAAACTTTGATATTAGTACTTTTGATATAAGTACAATACTAATCTCATCCTTCCCAGGGGCGGTTCTTATTGAGGGCCAAAGGGGGCCCCGGCCCCCCTGTTTTTCCGGTCAGAAGAGTAGATTTAGCAGTATTTAGTCGAAAAATCCTTCAGTTCCTCTCGTTTCCTTCCTAAAAATCCCTCGGCCTCCTCCGTTTTCTTCCTAAAAATCATTCGGCCCCCTCCGTTTTCTTCCTAAAAATCCTTCGGCCCCCTCCGAGCTTTTCTTCAAGCTCCGCCACTGATCCTTCCACATATCATTCAACCTTCAAGTTGCGAATTTCAATAACCATTTAATTGATACATCGATTTAAAATACTAATGGTATCATATTGTAATATATAAAGCATTTTATCATTCACAAAAATATTTAGGGATTCTCTTCCTCCCTTGGTATAAATTACACCCATTAAGAGTAAACATGACATGTTATATTCTTTCAAAGAACATTTATGTTCTTCAATGCATATCACATCCTCAATGTATAGTCTAACCGATAATACCAATTGATTAAATTATTTGATTTTGGTTATGATCACATATGCTTTATCCATACTTAAGCTTTTCTAATACATAAGACATTGCATAATCGTCTCAAACTATTATCTTATATCAATTTTATTATTTCAATATTTTAACTTATATAATTGATCCCTTAGTTTTTCAATGTGATGGTCAATCTCACTATGGCCATGATCAGTATATAATCATTCACTTTATGAATCTGAGTAAAACTAAACAAGTATCATCAACTTTTTCATATTTTCTTAAATATTCAAATATGAAAACTTTTCATACTTTCTCGTAATATTTCTACTTGTAGGGCATATTTGAGGTATGACAAACACAATTATTTATATAAATATACGCTTAATTAAATAAGTATGTGAAAAATGCTCTTTTGGCTCATGAGGCAGTTTGAGATCGATCGTAATAACCAAACGGGTCATATCTCAGAGCTTGGGCTTGTTTTGCTCAAGTTTTTTACTGATCCAAACTTAAGTATCTTATAAGACAACTTAATTCCTTTCCACTGAAAAATGTGATACATAAAATTTTGGTGTTAACTATGTTCGTTATCATTGGGAGACTGTCTCATTTGATATAAACTTTATCTGCTAAATGTTCGATCCAAAAAAAAACCTATATTGGTCATGTTTGCCGGGGCGGTCTACGCCCAATTGGATGCACAAATCTGAAGTTTTGGCCGTTGTGGTGGCTATTTCCTGTTTTTGTTATCCATTGCATCTTTTAATAAATGGTTGCATTGCTAGAACTTAAAGTCTATATGTATTGCTTCTTAGTTTAACACTAATATTCAATTATCCTTCCTAAGGCCACTCGGAGTGGGATGTCGGGAAGAGCCGGGGAAAGCCTCACCGAATCGGGGAAGGATGGGAACACCGGGCCCCCGGATTCGGGGTGGGGTAAACCGGCGAGTACTCACTGAATCAAGCCGAAGCCGGGGAGGGGAAAAGTAACCGTTGGAGAGTCGACCGTTGCTCCATGCTGTTGGGATTTAAACAAAAAAAAAATTCCAATTTTATTCTTATTTAAACAACCAAAAATCTCACACTTTTCTCTCATCTTCTACAATCTATACACTCAATTTTTAAAATTTTCAAGTAAAATGGAAGGAGGTTCATCACGTGGTGGGTCGTCAAGCAAAAAATTTAGAAAACCACAACCAAAAAATATACAAACGGCTCAAATGAACCCGTTCAACACACCCGGGTATCGTCCACAAATGTCATCTCCGAATCAACCAAACTTCTACTACGATCCAATGAACCCGGCTCAATATTTGCAATATTCAAAGGGCACTCAACAACAATTTAATCGATGGGAGCAATCGTATCAACAAGATCAACAAAGTTATCAACAATTTGATCGACAAGCTTTTCAACAACAATCTCTATTTCAAGGTAATTTTTATACGTTTATTTTTATATTTATATATTTATATTTTATTTTATATGTTTATTTTTAAATGTTTATTTTTATATGTTTATATTTAACATATATTTTTATGTTTAGACTATCGTGACCATAATCAAGATGACTCGGATTCAAGTGAACATAATAAAAGTGTTCAAGTCGAGTCGGAAGAAGAAGAAGAACCAGTTAGGCGAACGGGAAAGAAAGCAATAGGAAAGAAAGCACCGACCAAACGTTGGTCCAATGAAGAAGAGGTTGCGTTAACTAGATCTTGGCATTGCCCTTTCTAGGTTTTTTAATTTAATTTTTTAGGTTGTATTCTCCTATTTTTTATTTTTTTTTGGTTGTATTCTTTTTTTATTTTAAATTTAATGAATCTTTTTTTATTTTATTATTATTATTATTTATTGTTAAAATAATTAATTAAAAATAAGATTTGAAAATGAGAAAAAGTGGGATGACACTGTGCAAAATGGGGAAAAGTGGGGAAAGCTGATGTGGCGTTGATGTGACAATGGGGAAAGTGGGAAAAAGTGGGACGACACAAGCGTTTTGAAAACCGGACCGGCCAGTCGGACCGGGAACCGGTGGGTGGACCGGTCCGGTTAAGGGTTTTGAGCCGTTTTTTGGTGGACCGGCCGGCCGAACCGGCAGTCGGACCGATGGTTGAACAAGTTTTTTTATTTTTTATTATATATATATATATATATATAATGTTTATAAAACCATCCGGTTCGACCGGTCGAACCTCTGACCAGTAACGAGACCGATTCGACGTCCGGTCCGGTTATGAAAACATTGGATGACACTGTGCAAAATGGAGAAAAGTAGGGAAAGCTGATGTGGCTTTGATGTAGCAATAGAGAAAAGTGGGATGACTCTTGTGGCCTAATGTCACAACGTATTTTTTTTTATTTTATAATATTGACAAAGTTGTGTAGGATCGTTTCATCTTACACACTGTAGATCTAACAGAGGTACGGTCTTTTCACCATTTGTTTTTTTTTTATTTTTATTTATTTATCTCAATTTGATAAATAATTTGATGTATAATGTCATCAATTGTTATGTGACAGCTTATTAAAATAGGTAGTTGTTCTTACATGTCTGTTGAGTTCTGGACTTCTAGACGATGAGCTGTACCATATCTTACCAAGAACATTACTTGATTTTTATTACTCCTTTCTTAAACAATAAAATATTTATTATTTTATAATAAATTATGTTAATATAAAAGGCACAGGTTGTCCCCATGTGGATTGGAAATCTTTTATCATCTTAATCTTCAAAATTGATGTCCATATATATCGGAAATGTGTTTTTGTCTTATTTGTTTTGCATTAAAATAAGGGCTCTTTTATTTGAACACCTCACTTTTTTATTTTAACACTCTTGTGGGTCAAGACGAGCCGTACTTAGCAGTACGGTCCGTATTGAGTACAGACAAACAATCCAGAGAATTTCTTGAAATCAGTGAAACATTCTGTTGAACGGGTCATACTGGCAGTACGGCCCGTCTTTGTCCAAGATTATTTTTCCAAGTCATTTTGGGGGTCGAACCAGTTTTCCTAACTTGATCGGCCCGTACTGACCAGTACGGGCCGTTTTGAAGTTATTAATTTTATTTAAACTTAATTTACATATTTAAATAATTTTTAACGATATAAGTTTAGTACGTGAATTATTTGAACGATATGAATTATTTATTTTATTTAAATTTAATTTACGTATTTAAATTTAATTTTTAACGATATACGTTTATTATGTAAGTTATTTGAACGATATACGGCTATTATGTTATTTAAACGTCATAATGTCGTTTTAACTAAATATTTCATTTTATAATTAGTTTGTTTACGTTAATTTAAATAATTGAAACGATATAAAGTTTGTCGCACAAATATTAAACAACACAAACAGAAACAATACAAATGCAGAAAGAAACATACGTATATACGTTGTACGGTTTATATACAAGGAAACAAAATACAAAAGTAACTACTATCCGGATGGTCTAGCGTCCGATCCGTTGTCTGCGTAGACGCGTGGCTCCGGGAACGGTGGAAGCTGTGACCTGTCCCGTCGCCCACGCTCTGACGCGACCGTCCACTGGACCAAATCCTCATAACGATCGAGCCGTCGCTCGACGCGTGCCTCCCAGGCGGCCCGACGACGATCGGACTCAGCCATCTGCTGAGCCGTCTCGTCGCATCGGGCGGCAATCTGGTGCAACAACGCCTCGAGTGGCTCGGTCAGGCGCACCGCAC
Source organism: Mikania micrantha (assembly GCA_009363875.1). Lineage (NCBI taxonomy): Eukaryota > Viridiplantae > Streptophyta > Magnoliopsida > Asterales > Asteraceae > Mikania > Mikania micrantha. The sequence goes on along the minus strand of CM018693.1, from coordinate 24,087,048 downwards.
GGTAAACGTGCGGCGGATGCTGCGGAGGCTCCTCCTCGCGCGCCGGTGACTGGACCGGCTCCTCCCGAATCGGCTCGGACTCCGGCATCGGGCCACCGTCCTGCTGCTGCTGGTCCGGCACGACGATGACCTGGGCAGGCTAAAATGGTCGGCCGTCCTGCCCAATAAACCCGCAATCCCAGATCCGGGATGTCGGCGGCAAGTTTCATGCTGATGATCGTCCGACGATCGAGCTTACGAGGCTCGATCGCGGGCAGATCATCAAGCATGTCAACCATGCCTCTGCTACGGGCGATGTGGGTGACAAAGGCGTCACCCCACAATTCACCGCGCTCCTGTCGGTGGTAGAAGGAGTCGTAGTACAATGCAAAACACCGTGCCAGGTTGCACGGCCTGCCAGAAAGGAGTGAGTGCAGATAAAACAGATCTGTCGTCGTCACCCACTCCTGGCTCTGACTGCGACCTGAGTTGGTCATCACGATGCAGCGGTGGATGTAACGGATCAGAGGATCTCTGATCATCGTGGCCCGTATTCGGTGGCCGGTGAACGGCGTATCCGATATCTAGGCCCACCAGGCCCTCATAACCCCCTCCTCCCCCTGCGTCAACCCCTATGAGAAGTCCTCACGAACGGTCTCCGGCTCGTAGTAGATGCCTAAGTGCACGGCGAACCGCTCGATCGACATCTCGAAGTGCTGTCCGCCTAAGGAGAACTCAATATCCGGAAGCTCCTCGTCATCCTCCTCTCGAACTGCTTCCTGGTGAGCTCTATATCTAAATGTCGATGGAAACTCAACAATGATCAGCCGGTAGGTGGGCAGCTCCGCGAGATCGAACAGGCAAGTCCACGGCGTGTCTTCGCCGAGGATGGCTCTCGCACGCACCGCCTCCCCGGCATCTGCCAGAACACCCCAATCTATACAACGGAGCGTCGACACGCTCATCCGAAGTATCCGACGGCACCTCATCACCGTCGCTGACTCTGGCTCGAACTGGAGCCACTCGTGCTGCAAGAGCGCAAGCGACTCGGGATCTAACGGCGGCCCCTGCTGCTGGGCGACGTCCTCCTGGTGTGGCATCTTGGCATCCATCTCGGATACAGAAAAGTGTAAGCGTCCAAAACGGCCCGGCTTGGCCATGTCAGGCCAAAACCAGGCCGTCTGTCCAAGACGGCCCGTCTTGGACATACCAGGCCAAAGGTCACCTTCTTCATTTGTAAGCAACACACACACATATACAGCAACAACAACACACACACACACACACACACACATATATATATATATAAAAATATATATATTAATTTTTTAAAAATATTAAAAATCGGTTCGGTTTCGGTTTTTTTCGGTTCGGTTTTGCCCGGTTATTCACTCGGTTCGGTTTTTTCGGTTAATTCGGTTCCGATTCGGTTTTTTTGGTTTTTTGCTCACCCCTACTTCTAACAGTGTTGGTTTAGCTGTGTTAAGTTTTGTCCAAAAAATATCTATATCTGAGAGCGGTATCTTCTTATCTGCATAATTTATAATTAGAATTAATATAATAGTAACTACGTGCGAAACATCTAAGATTTACATTTAATATTACGAACCTGTGTTGTAATATTTTGATATATTAAAAGCGCACGGCAACCCACAACTCGTCCAAAGCTGGTGGCCACACGTCATATTTTTTTCGCGCATGACTCTTATTTTGCCTTTTTCCTCGACCAACAAATCAAGAGCTTTATGGGACACATTTCCACGAAGGTTATCAAATATTGGTAGTTTATGATGACTCATAGTTTTAATCAAGCTCGTTTCAAAATCGTGTTTCATTTTTACCTCCTGTGCTTGCACGATTTCATTTACGAAACCGACAAGCGAGGCAAGCGTGCTGTTTGTTGATCTGAGAAATCGTTTTAGGTTCGAGTACTGACTTTCCACCCGGTTTGTTGTACGTTGACCAAAGTTGCGCGTTCTATTGGTCCATGCTGTTACAAAAATATATCTGTAACTGTTTAACCAGGTGTGCGTCAGATACTCCAGAACCCCTGAAATGAAACAAAAACCAATGATGATATGATGATAATAATGATGGTATATGATGCTTACTTTTTTGTTGTCTTTGATAAGTCTTTTGTACAGACAGTTGTAGTTGTAGTCGTATAACTCTCTTGTCGGAGAGTTACACAAATTCGCCCATCGAACTTTGAATTTCTTCCAGTCTGCATTCGAAAAGCTTGCCTTGCGGTGTTTGGCAATATTTTCGTCTATGTGCCATCTGCAGAGATATTTTGCAACTTCTAAAAGCACCTTACGGCACGCACTCATAACAGCAAGGTCTCGATCTGTTATGATCACACGTGGCTCCATACATTTATTCAACATACTCTTAGCCATTTCCAAGACCCGTAGTTTTCCTCACGCTCTTTGCTTATGAACGCGTGAGCAATACTAAACGTCTGGTGTGTGGAAGTCACGCCAACAATTTGAATAAATGGAAGCCTGTACTGGTTCGTTTTGTACGTCGCGTCCATCATCAGTACGTGCGGAAATGCACGCCACCAGCAATACGATTTTGGATGACAGAAGAAAAGACTTCCACGACGTTTGTTTCAGGATCCTCCAGGGTATGGTAAACGTACCGCTGACTATGAAGCACGTTTTCCAAGACCTGCATCAGAGTATCACTGGATTTCTTCTTGTTTTTTATCTTCTAGTGTAAATTGTATACATTCCTAGGGACGGATACATTTGCAGGGTTATGTTTCTTTATGCTCGAAAGTATGTTACGAGGATTCATGTGTCGCTCGGTCAGATTATCAACCAGATTTTTTTCCTCCTGAGTGAATCTTCTAACATATGGATGACCCTCTAGATTCTAAGCAGGTTCGTGATTGTGATTGTCGTTAATCACCTGTAATTTCCAGGATTCCCGAACTTCGTTGTATAACCCTATCAGTTGAAACAGACAACCGATTTTCTTGCTGCGTGACCGTCTAAGGATTGCGATGCTATTGTGCTCGCCACCACGGTCACACATGAGCCAGACTTTGATTACACTGCCTGTTGTCTTTGATTTCTTCGTTCTTCTTTTGACTACAATGTAACCATTGTCTATTGCTCTACTTTTCATCCACCCTACCAGCGCTTCCTCCGACATAAATTCCTGACATATAAAAACAATAATAAATACCGTAAATGGATAGCGATAATATACAATCATCAACATTTATGTTTCATTTAAGTTACCTCTTTGGTTTCCCAGTTAACGTTTGAAGCCGCCGGCTTTTCTTCATAACCCTCCTCCGGGTTACTTTGTTTACTGTCGTCATACACAAACCCATACGATGCTTGAATGTCAAAACCGACATCAGCGTTAGGTTCAGCATTCAGATATATCGTGCCGTATGAATACTCAACAGGAGGCTCTTCGTTCAAATCTGGCACGGAATAGTTGAAAAAACTCCCATCTCAGAACGACATCTTTACAGATATGAATTATCTTGAAATATATTCGAATTCGATAGTTACGCGTTCATTTGAAACGATTCAAGCTTATATACAAATTTGAAAATGTTCAATACGGCCCGTACTGGACTATACGGCCGTACTGGGTCAAATCAGTGTCCTTTTGTCAGAATTGAAAAAGCAAGACGGGCCGTACGGGCCAGTACGGGCCGTCTTCATGTCAAATCATTGTACTATATTGCAGTGAATGTCTGTATGATGAATGAGACGGGCCGTCCTGGCCAGTACGGCCTGTCTTGATCCCAATCATTGGCGCAGGTTTTCACAGGGAATGTTTGACCGAGGACTGAGACGGGCCGTACTCGGCAGTACGAGCTGTCTCAGGGGTGTATTTTTAAAAAAAGTGGGTGTAAGAATAACACCACCCTAAAATAAATAATGATTTTTGTCTATTTTTCTCACTTTATGTTATAAACCCTAATCATCTCGTCAAAATAAATAAAAATCAAAAAAAATATATTATTTTTTCTTATTTAATATATCTTTCATGTTAAATAAAAATATTAAATATTAATTATAATTTTTTTCTTATTGTCTAATGTATTTCTAGTTTTTTTTATTTTCTATAGGTGACTGAGACCTATTATTTATAGATGATTTATAAATAATTCACATAACTTGTGTTTCTGCTGTAACCAAAGATTCTTTTTTTTATGTGAAAAAAAAAATACTATCAATAATTATGATTTTAATTTATACCTTTTCAAAATACATTAAAAAATCATAATATAAAATATATACTTTTAAATAACCAAATTTTAATTATAAAATATGAAGCTTTTAGAAGAACTAACTTTTTAAAAAAATACATTTTTTAAAACTGTTCTTTTAAAAAATAAATTTGATAAACAATTTTTTTAAAAGAAGAAAAATAGAAACGTAATAATTAAAATCATTTTTAAACGACACAATATTTATTAAAAAATGATATTTTTTAAAAATATTTTTTGACGAAATGTTAAAGAGCAAGCTCTAAAACAAAAGTTAAAAAATAATATCATTGTTTAAATACTTAAATACTTTACTTATATGTAATGTTAAGAATATTTTATCTCAAAATATCAATTTATGGTTTCTAAATTTTCATTACTAAGTGTTTAATATTTTTATATTTAAGATCTGTAATATTCATGCCACTAACCTATAATTTTGTAAAAAAAAAATCACATATTTTAAAATAATTTTCTTTAACAAAATGTGTTAGAAAAACAAACTTTTCAAACAATAAAGTAAAAAAAAAATGATATTATTGTTTTATTAATTAAATTATTTATGTATACGTGATTTTCATCATATTTTACATTAAAATAACATCTTATAATTTACAAGTTTTTATCATTGGCTATTTAATTTTTTTTTAAACTCGTGTAATATAGTTATACTAGCCTATATTTTTGTTAGAAATGACATTTATTCAAAAAAAAATCAATTAAAATGTTTGAAAAACAAATTTTTACAAACAATTTAAAAAAATGATAGATTAAAATATCATTTTAGTCCTTGTGATTTGATAACTTTTGTCATTTTAGTTTAATAGTTTAAATTTTGCCATTTTTTTATTATTGATTCATTTTATTGTCATTTTAGTGATTATGGTTTCCATTTTATCGTTATTTTAGTGCAATTAAATTTTAAACTTTTTGGACTAAAATGAAAAAATTAATCAAATCACAGTGACGAAAATGACAATAAAATGGAAACCATAAAGAGAAAAATGACAAAATTTAAACTATTTGACTAAAATGACAAAAGTTGTCAAACCACATGAACTAAAATAACATTTTACTCAAAATGATATTATCATTTTGTAACCTAAAATTAACTTGTACGCAATTTCAATCATATTTTATAAATCAAAAAATCATTTTCTAAATTCTAAATCTTCATTAGTAATTTTTTTAATATTTTTTATATTTAACTCATATAATATACGAGATACTGACCAAGATTTACATGTATATCATCAAAGCTATATTAGCATGTTTCTACTATATAAGCGTCTTACTATAACCTTTTATTTTTCTTAATAGGATAGAAAAATTCTACCTATTTTCCTTGAAAAAAGAAATAAAGAGTAAATTTCAATTTTGGCCCTTTATGTTTACACAAAATTTTAGAGATTGTCCTGTATGTTTCATAATAGAAAAATCAGTCCTTTAAGTTTTCAAATGTTGCAAATTCGATCCTTTATCTGCTAACTCTGTTAAGTACTAACATAATAAAGGACCATATCTGAAAATTTATATAAACATAAAGGACCAAAAGTGAAATTTACTCAATTAGTTATATGATTTTTTTGAAATTTATGTCTCTATTCTGTTAGTACTTAAAGGAGTTAACGGCAAAAAAGGACCGTGTTTGCAACATTTGAAAACTTAAATGATTGATTTTGTCATTTTGAAACATAAATGACTGTCTGTGAAATTTTGTGTAAACATAAATGATAAAAAGTGAAATTTTACTCTAAAATAAATATAAAATCATTTACCAATCAGTAGGGCTGCAAACGAACTAAACGTTCAGCGAACAGTTCGTGAACCGTTCAGCGGGAAGTTCGTTTATGTACATTCGTTTAATAAATGAACTGTGACACCTCGTAAATTTCAGGTCAGCAATTACTTTATTTTAATAATAATGTGTATTATTATTACATACGTGACACTAGAATTATTAATATTTAGTGTGACACGTGGCACGACAGTCCAAACAAACAGATAATTCAATGAATTATCGTAAAACGCTCGCACGTGTATTGAATAACGAACGTTGATGAATTAAACAAACTACAGTCCACTTTCATAACACATAGGTTCTAGGGAACCTAAAATGAGTGGAACAATGTTAATATGTCGAGAAACGATGATCGTAATCGAGAATTACGCGAAAAACGGTTCGAAACAGCAAAACTGGGCCTATTGGGCTCCTCTGAGACCCATCGCGGTACACTAAGGGCCTCTGGTTGGGGCTTTGTGGTACGCGAAGCCCAGGCGGGAGAATTTGAATTCTCCAAAATTCGTCGCGGTATGCGACGGCCGATCAACTTCCATCATCGCGATACGCGGCGTGTTTCGGGAAACAAACGAATATTATATTTATTACGGTACGCCGAGGGGCACTTTTGCCAATCTCGGCGGTACACGACGGCACCCAACACGCAAAATCTTTATTTAACCAAGATGTAATCATTTCTGCCACCATTATTCTAAATTCCCCGACTACACTCGACGAATCCGACCCAAAACCTTCTGCTGGAGCCATTTCCTTCAATCAAGAGCCATTTTGGAGGTGTTCAAGATCCTTGGTGGAGTGTTGAAGGTTAGAAGGAGCTAGAAGGAAACACCACCATCCACCATTTCATTGTGAGGCCTTCTCAACAGGTTTCAGGAGCCACAATCAACAATCTCAGTCCACATTTGCAGATTCAAGAGCACTTGAGGTAGTTCTTGGCATCATTTTGCACAAATCAAGCACATACACACACATGCAAGCCAATATGGACACATGCAACACTAGCACCACCTTAATCACGAAATTTTGAGATTTTGGATCTGTTATTTGATGGGATTATTACTGATTTAATGATATTAGAATGATCTATGGTGATGTTGATGAGATTTGATGATTATTTGGCGATTTTGTTAAGAAGGGACAATGTTTGATCACATGCATGCATGATCTAACATGTTTTAGAATGTTTTGAGTGATAATGGATGATTGTTAATGATATTGGGAATGATCTACAAGGTCCATGGTGGGCACTTTTGTTAAAAAGTATGTATGTATGAGTATTTCTATTTGTAGGAACTTTCTTGCTACAAGATGATGATAGATGATGAACTAGGGGCTTGTATGTGATTGAAATGATGATTTGGAACTAAAATGATGATTATTAATGCATTTGGGTTGTTAGAATTGTTAAAAAAAGTGATTGGTACCATTATTTCTAAAAATAGTAATTTTTAAGTTACAAATGTTCATAGAATGAGTAACTTGATGTTATTGCTTTGCTTAACATGATTACTTGGGTTAATATGAAAATAATAGGGATTATGGATGCATTAGAATCGTTGAAATAGTAAGTTTGACATAAGTTACTATAAATAGTAACTTTATTTTACGAAATCGGTAAATGACAATGTGTTAGTTATAACAAGCATGATAAAGCGGTTATTTGAGACTAGGATATTGATATTGTGATGGGTTTGATTGTTAGACTTAGTGAAATGCGCTTATTTTTACAACTTACTATAAATAGTAACTTTTAAACGGGAAACGTGCTTAATCGACTAAGTGTGACTATGTGCTATGTGATAACATGTTCATATAGGTTAACTATGCATATTAGAATAAACGGAAAGTGATTTCTTGTATGACTTGGTTAATAAGAAACTTTCCTAAAATAAAAACTTACGATAAATAGTAAGTTATCACACAGATGCGATATTGGTGCTCAAACACATCACACGACACTAAATCGCACGTTTCACGAACACTTGAACTAAACACATCACCAACGGGTCGTTAGGTCAAACACGGTCAACGCGACCCACATAACAACAATGCGGTCCTGTGAGACCCACACGAATGTGAACACAAACTCATAACACCTATCTGATATAGGTAACCGCTAAAGAGGCGCACTACTCCGTTCACGTAACGAACGCACTGCTAAACTCAGGTGAGTTTACAGCCCCACTTTTACTCTTTAATTGTTTTTGTTAAACTCTTGGGGTGAGAATACTATGCAACTGTTTTAGATGTATGACTGGTATGTTGTAAAACTATTTTGAGTGTAACTATTATCGCAACAAGTCCTCACACATCCTTACCTTTAGTTGTGTAACAAACGAGTCGTTATTACGTAGTACTACTGGGTTTGACTAGCCCCACTCGGCAACAACTTTGACTGGAGGTCATAACGAGTGTAATATCGATGTTGACGCTGGGTTCCGCGATGACCCTGGGAGCCAAAGGAAACAGTCGAGTTTCGGTAAGATGAACTGACACTCACGGATCGTAGATCCAACAAACAACTTAACATACCTAGTATATGTCTGTCTTACTGTTTTAATTACTATCTAAACCTGTGAACTCTCCAACTTTATAGTTGACACGTTTTCGCATGTATTATCAGGAAACTGATGACTCAAGCTAGGATACACTGGAGGATACACAAGAGAGTCTCATGCATTTAGACTCTAGTCCTAGGCTTGTATTGAAATTGTGTGTTTTAAAACAATTATCATCATGCAGTGTCAGATACAATTTCTATTTCCGCTGCAACACTTGTTTTATTATGCTACTTTAAACATTTAACTTTTCCACTGCATATTTATACAAACTTGATTTATTTTATAAAGTTGTTTGATTGTGTAACTCATATAGAGTCGTTCTATATGACCAAGAGCTATGATCCTGGCCACGTCACACTTGCGCGGTCTGACACCGCACGTGGGAATTTGGGGGTGTGACATGAACGTACACAAATAAGAAATTTCGTTCATTTAGTTAAATGAAAGAACATGAATAGAGGTCGTGTTCGTTCATTTGTGTTCGTGAACGTTCAGTAACATGTTCGTTTATGTTCGGTTAAGCTCATTTATTATATTTTTTTAATTCTTAGTTTAATACCATAATATTTAAGTTATTTTTAGTTTAATACTATAATATTTTAAATTATATATTTATAAATGATTATGTACAATGCTTGATATTTAAAATGCTGATTTTATTGTTTAAATAATATGTGTTCGTTAGCATTTCGTGAATAAGCTAAATTATATAATGAACGAACACGAACAAGAATTTTCGTTCGGTTAGCGTTTGTGAACCGTTCGTGAACAAGTTAAAAGTTAATTGAACGAACACGAACAATGGCTCATTCGTGTTTGTGATTTTCGTTTACAGCTCTACCAATAAGGGAACAATCCTTAGTTTAGGTCTTTAGGAGTTTAGGCCTTTAGGGTATTTTCGTCGGCCCATAACGCTAGGGTTGTTGTTCCAGTCGGCCCAAAAGCCTACATATATTTGACATGTACTGAATCACATTTATTAATATATATGTAGTGTAATGTTGAAAAGTATATAGATTAACTTAGAAATCATATAAACTTTTCAAATTGGAGAATTCACTGTATTGAAAGGGATTATGAGAAGCTTCTTAAATTAAAGAAACTTAGAAAACTCTTAACAACCAATAGCTTTTTTTTTTTTTTTTTTTAAAAAAAAAAAGTTGATTGTCATATCATTATAAATACGATTATAAATATAATAAACAAAAAAAGATATATATCTCATGAAATTATGCATATGTAAGTCATATATATAACTCATAAAACTATGTATATTGTAATGCATATTGGAAGGATATAATGATCATTTGTCAAAATCTCTTAAAATTAAGAGTTTTACAACTTTTATAAAATAAAACACAACTTACAAAGCTTTAAACCTATAAACTAAAGGTTTTTTGTTTTTTTGTTATCTTTTTAGTTGTATAACATTGATATCTTTAAGAAATTGAGCGTCATATGATAGCTATAAAAGAAAACATTTTCAAATCCAATGAATCATTCTTGGCTCTTTTGTCACATCACGCGGTCTTCTCACTAGTATATAATAACGTTAGTTACATATTTTTTTTACATTTATAACCTTATATTAAAAGTAAATGTGAAAAAAAATTGATTGATAGTGACTGTGATTAGTTTTTTTAAGTTTTCTCTAATACAAAGATTTTTATCGGCTTAAGTAACGCAAACATTGGTGAGAATCCAATGCCCCGAAAACCGAAGGGTTCCTCCAACACTAGTGATTATTAATATTGACATAATAGAAGTAAGTGGATTAATCAAGTATCCGAATTATAAATTTACATGATATCTGTCAGAAATACCATGACCTATTACCACATCAGAAACCTCCTCCGATCATATCGCTCTTTCTCTCCACGCTCTCATTCACCTTCTCACCATAAAGCTATATATACTCTGCCAATCAAGGAGGTTTATTTTTCGGCTAAAAGGTTATTTTTTGTTAAAAATAGTAGTTTCGTCCACTTGTTTCAAAAAATTAGCATGCATTCTTGGTCCCACAAATTTACGTCCCCTTTCATAACACTCAAGCTCCACCACTGCTACCTTAACTATTTGCTATGGAGAAATTAGAGTACCAGTCTTCTGAACCATCATCAACACCTTCTTCCATATGCTGATAGCACGTTGCAGTCTCCTTCATCAACAATTACAGTGGACGAGTGCATCTTGATTAGTGGTCGACTAACCTTAGTTAGGAGTCATCGGGTTACATGGGAATAAAGAGTGCACACCATATATTCTCTCTTTCTAAACCTAAAACAACAATTTATTTGGGCCCAAATATTAGTTTGTTCGATTTGTATGAGATGACTAACAACAAAACAGATAACCTGAACAGTTGTGTCCAAAAATTTGAAGGCCCTAGCCGCTTGCCTTATATATTTGGAGAAGCCGGCCTTGTTCTCTTGTCGACTTGTCCTCACACGCCTCAACAAAACACGCATAGTGAATCTTGATTTAAAAGATTATAAGTTACTCTCACGTGGGCAAAAATCTAGTTTGGATTTAAAAGGTGTGAATCTCGATTTGAGACAAACAAACCACATGAAATCTAAATCATGTAAGGTGGATGATCGAGTGTCATACACAAAGAGATCAAATTTCACAAATGGATTAAACGGCACACAAAACATCATAATAATAAAATTTAATGAATTCACCAGACTTAAATTTTAAGATATCAGGCAACAAATAAACGAATCAATATTATATTTACCTACATAATATATATAAATATAAATATATGTAATTAGACTTGAAAAGGCCATGGCCAATTCTTGGTATCCTCCTCATCCTGAACTTTGGAAGACTTTATCTGACCATGGCTACCACCTTCAACACTCGCATGGTACCTCAAGAAGAACGCCAAAGTCAAAACCAACCACTGGAGGCAAAACATAGCAATGCAAAGAGCCCCTGCCATTTTCAAGATCACGGTTGCATCATCCTCCCTCACATACGACTTCAACGCCAAAAGAAAGTTATCCGTCGTGGTGAATATCAGAACAGACACAGATCCCTGGAATATGGCAGTCAGGACGGTGGCCACCATGTGCGCCGCGTACCACTTGCTGGACCTGGCGGCGTTGAAGCCTGCAACGGCTCCGGCGATGGTGATGATGTGGAGGAGGATGAGGAAACCACCGACCACTGAGGGAAAGAGGCGGAGGGAGAGGGTGAGGAAGATGCAACTTGAGGCTGCACCCAGTAGCACGTAGTTGCACACCATGAACAGTTTATGGGTCTTGTTGGTGCCACCCATTTTTAATGATTTTTATTTTACTTTGATTTAAGTAAGGAAATGATAAAAAAATGTGAAATGATATGTCCTCCATGATTCATTCGTGTATCATATATATACTTCTTAATTTTGACCGTTACATTTAACGTCTTTTTTTTCCTCTATCGAAAAGGGATGGTGCAACGGCTAGTTCTTTCAAATTTTTTATTTCTTTTTTTTTAATGTCGTGAATTTTCTAGCAGGTGATGACGCAGCATAGTGTAGGGTCCACTGTACCACGTGTTTCCAGCATGTCGATCCTGTTGTAACTTTTTCTTTGTCAGTTTACTTAGACCTTACGGTATGCCCCTTGATTGGACGTGAGTGGGGCAACCACAGGCGTGGAACACCGCCCTCTTCGGGGCGTGGATGGGCGTGGGAGGGTTGTGCGTGAGTGGGGCAAAGGGCAAAAAGGGCGTGGAACACCTTTGAAGACCGTCAAGATCATCATTTTTGACCGTTGTGGTGGGCGTGGCCATGGCAAGGGGCATTTCCACCACAAGTGGTGGAGTGGGTGGTTGTGATGGGCGCCTACGTGGAGCGGTTGGACCAAGGGGCATACCCCATGGTCTTAGGTGGTTTATAACATACACCTTTTAGGGGTGAGGAAAAAACCGAACCGGAACCGAAGTAACCGAAAAAACCGAACCGAATGAATAACCGGAAATAACCGAACCGAAAAAACCGAAACCGAATTTTTCGTATTATAAAAACCGAAAAAACCGAACCGATTTTTAATCCTTTTTAAAAATTTATATATATATATATATATATATGTTGTTATTTTCATACTTATTTAATAGGATAAAAACATACAAAAAGTCTACCTTTGGAGATGATAAAAATTTAGATTGGATGAAATCTACCATTTTAAAAGGTAAAGATCGGAATTATTGTATATTTAGTTATTTAACTTTTGATTTTTCTTAATGTAAAAACATGATGATAATTATTTAGTTTTATTTTAATTAGTTGGTGTTCTATCAATTAATTTATAATTATTAATTGTTAAATATGTTTGCATTTTCAATGTTAGGCGTAAAAGAGAACAAAAAAAAGTGAAACAAAAACCGAAAAAATCGAAAACCGAACTGAAACCGAAAAAAAAACCGAAAACCGAACCGAAACCGACAAAAAAAAAACTGAAAACCGAACGGTTTGTAATAAATAGAAACCAACTATATCGGTTTCGGTTTTAGCCAAAAACCAAACCATGCCCACCCCTAACACCTTTCCAACTTCCAAGTAAATCATACACGCCTTAGTTTTATATGGTTTTATACAAGGTTATATGCACTGATTAGGACCCTATTATTAGACATTTTGTTGAGCCATTTATAAACTATATGAGTCAGTATAACTCTATACGACCAATATAAGGCTATATGGCCATAATTTGGCTTTTGTATATTTTTGTCAACAATTATACGGTTCATATAAACTTATATGATTATTTTTTTCTAAATAACATGGCAGAGTCATAGTTTTTGTCTGTTTGACTAACCTTATATGAGTCATATAAGCATATACGATCCATATATAAGAACCAACACCTTAAACTTATTGGATTATATATTGGGAAAATTTCCAAAATGTCTACATTTTACTTTTTTTAACCCTATTTTGTCTTTTCAACTTTCAAATACCAAGAAATGTCAATAAATGTACAGACGCTTAAAAGTATAGAGGCGTCTACCTATAAAATCATGAATAAGAAAACATCACTTGTCCTTTATGGGCGTTCTCTACCATGCATTCTGAGAAACGCAAGCATAATTTAAAAAAGAACTTGATAATCTTGATGGGAAAACCATATATTGTGTAGACGGACTCCTATGCACGCATATGTTTATGGGCAGACGTCTCTCAAACAACAGGCAGACGCCTCTAAAAACAGACAGATGCTCATACACACATTCGTTTATGAGCAAAGGGATTGAATCCTATGAAAACCCAATCTTAGAGAGAAAACTCTTAAACCATATGTGAGCCATTGATTTGGAATTTTGAAAATAAATATGTGATCCATATTAACTCACATTAAAAATGATTTGTTAATTCAAAACTCAATTTTTTATTCAGGTTTAATTTGGACCACATATTTATTTTCAAGATTACAGATCAATGGCTCACATATGGTTTAAAAGTTTTCTCTCTAAGATTGGGTTTTCATAGGATTTAATCGTATGAGCAAATATATATATACATGTATGAACATTTTTTAGCATTTGAATCACAAATATACAAAATTGGGTAGAAAAGGTCAAATATACACATTTTAGGAATTTTACTACTCAATCCCATCTTATGCAGTAAATTTAATTTATTTGTGTGTTTTTCAATATTGATATTTTTAGGATTTTTGGATAATGTCGCATCCCATCCTCCTTTGTGTTCATTTTATCTTAGTTTTTAAAAGCGATAAACCATTGTATATTAGTATGTCTATTGTTTAAATTTAAACCTAAAATTTTTCTTCCAAGAAACAAAGTCTTTTACAAATAAACTAGTCCCAATTTACCTCTTAAATTCTTTATGATTCCGAAGTAAGACATAGAGAACGTTACGTTTGACAGGGTCACCATATTCATTCATATCATGTTTCTTTAGCATGATCATGTCCACCGCTAAGTAAAAGTTATCTCTTAAATAAAGATAATGAATTCAAATGTAACAAAAAAATAATTTAATTTACAAAAGTATAAATATGTTACTAAAAAAATCTTTAAGATCACTCACCAACTCTCATTTAAGAGGGTGGGATGTAACACTCATTCAAGACATACAATATTTATTACATAACATACAAGCCACACACTTACTAATCCCTTCATTTGAAATGACCATCCTTTCACATCACATCAACTTCACTCTATCGTGTCACATGCCATCTCCTCAAAATATGTTAAACATATTAGTATATGTTGTAACAGAATTTTTAAACACAAAAGTGTTATATGCATCACAAAAACAATAATCTAGCTATAACATCATCAATCCAAAAACACGAAAAGAATGAGGTCATGTGAAGAGGTACCAAGGTATTAAACAACTTATAACATAATAGTATCAGAATGTATATGGTAATGTCATTTTTATAAGGGATATTTTTTTCTAATATCATTTATTATATATATGCTCAAGTAAAAAAAGTTAATTACATATTTTCTTTTTTTAAAATATATTTCTTCTTTCAAATAAACCGATGAATAACTCTCTCTAATAGGTTTCAAGTGAAATGTTGTAATTTCCTTTTCTCTATAATGTACTCCTTAGCTACTTAGTCTTTTATCTTTCATCACTTATAAAAATTTTGCTGGATGTTCAAATATATATATTCCCCCACTCAAGAAGAAATATGTAATTGATTTTAAAGATTTGATAAATATGTAATAAATGTTCTCAATAGGTGATATATGTAAATAATCTTTTTTATAATATAGGCTCAAATATTACAGTAAAAAATAGTTTAGTATTATAAATATATTAGAATATTGTAAAGAAAAAAAGTAAATTGGATAGCGTTATAACTAAACTAAAAGTTATAAAAAAATCATGTTGGGAATGTCCGTGGAGAATGGGTATGAAAATCACTAATACAAACAAATTTAAAATTGGTTTGGCTGTTAGAGGCTATTTGTCAGTCTTTTAATGGTTATTACGAGACTATTATAATGGTTACTAAATAACCTTAAGTCTAAATTGTTAAGATACTACATCTTAAGTATTCATACTTAAGATTATCTCTTAATTATTAAGAGAATATGAACCATTAAAAGAGACTGGTTTTGAAAGCCAAATTCCAAATTTGACTCGAATCAAGTTCCATATGACGTTCCAAAATTGGCCGATTATAATCTAGCGATAAGTTCGCCCACTTCAATTGGAATTGCAACTCATATGGGAAGATGGTCAGGAACACAATCTTGAAGATCTTAGAGTATTTGACTCTTTAACTTACTCACATATAAACCAGGGAAGTTAGATCCTAGAACTAAAATATGTGTTATGTTTAGGTGTCCAAATGGTGTTAAAAGGGTAAAGGATGTGGAGGTCAAACAACAATAATCTCATAGTCATTACAATCAAGAATGTGGTGTTCAGATATGGTCTTAAGGATGTAACAAATGACAAAGTTTCAAGTCAGCAGGGTAATCAAGGAATTCAAGTTAAGTTGAAGCTAATTAGATGTGATGCTCTAGTGGTTAATGATATACATGTTGATGCTACTGATAATAGTTCCAATGGTTACATATTGCCAAAAAAAAAAGTTCTAAAAGACAAGTTAATGTAAAATATTCTTACTATATATGGGGATACTAGTGATGTATTTGAATTTGTTCTTATGGGTATTGAACAAAAGAGTATACATAGGCCATTGAGTTTTAATGAAGCATTAATGAAGCAACTAAGTCTGTTGATATACAAAATTGGTTTATTGTTATGAATGATGAAATAGACTCATTCTACAAAATCAAGATTTGGGTATAAGTTGATAAGCTAATAATGTTGAAAAAGCAAAACTTTTGAAGATGAGACACCATTTGCGATACCTTTGTACTCGTCATACATAATCATATAGATTATATAGCAACGTCACTCAGGAGTAAGCTATGCACGCATCTCTCTTGTTATTGTTGTGACATCAAAGATACCAAATTAATAAAATCTATTATCAAAACCTACTATGTCTAATAAAGAAGTAGCTAGAATGAACACTTGTTGTACTTCTAGAGTATTTACTTAGATTCTTAGCACATGTCATCATTGCATTTTTTTTAACAGCTAAATGAGTCCTCGGACCCAACAACCCACGCGCTGCGACCACAAACCGCTACCAACCCTCGGAAACATTTAAAGCTGGGCGTTGGCGAGTGCCGATCGAGGAACCGTCACACCATCTAGGAGGAAACTCACACTGAGAAAACCTCCTAACTCATCCAAAACATTTTTTGCTTTAGGCGAGACTCTAACCCAAAACCTTTCATTACTGGTTGTCAAGGACTACCACTAAGCTATAAGCTCAATGATGTCATCATTGCATTCATTCTCACTCTTTTTAATTCATTTATGGTGTTTAAGTTGATTATTTATGGTCTTGCACTTAAAAGTTTATATTAGATATTTTTTAAAAACATTATATCTAGTTATACTTTACTTTTTTTTTACTTCTATTTTTTATTAATATTATAACTTTTACGCTTATGTTGATTACACCTTAATTGATTTTGTTTTTAAGAAAACAAATTAATAACTAAATAAACAGTTATTGTTTTATTCATTATTCAGTAAAAAAACAAATATGTAAGTTATATTAGTATACATTTTTGCATAATATCAAATTTAATCTATTATCATATAACAATTTTAATATTCTTTACAATCAACAAAAAAATATTAAACTATCTAGCCATAATATGTGAATATTAATTATTGAAATAATATTGTATTTTGTTTGTAGAAAATATAATAGTTTTCTTGTTTTATTTACATCTTAACTTGGAAATTAGATAATTGTCTTCATTATCTATTTTATTATTTTTATTGAGTTTATATATTTTTTAGTTTACTATTTATAAGTTTATGATACTAAAAAAGAAATATATAAAACAAACAGAAGAATTTCATTGAGTTTGAATTTATGTCATTATTATTGAGTTAAAAGAGAAAGGGAAAAAAGAAAAGAAAAAGCCCGATCTTTAGATTAATTATACTAGTCTAGTTAAGAACCGGTTCAGATCTATCGATTAGACTTCGAACTTAAAAAAACAATTTTTTATTATTAGGTTTAAAACCGATTTGGTTTTGGTTCCTTAATAACCTATTCAAGGGGGGTGAAACAATATATGTGTTAATCTATTCAGGCACCAGTTTATCAGGTCGGATAACAAATTATTCGAATTTGAAGTTTTTGAGACTCTATCTAAAACCGTACCCAAATAAAAATTACTTATCCGATCCGAAGCTATTCGAACAACACGAATGAACTTTATTTCTACATCAGAATAACCCGAATAAACATGATTTTTATCGGGTCATTCAGGTTGAATTCAGATATCCGATCCAAATAAGCAAGATTTTTGATAACCAATATCCGATCTGATTCGAACAAACACAATTGATATCTGGACTGAATATATCCGAACACCCGAATAATAATTAAATCATTTTTTTTGGGTTTTTGAATACAATCCACATTTCAATTTTTTTCTGTTTCTTATAGATCCATACCCAAAGGAACATGTAAGTTGTATTTTTTTATCAAAAAAAGAAAAGAAAAAACATCCGTCTTTTTGGACCAAAAATATACCACATGTGATGTGATATATTAATAAAGAAAATGGATTCAGAATCACCATCTGCTCGACACAATCCACTTGTTTTAGACACCAATCTTTGTGGTTGATTCAAACATCACTCTCTGTTCAGCATCAATGGCGGCCACTAGACTGATGGTATCAACGATCAACATTGGCGCATCATCTTCAGTATTCTTTAAAGCCGCTGCATCTCCATTCTTCAAGCCTCAATCTTTAAGCCGTTGCTTCAACAACAACGCCAAATTAGTTTCAAAAAAGAGGGGTTTTGCCTGTTCAGCTCTTTACAGACCTGATGTTCAGATCAAGGAGGAAGGACTGCCCGAAACCCTAGATTACAGAGTGTTTTTCGTCGATAACTCTGGCAAAAAGGTTTTATTCATCTCGTTCAAATTTTGTGTTTCTGCTGATTGATGTGGTGGGGATTAAATTGTTCTGTCGGATACATTGTTTTAGGCATCGATTAAAGTTTGCAAGCTGTTACTGTTGATAGAAGTTTGTGAATATGATTGGTGTTGAAAAATGGGTATGATAGCTATTGATTTAGGGTTTATATATATAAGTCTGAAATGAACTGTTTTTAGCAGTAACATACTAATTGAATACCATAAAATAGAATTGGTATGAACTTTAAGGAAAAATGGGCTAATTTGTGATCATAGCTGTCAAAGGCGCAAGACAGACTCAAGACGTACGAGCAACACACTAAGTCTAGGCACAAGGCGCAAAAATAGCGATGTCTTCTTTAAACTAGACGCATACTATTAAATTACTATTTTTAGAGGTATTACATGTTTTAGACTTAAAAGTTTTTAAAAATATATAAAGTCTGAACGTAAAACAATTAATAATCTAGTTATGTAGAGTTTTTAAAATACAAAAACCTTTTTATGGTTGTTTTAGGCTGGGATATGGTTTAATCTTTTTGAACTTTGCCATATTTTCCCAAAATTTACCGGAAAGTCATGGAAGTGCGCCTAGGCTGCCATGATGCGCCTTTTATGTGCCTGGATTTTTTATGCGCCTAGGCGAGCGCACGAGGGCTTTTGACAACTATGTTTGTGATTTAGATTTTGAGTTTAAGTCTTTAAAATTTCCATGACTACTAGATACGATTTATGGTTGTTTTAGGCTGGGATATGGTTTAATCTTTTTGAACTTTGCCGTATTTTCCCAAAATTTGCCGGAAAGTCATGTAAGTGCGCCTAGGCTGCCATGATGCGCCTTTTTATGTGCTTGGATTTTTTATGCGCCTAGGCGAGCGCACGAGGGCTTTTGACAACTATGTTTGTGATTTAGATTTTGAGTTTAAGTCTTTAAAATTTCCATGACTACTAGATAAGGTTATATAACTCTTGATATTTTCATTGAAATTAAATGTGTTTTACCATTTGGGTTCACTGTGTTTAATATTGAACCAGCCTTTTGATTAATGATTAACAGAAATTTTTTTCCATCATTCTATGATGTTTGGCTGTTAAAAATCTATGTTTTTAACAGTTATTTATGTAGGGATAGGATAATTACATGAACTGGTTATTACAGGTTTCACCTTGGCATGATATACCGTTGCATGTAGGAGATGGAGCATTTAATTTCATTGTTGAAATTCCTAAAGAAACAAGTGCAAAAATGGAGGTTGCTACAGATGAAGTATATACGCCCATTAAGCAGGATACCAAAAAAGGGAAACTTAGATACTACCCGTAAGCCATTCTTATTACATATTGGGTTTTCATCCACCATTTATTGATGTTTTGTTGCTTATGATATTATCTGTGTTTTTGTGTTCTCTTTGCCATTTTCAATCGCATGGCAAGAATGCTGCAGGTACTTGAAAGGAAAGAATTTGTTAATTTGTCACTTTATTATTCAATACTAATTCAAGAAACCGTTTCATACGTGTTCATTGTCATTATTACATAATGTTTATAAACAAACATACTCAGTAAAGTCCCACTAGTGGAGTCTTGGGAGAGCGAGATGGGGGTAGGGGGATTGACACGATTATTACAAGGGTGAGCGAGTATAATAAATGTAATTACAATTATTTTTATTATTAAAGGGAAGTGAGCTATACATCAGACTACTTGTCAAACACTTGCTACTGAAATTTTTGGCTGTTTATATGTTAAACAAGTGAATGAGAGTATGAAACTTGTAATCACATCTTAGTTCCATCTCGATCGTATAAATAGGTCCCAGAAGATCAAAATGTTAAATTGCCAAAACTTGTAAAAATACTTATTGTAACTTAGCCCTAACGAGTTATTTGGTCTCTATTACACTCGCAACACTTGAAGAGCTGTAGACTGTAGCTACATTTATTTAGTAACTTTACCTTTTATGTGCCTAACTTCTGTTTTGCAGGTACAATATAAACTGGAATTATGGATTACTTCCACAAACATGGGAAGATCCGTCATTTGCCAACCCTGAGGTTGATGGTGCATTTGGAGACAATGATCCAGGTAAATTAACTTTCATGATGCCATATCTGTCTCCCATTTGTTAAATGATTGCATTACAGGTTTGGATGAATCCATTTCCCTTTTATACATTTAAATTAAACAATACGTGTGTATGTGTATTTAGCTTTATATACTTGATGTTTCATGTGATATCTGCAGTTGATGTCGTTGAAATTGGTGAAAGCCGTGGGAATGTGGGTCAACTCATGAAGGTCAAACCCTTGGGGTGTTTAGCTATGATTGATGAGGGAGAACTTGATTGGAAAATTATTGCAATTTCATTGGATGATCCAAGGGCTTCACTTGTTAATGATGTTGATGATGTTGAGAAGCATTTTCCGGTATGCTATTTTCCAACTAACCATGGACTTGATGTTAGAAGTCAGCAGGTGGCAAAAGGGGTCGGGCATGTTGGATAATCAGTCAAAACGGGTCAAGCTAGACTGGTTTGACTCGTAATACTTTGTTTTTCAATTTATATGAAAATGAACTTAAAATGTTTTGTATTATAATTACAAAAAAGTATAATATTACATAATAATGTTATAGGTTGTATGTATCATAATTCGTAAGTACACTTTGGGCGACTTTTGACCCATTAGAGATAAAACATAACATGATTTAACCCATTCTTAACTAAATGGGCTAATTAATTATTTTTGGTTAGGGTACTCTTACTGCAATTAGAGACTGGTTCCGGGACTACAAGATCCCTGATGGCAAACCTGCCAACAACTTTGGTCTAGGCAACAAAGCAGCTAATAAGGTATAAATCAATTCACATCTCGGGTCCCAATTTCTTTGTTTTTCCCATATTTAATTTTTATATTTTTAATGTGAATCTAATAATCTATAATTAAATCACAGGAGTATGCTCTGAAGGTGATCACCGAGACAAATGAATCATGGGCTAAGCTTGTAAAAAGATCAACCCCAGCTGGGGAGCTTTCACTTGTGTAGATTCAAAGTTTAAAAGATTGCCTTTGTATTTTTCAAGTCAAATCTTTTTTGGTACAATTCTGGCATTTTTTCATCATTTGTGTCGCAAAGACAACTTGAATAAAAAATTTTCCAACGTCTTAAAGATTTTATGAGAACTTATAACTTAATATGATTCAACTAAATCAAAAAAACATGATGAAGTTGCCAAATTCATGGTTCTGGTGAAGCTGCAGTTGTTTTGTCAGTCCTATCTTCATTTGAAGATGCTGGGTTTGACTGCTCAGTGACTGTTTCTGGATTCTCTTCATCTTCATTATATCTATCAACATTTGGAAAAAAGACACCTGTTTGAAAAAAAAAAAAACAATAATATTATTAATTTTTATAAATATTATTCTTTTAGAAAGTTGTATGAATTTAAAATACACTTTGGGCTACTCTTAATTAATGCTATCATGGGCATCATACATTCATACCTATAAACCATATCCCAGCTGCCAAAAACAGTACTGAGGTCAAGATCAAACTAGATTTTCTCCAGTTTTTAAGCTTGTCCTGTGTTATGTGCAAATTGTTAAATAATGAGCTGAATTTATCATCAAAATGATCCCAAATATCTTTTATAATCTAACCGCAAAATTGATTTTCTACCATAAATTTATTGCTCATCAACAACAAAAATCAAGAAAACTATTTCGTTTAATTTATCTATAGAACTCAAGGGCACACCTGCATAACACCAACAAGTGGAGACGATGGCACATCACCAAAGACATGAATACACACAGTGGACATAGCCATAGCCAATGGTTTCAAGCTTGGCTTAACAGAATGAATAGACACAAAATTTACGGGACCCTGCAGTCAAAAGTATGTAAATCAGTAAATGTCTGTCTGTTATTATCTGTTGGAACACATGTGAACTGAAAAAAGTTTACCTGAGTGGCAAAAACTAGTATCTCCCCTATAAGAAAGAAAACAACAAAAAGATACATGTCCTTGAAACAAAACGCGACAAAGCAAAATATTGCCCCAAAAAACGTCGCTGTTGAAAGAAGCTGTGGATTATAAATAGATTTAATCAATACAAAACATAAACTTATTGTAATATTAAAGATTTCTTTTTGATAAATTAACAAAAGAAAGGAAACCTAATGCTACTAAACCATAGGCCCATGGCATTTTACTGGGCTAAAAACCAACACACCTCTAGGCTCATGGCATTTTGCAAAGTTATTTACGTTAACTCTATCTTCACTATTTTTGTGTGACACATGTCACTGATATAAACTACGTAAATATTGATTTTTCCGCTTCTCTTTAATTAATTATTTTTAGGACACCTTTTATAAGATTTTAATTTTTCCCATCTTACTAAATGCTAATAACTTTATTTAATTTAGCAAAAAATATGATTATATCATAAATTATGTTATTTATTTTTGTTATAAAAAGTCTTTCAGAAATATAGGATATATAATATGAAATAAGTACTTTAAAATTTATCTATTTAACACGAGTAATACACAACATACCTAATTAAATCTTGCATATAACAGAACTATTGATATGTTCTAAATAACAATTTAATTAAAATCAAACACAAGAAATTTTTGATAGGAAATTATGTACCTTAAAAGCATTAGGGATTGTTGAACTCATATGATCAAGAATAAAACCACCTCCTAATGTCCCAACAATTCCACCCACAATTGTTATCGCTCCAAACAATAAGTCAGCATTTGTCTACAAAAGAAATGTATAGATTCCCATATTCAGTTTTTGTTTTGATTTGTTTTTTTATATATTTTAGTTAAAACTTAGTTTCTTGAAACACATACCATATGATATATGCTATATCCAGCCTTGGGTCCCCAATATGAATAAGCCCCTATGACAAAATTGTATGAAATATAACCTGCAAAAACCATCCAAAATGAGACGTTTATGTTGCATCACACTATTTTTATTTGCAAAGTTTCTCTAAAATAAATTGTGTGAAATAGAATTACCTAACACATTTACTACATATATCTTTTCTTCCAGAAGAGATTTTACATCTTCAACAAAGCTAAATATGTGCCTAGATCTGCAACAAAAAATAAATGCCCTCAGAACTTTAGAAATCAATTTTTGGAATCCAGTTTATATTTATTTGAGAACAAACCCTAAAGATTTCTGCGAGTTATGATCAGTGGATTTTCCATTTAATGTGACATCTTTATCATGTGAAATACCTGAATAAGTTTAAACTTTGAGCCAAAATAAAAAAACTTGTTACAAGCCAATAGTGTCAAAAATTCTTAACACCTACCATTGAGTTGCAATGGTTTCATTAGAAACCCTAAAACAACAAATGGTATCATCAAAATTGCCTCACCAAAAAATGCAATACGCCAACCAAAACCATATCCAACCTGGAAACAGAAAAGAACACGTATCGTGAATCTGCCCGTTTATAAGAAATATACAAAATATATCCACTTACCAATCCACCATAAACATAACCAAGGGCAACTCCAGTAGGTATGCACATGTAAAATATACCCAGCCATGCTGATCTCTGTAATGAAAAATTAATACAAAAGTCCACATATTTAGGTATAGAATTCATTTAATAATCTCAAAAAACTTGAGAACAACCTTGGATCTGTCCAAGATTTAAGTAATTAACTGTGTGGCTAGTCTCGTGCAAATATGCACGTGTTTATTCACATGTGAGTTACCAATCTATTCACGTGTGATTATGCAATCCTGACCCTTTATTTTTCATCGAAGGTCCTAGATTGGTTCCTTGGTTCTCAAGTTTTTTGTGCGTCTTAAATGAAACTGCCTAGGCATTGGGATATAAGAATCTTGAATGCATCGAATGTATGTGAACCTGAGTTACAGGTGCGTTTTCATCAATGAATGGAGCTGCAAGACTAATAAAAGAAGCTTCACCAACACCAACTAACCTGTAACCAACAATAGCACAAGTTTGCATCATTGTGATGAGGTGGCAATTAATGAAAGAGAATTAGTTAGTGTGCTCACATTCGACAAACTGTAATCGTCCAAAAACCAATTGAAATCCCACAACCAATTGCAGATAATGTCCAAACTGACAACCCAACTGCAATAAGCCTAAAGGGGTTGATGCTGCTCAATAAACAACCACCAAAAAACATCCTTAATCAGCACTAGAAGATAACCTAGTATTTTATAAAAACTAAAATAGGTTTATTTCTACCTATTTATCATTTTGATTGCAAAATGATAGAAAATCCGGTCATAAAAACCTAACAAGCATATAATATTACCTCTTGGCCATCGATGCAAATATTGGAGATGCCACAAGAAGCCCAACCATAAAAGCAGAAGATAGAATACCATCCTTGAAATTATTCAATTTGAACTCACCCCTGTAAAATACAATTAGGTACTTGACACAATCTGAATCAAATCTTGGTTTTAAAAAGCACGAGGCGAGAGGTGAAGGTGCATGCATCAAGTATATGAGCCACCAACACATGTATTTATATTTATAATTTAGTTTTATACATTTTTACTATGATGTATTAATGTTGATCCTTGAACACCCAAAATTTAGATGGTTTAACCTCCATATATGATTCACAACCTAACCGGTTATATGTATAACCTACAGAAGGCACAAAATCTGCCATGTTCTCCCAATTTGTGTCTCATGTAGGCATGCCACCTCGTGTAATCGGAAGCAAGAACCGATTCGCCTTAGGTGCACATAAGACATGCTTTTTAAAACTAATGTACCAAAAAATGTCATGTATAATGTACCAAAAAATGTCAATCACACTTACTGAACTCCAGTACCAGGTGAGCATTCTCCATTTGATTTGCAAATTTCTGGAATCCCATTTACACCCGTACTGGCAATTACCCCTCGATCCAAATACGTTATCAAGTTTATCACACAGAACAAAATTAGCAACCTGTAAATGTACAATCAAACTCTATTCAAATGTCCCAAATCCCAATTTGATTTCAATCAGGAAACAATACGAGATTACAGATCCACAAAACGATTACCTCTTAGGGGTAAACCATGAAGCTTCCGATGAATCAATTGAATCATCAATCGGATGATTGTGTGTGTTATTTACCGGTCCTTCCTCTGCAATACCCATCTCATGTGATGCCTGTGATTGTTTCTACACAGATAATTTCAGTGGAGATTTGTTGTTGAAGAAACTGCAAAGAAGTTTTGTTTTCCATGAAGAAATCCATCAAATCCCATTTGTTATAATGCCAACAGGTGTCAGATTCTCATCTCAATTTGCTTAATTTGTGTTTCTAATTCGTGTGTAATGGTGTGTTCTTAAGTGGTGTTCCGTGACTCTCTGGATTTATTTCCTTAAACTTCCTTTTTCAATTACGTTGCAAACATACATTTTTGGACGTATCCTGATCACATGTATTCTTGCAATTATTTTCAGGTTAACTTCTATTAAATTTTTTGCAAATATTAAGTTGAATTTTTATAATCTAAGCCCATAAAACTATCACTCTCTTTACTTTATTTAGTTGTTATAGTATCATGTAAACAACTATTTCCTCACTTGTAAGTCACGTACACATCTAATTATTATTCACTCATCACTCAATTGTAATCATTACTGAATATTTATTTATTTTGTCGTGGGTGTATCCAACGGCCTCCTCACGTATTTAACCCCCATAACCATGGTCACATGAATGGGATTATTCATTTGTATTCTACGAAGTGGCAAGTCCCCTACTCAATATTAGTTGGTTAATGTAAAATTGCTAGAAAATCAAGCTCAAAAAAATCAGGCACCCATGTTTCGTTTCACTAGGCCCCTTCACTGTGTTAATCTCTCGATGATAGCAAATTTAACGCTTATCAATATTCAATATTAACAAGAATTATCATATTTGATGCAATTTCAATTTCAAACATGTGTGCGTAAGGATATGTGTTTATGTGAATTTTTAATGTTCTATCTTTATTTGCTATTTTGATGTGTTTTTTATAACTATAATATAACAATTTTCAATATTATCTCAAAGTATCACCATTTGACTTGTTTTTTTTGACATTTTAGGACGTATCGTGATCGCATGTATTCTTGCAATAGGTTAAATTTTTATTTTATTTTTTTGCGAATGTTAAGTTGAATATTTATAATCTAAACTCATATGTAATCATTACTCACTTGTCACTTCATATGAATAAAAACTGAATATATATTTATTTGTGTGTATTCAACAATCTCCTCACGTGTTTAATCCCTATAACCATGGTCACATGTGGGTGGTCATGACGGGTGTGTAGTGGGGGAAAGCGACGGACATGACGGGTCACTCGCACCCCATTACTCACACTCTAAATTGTAACCATTGAACTATCGGTCCAACATGCCAAAGGGACTTTGATATTGAACTAAATTACTTGATGCGTATAACGCTAAATTGTAGCCATCGAACTATTGGTCCAACATGCCAAAGGGACGTTGATATTGTACTAAATTACTTGATGCACATAACGTTAAATTGTAACCATCGAACTATTGGTCCAACATGCCAAAGGGACTTTGATATTGAACTAAATTACTTGATGCACATAACGTTAAATTGTAACCATCGAACTATTGATCCAACATGCCAAAGGGACTTTGATATTGAACTAAATTACTTGATGCATATAACGTTGTAACATAACCCACCTCAACCGAAACTAATGATATTTTCAAGGTAATAAATAATTTTGACTTGGCTACTAACTATTTTACTTGATATAAGAAAAGGCATTTGTCCTATTGATACCAAAATAGTTGTTTAAATCTTTCTATCTATAAATTAGGTTGAGGTTTAAATCCCGTATGTTAGGGAAAAAAGAGTACATTTCCGATATGGTTCATGTGTTTTATTAATATTTAACTCTTAGTTTCTAAATTTATAAATTACTTATATTGTACCAAAGTTTAAACATTTATTATACATTAAATCCTTAGGTGAAGGTAATTTCGTCAAGCATTTGAGGATAATTTGATTACCTACGAACTTTGTGTGTTACAAATGTTAAAAGGTTTGAAATCATAAATAAAATCTATGAAATTAGAAACCAATAGTAAAATAATAACAAACATGGTATATACCAAATTATTGGTAATTTAGTATAGAAAAATGATAAAAAGTTGCGTTTTTATTTTATAATCGTACAAAAGAAACAGTTAGAGTTAGTATAGTTACTTGATATTTATGTACAAGTTTAATCTTTTATATGCTATAATCATTAAAAAAAAGTAGTTTAAAAGTTAAAAAATCGAGAAAAGGAAAAATAAACAGTAGCTTTAACCTTCGGGAGATTAAAAAATTCACCCGAAATTAGAAAATCAAAACACATGGTTCGGTAATGTTCTTTCAATCCTCATATAGTCATATATACAGGGGTCAATTTGAGATCAAAGTAGAAATGAAGGACTAACATCCAATATACGACTTCTTTATATTTTTTTTTATAATCATGACAACCCACTTACGTAATAAACAATGGGTCTCTCTCGATACCCGTCTAACCGGAAGGGACAGATAAAACACTGCTGCAAGTAACCGAGTTAATTACCTTCAAGAATAATCCTTCTAAAGTGGGAATTAAACCCGAAATCTTTAGGTTGTTTTTCTCAAATTTAACCACTAAATCAGTTTTTCAAAGATTACAAAGACTGCATTTGGAAACGCATGGAAAAGCGAATTAAGTGTATACCTTTTCCATCACTTTATTTAAATTAATCGAAGCTAATAATTTAAAATTTTAGATTATTATTATTATATTTATTTTTTTTATAAAATTGTAATTTAATGATTTAAATTATGGCATATATATTGATATGAATCCTTGGCTAATGATAACCTTAATTTTCATTTTCATAATCAACGATAATTTTAACAACATAATTATCATTGATTTACACTTAATTTTGCTCACAATAATGACTGTGAACAAGATAGGAAAATATAAAAGCAAAATCAGGTTGATGCCAAATGAAACTAATGATAATTATGTTGCCTGGATTGTCTTTCTAACAAAACTAAAACTTAGGATTATCATTATCAAAATTACTAATATGAATTATTATCAACAAATAAGTTATGGTCCAGCTATTAAAATCCGACTGTGTTTATATATTTGCATACCACAAAAAATATCTAGAACTAGTTTTCTAAATAATTGGTTAGGTAAATAAGTTTATTTAATATGTTATTCCATCAAACTAAAAGTTACATGTTTTATAAAAACATTGTTGCATATAATAATTCATTTTAGCATTTTTTTTAACAGCAAATTTATTCAAATTTTACTCCTAAACTAATCCAAACAAAATAGTTTTTATACATATATATTTAAACTTATAACAAACTAGATTAAATCTCATGTGTTACACGGGTTGAAAACTGATATGATATGTATTTTATAAGAAAACTTTAAAAAAATATTTTTAAGAAACTTATTTTTACAAAACTTTTATTTTTCCTAAAACTACAAATTTTAAAATAATTATTTTTCTAAAAACAACTATTGTATAGAAAATACTCATGTTTTGTAAACTTTTTAATTATGTTTTTTAATAAAAAAGATTTCTTTTTTAATTTATTAAAACTAATTTTTAATATGTAAAATGTATATAATATAATTAGTCATTAGATTTATAATTATTTAATAAATTAGATAATATAATTATGACTATCATTTAATTTAAGAGATAATGAATGAGAGTATAAAAAATAACATGTGACAAGAGTATTCTAATATATTGACATGTGGCAAAAAAGATGTTTATTTATTATAATAGTAAGATAAGATAAAGATCTATTTAAAAGATAAAAGCATTCCATTAATTGAAGAAAAACAAGTTAAATCTATTAAAATAGTCACTTACACCAAATCCAAATATCAAGCAGTTTAAACTTTAAATCACACGCATTACGCGACTAAAAAAATGGTGAACGTCACCATTAGGCGCCCCTCATACATTGATCTCACATAGGGCTGTAAACAACCGAACGAGCCCTTGTTCGTGTTCGTTCGTTTAACTTTTAACTTGTTCACGAACGGTTCACGAACGCTTACCGAACGAAAATTCTTGTTCATGTTCGTTCATTAAGGATTTAGCTTGTTCACGAACGCTAACGAACACATATTATTTAAACAATAAAAATCAACATTTTTAATCTCAAGCAATGGAGATAATCATTTATAAATATATAAATTAAGATATTATAGTATTAAACTAAAAATAACTTTAAGTATTATGGTATTAAACTAAAAGTTAAAAATAAACAACACATTTAATGAATAAATATAAATGAACTTAATCGAACATAAACGAACGTAAACGAACATGTTACCGAACGTCCACGAACACAAATGAACGAACATGACCTTTGTTCATGTTCGTTCATTTAACTAAACGGACGGAATCACTTGTTCGTGTTCGTTCGTTTATTAAACAAACGAACATATACGAACTTCTCGCCGAACGGTTCACGAACTGTTCGCTGAACGTTCGGTTCGTTTACAGCCCTAGTCCCACGACTAATATGAGGGAGGTAAATTGAGTGACACAGGGAAAATTGGGTGGTGTCGGACTTTGAACCATATCCCTTCATTATAGATTCTCAACCTGTTACCATTAGGCCACCATCGTGGGAACAAAGTTTTAATGAGTACCATGTTAATTTAGTCTCAAATTACTTATTCTTGTTCATAAAAAGTTGACCATCTAAAAGTCAACCTAACTCAATTAGTGTTTCTTTAAGCACAATTCAATATCAATTTACATAATGACCAATTTTACTAATTTCAGGATGAAATAAACTACAACTGGCCTAATTCAACAAAAGGCATCCATGAGACCATATCCATATAACTAAGATGGAAGCTAGCATTGATAATTCAACTTCTTCCCAAACGAATCCATTAACTTAAAATTCAGTAAATTTATTTAAACACTTCCAACATGCATTTTAAAGCCTAACGTGGTGTTTGTCTTTTCAAAGGTAAAACGTCTGCAGTCTGCTGACCACGTCTACAGTCTGCGGACCACATCTGCAGACCTCTTTTGCAAAAGAGTTGACCAAAATATCTTTAGTCAGTTAAAAGAAGATTGTTTGTTTTTAACGTCTACGAACATTCAATGTCTGTAGCCGGGCCTCCATGACTCGTTCGACTCCAACATGATGAGTCTTGATTGCTTGCCAAATCTATGCTGCTCATTCACAGTAAGTTGCTTGTATTACTAGGTCTTCCGGCAGTGCCTGGTACAACAATGCAATGGCCGCATTATCTTTCTTTGGATCAACAGCAATCCCTGGTTCAATGGCCTCCCGGATTCCATGTGCTTTGAAGATTGCTTTAATCCTAAGCGACCAAATTGTGTCCGTTAGGATTGGGCACTGGAACGGGATATTGATACTTCGATCAACCACAACCAATTGGTTTGGTGGAGCTTCCTTATCAGCCATCGTCCTTGGTCTTCTTGTTGCTTGTGCGCCTGCGAAATCTCCAGTTGCCGAGTCTCTCGATTTTGGTGCTTGATTCAGCCGTTTGGATCAATGTTCGGTCCCTCGAACGTAGCTTTGATACCAATTGAAGCTATTTGTCGCACCCCCAACTTCCCACTCGTGGTGTCAGTCCACGTGGGTGTGACGTGGCCAGAATCACAGCTCAAGGTCATATAGAACAACACTATATGCGTTTACAAATCCAAGTTTGACACATACACATAATAAAATAGTTTGCAGCGGAAAATAAAGTTATCATAACATGCAGCGGAAAGATAGTTGTTTACACAGCGGAAATTAAATTGACAACACAACATTGTTTAAACATAAACCAAACAAAATAGTTTTCAAAAGTTAAGCAAAAACAGGAATGCATGATGGCCCTAATGCTCGTTCCCCTATGGTGCATCCCTGAATGTCCATCAACTCCTCAGTTACCTGAGAATACAAGTTAGAAAAGTGTCAACACAATGGTTGGTGAGTTCACAGGTTTTTGATATACATATAGTAGTGAAAAGTGTGTAATGCTGTTTATCAAATGTTAGTACCGAGCCCTAGGCCCAAAGTGTCAGTGCGTCACTACCGAACTAGACTTGTTTGTCCTTGCCTCCGCTATGCCTCGTATGCATAGCAAGTTAGGTCAGAATTTGCACGGGTTATGACATCCAGTCAACATAGTGCCCCGTGGGGTTAGTCATTCCCTAATGGATCCATCCAAATCTACCACGTTGTTCGTACATTAACGGTAAGACTTTGTGAGGGCTTAATACGAGTTCAACACTTAATGTTTGTCCAATAAACCAGCATACACAAAAATGTTTGTACAGTAATAGATGTTTGACTCGATGCAACTAGTATTCTCCCCCTATTTAAAAGCGTTTGAAAAAGAGTAAAGAGGGGCCGTAAACTCACCTTAGTGATAAAAGTAGCAAGTAGCGTAAGCTCCTGATGTAGTAGTACGTGTCGGTCACCGGCAACCTATATCGTATACCGTATGTGAGTTCGTGTAAGTGACCGTGCTAGTGTTCGTGTTAGTGCTCATGTTTGTGTCCAACAACCCTTGGTTGTTCATGTTTGTCCGTGTCGGTCCACAATGACCGTGTTTGCTCGTGTTGGTCCACATTGACCGTGTTTGACCATGTTTGACCGAAGTTGACCGTGTTTGACCAAAGTTGACCGTGTCAAGTCAACGACCCGTTGGTGAACCGTGTGACGGTTTGTGACTCGTGTAGCAATCGTGTAAGTGTTTGTCGTGTGCAAAACGCGTAGGTCGCGTTTATGGACAACTTACTATTTATAGTAAGTTTCCATTTTTAGAAAGTTCACAAAGCATGACGGTTTTATAGTTCTAGCATGTTCAATAGTCCTACGGGATCATGTTAACACATAGCACATCATCATACGGATTCACATAAGTCGTTTACAACATGTTAGTGCACAAAAGTTTCCTAAAATGGAAAGTTTCCATTTTTAGCATACGTGACATCGGAAACCATCTAACTTAGTATCTAATCCACATATTATAACATAATAAATCATTTAGCATGTTCAAGTCATACAAAATGTTCTCGAGTCGGTTTTATAAAAATAAAGTTACTAAATATAGTAACTTTGTAGTTTTTGCATCAAATCACCATTTAAACATTTCTAAACAACTTTTCATATCATCATTCATCATAATATGTCATCTAACAACATTTAATCATGTCAACATATCCGATTTCATCATCTATCAATATTCTTACCCAAAAAGTTACTAAAAATAGTAGTAACACTAAATATGATCATAGACATCATCAAGACTACTTTCTAACACATCAAATCATCATGTTATCCTCCTAGCAACAATTCTATATACATGCATGTTTATCATATATCCCAAATCATCAATTTGTAACTAAAAAGTTACTAAAAATGGCAAGTTTGTCTACAAATCACATTTTAACCATCCTAATCACAATCTAATCTTGCAAGGACACTTATACATCATCATGAATCATTTCAACATCAACAAGACTATCTAAAATGCCTTAGATCATACATGCATGTCCATATCTCATCACAAAACATCATTTTAAGCAACAAGACCCATACCCATCATCTTAGATCGTCATAGATCATTATATAAACACTTTAAATCATCATAAAACACTGATGTATCAACAAACCCAGATCTAAACATTACAAAATCCGTGCATGTGATGGGTAGTGCTTGCATGTGTGATTTAACACTTGTATGTGGGCGTGGGAGTGAAAGGAGTGTGTGTAAGCATGTAGAGGATACCTTACAAGCTTTAGATCGTCAGAAGGGTGTTGGCAAAGCTCCTGGAGACTCCTGGACAGTAGGTTCAAGTAGTCTCAAGGTGGTGATGGTGATCCTCAAGCTATAATATCCTTCTCCTTCAAGTTCTTGATAGAAACCAAGCTTCAAAGCTTCAAGAAGGTCCTCTAATGGCTTCCACAGGGTAGGATTAAGTGTTTCAGTGGTTTGGGAAGAGAAATAGCCGAGCTATGGCGTGTAAGAATGGTTAAGATAGGTGAAATGATGATCTTGGAAGTTTAAAAAGAAAATCTGCGAATCTATGAGTCAGGCGTATCGCCTGACGTGGGTGGTTTCACCCTGTCGTTACGCGCGGATCCGGTCGGACGAGGCGCTCAAGTTCCACCCGCGCGCATCGCCTGTCGCGGGCATCCAGGGTCAGGCGTACCGCCTGGCCTGTTTTTCAAGCCCAATAAGCTTGTTTTTGTTGTTCTGGCCCGATCTTGCCCGTTTCTCGATCATAGAACGTCGTATCGAGCGTCGTTTGGACTCTATTGATCAATTATTAGTCATAATTGACTTGTGACAGTGTTTCGTGAGGTTTCGAGGGTTGTGCTACACAATGTGTTAGACGTTCACCAACGTTCGTGTGTTTTGACACGTGTGTGCTGTTCGTCGATAATTCCACGAATTATCTAGTCATGTGCCAGTATTCGTACTGTCGTGCCACGTGTCACACTAAATAAATCTAATTCTAGTGCCACGTGTACATAATGCATTTAAATAATCATTTAAATAAATAAGATGCTGACCTGGAAATTACGGGGTGTCACACTATTGGTACCAGATCGAAAGTCAAAACAACTATGATCTTCAAAAACACAAAACACAATATACTGGAAATCCCTTATCCAATAAACTTTGATAGAAAACTTACTTACATTGAATAAGGAAAAACTATCTCCTATTTATAAAAGAAAAACCACAAGAAAATAGGAATGGACAAACTCAATTCCATCTGAGTATTATCCTTAATTCTACCGACTTAGTCCATTAACTCGATAGACTCTAACTCTAATAGAACCAAATTACATAATAACCCCTTTAATTTAAGACTGACTCAACAATCATACCAAAATTAATGTATGATCTGAGGGGATATGATGTGGACAACTTATATCTACCTCGTAAAGATACATACACTACTTTCATTAAGACCCTAACTCATGATACATGATTAACTGACCAACCCAATGTTTTTAAAGTAATTTTTACAAATAAATTGTAAAATAACATTTAAATTAGTGCAATGTGACTTAAAACCTCATAGATGACTTAGCCGATAGATATCTACATTATAGTTGACTTAAACGCTGTCAATTTCTATAATTTCATATGTGAGTTTATCAGTTACTTTAAAACATTTTATAATTGAAATTCAATTGAAAGCTTAGTCAAAAGGATACGTCATGCTATGTTTTATTTAGATGGCAAGTTTGGCTCCAGAACCCCTCATATTGGAACTTCTTTGCTTCTTGATCCGTTGCACACACAAACAGACTCTTAACTACCAATAATATGATCAGTTGAAGTGAACTTTTGTTTAAACAACAATCTCTAACATTCAGTTTATGAGAAGACTAAAACCCTACATCTATTTTCTAAAAAGTGACACATTAAGAACTACCTTTGATATCATTAGGGCAAATATAGACCGTTTGGATAATGTATAGGGGAGTAAACCATGTTTTTAAAACCATATTAGGCATCGACAGGTTGCCTTTGGTCAACGAGTCAAATCGGTTGAACCGGCTAGACCAGATTTAATAACCATATGACGTGATATATGTTATAAAATTTATGCATTTAATTTAATACAAGCAGATTAAAATCCAATTAATACATTACCGTCCACACTTCACCGGTAGAATTGCTTTCATTTAACGTGGTTGGTTATGACATTAACTTATGAAATATGTGAGCTAGAGTAGTGGTTGGACTGAAATTTATAAATTTATGTTTATTTTTATATGTTATTTTGTTTCCGAAATTTCGGTTTGGTGATTTCTTACTATATTTTAATTTTGTTTATCTAGAATTCAGTTTTATCCGTGTTATATATTCGGTTCGGATAACCGGTTCATGAATTCGTTTCGTTTCGGTTATCAGATATGAATTTATTTATAAAAAATCGATTAAACCAAACTGAATAAACCGATAATCGAACCGTCAAACACCCCTAGCCGTGTGTTCACTCAAGCAAACAGGTGTTTAATTGCTCAGGATCAATTTTTGGTGTTTTTGGAGTAAATGAATTAGATGAGGTTGAATGTACAACTCACATTGCAAGGGGTGCAACTTAGTTCTCCATGAGTCAGTACTTTTGTTGCTTGATATATATATATATATATATATTATATATATATATATATATATATACATATACATATATGAACTTTGTATTTAAAGCTTTATTTTCTTATACATGTTATGAAATTTTGGTTCTATTTTCATGATATTAAAGGATTTTATTTGACCCTTTTAAGGTGTTATGAGTTTATTTTTTGGTTTTAGAAAATACGAACTTGATCAAGTAAATTTGCAAAGATGGGAGGATGTGTTATTACGTAAGATGACTATGAAGAATAATTAACAAAAAAAATTTGTGGCGCGTGTGGATTAATCTACTTATAAGAAGGGAGTTAAGAAGGTGTAATCTCTCGAACATCTCAAGCCTGAACCTGATCGGTTGGCATGACGTGGTTCATGATTGAAAATATTCAGGTTTCGGTTTGAAAGCATTCTTATGGTCTTGGTTTACGGCTTAGAATCGACAGCTAAAAACAAACTAAATCTATATAAATTCAACAATAATAAAATTAATTGTATCTTATATTGAAACAAGACAATCATGAGGACAATCATAGCTTAGAGGTGAAAAAAAAACCGATTTTGAAGTTAGAATTGCGGGTTTGAGTTGGGAACGAAATAGGTGTAAAGTGGAACCAATTGGCACCCGATTGTACCTGTCAAGTCTTATCTATTTCTTAAATTTTTTTCCACAATTAGTTCCTCATCACTGTAAAGATTGGCTTTAATTTCTAGTTGTTGGAAATGCTTTTCTATATTATTTTTTTATGGCTTTATCTACAACTTAGTATAAGTAGAGGTTAGATGAATTAGTTGAGTGTCACATATGAAAAAAACGCTAATAATTTGTTTGTTATGCTTTGTTATTCTTTTATACACTTTAATCTTTTCTATTTTATTACCAATAACTCACCCACATCTTTTATTGGTCAAGACTCCAACACAAAAGAAACAGTTGATGTTTTTATGAATAGTAGGGCCAAACAATTACAAGGAAAATTTTTGCAAACCATTGTCCTATAAAGAAAACGAACAACTACGATGACAATCGTAGCATGGACGCGGACGCAAAAAGAAAAAAAAAACGTTTGACTTGGAACGAGAACTGACATAAAATGGAACATGTGATACATGATTATCCTTGGCAAGTCTTATACCGTTCTTATAATTTTCCCACAATCAATTCCTAACTGGTTTCCACTCAATTCGGTTCCTAACTTGTTATAACCACCGGAACATTTGGTTTCTAGTTGTAAGGAACATTTTTCTAGCCATTTTATTTATTATTTTTTATCCCTATCTTAAAATAAATAGACATTAGATAAATTGGTTCATTATCACACTTGAAAACACAAACACCCTCATAGTGTACCCTCATTATACTTTCTTTTTCTTTTAACATCTTATACATTGTCTTCTTTATTCTTTTTAATATCAAATGACTCACTCTATATCTTCGATTGCTTAAAATTCTAACACCAAGTCAACCGTCATTCGTAAATACTACAAACATAAAAATGTGGCGCACTTAATATACATTTGAGATGATTGACACATCTCAAATTACTCGTAAGTTTTGTTATGCTCTTTTAGCATAGGAATTAAACTCAAGTTTGAATATACATATTAACTAGGGGTTTACCCGCGCGCTGTTGCAGCGTGTTAAACAGAAAATTACATGATATATGCTTAATTAAAATTTTCCAATTTTTTTTGAGTGATATCACTCTTTTGATATATGTGTTTGATCATAATGACGGTAACAATATCAAGATTATCACACATAACAAAAAACTTGCCATAACGGGTGTTAGTCAGGTCCAAAACAATAAATTGAACTGTCGCAAAAACAAATATTATTTTTAATTAGTTCATTGAATTAGAATTGGTAATAGTTAATGTTTTTTTAACGCTAGTGGATTTTTGCGTGTGCTAACTATAGCGAACTGTCGTGAGACCATATCCCCAGATAAATACATAAATCATCCCTCTTTCTCATATTTAAACCCTTGAATGTTTAATTATTTAACTTAGAAATTGTTACTATTTTTTCTTATAGTCAAAAAATTCATGAAACAAAAAAAAATTGTCATCGACGGAAATCGAACACTCTTCATCATGAAGGAGCATACCTATATCACCCCCACCTTGCCGTTTGATCTAGTCTTACAAAGGTTAACAATGTTGACACTATTTCCTATATATGCAAAATAAAAATGTTAAAAAAGGCTGTAATCGAGCCGAGCCTGGCTCCAGCTCAGCTAGTGGATTTTCGAGCTAAGCCCGAGCCGAGCCGAATTTTTTTTCGAGCAAAAAATTTTGACTCCAGCTCGGCTCGTAAAACCTCGAAACATAATTGTATATATACAAATTAATCATTTTGAAAAACATCGAAACATAATTTCGTGTCCCAACAAAAACAACTAGCAGCGATTGTGAAATATGTGACTACAACATAGATAAGGTTTGAGATCAAATGGGTAAAGTTCGTGATTCGAGAAAATTTTGTCATTACGTCATTTCGATAACTTTTGGTTGACAAATATAATTCAATAGACGCGTAACATATAAGCCGTACTACACTAAACCTTAGTATATTAAAAGGGGATAAATGCAATGAAAAAATGAATATTAAAAAACGCATGCTTAGACTACTTCTATTCACAACCAACCAATAAAAACTATTTACTAAAAAATAATTTCTCTCTTCTATTTATACAACCAACCAAACTTAAATTTTTCACTCTCATTCACAATCAACCCAACCTAATTTTCACTAACCAAATATTGCTTTATGATTATTTTTGTTTCATTAAAAATAGTTATTTTATTTAGAAAATATAAATTACTATTTTTAATAACATAACAAAAAAAATTTAAAAGTATTTTAATTTATATAATTTCAAATTTTTAATTGTTGTTCATGTAATTTTTAAATTTTAGTTATTTATGTAATTTTTTAGTTTTATTTTTAATTTATGTAATTAATTTTAACATATATTTATAAATGTAAAATATGTAATCTCCAACCAAGCAAGGGTTGGTGAAGCAAACAAACGAAAAATTGATCGTTAATGGGTCCTCTTATTATTATTTTTTTTGAATTATGTTTTGCCCCCTTTTATTAATTGACGAAGAAGCCCTGACGCCAATAGTCCTGAAATTATTTCTCGTCTCGCACGGCGCCATGACGTTGCCACCACCAACGACAGCGTATAACCACCACACCACCGCCGGAAACTAAACCGCCCAAACCCTTCCCTACCACAACAAACAGCTGCCCTCAGCCTCCTCCTCCAAGATTCGACCGTCTACCACAACACTGTTGCCACCAACGGCAGCGCCTAACCGCCACCGCCGGAAACCACTCCGCCTGTGGCATCCTCTTCACAACCGTTGCCGTCACCATCACCACCCAAACCCTTCCCTACCACAACAAACTGCTGCCTCAGCCGCATCCGACGGAAGATCGCGTCTACCACAACCTACCACCGGCCACTACCCAAGATCGTCACTATGTTGCTCTCCCCACCGCCTTGATGAAACAATAGCAGCGGTCTGTTCTGTTGATCTTTGGTTAGATTTCTCCGATATTGCTTTGTCTGATATAGGGTTTTATGTTTAATAGTTTGATTTTGTCCGATGTTGATCTTTGTTCCACCTTGATGCTGAGTTTTCTCTTTATGAATTTTACATTCTTAATTGCTCTTTACTTAACTATTATAAGGTGTGTGCAGGTATGCTTTTGATTCAAATTCGTCTTCGTACTGTTTAGGGTTTTGGATCGAATCGTTTTCTTCACTGATTTGAAGAGAAGGTATGCTTTTACACCTGTTTTGATTTCATTTTCTCTCTGATCATGAAGAAATGCAACGTGGGTTGCTTGCAGTTCTTGAATTATTGAAGTAACACTAAAGATCTAGATTATGCATCATAAATCTATATGGATTAATTGAACTATTACATGTTAATCATGGCTTAACCACATTATGTATCTGTAGCTTTATGTAGGAATTATTTTTTCTTTTTTGCCTTTTGGAAATCTATTACTATGAAAATATGATTAATGTTCTTTGGGATCTTTAGCCTTTATTACTGTTACTTTTACATCATATACATTTTTGGGATTGTAATCAACCATGGGGGCCTCTAATATATACAGATTAATATCTAACACATGTAAATTTCTGGATCTAGACACTCAGGGAATGCCGATGCTAGGTTTAGTTTCTAGGCATCGAATTTACCACCTAAAACTATTAACTGAGCGTGTATTTTAACAAAATCATTTGGCATTTAGGTGGTTTTTCTAACTAAATTTACTTACAGTTCTAATTCAATTCACAAATTCAATGTTCTTATTATGTTTGCTGATTCAAGTTCAAATTGACTGCAAATCAAAGGTTTTGAATGATTATATTGTTTGAACTTTAACACTAAAGATATGGATGTTGATTATATTTAAAATTGCACAGCATTTGTTTGCTATGGAGGAGGTAATATTAGTTTCAAACATCCATATTATTTTCGTCACTTTTATTTTCTAATTTATACCTTTGCGTGAAAGTAGGTGTTGAGTTTAAGACCCCATAAGCAAACTTTTTGGAATTGGAGGTAAATTTTTAACAGTTGCATAACGTTTCACCTTAAAAGTTTCATTTTCAGTTGTAGGATCTGGTTTTAAACAAATATTAAGCCTCACCACAGTCAGCATTTTTTTTTAATTTTGACCTGTTAATTTGACCTCTTTTAAGTAAATTGAGAAACGAGAAACCCTACTTGTTCTCAAGCAGACGCAATACTCCACCAATCTCACAAAAATTTCTTAATCGGCGCTCAAAGGGTGTTCGTCAATGGTTCTCGTTGGCTGTCGGAGGTCTCTGTGGTGGTCGGTGGCTGTCGGTGGTCCTGAATTGATGGTTAGCGGCGCTTAATCAGTCCTCAATCAACTCAGATTCCTTAGATTTCTCTTCGATTTTGATTTCTGTGAAGTTGTTCTTGATTTTCCAGAGAAGGTGAGAACTCACGGCGTACAATGGGAATTGTCTGCTAATTGCTATTAATTTGATTGCTTTTATAGTCAAATGTGCTTATCCAAACATAAGTTACATAACTTGTCCCTCAAGTTTATCCTAGTTACAGAAGTTGACCTTTATATTTGATGATTAATTGTTTAAAGCTTTTCTGTTTAATGCTTTATGTTCGATTATACAACGAAATCTCATAAAATAGAAAAAGCTACCAACATTTGCACAAATAAGTATTTTTAAGCTTAAATTGTGATACATATGATGTTTGTTTTATATTAAATTGTGACTTTTATAAGATGGATATATAATTCTAATTATTTTTAATAAAGTTTTGAGGCTTACGCCTCGGTCCACCTTGAGGCTTACGCCTCATGAGTCTAACAGAAAAAGCCTCGAGGCTCGTTTCCGCTTTTTTAAACCTTGTCTATTACCACTTGATCCTTCATCTTTAGATTTTCGAATTCTCTCATTAGAGTTTGAAGTCTTGCCTCTCAAATCCGATCTGCTCCCAAGTGACGATTTTTAAGAACCTGTGTCATTACCTCCTTTTAGAAACAACTCTCATGAAATTCCTTTAGTGCCCAATTCTGTACCACCCAACATCCCCT
Source organism: Mikania micrantha (assembly GCA_009363875.1). Lineage (NCBI taxonomy): Eukaryota > Viridiplantae > Streptophyta > Magnoliopsida > Asterales > Asteraceae > Mikania > Mikania micrantha. The sequence continues at coordinate 24,045,619 of CM018693.1, read as the reverse complement.
ACATGTATCCACATTCCCAGAAGAACGAGATTGAGAAGCAGGTGGAACAATTATTAAAAGCAAGTCTCATTAGACCTAGCACTAGCGCGTATTCTAGTCTTGGTTTTAAATTGCGAGATGCACTCCGATGTGTTTGGTCTTAAAATCTGATGTGAGTTACGTGATGCGAGCGCATCACTTATTTGATGCGTTCTTTATATAAAAATATAAAAAAATTATTTATGCATATTATTTTAACTTATTTGCTTATAAACACTAAATAACAGGAAATTTAAATATATATAAACAATACAAAGTTCTAGATACCATCAAAGAAGCTTTATGTACAACCTAAATAAGCATAACTTTATATGTACAAGAGATATATGCATAGGGTATTATAAAAAATAATTGCTAAAACTTTACTTACTTCTTTTACAAGCAAATAGGGTTTTTTTTCCTTTTAATTTTGTGCATACCCAGATACCCGTAATAAAAACCCAACTTCAAAGCCTGTATAGATTGAAAATATTAGGGTTTTTTAGCATTTAGGGGGTGTTTGTTTTTTTAAAAAAACATCTTCTAACCTCTTCTAACCTCTTATGTCTGCGCCGCGCAGACGCGGGAAGAGGTTAGACTGTTTGTTTTCTCGATGACATTTCATTAAAAAAGGTCTTCGTGACTTCTTCTTGGCGCAGACATGGATCAACCTCTTCCCATGTCTTCTTGCCTCTTCCCAAGTTTCATCAGCCGACCCCCTTTCTCCTTCACTTCTCGGTCGACCAGATTTCAGCCAACCACCGCCGCCTTCGTCCACCACCGCGACCACCGTCGCCTTCGTCCACCACCGCGACCACCGCCGCCTTCGTCCACCACCGCGACCACCGCCGCCTTCGTCCACCACCGCGACCACCGCCGCCTTCGTCCACCACCACAACCACCGCATCTGTGAATTCGCATCCCTTCGTCAGAAGAAACCCTAGAGCCGCGGTGGTGGTACTCCGCTATTAGCAAACCGCGACCACCGGTGATGGTGACGAAACCCTAGAACCCTCAATCGCATCCCTTCCACGATGTTGATGGTGACAGCGGCGGTGGTACTCTTCCACGACGGTGATGGTGACAGCGGTGGGGTTGGGTGAACAACCACAGGGACGGTGGGGTTAGGGTTGGGGAAGAGGTTTCAAAAACTTGAAAAACAAACACCCCAAAAGCTCTTCTTGCAGAGGTTTGGTCCACCTCTTCTGCAAAAGAGGTCTGCAGACGTGGTCCGCAGATCGCAGACGTTTTGCCTCTGAAAAAACAAACACCACCTTAGTCATCATCGTCTTCTACACCCTCTCCATGGCTCCATTGACTCCACGACTTTCTCCAACTTACATCATATCCAGGTAAGTCAGCCTTCTCTGATTTCTTCTTTGCTCGACCCAGTTCCAAATTAAAGAAAAATGAAAATCAAAGAACTGCGAGCTTCATTCGAGCACCGCAATATGCGAAATCTACCGCAATATGGTCGCATTTTGTAATAGCAACGCAACAAGGGTTGCGATGCGCTCTGATGATCGCATCCTCGCAATAGCGCATTTTGCGTGCATATTGCGCGCAATTTAAAACCAAGATTCTAGTCCAGTGTTATTGGTGAAAAAGAAAGACAACTCATGGCGTATGTGTGTGGATTATCGGGCCTTAAACAAAATTACTATCATGGATAAGTACCCAATCCCTAATATTGATGAGTTAGTCGACGAGCTTTATGGGGCCAAGGTGTTTTCCAAACTGGATCTGCGGTCTGGTTATTATCATATTAGAGTGGCTTAATCAGACATAGAGAAAACAACATTCCGGACGCATTCGGGCCACTACGAATTCAAAGTAATGCCCTTTGGGCTTACTATGTGACCTAAGAACAACACTTGATACTGACCGAAACAACACTTAGATAACTTAACAAAAAATTGCTGAGACTGAAGTAGCTCCAAAGTGGTACTCAAGTGATGGATATGTTGTTCCCTAGAAGGACTATATATTAGAATATCATCGAAGAACACGAGTATGAAACGACGAAGATAGGGCCTGAACAAGTCATTCATGATGGCTTGGAAGGTGGAAGGTGCGTTTGGAGCTATTCTCACTAAAGAAAATCATCCAATTGCTTATTTTAGCAAGGGCCTCAGAGCTGCTAGTAAGTTCAATTCTGCCTATGATCGGGAATTGTAAGCTTTGGTTTTAGCTGTGCCAAAATGGTCCCATTACTTGCCTGGGCATCATTTTTTTTATAAAAATCGATCATTATACTCTTAAGTTTTTATGTGAGCAAAGGATCACTACCACGGAGCAACAGAGACTTCTTTTGAAGTTAATGCCCTATGACTTCCCTATTATTCAGCGGGTCTGAAAATCGAGGGGCTGATGCTTTATCCAGACGCCCTGAATTCACCAATTTGATACTCTCACATGGGGTTGATGGGTGAGACCTCAAGGCTGCACTTCGAAATGATCCTCACACTTCTCGAATTATGCAGCAAATACAATTGCAGGGTGTTTTTGTCCCTGGTTATTCACTTAAGGATGGAATATTGTTTTATAAGAATAGAGTGGTGGTTCCCAATCAGTCTCACTTGTGAGAAGCTGTTGTATGAGGCGCATTCTACTCCCACTGCGGGCCATGGAGGGTTCCCGAAATCCCCCGCGGCGGATTTCGGGAGTCAAACCCCCGCGATGTTTGTCGCGTCTCGCGACACTGCCTCTTGTTGGGCCATCGCGTACCGCGATGGGCCCCTGAAGAGCCCAATAAGCCTATCTTAATGGGTTTGATCCGTTCGTCGTCGTTTTCACGCTTCCGAACCATCGTTTGGCCTTGTTTGAACTTCCAAGTTCAAAGTGTGAGTGTTTCGTGAAGTTTCGAGTGTTGTGCTACACAATGTGCTTGACGTTCACCAACGTTCGTGTGTTTTGACACGTGTGTGCTGTTTGCCGATAATTCCACGAATTATCCTGTTGTGTGTCGGTGTTTGTACTGTCGTGCCACGTGTCACACTAAATTGATCTAATTCTAGTGTCACGTGTACAATAAGCATTTAAATAAACATTTAAATAAATAACAAGCTGACCTGGAAATTACGGGGTGTCACATCATCCTCTTTGGAACACCCACACTTATAACCGGTTTTAAACCATTCAAAACCTTTAGGTGGTGCACGAAACAAGTCTACAACCTGTTAGGGACATGCGAGACACCATGGATGACCTACGAACTTGAAAATGGGGATATGGAGATACACGGTTTACAGATGGTGCGAATGAGAGGTTGCTGATATGATTCAGGCGAATGGAATCACATTCACATGCAACGTGGAATGGGCAACACATCATGATCTTGACCGAATGAAGGCAAGGGGTACGAATGACTTATTCGGGTGGCTTCTATTCGGGTGACCACATTCGCATCGATCCCTTAGTCGGCCGAACATCTTCATTCGCATGCAATGTTCATTCGGACCCCATGTGTCATTCGGCTATCAAATACTAAACGAATGGGGTCGTTCGCATGGTATCCTCATGAGTCTCCATTCGTATGATCCTTTAACATTCACACGACAACCCTAGTTATGTCCAAAGTGTTTTCACATGGATAGTATGCACGGATGAGAACCATTAGGGTTTTCGAGAAGTGTTAACCGGAGTTATAATCAATTATGCCAAGGATTTCAATATCAAAACTTTTCTGAATCATGTTAACACATAGACATGGTTTTAAAGATCAAAGGAGGATTAAAAACACTTGCGTTGTCATTAAGACCATGGGTTAATAAAGGGCAATATAGAAGTTAGGATTGGAGTTTTAAACAAATGTTAAGTGAATAATTGATATTCTATATAAACATTTAACTAGTAAACTTGGGAGTCATAAATATAACTTATGCTTAATAAGTCACTACAAGGAGTAACATGATTGTTACTTATGAATTCAAAGAACTAAAGGAACGGGTTGAAATCCACGGAAGAGCGAGAAACAATCTAAGTAGAGATGCATTGATTGTGTGTCAATACCCTGTACTTAGTGATTTCATATAATAGTATGACTAAGATAGATCATTTAATCAAATGATCTAATGTAAATTATACATCAGGACGATCAAATAACTACGGGTAACAAAGATCAAGTGAAGAACTTAGAGTTAATCGATTTAGATTGACTTAATTTCCAACATGTTGATTTATAATTTCTATAAAAAGCAAACTTATGTTTTAACTATAGTAAAATGATTTATAACCTTCCTTAGTAAAATATTTTCAAATAAACCAAATGATTTCTAACTTAAAGATTTCAACTTAAAACGGATTTTATAAATATCTTATTACCTAGAAGATCTTGAATAAGGGTAATGTAAACCTTACATAAGTAAGGTTTAAATATGAATATCTACGGGATAATGGTTCATATGGGGTAAATAGTTAGAGACACATAGTTGCACACCGAGACCAAAACCCTGTATACGTTATCTCTCGACACTTATCGTATTCAAATCATAACAAATCAACACATGTGCTGAAGAAACATAATCTACAAACAACGAGCGCGCATATCTTTTATGATTCATAGCATAACAACACAGGTGAGTTCATTGCCCCTTTTCCTAAACATTTTTGTTTTACAAACGCGGGGTTTGAGAAGCATGCGTAAATTATTTTTCTTGGATTATATTTACTTAAATGCTTTTACTTCATATATGTTTTACATGCATAATTGTTACCCTAGATCTTGCTTTGGTAAACTATTTGCAAGATTTCAAAATAAATTATTTATTCTACATGAGTAGATAACTATTTCAAAACAAAAAACTATCTTCAAAAGTCTATTTTCAAAGAACTAACGGTCTTATCAAAGAACTACTTTCGGTGGTGTGTTGTCAAAGAACTAAAGATCTATTTCAAAGAACTATGTATAAAGAACTATTTTCGGTGGTGTGTTGTTAAAGAACTAAAGATCTATTTCAAATAACTATGTACAAAGAACTGTTTCCAAGGGTCTGTTTGGGAAATATCAAAGATGGCATGTGCCAATCCTATGTTCGAAAGATGTCCTAGCTAAACTGATTGAATATGGGACGCATGTTTGATGATATTTACAGCATCCCCTAACCAGTTTTCAAGGAACACCTGGGAAATACTCAAAGATAACATGTGCCAAAGAACTAAAGAACTATACAAACTATGGACGATCTAAACGAACTATAAATTCCTATACATCAAAAGATGTCCTAGCTAGACTGATTGATTATAGGTCGCATGTTTGATGATGTTTACAGATTTCCTTTACTACTAAGAACCTTGATTGCTAGACTAGTCTACTTGAGTATGACCAAGCCCAATCGTTAGGTCTTAGATTTTATTGAATATTTAATTATTATTTATTTATTTAAGCATTTAATGTAATGTTTATACAAATGCTATGGTTGATCATGATTGTGTGATAAAGAATTTCCATATTTTGTGAAACTACAAGAACTAAGAACTAAAGAACTATTGTGTGGATGATGAGAAATGAAACGTTTAATTATCATTAATAACAATATGTTATGCAGTTCGGTATGTGGTGGGCTGGCGGTAAGCTTAAACCTACATATGCCCTATATATAAGCATACATGATTGGATGATATAGGTGGTTGTTGATGAGGTTAAAGTTGTCATTACGGATGATCAGTGTTAACAAATTTCAGGTTGATCAAATGTTGTGAATCGAATGTATGGGATGAAACGCTTAATTATCACCAGGAACAATATATCATGTGGTTTGGTGTGTGGTGGGCTGGCAGCTAGGCTGGCGGTAAGTTTGACCCTACTTATGCCCTATATATAAGCATACTGAATTAGATGATATAGGTGGTTAATGGTGGGGTTAAGGTTGTCATCTGGTCAGGTTTGTACAAAACTCATTTTAAAACAAAACTATATGAACTCACCAACCATGTGTTGACTTGATCTTTTTGCATGATTTCTCTGGTGACGAACAGATCTAACTAAGAAGTTTGTGCTTTTGATTAGGATGCTCAGATAGAGGAGCTAGTATTTTTGGACGTGCATATTTTGGACATCATTATACAGATTATTTTGAATATCTTGTGCAGATACTAGATAGAAGAATTACGATATTGATAGCAGATTTACATTGTTAAATTATGAACGAAATTGATGTAATTTAACTTTGTAATTCTATTTCATTTAGCATTTCTCATTATACATCATGTGCAATGTAAAAAATCTGATTATCACTATTATCACCCTATATCGCTCCCCAAGACCATTCCGCCCGACAGGACACACGATCCAGCCCGCAGACTTGAGGTGTGACAGTATGATATGCATGTATGTTTATAGACTTGTCATGTTTGTGTTATGCACACAACACATAGCTTGAAAATTTGTTGTTAGGGTGGTGCTAAATATACTCCCTTTTTTATTTTTTTATTTTTTTTACTTTCCGTATCCTCTCTTAAACTTTTTAAATATATAACAGTAAACATTATGATTTAGTTGTTAACTAAAAAAATCAATAAGCTTTTAAACAAAACATAAGGGACTGTTTATGACATTACCACAATCTAATTAATTCTTCTTCCCCAACAATGCAGCCATGATCCAAACCCACGATTCATCTCCGAACCCAATCTATCCATCGACCATTCCAACTAAAAGTAACAGATAAACATGATCAAGTTCCAAACTTTATCAACAATAAAAATTAGAGGATCAATACTTATCACGAATATGAAGCAAATTCGAATCAAACTAATCCTAGAAAGTAAAAGGATAAACTCGAACTCAATTGTCAACTGCCACGTGGTTTCTTGTGCATTGCATCATCTTCGTTGTGATTTGATCGAAGAAATGGCAGTGAATGAATGGATCAACGGGTATTTAGAGGCGATTTTAACAACATGATAGCTTCACCAAAATTGCTGACCGATCGCATAATAACGTCACAGATTAATTAGGTTACCATAAATTTTAACAAATTCCCACTCGATTTTTGCTTACGACCATGATTATGAATGAAGATAGGGATACATGACATTCATCCCAAACAAAATACACTGGAAATAACGTTTGATGCATTTTGGTTGTGTTATAAACTTGAAGGATTGATTTTGACAAATTTATTATTAAATATTTTAGAGGGGGTATGACAAGTTAGAATGAGGTACATTTAACCCGACCTTGTTGTTATGCTTTATGTATGTGTTAACATTTATGCAAAATGTGATATCCATAAGTATTTAACTAGTCAATATATCTCGTGGATTAATACATGTAATACTATTAGGTACAAACACATGGGCAATATTTTTACTATTATGACTTGTTAACAATGAATTAATTTAACAGTGTTTAAATGATTGCTTTGAATTCTATATTATTTATATTAATCGACTTTAATTGATATGTTATAACATTTAATATTGTTTAAATAATTAGTTTGGATTTGTAGATTATTTAAATTAATTGGTCTTATATAATTAAGTTTTAACATTTAGAATATAAATGTAATTTGATCTGTAATTAAAGTTGTAATTGATCAAACTAAAGAAAAACATTAATGCAATTTTCTCATAAATATTTGGACTAAGTTTACAATTTTTTAATGTTGCAAACCAAAATGCAATATGATCAAACCACAAAGACCATATATGTAACTTTCTCATAAATGTTTAGACTAAATTTGTGATTTTTAAAGTTTGAGAACCAAATTTATAATATGATCAAACCATATGGATCATTGGTGCAATTAACTCTTAGTTTTTTTAAATTTGAAAGTTCGACTTGATTGTATTAAATTAAATGAATCTTTAAATTTGTTAAATATGACATATAAATATGTTAAAAAGATGTTTTGTGACAAATACGAAGCAATTCGCTAAATATGCTCATAGGGCATGGTTCGAATGTTAATCATTCCTTATTGCAATAACCGAATAACTACATCTTATTACTTTAGGGCCCACATTAAAGTAAATCTAAAGGTGTATGTTTTTTCTTATTTTTTATAAATGTAAGTGGGCCCTACATTAATTAAAAAAACCTATACGTTTATATTTATTTTAGTGTAAGCCTCAAAGTAATAAGATATAGTTATTCGGTTAAAACAATAAAGGTTAACATTTGATCCTCTCTCTATGCTCATATTTGCCATTATGCTATCTCATAATCCTACATATTGGAGGTATTCCATTAAGAACCACTTTCATGTTAGAAACTTGATAACTGTATAATACACTTGTACATTATTCTTTAAGTTTTGTACATAGAGTGGTTTTTTAACTGCTCCACGCTTTTCTCCCTAATTAAAAATATTTTAATACATAATGTACAAGTGTATTATGCAGTTCTCAAGTTTCTAACATATAAGTGGTTCTTAATGGAACACCCGCTTCCCACATATAAAGTCCTTTTTGGATTACAAAAATCGACTTATCATCACGTGCAAAGCACATGGCCATATCTTTCACGGAATAAAACTAAGGTTCTGTTTGTTTTTTGAGAAAACGTCTGCAGGGGCTCTTATGTCTGCCTCGCGCAGACGCGGGCAGATGTTTGGGAGGCACAGTCTGTTTGTTTTTTGGAAGCCCTTTCATTAAAAAAGGTCTTCCTGACCTCTGCTTCATGCAGACATGGACCAAGCTCTTTTGAGCTCTTCAAACCTCTTCTAGGTTTACCCAGACCCCATCGCCAGTCTTGTTTCCCGATCGTTCCATCGGCGCTCCACCACCGGTCGCACCTCCACCTCCATCGGCCGTGACTCCACCACCGATCGACCGCACCTCCATCGGTCATAACTCCACCACCGATCGACCGCACCTCTCCCGATCGTTCCATCGGCGCTCCACCACAGGCGACGATCTCTAGGTCGACGATCGAAGATGAGTGGCGACGAGCGGCGGTCGGCGATCGAAGGGATGCGACGAAGATGAGCGCACCTGGTTTATTCGACGGGGAGGAGCCCTAGGTCGTGGAGGGGGAGAAGGGATTGTCTTCGCCGGAGCAACCGAAGCCGATGGTCTTCGCCGGAGCAGCCGAAGCCGATGGTCTTCGCCGGAGCAGCCGAAGCCGATGGTCTTCGCCGGAGCAGCCGAAGCCGATGGTCTTCGCCGGAGCAGCCGAAGCCGATGGTCTTCGCCGAAGTCGACGATGGAGCAGCCGATGGAACGATCGGGAGTTGTTGGGGGAAGAGGTTTTCTTTGTTTGAAAACCCTTTTAAAAAACAAACCCTCTTCTCGCAGAGGTTTGGTCCACCTCTTCTCCTACAGATGTCTGCAGATGTGGTCTGCAGACTGCAGACATTTTACCTCTTAAAAAACAAACACTACCTAAGTTAGCTTCTTAACTTCGTAACCAAAAGTTGGTTAATATACACTTCTTCATTGTTACAATACGGAAATTTAATTTTGGTAACCTGCACAAAAAATCTAACGGGCTAATAATTCAGTATCCTGGAAACATAGGCGGTGGTGGTGACGCGTAACGTGAACCTATATCCGGCGGAAGATCAATGTCGTCAAATGGAGGCGGAGAGGGGACAGGCGGCGGTGGTGGCGGTTGTGTAGGTACAGAAGGTGGTGAGGCTGGTGATGGAGGCGGTGGAGGTGGGAAGTAAACCACTGGCGGTGGTGGTTTAACCGGTTTTGGCACCGGTGGCGATTTAGATTTAGGTGGTTCAGGAACCGGCGGAGGAGGTGGTTTAACCGGTGGTGGCGGTTTCGGCTTAGGTTTAGTTTTCCTCTTCGGTGGTTTTCTTTTTTTAGACTCTTCGTCGCCATCTACCATCTTCTTACACCCAACCGATTCACAGTCAATCGGCCGGTTCACCACCGGCGAACACTTCTTATCACTTCTCTGATCAGATTTCTCCGGCAAACAGTTCTCCCGATAATCCAAAACAATCTCCGGTTTAACCGGGTTTTCACATTTTGCATCCAACCCGTTGAAATAATTACCGGAAAATGTAAAATTCAACAACTTTGGTAACGTGCAAACACCTTCAACCACCGTACCGATCAACTCGTTTTTCCTGACGTCAATCATTTCAACACATTTCAATTTTCCAAACGCTTCAGGAATCGTTCCGACAAAATTGTTTTTACTCAAATCCAAAACCGTTATCTTCTCAAGTAACCCGAATTCGTCCGGCAAGCAACCCGAAAGCTCGTTATCTGCAAAGATAACCTCGTCTAACCTGCTCATCTGACCGATGGTTTTCGGAATGCATCCTTTGAAATCATTGTTCGCCAACACAATCACCGAAGCACTCGAATTACCGATGTTTTCGGGTATAACGGAGCAAAATCGGTTATGATTCAAGAAAATTGCATCAAGATTCATGTCAAATAGTTGAGGTGGTAACACTCCTTCAAAGTTATTGTATCTAATGTCTAGATACTTCAATTTATGCATTTGTAACACAACATTAGGAAACGGGCCAACGAACCGGTTGTTACTAACGTCAAATTCGTGAAGGATCTTGAGGTTTGAGAAGCTATTCGGTATGATCCCACAAAATCTGTTGGAGTTTATATGAAATATGCCAAGATCCGTTAACAGCCCGAGATGAGGGACGAGTTGGCCCGCGATGTCACAGTGGTTTAGATCGATTCCTGCAACCGTCATCAGGGTCGGATCATCGGGTGCTTTTGCACAAAACACACCATTGTATGAGCACACATTTATGCCTTCCCAGTTTTTTAACATCTTTTCCGGGTCGGAATGTATTACCTTTTTCCATTCTTGGAGGGCATAATAAGCCTTTTTAAGCCTCGGATTGGGGAAGTTTAAACGCGCATCAACGTTGATTTCTACATCATCGGGTTGATCTGGGTCGGTTTCTTTTGTCTTGCCTATGTTGTGGCTCGTAAAAGTGGACGCGAACGCGTTGGTTAACGAATCGGATAACGATCGGGACGAGGCTATGGTGACAAGAGAGAGGAGGAGAAAGCAACATAAGGCTTTCATGGTGGAAGGTTGTGGGTTTAGTTTGGGTATAACTTATAAGAACTCCATGCATACAAGGAAGAATTATGAAAGGCGTTATGGTTTGTTAATTTATGTTAAATTTTACCAACAAATATCTTCTCAATGCATAACTAAAAATGCAATATAGGCTTGTATTTTGAGATGTTCCTTCATTGTCGCTAAATTTTGTCTGAGGACACTAAAAAAGAAGAGGTTGTTCTTCCTTTGAAAAAAGTTTATTAAATTTTGTGTATTAGCTTGATCTGGCTACCTCTATCTAGTTTAATAAAGAAGCATTTCTTTAAAAAAATACGTGTTGCTTTCTGGCAATGTTTTCATAACTGGATCATAATTCGAACCAGATGTCGTACTTGTTACTTATCAGACCGGTTGGATCGGATTTAAGAACCGGATAACATAATAAATATATAAAAAAAAGCCAAATAGTTATAGAATTATAAACACATTTAAACAAATATAAATGTTAAAAGAAATGCAATGTTTGATTTTAATGTTTAATTCATTGAATTTTAGTTTAAAAAAACTTGAAATCCGATCTGACCGGTGAACCGGCTCAACCGGCCGGATGAAAGCGGTTCATATGTTGTTTTTGGGCCGGTCGACCCCGTGGTTCCCGGTCTGACTGACCGGTCCGGTTCTGAAAACACTGCTTTCTAGTAAAATATGAAAATTTGTCCCAGCCGATATTAATAAATAAATTTTAGTAATTAAGTTATATGATTAAACATTAAAAAATATAGATCCTCTTATTCTAATATTTTACCAATTTATTATATTTCAATTATACTTTTATTTTAAAATATAATTTATAAATATTAATATTTATTATTTTTTAATTATTTAACATGTGTAATACACGAATTTCTAAACTAGTTTAATCTATCTATTCTAATAAACAAAAATCTTCATTTGTCACTTGTCACATTCTAAGTACATAATGTCACTTGTCAATTTTTTATGCACTCATTTGATTATCTATATACTATATATAAAGCATATAGAAAGGATAAGATGGTCATTTACCCAAAACTCTTAAATTTAAGAGTTTTACAACTCTTAAAGCTTAGAGTACAACTCATAGCTAATCTACACCGGCAATCATTTCAAAATACAAAAACCACTTTCTTACGCTCTCAGCTCTCTATCTCAAATTCCTTTCTTTATGCAGACGATGAAAATGGATGCTTCATGGAGGAGGAAGAACAAATTTCTTCTTAGTCAAGTACAACACAGCGGCAGCGATGATGGTTGGGCGGTCTGTTGCACGTGATGCTACTCCCCCTGGACGATAGTAGCTACATGGTACTAGGGTTTTACCCATACCACCGGCTGCTTTTGATGCCCCTAACCTCGGTCTGCTTTCGACAAAAAAACATCGCCACCCACAACGATGGTGGTGACTTTGTGTTTCCGTTCCAGTTCGACAAGGTAAGGATCTCGGATTTCTTTTGTGTTGAATGGCCCGTAGCGATTTTGGTTATAAATTGAGTAGCTGACATAACACATCAAATAAACTGATGTTCAAATTTGTTTTCAATTGAGAAATGGGTTTCTGGATTAAGATATAAAGCATAATGTTTCATGATTCCTTCTGCATTATTTGTTTGTGTTGTAAGTTTAAGGATTTTAACGATTATATTTCAGTTACTTTGTTTGGTTGTAACTTGTAACTTACATCCTGCTTCTAATAGTGAGTCCAATGGCTTTCATTTCATTTTTACTCTATTTTTATCTTTGTTTAATGTGTATATTATTTTCTTGAATTTGAATTCAATTTCGGAATTAACTTGATTACAATTGTAATAGGCATTTTGTAATTTTGTCACATATTGTTTCTTGATGTAGTGGATGTAGAAATTTCTCAAAATTGTTTTTGTTAAGTTAATGTGTAATTTTTTCTATGGTGTTTGAGCATGGAAGCACTAGAATACTCGAAAGTTGAACCGTAGATGATAAAATGAGTGGTTCGTATTTTGCTACAAACCTTTTGGACATATCAAGTCAAATTGTATTTTTTTCATGAAGCAGAATCTTGTGTATACAAAAAAAGTCACATGCTAAGACAGTATCATGTGGGTTGCTTTCAGTTTTCTTATTAAACATAAACACACTTAACATCACAAAAATGAGATCAAAGAACAAAACAGTCGCCATAGAGCACCATAAAAAGAAGTCATGGTCATGCATATTCTTGTTTAAATATTTGATCCAATTATTTTGAAACTTTATAATGCTTTGACGTGGCAACGAAGTCAAGTCATAGTTAATGACTCACATAAATATTTCTTCATAGAAATTTGATCACTCCTTTTTTGTGATGTCATGTTTGTAGGGATTAAAGTTAACCAAACAGAGTATATGGAGGTCCAAACTCTTTTGGTTGCAATTGCAGGCAACACAAATCCTTCATCAGCCCATTTTTGTTGCCACTCATCCAAGCATGGGTTTGCAACTTTGCACAACTCTATAGAATTATAATTGAAACTATTCCTTTTATGTGTAGAAGATCTGAAGTTCAAGGGAGGCAGCGAAGTGCAATTAGCATTCAGAATCAGTTTCATGTAGAACTGAATTTCAAGCCTCAGATGGGGGTCCCTTAGTGTCTCTAATATAAAAGAAGAAATCATTTAATTTGTTTCCAGTTTTACGGGATATATTTTCTGATCATTTGTGTGTGCTTTCAGGTTCTTTTTGTATACCCTCCTAACAAACAACTTTCGTTAAGGTCTAAGGATCTTCTTTCGTTCTACTTTCCCGATGGATTGGAGGTAAGGCCACCCTTTTTTCTGTGATTAACCTAAAAAATTGTGTTTAATGTTAGTAAATGCCCGAGACATATGAGAATTATATTTGTAACTTAAAGTTGTCAATTGTATATTATATCTGTAATGTCTAAAGTTCATCTATTACAATGTGTCACACCCCCAATTTCCCACTCGTGGTGTCAGTCCACGTGGGTGTGACGTGGCCAGGAATCACAGCTCTTGGTCATATAGAACGACTTCTATATGAGTTACACAATCACACAGTTTGCAAAACCAAACAAGTTTATATAAGTATGCAGCGGAAAATGTAAATCATCAAATACATATGTAGCAGCGGAAAGTAATTGTTGAAATAAACACTACAAATGATTTAATTGTTTTCAAATCATTATTAATGCACACAACGCCTAAAATACGAGTCTATATGCAAGTCAGACTCCTTAAGGCTTCCTTGTGTGTATCCTAGCGTAAGCTCCTTCAGTTACCTGAGAATACATGCGAAAAGTGTCAACTAAAAAGTTGGTGAGTTCACAGGTTTAGACAGACAGAAAAGTAAACAGACATATACTGGGTATGTTAAGTTGTTTGTTGGATACTACGATCCGTGGAGTGTGTCAGTTCATCTTACCGAAACTAGACTGTTCCCGTTTGCCTCCGCGAGTCATCGCTGAACTCGCAATTCACATCGAAATTACACTCGTTATGACCTCCAGTCAACATTGGTGCCGAGTGGGGTTAGTCAAACCCAGTAGTACTACGTAATTACGACTCGTTTGAATATACAACTAACGGTAAGGATAAGTGAGGACTTTATGCGATTATAGTTACACTCGAAAATAGTTTTCACAACATACCAGTCATACATCTAAAACAGTTGCATTGTATTCTCACCCCAATAGTTTAACGAAAGCAGTTAAAGAGTAAAAGTGGGGCCGTAAACTCACCTGAGTTTGAGTAATGCGTTAGCTCAAAAGAGTAGTGTAGCTCGCCGGCTAGTAATCACCTATATCATGTAGGTGTTATGAGTTCGTGTTTGCGTATGTGGGTCTCACCGGACCGTGTTAGTGTTCAACGACATTAAGTGGTTATGTGGATCGAGTTGACCGTGTTTGACCGTGTCGATCGTGTTTGACCTAACGACCCGTTGGTGACGGTTTGGATCAAGTGTTCGTGTATCGTACGGTTTTAGTGTCATGTGAAGTGTACGGATACCAACATCATTCCTATGAGGAAACTTACTATTTATGGTAAGTTTCTATTTTAGGAAAGTTTCCATATTTGGCAAGTCATGCATAAAATCATATTCCGATTATCCTAACATGCATATTCATCCTAAATGAGCATGTTATCACATAGCACATAGTTATACATAGTCGGTTTAGCATAGTTTGCGCGTAAAAGTTTCCATATTTGGAAAGTTTCTAAAATAAGCATATTTCATCAAGTTTAACAATCAATCATCATCTAATATTACCATCTTGGTCCTAAATAGTCTATTAATCATGATCATTCCACCTAACATGTGATGAATCGTGAATCTAACCAAATAAAGTTACTATATTTAGTAACTTATGACCATAGCACAAAATCAAGTTTCTAACAACATATACCTTCCAATATCATCATATAATCACCAAATGAGCATGTTAGACCCAAGACATTACCATACATTTTATCAATTTGCAATCTTGTGACAAAAAGTTACTATATTTAGTAACGTTCACAAAAATCACACTTTTGACTATCCTAGACATTTCTATGCATCAAGTATCCATCACAATAGTTTCTAATCATTATTTTAAGCATAACATGTAGATCTAAACACATGCATGTCACCATTTCATCAAAAATGTACAACTTGTAACATAAAAGTTACTATTTTTAGCAATATGCCCCAAATAACCAATTTTGACATCATCCAACATTGTAAATCATGTAGGACACTTCACATATCATTTCTAAAGACATTTAAATACTGAAATCGACATAAAACATTGTAGATCATACTTGCATGTTGTTTTAAGTAACCACTTTGTGACAAAATCAACAAATGACCATCTAGTTACATCAAAATCATCATAGATCGATATTAGATCATCAAATCAGTAAGTAAATCATCAAATAGCATATATAGAACATCAAAATTTCGTGACAATGATGGTGGTGGTGTTGCATGTAGCCTACAAGGCTTGCATGTGTGCCTAGTGAGTGTTTTAAGCAAGATTAACCATAGAAACTACCTCTAAGGCTTCTTTGAATGCTTGAATCTCGATGGAACAGAACTAGAGGCTTCTAAGGCTTCTGGAAATCGTCTCTGTAGCAGTTCCACTCGTCCAAGATGAAGGTTGATGCGTTCTAGCCTCTACAAGTCGTCAAAACCTCCAAGGATGAGCTCCAATGGCTTCTAGATGGCTCAAATGTGGCTAATGGTGGTGTAACAGGATGATGGTGGCCGCTCAGAGGGTTATCAGTCGAGAGATTGTGTGAAGGGGTGAACAAAATGATTAAACTTGGTTTTATAAAGATTTTTGCGGTTCTAGGCCTGTCGCGTACCGCGACACCGGCCAAAAAGCATCCCCGCGTACCGTGGCGTTTAAAATAATCATTCTGTTCCCGAAACACGCCGCGTACCGCGATGGTTGAAGATGATCGGTCGTCGCGTACCGCGACGTTTTTCGGAGAATTCAAATTCTCCCGCTTGAGCTTCGCGCATCGCGAAGGCCCAATTGGGTGCCCATCGCGTACCGCGATGGGTCTCGGTTGAGCCCAATAGGCCCAAGTTCATTGTTTTGAACCGAATCTTTCGTATTTCTCGAATACAATCATCGTTTCTCGACACATAGGCCTTGTTCTAACTAATTCAGGCTCACCGAACCTAAGTGCAGTGTTTTCGTGTTACAGTTTGATCCGTTCACCAACGTTCGTCATTCAAGACACGTGCGAGTTTCGTGCGATAATTCATCGAATTATCGGTGTGTTCAGACTGTTGTGCCACGTGTCACACTAAATGCATTTATTCTAGTGCCACGTATGAAATAATAATAAACATTATTATTAAAAATAATAGAGTTGCTGACCTGGAAATTACGAGGTGTCACATCATCCCCTAGTTATTGGGAATTTCGTCCCGAAATTCAGTTCACGTGCCGGTGTTGGTTTGTTCGGCGAATAGATGAGGGTATTTCTTCTTCATCTGATCCTCCCGTTCCCAGGTGTATTCCGGTCCTCGTCGTGAGTTCCATCGAACTTTTACAATGGGTATCTTACTATGTTTCAACTTCTTGAGTTCCCGGTCCATAATTTCCACCGGTTCCTCAACAAAGTGAAGCTGTTCATCAATCTGGATTTCCTCCAAAGGAATCGCGAGCGTTTCGTCTGATAAGCATTTCTTGAGGTTTGAAACGTGGAACACATTGTGTACGCTACTCAATTCTTGTGGTAGCTGTAGTTCGTAGGCCACAGGGCCTATTCGTTTAGTGATCTCAAATGGTCCTATATAGCGAGGACTTAGCTTTCCCCGTTTCCCAAATCGAATCACTCCCTTCCAAGGCGAGACTTTAAGAAGTACTCGGTCTCCTACTTGGAATTCCAAAGGTTTGCGCCTCTTGTCGGCATAGCTCTTTTGTCGATCTCGAGCTGCTGCCATTCTGTTGCGTATTTGCACGATCTTTTCGGTTGTTTCGTGCACGAGTTCGGGTCCGGTCAGTTGGCTTTCCCCAACTTCCGCCCAACAAAGTGGTGATCTGCACTTGCGTCCGTAAAGTGCTTCAAATGGTGCAGCTCCAATACTGGTGTGGTAGCTGTTATTATATGAGAATTCTACCAAAGGTAAGTGAGTCTCCCAGCTGTTACCAAAGTCAATTACACATGCTCGAAGCATGTCCTCCAAGGTCTGGATGGTTCGTTCACTCTGACCATCCGTTTGTGGGTGATAAGCAGTACTCATATCCAACCTCGTCCCGAGTGCCTTGTGTAAGGACTTCCAAAAGTGAGCCGTGAAACGGCTGTCTCGGTCTGATATTATGGAGGTCGGGACTCCGTGTCTGGATACGATTTCCTTCAAGTAGATTCGGGTCAACTTTTCCAATTTATCAGTTTCTTTGATCGGCAGGAAGTGTGCCGATTTCGTAAGTCGGTCTACGATAACCCAGATGGTATCGCAACCACTTGTGGTCTTTGGTAGCTTTGTGATGAAATCCATGGAAATCTGTTCCCATTTCCATACCGGGATTTCTGGCTGTTGGAGTAATCCCGAAGGCTTCTGGTATTCTACCTTGACCCTTGAGCAAGTCAGACACTTACTCACATACGTTGCGATTTCTGACTTCATGTTAGGCCACCAATAAGTTGCCTTTAGGTCATGATACATTTTGTCAGAGCCTGGATGAACTGAGTATCGGCTCTTATGAGCTTCATCCATTACTACCTTCCTTAAGTCCCCAAATCGTGGAATCCAAATACGATCCAGCAGGTAATAAGCTCCGTCGTCCTTTTGTTTCATCTGTTTGTCCATCCCTCTCATGGCTTCGAGAGTGAGGTTCTCGGTTTTCAACGCTTCTTGTTGTGCGACCCGAATTTGGTTAGGCAATTCGGAGTGAATGGTGAGTTGTAGTGCGCGCACGCGTTTGGTTGTTTCCTTCCGGCTTAGCGCGTCGGCGACTACATTGGCTTTACCGGGATGATATTTGATTGCACAATCATAATCACCTATCAGCTCGACCCATCTGCGTTGTCTCATATTTAACTCTTTTTGGTCGAAGATGTGTTGTAAACTCTTATGGTCAGTGAATATCGTGCACTTGGTGCCGTACAGATAGTGTCGCCAGATTTTCAGTGCGAACACTACGGCTCCCAACTCTAGATCGTGAGTTGTGTAGTTTTTTTCGTGCACTTTCAATTGTCGTGACGCATAGGCTATAACTTTCTCACGTTGCATCAGCACACAACCGAGTCCTTGCTTTGATGCGTCACAGTACACCACAAAATCCTCGCACCCGTCTGGTAGCGATAAGATTGGTGCACTGCACAATTTCTGCTTCAACAGATCGAAAGCAGCGTCTTGCTTTTCTCCCCATTCGAATTTCTTGTCTTTGTGTGTGAGGGAAGTCAATGATTGCGCGATCTTTGAGAATCCCTCAATAAACCGCCTGTAGTACCCGGCCAATCCTAAGAACTGTCGTACTTCAGTTGGAGTCTTAGGCGCTGCCCAATTCTTGATTGCCTCGATTTTGGCTGGGTCTACGTGTATCCCTTTCTCGTTTACTATGTGTCCAAGGAACTGAACTTCGCGAATCCAGAAATCACATTTGGAGAATTTCGCGTATAGTTGTTCCTTCTTTAGTAGTTCTAAGACACGTCTCAAGTGATCGGCATGTTCTTCCTGAGTCTTAGAATAGATCAGGATGTCATCAATGAACACGATTACGAACTTGTCGAGATACGGTTTACACACCCGATTCATGAGATCCATGAATACTGCTGGTGCGTTAGTCAGTCCAAAAGGCATGACTAGAAATTCATAGTGTCCGTACCGTGTCCTGAAGGCTGTCTTCGGTATATCGTCCTCCTGTATTCTGAGTTGATGGTAACCCGATCTCAGATCGATTTTCGAATAAAAGCTGGACCCTTGTAGTTGATCGAACAGGTCGTCTATTCGTGGTAGGGGGTATCGATTCTTGATCGTTACCTTGTTTAGTTCTCGGTAATCTATACACATACGGAATGAACCGTCTTTCTTCTTCACGAACAAGACCGGTGCGCCCCAAGGTGAGAAGCTCGGTCGGATAAATCCTTTATCTAACAACTCTTGCAGTTGGTTAGATAGTTCTTGCATTTCAGTAGGAGCCAATCGGTATGGTGCCTTGGCTATTGGTGCTGCTCCGGGGGTTAAATCTATCTGGAACTCCACTTGTCGTGCTGGTGGTAGTCCCGGTAGATCGTCAGGAAAAACTTCCGGAAAATCACGAACAACCACAATGTCCTCGATCTTCCGTTCCTTCTTTGACTGTTCGGTGATAAGGGCTAGGATAGCCGTGTATCCCTTCTTCAGATATTTGCTTGCTTTCATACAGGACATGATGTTTAACGGTATCCCGCGCCGTTCTCCCTGGATTGAGATCTGCTCTCCGCTTGGCAACGCAATTCGCACAATCTTCTCGTTACACACGATCTCAGCGTGGTTTGCAGATAGCCAATCCATTCCAATCACCACGTCGAAGCTCCCGAGAGTTACCGGCATCAGGTCAATCACCAGTTGATGGTCTGCTAGTGTTAGAACACATCCCTTGATGATATATTGTGTTTCGATCAGTTTGCCGTCCGCTAACTCTACGGTATACTTATAGTCTAGTGGTGTCGGTGTCATATTAAGTAATTTGCTAAAGTCACTAGAGATAAAGCTCCTATCGGCACCGGTATCAAATAATATGCTAGCATAGACATTATTTAAAAGAAACGTACCGGTGACGACATGCGGATCGTCTTTAGCTTCTCCAGAACCAATCACGAAGGCTCGCCCTTTTGCGGCACCACCTCCACCCTTCTTCAATTGCGGGCAGTCCCTTCGTATGTGCCCCGGTTTGCCACATTCATAACACCCCTTGAGAG
This sequence comes from Mikania micrantha, assembly GCA_009363875.1. Taxonomy (NCBI): domain Eukaryota; kingdom Viridiplantae; phylum Streptophyta; class Magnoliopsida; order Asterales; family Asteraceae; genus Mikania; species Mikania micrantha. The sequence goes on along the minus strand of CM018693.1, from coordinate 24,025,243 downwards.
TGTTTTGGTTGTTGTTGTTGGGGTTTGATCGGCATTCTTTGGCCATGTGCCCGTTCCTTCCACAGCTGGTGCACTTGGTCCTTTTGCATGGGCCGAAGTGATGGAAGTTACAGGTATTGCATTTTGGGCTGTTGCCCTGATATCCCCCCTTGCTTTGGTTGTTTGGCTGTGTGGCGGTGAAGACTTTGGCAGGTGTGGGTCGGTGCTGAGCTGGTTGTGGTGGAGAGAAAACACGGTTGTTGCTGGGTTCCCACTTTCGCTTGGGCTCTTGGGGTTTTAGGTGTTCACCCCTTTTTGGCAGTTTCCCTTGGGCTACCGCCTGGTCAGTCAGCTTGTGCGCCAAGCGAATCAGTGGTTGGATGGTGGTGTGATCGGCTGCTGTCACCGTGCTCTGTATTTGCTCGGGCAATCCACTAATGAATTGCTCTATCTTTTTGTACTCCGGCGTCACCATTGCCGGGCACAACTTGCACAGTTCGTGAAATCGAGTACAGTATTTGTCGATCTCGGATCCCGCCATTTTGTGCGTCCAGAATTCTTCTTCCAGCTTCTGAATTTCGTCCCGAGGACAATACTCCTCGTGGAGCATTCTCGTAAAGTTCTCCCATGGGATGGAGTTTGCAGTATCCAGTCCGAGTGTCTGGACATGAGTATTCCACCAGGTGAGGGCCGGTCCCTCCAGTACTCCTGTGGCATATTTCACTCGGTTCCCGTCAGAGCATTCGGCCATAGAGAAAACCGATTCCACCTTCTCTATCCATCGGAGCAGTCCCACTGCCCCTTCAGTGCCCTGAAACTTGTGAGGATGACAGCTCAGGAATGCCTTAAACGAGCATCCCTTTGCTGCTCCTCCCTGGGGTCCTGTGCATCGGTAGTTCAATACAACGTGTTAGTATCTGGGCTGTCTATTCTATGCTAGTTACGTTAGGCAAAAGCTAATACCGTTGTTAGTGCCACTCGTCTCACTGGTATGACGGTTGGCTTCGTACTCCGCAAGTACTTTGTTAAATTTCCGCTCGACCATCATGTCGATCCGTGCCTTTTCGGCCTTGCGTTTGAGTCGAAGGGCATTGGTTCCTCTTCCCGACATGTTTCTATATAGAGAGGTTAGAGTGTTAGTCATCAGATGCTAAGTGTTAGCCAAAGTTAGGATTGTTGTCATGTCAAATGTCAAGTTAGCTATCATAACAAAGCTTCAAATAACAGTAGTAATAATAAAGCAGATAATAATAATAAAACATAATTTCCATTAATATCAATCTTGAAGTACAATAATTTGAAAAGAAAGTACAATGCGAGTTCTCCGAGCACATCCCGCTCGTCTAGGCTAAAATGAGATAAAAGGAAAGACAGTACAAAATAAGGAAAATCTACTAATCCGAGTCCATGGAGACATGGGAGATGTTACTAGCTGCGTCCCCATCCTCGTCATCGTCCTCCTCCGGATCCTCGTCGGGATCCTCGTCAAACTCTCCCTCTTCGAGGTCCTCGGCCTCGAACTGTGGTCCGTTATCCTCAGCTGGCGGCTCCTCGACAAACTGTGTCGCCCATGCGTTAAGCATGGCGTCACTCGCCTGTACCATAGCCTGAGTCTCGGCTATATGTCCGATTCTCAGTAATACGCCCGTCATGCTCCTGCATGACATCAACTATCTGGCCATGCTGAGACATGAGCTGAGACACCTGGAGACGTAATGTCTCCACCTGTTCCTCCAAGCGATCGTTCTGCTCCTCCAGTCGGTCGCTTCGCCTTTCCAGGCAATCGTTCTTCTCGCGAAGAACACGAACCTCGTCGGACAGCTCGGCGTTTCTCCGAAGCTCCCGCCGGGTTACAGCAACATGAGCCGCGAAGGCTCTCTCCATCGGCATCCCAAGTGCCGGTAGTCGTGGTCCCTCAGAGGTATCACCTCTGTACCGCGGGGTAGGTACCCGCTCAGCCACTATCCACTGTAGTAGGAGGCTAGGCAGCCACCCCCAGTAGCGCTCCCGTGCTAACATCTGGGTCCTCCTCTCCATCTCTGCATCTACCTGAGCTACTATGCTGTCGATCCTACGTCGACTGTCCTCGGTCAAATCGTCAATGGCTGGGCGTTTGCCCGGGTTCCTGTTAGCGTTCCCGTTGTTGTCAGCCATCCTGTAAATTCTCAGATTAGTAAACAACAGTTCGACAATAATAATAACAACATCAGTGTGCAAGTTCTAGTGTAGTGTCTAATGTAGAGCAGTGGCTATAGTCTAAGTTTACTATATGCAAACCTAGTTCCCTATAACCAAAGCTCTGATACCAGTCTGTCACACCCCCAATTTCCCACTCGTGGTGTCAGTCCACGTGGGTGTGACGTGGCCAGGAATCACAGCTCTTGGTCATATAGAACGACTTCTATATGAGTTACACAATCACACAGTTTGCAAAACCAAACAAGTTTATATAAGTATGCAGCGGAAAATGTAAATCATCAAATACATATGTAGCAGCGGAAAGTAATTGTTGAAATAAACACTACAAATGATTTAATTGTTTTCAAATCATTATTAATGCACACAACGCCTAAAATACGAGTCTATATGCAAGTCAGACTCCTTAAGGCTTCCTTGTGTGTATCCTAGCGTAAGCTCCTTCAGTTACCTGAGAATACATGCGAAAAGTGTCAACTAAAAAGTTGGTGAGTTCACAGGTTTAGACAGACAGAAAAGTAAACAGACATATACTGGGTATGTTAAGTTGTTTGTTGGATACTACGATCCGTGGAGTGTGTCAGTTCATCTTACCGAAACTAGACTGTTCCCGTTTGCCTCCGCGAGTCATCGCTGAACTCGCAATTCACATCGAAATTACACTCGTTATGACCTCCAGTCAACATTGGTGCCGAGTGGGGTTAGTCAAACCCAGTAGTACTACGTAATTACGACTCGTTTGAATATACAACTAACGGTAAGGATAAGTGAGGACTTTATGCGATTATAGTTACACTCGAAAATAGTTTTCACAACATACCAGTCATACATCTAAAACAGTTGCATTGTATTCTCACCCCAATAGTTTAACGAAAGCAGTTAAAGAGTAAAAGTGGGGCCGTAAACTCACCTGAGTTTGAGTAATGCGTTAGCTCAAAAGAGTAGTGTAGCTCGCCGGCTAGTAATCACCTATATCATGTAGGTGTTATGAGTTCGTGTTTGCGTATGTGGGTCTCACCGGACCGTGTTAGTGTTCAACGACACTAAGTGGTTATGTGGATCGAGTTGACCGTGTTTGACTGTGTCGATCGTGTTTGACCTAACGACCCGTTGGTGACGGTTTGGATCAAGTGTTCGTGTATCGTACGGTTTTAGTGTCATGTGAAGTGTACGGATACCAACATCATTCCTATGAGGAAACTTACTATTTATGGTAAGTTTCTATTTTAGGAAAGTTTCCATATTTGGCAAGTCATGCATAAAATCATATTCCGATTATCCTAACATGCATATTCATCCTAAATGAGCATGTTATCACATAGCACATAGTTATACATAGTCGGTTTAGCATAGTTTGCGCGTAAAAGTTTCCATATTTGGAAAGTTTCTAAAATAAGCATATTTCATCAAGTTTAACAATCAATCATCATCTAATATTACCATCTTGGTCCTAAATAGTCTATTAATCATGATCATTCCACCTAACATGTGATGAATCGTGAATCTAACCAAATAAAGTTACTATATTTAGTAACTTATGACCATAGCACAAAATCAAGTTTCTAACAACATATACCTTCCAATATCATCATATAATCACCAAATGAGCATGTTAGACCCAAGACATTACCATACATTTTATCAATTTGCAATCTTGTGACAAAAAGTTACTATATTTAGTAACGTTCACAAAAATCACACTTTTGACTATCCTAGACATTTCTATGCATCAAGTATCCATCACAATAGTTTCTAATCATTATTTTAAGCATAACATGTAGATCTAAACACATGCATGTCACCATTTCATCAAAAATGTACAACTTGTAACATAAAAGTTACTATTTTTAGCAATATGCCCCAAATAACCAATTTTGACATCATCCAACATTGTAAATCATGTAGGACACTTCACATATCATTTCTAAAGACATTTAAATACTGAAATCGACATAAAACATTGTAGATCATACTTGCATGTTGTTTTAAGTAACCACTTTGTGACAAAATCAACAAATGACCATCTAGTTACATCAAAATCATCATAGATCGATATTAGATCATCAAATCAGTAAGTAAATCATCAAATAGCATATATAGAACATCAAAATTTCGTGACAATGATGGTGGTGGTGTTGCATGTAGCCTACAAGGCTTGCATGTGTGCCTAGTGAGTGTTTTAAGCAAGATTAACCATAGAAACTACCTCTAAGGCTTCTTTGAATGCTTGAATCTCGATGGAACAGAACTAGAGGCTTCTAAGGCTTCTGGAAATCGTCTCTGTAGCAGTTCCACTCGTCCAAGATGAATGTTGATGCGTTCTAGCCTCTACAAGTCGTCAAAACCTCCAAGGATGAGCTCCAATGGCTTCTAGATGGCTCAAATGTGGCTAATGGTGGTGTAACAGGATGATGGTGGCCGCTCAGAGGGTTATCAGTCGAGAGATTGTGTGAAGGGGTGAACAAAATGATTAAACTTGGTTTTATAAAGATTTTTGCGGTTCTAGGCCTGTCGCGTACCGCGACACCGGCCAAAAAGCATCCCCGCGTACCGCGGCGTTTAAAATAATCATTTTGTTCCCGAAACACGCCGCGTACCGCGATGGTTGAAGATGATCGGTCGTCGCGTACCGCGACGTTTTTCGGAGAATTCAAATTCTCCCGCTTGAGCTTCGCGCATCGCGAAGGCCCAATTGGGTGCCCATCGCGTACCGCGATGGGTCTCGGTTGAGCCCAATAGGCCCAAGTTCATTGTTTTGAACCGAATCTTTCGTATTTCTCGAATACAATCATCGTTTCTCGACACATAGGCCTTGTTCTAACTAATTCAGGCTCACCGAACCTAAGTGCAGTGTTTTCGTGTTACAGTTTGATCCGTTCACCAACGTTCGTCATTCAAGACACGTGCGAGTTTCGTGCGATAATTCATCGAATTATCGGTGTGTTCAGACTGTTGTGCCACGTGTCACACTAAATGCATTTATTCTAGTGCCACGTATGAAATAATAATAAACATTATTATTAAAAATAATAGAGTTGCTGACCTGGAAATTACGAGGTGTCACACAATGAAATGCTTAAATTGTGTTTAATGTTACTCGAATACTGATTAGCACATGAATGAATATGCTTAAATTACAACTTTGCTTATCACACATGTAGATCCTCATTAATATACTTCTTTTATCTGTCTGTATAAAAATGTGTTCCAAGTTTTTTAACTTGTTAACTTTATCCTTTTACACCTTGTCTTATTTCAAAATTAATTTGTGTATATTAAGATGACTATATTGGGAAAATCACCTGTTCTTTTTGTGTACTTTGTGTATCAGCCTATTAAATGCCATTTTATGGTTTCTTTTATCTACACCTAAATGTTGCTGCTTGTAATTTCAGGAAGGGTGAAACCTGGCATGTTTCAAGTGGGAAAATGTGACTTTTAATGGTCGATATGATTCAAAACCAAGTCCAGTAAGACTTGACATGTTTTTAGAAACAGTCTCCAAGGTATAATTTCTTTGAAATCACGATTTTATGGCATTTACTTATTACCGGATCAATATGGGTTATTTTCTACGTCTTGGTTATATCAAAGCTTGTAAATCAGTTTAATTATTTGTGCTAATTATTTTGGAAATGGGTCGACGCCGTCGCATCGTGCGGGTTTCTGACTAGTCTCTTATTAAATACATTATATTATCTCTCCAATGAAATAAATTATATTATCTATCTTATTAATAATTATAATAAAAATAACTAATGATATTATTTTTATTTTGCAAATTTAAAAATAATTTTATATATTTAAATCAAATCATTTTATTATAAAATATATTTTAAAAAGTTTATAAAATATATTTTTTTCATAAATATCATTTTTTTTTAAAAAAGAAATATTTCAATTTGTTATTTTTAGAAAATAATAGTTTTACAAAAAAATTTTCTTAAAAAACAATTTATTTCAAAAAAATAAAATATAAGCGTAAAAATATGTAAATGATGATAAAAGTTACATTTTTTTTGTATTGTATGTTTAACGGTAATTTCAAATTATGTTCTTTAACTTTAATAATTACAAAAATATTACCTTCTCATCTTACTTTAAAATAGTTAATTTTTGATAGAAAACTAACTAATAAGATTTTTAACTTTAGTTAGTTCAAATATCTCACTTATTACAAATCAAGAATGCTAAAGATATTACTATTGTTATTAAAAATTTTGATTATTGTTTTATTATCTAAAGTAATTATTAGTATATAATTTAATCATTTTATATAAAAATATCACCATTTATTATTTTAAATTTTTTTTATTAATTGTTTAATATTTTATATTTAATTCGTGTGTTCACATGGTAATAGACTAGTTATTATAACAGCAAAAATCATGTTATTTAACATGATGTGATTTTGTTTAAAATATTATTTTAACGCAACAATACAACGTACAAAATCATCTATTAGCAAATGTTGTATGTTCAACTCTAAGAATTTCTGAAGGTACAAAGTTCCATTTTGCTAAAACACATTTTTATTTAAAGTCACCGATCCAGTTGCTTGTGGTAATGTTATGAAACCCAAAGATTTATCACGTCAGTTTGTTCACGTGATCATAAAACAAAAAAAAAATCTCAAATACTAGTATCTTGTTAGAAACAATCGTTAGCTATGTTTGAAGATATGGGTTTTCATCCTTGTATAGACGAAAAGTTTGTAGGATTTATGAATTTGAAAAGTGTGTAGATCGAGAAGTAGCGGTACGTCTTGGCTTTTCAAATGGAAGGTCATGGGTTCAAATCTCTTCCAAGGCGAAACATGGGTCCTTGAGAGGTCAGGGGGTTTTCCGGTGCGATTTCCTCTTGGGGTGGTGGTGGGGTCTCAACGGAGGTCATGGTAACTATATCTTTGTGACATAGCCTGAAAATCAGTGGTTCACACGTTGAGATCAAATGTCGTTCAAAAAAAAGAAGCATGATATAACATCCTAAATTAAAACTAATAGTTCTAAACAATAAGTAAAACAAGATAACTATTCGTATCCAATGAGATAGCTACGTAATTAAAGAAATTATGTTAAAAAATAATAATACTAATTAAACTCGCGTGAGCTTTTAAACAGTTCATCTTCATCGTATCCGATCGACTCAAGTGCTTAAGGAACCGAACTTATGGCACACATACAACAAACTTACAATCAAAACGGGATTTCGATTCCATAACTCTATGCTATGACCGGAAAAAAAAAATATATATATATTTATATAAGGGATTAATATTTTGAAAACACTTTAAGTTGAGAAACGTTTGAAAACATTGAAAAAAAACCATGTAAAAAGTGTTTTGTTTTTTTTATATATTTTTACAGTTTTATAAAATTATTAGTGTCATTTTTATTAAAAAAAAATAAAAAAGCGTTCACTAATTTTTTTTTTTAAAAGATAATTTGTAAACGATGTAACACATCTGTCAGGTCTGGATGAAGGAATTATATCAATATTACATCGTTTGCAAATTATTTTTTTTTTAAAACAACTACTCAGCATTTTTTATTAATAAAATAACCCTAATAATGTTACAAAATTATAAAAAAACAAAAAAAAAACTTTTTTACATGGGTTTTTGTATATAGGATGAATAAAATGAAAACACACTTAAGTTAAGAAAACTTAAAATCATGAAAAAACCATTTAAAATGTTTTTTTTTAATTTATTTTAACAATTATATAACAGGGTAATTTTTAAAAAGAAAATGAAAAAAATACTGAGATCATTTTGTTAAAGAAAATATTTGTAAACGAACACAGAACTCTATGGTTTCTTAGGCTATGACGCTATGTGTTATCATCAAGCATTCTTCACTTCACGTATGCGTCACATAATCAATCAACATCATCATTTTCTTATCAATTCACATCATCATTACATTTGTTATCATCACTGTCCATCACTTCTCTACCACTCTATGTCATTACCACCCTTATTCAATATTTTATAATTTGATTTTTATTTTTTTAATTATAAACTAAATTAAAAATGGACATAATATTATTAAAAAAATTAATAATACAAAATAAAATAAAAAAAATTGCATGATAACAAAAAATTAAACTACATAATATAATAAAAAAATTAAATTAAATACTTTTAAAAAAAAAACTCCACATTTTCAATTCGATTTTTCCAGACATGTTCAACTAAATCGTCTTTAAGCATGTTATGTATTTTCCTGCTTCGGATCTCGGCTCGTATTTCAACTCTTTCTTCCGGTGTAACCTATTCAACCGGAGCGTCGACCACTTCATAATTTTAGCAAATAACTTTTCCTTTGTCCTCCAAAATCATGTTATGCAAAATAATGCAAGTATACATAGCATCACAAATTTACTTTTCTTCCAAATCCTACATAGATTATCTATCATATGCCATTCCTTTTAAGTGCACCGAACGCCCGTCCAACATCCATATCCAGAGATCATTAGAGGATAATGCTTTAAGCATTATTGTAAGATGGTGGTGATCGCCTTGTTGATTAGATACTCGACAAACGATTGAGCAATTTTGCCATTCCCAGCATGTTGTAGAGAGTTGAATGTTGGTTTAATGAGAGGAATGATTTATTTATGATGATTATTTTTTCCTAACGGTCAGATGTTTGAGTTTTTCTTTTTTATGTTTTTTTTTTCTTCCAACGGTCAATTGAGTTGTTGAGTTTTTTTATTGGCTTCAAACCGTTGTCAGAGGGTGAGCAGGCTCACGTCTCCACCATCACGCCCCCATCATGGCAGTGTGTAGTGGTGGGAGGGCGCCACCAGGATGTGACCGGCCCCTCTCACGCCTCTACCCAGTGACGGAGCTTGACTAAATTTGTAGGGGGCGAAATCTTACGGGATCAAAATTTTTATTTTTTTGCAATCGACCGGTATGTCTCGGATAGTTGGGTTAAATGTTCGGATCTGTAATTCGGGTCAAGTCGGGTCAAACAAATAAAAATAAAAAATGTCTAATTATTATCAGGGTTGGATTAACCAATTTGAAGGCTTTAGGCGACATAAAATACGGGGCCCTTCATCTCTTCGTAAACTTACATTCTTTTCATATGTCTATTTGATTCATTCGTTCTCTTGCAATCTTCGGCAACTCTTTATTACAGGTGTTTGTTTTCAGGTTTTTACGGTTCGAGCTTTCTGGGTTTCGGTTTTATAGTTTGAGTTTTTGAGCCCGTTAAAAATTAAGACCGAATCAAACCTAACCATTTTACGGTTTGAGACAGACTAATTACATTGTAATCCCAAATATAATTTTTTATTGAATAACACATATATCATCAACGTTATAAATGCATATATTAATAATACATACGAGTCAATTGTTTTCACCTTTCTCATCATATATTGAGGATTTTATACGTTTATCTTGATTTGTAGCATCACCTTCTTCTTCAATAACATTTCTTTTGAAAAACATGTCAATTGTTTTTATATTTATCATGGTATATTGATTAAAACTAAAATCTGAATGTCTAAACAAAATGAGAGGGAGGCTAATGAGGTAAAAAATGAGAGGGATGGAAAGAACATTTTTTAAATGTGTTGGGTTAATCTTTTTTTTAGAAAACGAAACCAGTATTTTAAAAAAAAAAACTGGCTTACGGTCCAAAAATCAACATTATTATAGAAAAAGGCGCCCGGGTGGCCGGATCCCTTCAATGCTTCGTCACTGCCTCTACCACACAAAAAACACATAGCCGCCTATCTCATAACCACGTATGGCGGCAATATGTAATATTTTTGGCACCCGATATTTCAGTCTCCCGCCATCAACAAAATAAGTAATTACATTCGAGCACTTGGACAGTTGGACCCAAAGCCCTAGACAATCTCCACTATCGGTCAGCATTCATTTTCATCTCCATTGAGCAGACATAATCCGCCTGAAGCCGGTGATTGCTAAAAGCACCAAACAAAAATGGTGAGCAAGAGGGTAAGAAGGGATGAAAATGGCGGAATCGAACAACAAAACGAGAACGATGAAAATGGAGTTGCTGAGTACGAGCAGTCTCGAGAGGAAAGAATCAAGGAGAATCTTCAAAGGATGCAAAAACTCGGCATTTTAGAGCTGTCTCGTAATCTCAAACCTCCTTCGAAACCGAAAGTCGTCCGTCCTCAGAAACCTCGGGAATTGCGATCGTCTTCTGTTTCTCCGAGACGATCTTCTAGGTATATTTGAAATTTGTAAGAATTTTTCCATTTTTCATGCATTATAATCGTCATTAGTAAATGTATTTCTTTATGTTACTGATTAGGGTTTGATTATGGTGTAAATGATCCCATTTTTTCAGATCTTTTAATGTGTGTTTCTTATATACTTGTATGATTGGGGGATTTTTTATGGAGTTTAAGTATATAGGTTTTGATACCACCTGTTTTTTTCCTTGCGAAACATGTGGTTGGATTAGTTTACAGATCTAAGTTGGTAGTTATTTTGTCTTGTTTAATACTCCCAAGTCATTAACCCATTGGATCCATATGTTTATCTTTTTTAACATCTAATACAACCAAGGTAAAAGGCAATGCATTATATCTCCACTTTTTACAAAAGAATGCTTTTACCTTTTTTTAAAAAAATTGATTTTTAATTGAGGTGGGCCCAGGACGTTCGGAGAGGGGGAAATGCGGAGGGCACCATTGCATCCGCCGGAGGAGGAGCCATCCACGTGGGACGTGCAAGGCGCGGAGGTGCGAGCTGTGGACCGCCTAAAAGATTTCTTGAATCTGGGGTTTTTTGTAATAGTAGTATTATTTTGGTTACAATTCTAATAATGATTTACCACCTTCACTAGATTCAATATGATTATAAACCGCAAAAACTTGTCTCAATTTGATCCTAATTAACTTCATTGTATGACACCTTGAATATAAATACAAATTTGTAAATCAAGGAACGATGGTTGTAAATTTTGGGGGCTTATAAAACTCCAAACGCAGAGATTAAAGAAGTGAAGCCAAATTGTTGACCACTCACGGCCATATCCTAAAGCTTTTTGTGACCCCTATAGTTTGGGGCCAAAAGCAAGAAATTTTTATTTTTATTTTTTCAAAACTAGTAGAGATACCTTGGATTATAACCGAACATAAAAAACTTGTGATTAAATGACTTGTTTTTGTGGCAAGGGCATGCTATTGTAGTATTTTCCTTATCTGGCTTCATCTTATTTGTTTTTTAACGTTCCTAACGTAATATAGGATCAAGATCAAGCCTGCTGTTAACTATTCAGAGTTTCGCATTCCGAAAGAAAAAGTTATTAAGATTGTTGAAATTACAATAAAGAAAGGTTCACAACCTGAGGTTTATACTGAAGAGCATGAAAAGATGTTGGGCGATTGCAAAGAAACTTGGGAACTTTCGGTGGATGGGTATGATGCTGAGGGGAATCGCATTTATGATGGATATAAAGGAAAGAGCTGTCATCAATGCAGGTTTTGGATTTATAAGTTCCTTATTTTGTTATCTAAATGTTACATAACTGCTATATTCTAAGCAAAATATAATGCTTGTTTTCATTTTCAGATATGTGACTGTGTGAGTGCTTAGATAGAAATATTACTTTGTATAGTTTATCATTGTTATACTCATGATGGTGTTTATGAGCTCATACAACAAAACTGCAGATTTACTCAGTCACTAATGACATTTTTCAGGCAGAAAACGATTGGTCTTCGTACTAAATGCTACAAATGTACAAGTGTTCAAGGGCAGTTCTGTGGTGACTGTCTGTTCACGAGGTTAAGAACAAGATTATGTGATTTTATTGATTAGTTTTTTTTTTTTTGACACTTGAACTTTGAAGTATGGTTTCCAACGATCGACATGCATGCTGGTTTTCTGAAGTCCTTTGGTCCTCTGCAGATATGGAGAGAATGTTGAAGAAGCAAATGCAAACCCATATTGGGTTTGTCCTGTCTGTAGAGATATATGTAACTGCAGTCGCTGTCGCAGAGTCAAAGGATGGGAACCCACTGGAATGATTTACAGGAAGGTTAACTTCATCAACCTTACAATATCTACCACTTATTAAAATGGACTGCTATAGTTCTATTGACTAAGAGTAGTTATTGGTGATGTCTTTTAACAAAGTGAATAGTGAGTATTAGTAATATTTATGTTCTTATATTCCAGGCGGTAAACCTCGGGTACAAGTCAGTAGCTCATTATCTGATCCACACCCGTGGGCCGCATGGAAAGCAAGAAGACATAGATATCGAAACTATGAGTTCACCAACAGATATTGAAGGTGATCTGCCGGATGGAAAAGATGGTGATAACACAGATGAAGATATCAAACATCATACATCTTATCTTCAAGGTAGTGATGATAATGATGATGAAGATTTTTCTACTGAAGATATCTAAATGCATTGCACTGGTTGATAGCTGATAGCTGTTGCTTGGAATCAACCTTTTTTGGGTACCTGTAGTGGTCACAATCAGTCTTGTTTCTATTGATGCATTTTTGAGTTTCAAGACTGAAAACTTCCGTAAGTATATTAGTTTTAGAAGTTATATTAGCGATTTTACGGGTTTGTAACATGTTCATGATGTTAGGTGCACCATTTTTTTGGTTTTGTAACATGTTAGCTATGTATGGTGCACCAGTTTTTGATGGCTCTGCTTATCAACGGGCGTGGGTTTATGTGCTGGTTGGGTAATGGACTAATGGGTTTAAAAAGATAAACGAGGTAAACTTTGCTTTGTTTGTCTTCTATTTGTTTTTAATATAACCAATATAATAATAAATAGCAATTATCGCCTTTTCAGTTTTCTTTATTCTTTTTTAGTGCGCACATCAATCTTATTTCTTCATTTTATTCAAAATTTACATCCCCAAAAATTAAATTTAGGTCAGGCTTATGTAGGTCTTGGGGAGTTTCAATCACCAATACTATACCCGACAATCTTGAAGCAAAGCAAGAGAAATGTGTTGATTTGAGTGAATAAGTATTGTATTTTTGGTTCAAATGGGTAGCATCATAACATATAATGAATTGAGATGAGCAACTCTTTAATACAAAACCAGTCAAGATGAGTAACTTAAAAAACTATGTAAATAAAATGAATTTAAATGGATAATAATTACTAATAACATGTTTAATGAAAAAATTATAAAAAATTATTTGAATTAAATTGAAAATTTTTTAAAAACGATCCATTTAGACTTAAAATAATTTTGTTTAAAATTTATTTGGTTGATATGCACTTATTTTGATCTGAATTTGTTCTTGACACGTTACCTGACCCGTCTATTTTGCTAGGTTTACACCAACACTTATAGTACTATAGGTAGTATCCATTTACATGCCACAATTTCTTGTTTACTTGGATTATTAAAAAAATATTATATCTTGTCTATGTCCTTGATAACTTGCTTTGTCTTGGTGTTTTTATGATTTGGTAACATCAAATGATCGATGTTAGCCCAAAGTAGTTTCATAGAGCTTTAATGAGTTCGTTTGTTAAATAACTGCATCATCTATGATATAATATCCAATCTTAGTTAAATAACTGAATCATGAAGGATAGTGGTGTGATCACATATAGCACTACGTCGATAGACGATAGTAGATCCCATAGTCTTGTGAAAATCTTTTGATTGGTTCCTATAACAAAAAAAAAACAAACATTACTAAACAATAAAAATTAAGCATTACTAAAAAAATAAAGATACAATAACGAATAAAAGGTTCTAGAAAATTTATGCCTAGCAAAATAGTTAGGTTGGGTCAAGTTGAGTAACATATCAGAATGTGTTCGGGTTATGATGGATGCGGGCTTGAACGATTTTTAATCAAAATCATTTTGGGTCAAATGGATTGTTCTTAAAAAACATCAATTTAGTTTAAGTTAAAATTTGTGTAATTAAATTATTAGGATAATTTTTAGCGATTTTCCCATCAAATATGTTATGAATATCTTGACTTGTATTGTGTTTAAGTAGAGGTGGCGATTTTTACTCATGTCAAAGGAAATGGGTTGGTTTGGGTAAACCTTTGTAGTATAATGGGTTGAAATGGGTAACATTATAGTATTGAATGGGTTGAGATGGGTAACACTTAAACACCATGCGGGTCAAGACGGGTAATCAAATAGGTATGTAAATGCAATGGACTAAAACAATGTAAGAATGATTAATAACATATTTGATGAGAAAATCACTAAAAATTATCCAAATGGACTATTTGTTTACTTATAACACATCTTAAGTTAAATTAAATTGATGTTTTTTAAGAACAATCCATTTAGACCCGAACTCATTTTACTTAAAACCCGTTCTGACCCGCACCCATCCTGACTCGAACCCGTTCTGACCCGTTACACAACCCGACCCAACCCGCCCATTTTGCCAGGCATACGTTTAAGTGTTATCTATCTTAACCCATTTCATATTATCATGTAACCATTTTAATCCATTATACTATAATTATTTACCCAAACCAACCCATTTACTTTAATTTGGGTAAAAATTGCCGCTTCTAAGAAAATTGTTCCAAATCTCTTAGTCATTGAATACGGTCGATCCAAGCCCGAGGCATGTTCTTCATGTGGGGGTCCACTTCTCACATCAGGTTGATAGAGTCCCTTCGGGTGCAGACGTTGTAGGCTTCTTGCTTGTTTATTTATGTGTTTTCTTTTGGGGTTTTCCAGTTGTGTTTCGGAAATGAAATCGAGACCTAGTTTTGTGTTTCCAGAATGAAATTGGGCATGGGTGGGGATCGGTAGTAGTGGACCTAGTATCTTTTTTTTATGGTTTCACCTTTTCTGATACTCTTATTTCTACTAGCTTGATGATACAATTTTTTGATCGTGTCCAGGGTTGGTATGGATTTATACATAGATCATAATTTACAATAAAAAAACTCAAACCTCTTGGATACGAACCTTAGACCTAAAAAAAAGATCCATAATTCTCCCAATAACCATAAAACCAACAAATTTTAGTGTTATAAATTATTTTCCATTATATTTATACATGGAGTAGTTTAAAAAAAATCTTAAAGGTCAAATGAAATTTCATAATACACGTTCAATTAACTAGTTGAGATTTAATGGGGTATTGTGACCCAATTGGCCAATCCCAAACAAATAGGTCCGCCCATTAGGATCATTCCAGATTTCCAGTTAGCAAATGTTTATATTGGTTGGGTTGGGTTTGGTAATTTTTGGGGCAATAAGAAACTTTAGGGTCAAAAGGTTGAATTTTTTACCGTCGTTTTGTGGACGATTTTGAAATAATGGCTAAGTTCATGTTGGTAGAAGAGATTGTAGCAGAACTGTAGAAGCATATTGAAATTGTATTAAACTAGGGTTATACCCGCGCTTCTTGATGGTATTCAAACCAATGTTTAATAAAGTATGAATATAAATGTTCACCGTTGTAAATATGGCTATTGAAAAATACGAAAACAAATATGCATAAACTATATAACTATAATACAAAACATCGAACACCACAAAATACTGAACATGTCAATTTTTAATAGAAGTTAATTTAAAAAAAACATAGTTGTCATGGTATACTCAAACATTATTACTAATTAAGCATTAAAAAATTATAATAAAATATAAAAACATTGAAACTAACCCTCGAATTAGACTTTGACATCTGAACCAATCTTTGATTTTTACATTATCGTAAACTTGTAATTGTATGTTATATGGTGTTGTACATGTGCTTCACAATAGGAAGCAGATTGTTTTAAGTGTATATAAATGTTTTACGAAGTAAAAATGAGCATCAAAAACACGAAAATGAATCTACATAAATATTATAATCATAGTATACATTTGAAAAATCACGACTTACTCTGCTGAATGTTAATTCTGTGTAGAAAAAAAATTAATTAAATAATAAAAGTTTTAAAATGGTTAAATAGTAAACTCTAGTTAAATAACACACATGAACAAAATTATACAAATATGTTGATTAAAGTAAAAACGTTAAAAAAAGTAACATGTATGATTAAAAAATTAACCTAAAGCTAAAATATGTGTGTAAGCCTATAATATCAATGGTTATATGCTTTTAAAATTGTTCTGCTGATAAATGATGAGTGGAAGGTAGTATAGGCAGGGTCTATGTGTAAATGCATACTAAGTAGCCATGATTACTTATCATTAAAAAACAAAATTAAAACGTAAAAAAGTAAAAACCCAACTGTAACAACCCATTTTGGGGAATTATTATAAGTAAAATGTAATTGGAGTATAAATTATGTTTTATTTTAATTTGATGGGTGTTTAATCAATATTTGTTAATTATAACCAATTGGTGGGTGTTTTAAGAGTGTTTGTTAATTTTAACAACATGTTGGGTGTTTATTAACTTAGTTTAGTTAGTTATAACTAGTTATTTTAAACTAGAACTTGAGGGGCTGAATATGCCAATCTATGAAACTTAATAAAATGGGGTTAAATAAGAAAATATGGGTCAAAATCAGTCAAAGACTGATCTTGGGGTTAGAGGCGACGGGCATCAGTAGAAAACAAGGAGAAAAACTTAAGAACTCCAAAAATTGGAGGTTGAATGTGGATCTGATCTTTAATGCAAGCATAAATTGGAGTTCCCCTTGCATCAAACAACATCTAGGTAATATTTTTGGGTGTTTTTGATGGGATTTTCGTGAGTCTCCATGGGGGTTGTGGGTTTGATGGGTAAAACTCTCAATTGGGTGTTTTGAGAGTGTCAAATGTGGTTAATGATGTTGATAATCATCTAGGAACCACTTTTGATTGTTTTCTTTCATGATTTGATCATTATGATAATTGGGGAATTGGGGTGTTCATGGAGTAGATGAACATGATGTGTGAAATGAGTGTCTAATGGTTGGGATTCGATCATTGTTAATAAATTGTTGTAGTTTATGGTTAAAGTGATGAAATTGATCATTTATAAACAAAATAATGGAGTTACATAGGTGTGTTAATGATGAATGATCATTAGTAGATGAACTTGTGCATGTAGGGTGTTTGATGAAATGCCAAGTAGAGTAATCCATTTAAAAGTTAGTTTAAAACTAATGGTGATATGAAATATGTGTGGATATTAAATCAACAAGGGTGAGTTGATGTGGTTAAGGGTCAATTGGAAGTAATTAAGTTAAAATGGTGACATTGAGGTGAATGGGTGTATCTTGACTAATTGTAGTCAAACTTTATATTAAACCTATTAGTTGTGATAATAGGAATTGATAGTGAAGTGTAAGTGGCACCAAACGACCCGGGAAGGAAGTTGTTATAGAGGATAGCGCGTTGGAACAAGGTAAGTCACCCAATCTTCTATTTGTTATGTGTAATGGTGTCATGCATGAATGAATATGTTGTGGAAGATTGACCTTATGGTGAATAGATGATATTGGTGCTTGTTGATAGACAATAATAAGCAATAGGTGATATATGTTGCTTGATTTTTGTTGGTATTGTGTTTTTATGCTAGTTCATGATTGACTTGGTGTTAAATTGTATGTGTGTTGAATGATTTGAATTATTTCACAAGGTGTGTGAATTGTAATTGAAATCAAATCAAATTGGTGTTTGGAATCACAAGTGGTGTGATCATGACATTGGATTATTCATATGGTGTGTGAATGTCCTTTGTTGGGTGTAATCAAGTTAGTAAAACACAAGTGGTGTGACTTACTTAACTTGAGAAATCTTGTGGAATAATATTTCAATGGAGTTTTGGGTGCAAACGACCCGTTAGTAAATCGTTTGATATTATGACCATAATGGTTATAAATTGGTGAATTAAGGTGTTCAATATGATTATATGGTGTTATATAATGTTTATGGGGGTATTGGAATGGTCGGAATCGAGTGGAATGGGTCGAGATGGTGTAAAACAGAAAAATTGGCCGTGCAGGTGGTGCTGGCGTATCATACGCCAGTGGATACGCCAATCTCACAAATTTTATGTGATACGCCTCCAAATACGCCAACCAATACGCCAGGTGCTGAATTTGACCAAAATTGACTATTTTGGTCATGTAAGATCGGGTGGGCGGGCATGGTGATCTTACTTAGTTCTAACGAACTAACGGTGACTTAATTATGGTGTTTTTAGGTCAACGGAACGGGTGAAAGCGGTTGTGATCGGATTGCTACGTAAGGACTCAGATCAAACGTCTTTTGGAGTTTATATTATGTTGTTTAAAACAAGGGTTTTTTGTGAACAACTCTAATGTAATTTTTGTTATTGAATGTTTAAATACATCAAATATTTTGTAAAGTCGTATGTAAATGGGATGTTAATGTGTTAATTACATTTGATGGTTTGAAAAATCTGGGACCTATTTTGATTTGTCGTTTAAAAATACGTGTCATGTGTTGGTGGGTTTTGGGGCTTACACCAACCAACTAAGATTTAGTACCGTAGATATCACTTGTAAATGTCTATTGTTATAACTAGATGGAGCAAGGTCGGGCGTTGATGCAAACGACTTGGTTGACTCCACATGGTTTTACACCCTTACTACGCATCAGGGACTTAGGGCGAACCAAATTAGAAACAAACTTATATATATAGGGAGATGATCAAATGTTAAATCATGTTTATTGCGTTAACCGAATAATTACATCTTATTACTTTGGGACGCACAATAAAGTAATCTAAAGGTGTACGTTTTTTTTTAATTAATATAGGGCCCGCTAACATTCATAAAAAAATAATAAAAAACCTACACATTTAGATTTACTTGAATGTGGGCCCCAAAGTAATAAGATGTGGTTATTCGGTTATCGCAATAAGGAAATGTTGACATTCGAACCATCCCTTATACACACACACACAAACACAATGGTAAAAATAACGTTGGTAACATGTTACTACGACAGCATCTTAGAAGCGTCACTCTCCTATAAAATATTAAAACTCAAAGAATAACATGTTCTTAATTAAACCAAATGCCAAGAAGCATAAATGTAAACGTTGATGCAACAATATTCATAAAACTATACTCCTATTAAAAGCAAGTGCCAGTAAAATCAAATGTAAACACAAACATAGACCTAAAAAAAGAAGAAATGAGAAAAAAAAACAAAAATCAAATAAATATTCCTTCCACTTGGTAATTTGATTAAAGTATATATAATTGTGTCTGTAGATAGTAGCATACGTGGACAAAACTGAATCAAATTTTAGTGGCAATAGCTTTATTTTGTTTTCCATTCGAGCCTTTCCTTTAATAGTTGGGGGAAGCATTCCCTTATCTGAACTTGGCAGGCGTTCTTTTCAGCCTGACTCAAATAGGAGGTGGGTTTGTTTGGTTTTTTTTACTAGTCAAGTGGTAAGGTAGGGCACTATTCGATGAATAAAAAGACTTTAGGAAAGTTGTTCAGGTAGCTTAGCTGGTTAGAGCAAAGGACTGAAAATCCTTGCGTCAGTGGTTCGAATCCACTTCTAAGCAGGCCAAGGGTCCAAAGGCAGGATTTTGAAATTCAAGTGCAAGAGTAAGCCAAAAAATGTGAGCGCTCCTGCACTATACGGCTTTTTTGCGTCGCCCTATCTTGCTGGAGGCATAATAAAAAAATAGATATATAATATAAAATAGAAAAAAAATAAGAAAAGAAAAAGAAAATCAATCAAATCAAAAGGCTGTTTCTTAGGTTCTCGCGTCCCTGTGCCCAAAAGGATGGGTGAGTTCGGTTTGAGTGTTCATTGATCGAGTGGATCTATATGCTCCGGGGTGGTGAGACGAGGTGTAGCGCAGTCTGGTTAGCGCATCTGTTTTGTGTACAGATAGGTTCGAATCCTGTCACCTTGATGTGAGGCATTCCGTCAGGGTGTATGAATTAATAAAAATAGATGAGAGAATGGAATGAATTTAGAAATAAAATAAGCAATGAAAAAAAATGAATGTTTATCATTTAATTGTTCTGTTTGATAATGCTATGAAAACGAAACGAATCATCATTTTATGTTGTTTAGAAGGCCGGAAAGGATAAATATATTCAATACCTCAAGGGTGGGGTCGTGGGTCAAGTGGTCGGTCGAGTCATGGGACAGTTGATAGCTAGGGTCATGGGTCGGGCCATAGTTTGTTTTATGGGCCAGTCGTGGATCGAGACATGGTTCAGGTTACAGGTGATGGTTAAGGTCATGGGTTGGTTTGTGCGTCGGTTTTTACTTCGGATCAAAGGTCAAGTAATGGTTGAGGTTGTAGGTCGGGTCATGGGTCAAATCATGATTCATGTTGTTAGTTAGGACATGGTTTGCTACATGGGTAAGATCATAGATCAGTAGGGCCTCGAAAATAACTTATACATAATCACTAAAAAAATAAATCACATATCTTATGAGAACGTACATAATAAATTATAGTATTCAGTAGGGCCTGGAAAATAATTTATACATATTTGATTAACATATATATATATATATATATATAATTTTAGTATAATTTTCATTTTATTATATAATTCATTAATGCTTATCAAACCCATCTTCTTCTTTTTTTTTAACGGCGACGATCCTACATACCACGTATGTTGTCTTAACAGGGCCCACCGGGCAGAGGTAAGACACGGCCACACCAGATGCGCGGGAAACCCGTGGAATAGGTAAACCCTTGCCCCCCCATTGGTCCAAAACCCGAGATTAAGCTCAAGATTCCTTCCCTCACCTGGATGTCCTTTAAGACAACATCTTCTAACCTCATGATTTTCAATGTAAAGGCTATGAGTTTAAGTTGAAACAATATATTGTAGGTGAGTCAAATTATTATAGCGGGCTTTCATACGGTATGTTTCATTTGATATGGTGGATAAGCCGAGTCACCAACATTGTGTAAGTTACATGCATTATTTGCTTTTATCATCAAACTAGCCTAGAATCTCGTGTATTACACGGGTTGGATAGTAAGAAAGCATAAAATTTTTAAATGTATATATAATCAAAAAATGAGATAATCTTTTAGAAAGAAAAATCATGCATGTAAAAATCACTTAATACAAGAATTATGGTTTGTTTTCAATTTATTGAAAACCTAAAATAAGAGGATTCTAATTGGGTATAAAATCTACCTCTACCTACTCTAATAAATGAGTATATTTAGGAGACACGTGTCATATTCTGGTGATATCTGGAATTTGTTTTCCCGCCTCTCTCTCCTGATTATTTTAACAATTTTTAATAATTATATATTGAAAAATATATATCTTCTCATTATAATAATTTACTACTTTATTAAAACTTGGTAAACTATGATAAGATTTAAATTATATATTATTTTAAATTTAATTATATAAGTATTGAATATATTTATTATTTGTTTCATAATTTTTAGACATTCACATTTTTTATTTCACCAAATAGTTGAAAAATCTAACATATAAATTTTTATAAACATTATTATATAACATGTTATAATTATCCAACCCATGTAATACATAGGTTTATAATGCTAGTGATTCATATAAAAATTAGTTTGGGTCAAGTAATAGACGGGAAGATGAAAATTTTGGAATGCTAAAAAATTGACAAGTGTCTCCTAAATATACTCCTTTATTAGTTTAGAATATTTACCCTAATGAAGTACTTAAATAGGTATTCCTGAGGCGTTAAACAACAACATCCTTACCCAGTATATTCCCACTTTTTAGTAGGGTCTGAGGGGGAAGGATAGATACAAACCTTACCCCTATCCCAATTGGGATAGAGAGGCTGCTCCGAAAGAGTCCCCGGCTCAAAGTTATCGTTTGAAGTTGATCATCCCAATGATTTTAACGTTATTTTCACAAAATAATTGAAATAACGTTAAAATTAGTGCACTTTTACTTTTGCCCCTTAAGGGCCCACACATATATACATTATATGCGTGCACCACAAATGGGGCGTATTCCTGAGGCGTTTAAAAGAAGGTTAATAACTTGACAAACTCTAAACTTGCTAGAAAAACTTGCCTGGAGCGAAACAACACTGGTCAATTACTACGATTTTCTAACTTCACCCTCGTGTTCTTCAGCATTGAATTCATCTTTCTCACTTGCCAAATTCAAACACACAAACCAGAGAACTCAATCGGTGAGATGCAAATTGAAATCAGCCATGAATATGCAAGGTCTTCATCATCAACAACAACAACTGGCTGCCCTACTCTCCGTCGCTCTACCCAAAGACAAAGATTCCTCATCTTCATCATCATCGAAACCTAACAATCCGTCTGAAAGCGGAGAAGACGATACTTCTCGATTGGCGGCAATCAATTCACTTCACCGTGCCGTCGTTTACCCTCATAACTCACTCCTCGTCTCTCACTCTGCTTCTTTTCTCGCCCAGGGATTTTCGCAACTCATTGCAGACAAGTAATTCTTACTGTTTACGCGTGTTTATTTGCTTGTTTAGCTGGATATAATAATTCACCGTTGAATGTGTTTATGGTTGCTAATTGGATTAAATATGCTTTGAAACTGAGCAATGGTTATCGTTGGTTTGCAAAATCAATGATTTATTATGCTAAACCTAACTGCTGGGTGTTATATGTTTCAATATTGACTGCCTCTACTGGCTCTTCTGCATGACTGCAATATCCATAGGGCAGTGCTATAAGCACACCACTTGCAAAGGGACATGTGCTACATGCACACCCCCTCCCCCTGTCACATTACTCGTTTCACATTTTGAACTGGCGTTTATTGGCAATGCCATGTAAACTAGTGTTTAGACTTGATAGTTCATTGGCAACAGGCATTTAGCTTGGGTGATTACTTGTGACCGGGTGTTTAGCTCATACCTGATCATTGTAAAACAGACATTTAGGGGTAAAACACATGCATACCCTTGTATAAGTGTCACATTAGTTGCATCCCTAGTGGGGGTGCTGATGAGTGTTTCAGCTGGCGTGTCTAACCGTGCCCTACCGTAAGATTCAAGGATACTTGTATCTGTGAACATGGTGCCAATGAAAGGCGTAATGTTCCAACAAAGCCATAATTGTTTTGTAGTTATTGAGCACAACCATAAAGTTGGTTCTTGCGACTTAAAGAAATTAATGTTCCAACAAAACCATGGATAGAATGATAGATCACTTCAATTGAACACCCTGTTCTCTGTTTTATCCTGTAACCAGTTATGTAATAGTCTAAATGACAGTTATATATATATATATGTATATATAGAGGAAAGTTCGTGAGAAAACTCCTCATTTTGGAGAAAACCAAGAAAACTCATACTAACCAATAATTTTTTAAAAAAATTTTCTCATAATTTTTTATTACAAGGTTAGAAAAGTTATAATAAAAAAGAATTTTTTGAAAAAAATATGTAGATCACGAAGTTACATATATGTAACTCAAAAAGTTTTGTATGTAACTTATAAAGTTACATATATGTAATCAGTATGTGTAGCATATAAGTTACATATATGTAATAACCTAAAATACACATATATATTTTTTCTTTTTTTACATTTCTTATCTTATAATAAAAGGAAATAAAAATAAAAAAGAAAAAATGAGAACAAAAATTAATTGGTATTGATTGTGATTAGTTTTCTCCAAAATAATTGCGACTTAAAGAAATTAATGTTCCAACAAAACCATGGATAGAATGATAGATCACTTCAATTGAACACCCTGTTCTCTGTTTTATCCTGTAACCAGTTATGTAATAGTCTAAATGACAGTTATATATATATATATTGGTTTGCAGTCAAATAGACTGATTTTGCTGTAATCATTTTGAATTCATTTAGTGATAGTTGTGTTAGAGTGGAAAGTTGGTGCCCTACCGTAAGGTTCAAAATGTATTTCTTGTTTTTGATAATCATTATAGTTGTTCTGCTTATTTTACACAGATCATATTCAGTACGCCAAGCTGCTGCCACAGCCTACGGTGCCTTGTGTGCGGTTTTATGTTCACTTCCTAATGGAAGGCAGAACCATGTTATACTTGGAACTTTGGTTGATAGATTTATTACTTGGGCATTACCATTATTTAGCAATGTGAATGCTGGTAATGGGACAGTGGAATTTGCAGCAGAATCGCTCCGTGAGTTCCTCAGCGTTGGAGACATCACAGCTACCGAGAGATATGCATTACCGATTCTTAAAGCATGCCAAGAGCTTCTAGAAGATGAGAGAACCTCATTAAGCTTACTACACCGGATTTTGACCATTTTAACTTTAATTTCTATGAAATTTTTTGCTTGTTTCCAGGCCCATTTTGTTGACATAGTTGATTTGCTTCTTGGATGGGCAATGATTCCAGATCTTGCTGAAGCTGATAGGAGTGTTATTATGAATAGTTTTTTGCAATTTCAGAAACACTGGGTCAATAATTTACAGTTCTCATTGGGATTGCTTTCAAAGTTTTTGGGTGACATGGATGTACTGCTTCCAGATGGAAGCCCGGGGACCCCACAACAGCGTCAAAGATTGCTCGTGTTATTATCTTGTTTTTCTACAGTTTTGCAGTCTACAGCTTCTGGGTTGCTTGAAATAAATTTACTTGAAGAAATCAAAGATCCACTTAGCAAAATGCTTCCTCAGTTATTGGGATGTTTATCAATGGTTGGAAAGAAATATGGTTGGTCAAAATGGATTGTTGATTCTTGGAAATGTTTGACTCTTTTGGCTGAAATTTTGAGCGAGAGATTCTCGCCTTTTTACAGTTTTGCAGTTGATATCCTGTTTCAAAGCTTGGATATGAAGAAAGCCATTAAAACTCTAAACACTGAGAAACTTACTTCTTTTCAGGTTCATGGAGTTCTCAAGACCAATCTTCAGTTATTATCACTTCAGAAGCTTGGTCTT
Organism: Mikania micrantha; assembly: GCA_009363875.1. NCBI lineage: Eukaryota > Viridiplantae > Streptophyta > Magnoliopsida > Asterales > Asteraceae > Mikania > Mikania micrantha. The sequence goes on along the minus strand of CM018693.1, from coordinate 24,000,267 downwards.
CTATCATCATCTGTGCATAAACTATTGCAGTTTGATTCACCTGTATCTCAGCTTCGTTTGCATCCAAATCACCTGGTGACCTCAAGTTCTGCTGCTACTTATGTTTTTTTACTTCAGCATGGAAACAATGATGTTGTGGAACCTGCAATAACCTCATTACTTGAAGAACTAAACATGTTAAAGAGCATGCTTGGGAATGTAAACCAGTTTGTCCCTAAAATAATTTCTAAAACCGAGCTGTTTGCACTCTTTAAGTTTGATATGAAAGTTCTCCTGAGTTGTGTTTCTTTGGGTGGTGGTAATACTTTGATAGGCAAAGCAGAAATTGATTCTTTATATGTTTATAGATCAGAGAAAATGAAATATCATATTATTCAGAATCTGAATCCTTTTGAACCACCTATTAAGGCTTATGTGGAGTTGCAAGTAAGTATTCTTAAGATGTTGAATAGGCTAAGTACAGTGGAAGTTCTTAGCAAGTTCTCAATAAGGAAAAATAAAAATGAAAACATTCCAGTCGGTGATCTCAGGAAGTACACTGCCCTACTCACTAGAGCTCTTCATATTTCATCTCCTTTGTCAGTTAAACTAGAAGCATTACAATGGATACATACATATTGCGAGACAGTTAAGCATATGCATGACAACTTGAATTGTAAAGACTATGGCTGCCTTGATTTTTTTAGTGAGATAGTTTTTTCTGTTCTTGATGCTGCATCTGACAGGGAACCAAAAGTGAGGCGTCAGGTTGCATCGTTATTGGAAATGTTCCTGCACTCAAAACTTATACATCCATTACAGTTGTATTCTGTAACTGAAATTATTCTGGAAAAACTTGGAGATCCAGATGGAGATATCAAAGAATTATATCTGAAATTACTTTCTCATGCATTACCTGTCACAATACTTATATGTGGCATTCATGACAATGGATCAGTTACCAAGCATACACCAGTCATGCAGTGGAAGAAAATTTTTGCCCTAAAGCAACTGCCACAGCAGCTTCACTCAAAGCAGTTAGTTTCCATTTTAAGTTACATTTCACAGAGATGGAAGGTGCCACTTTCTTCTTGGATCCAACGGCTTGTTCATACTTGTAGAAATGCAAAGGATTTTGCTTTGGCCCAACAAGAAGACACAATAAACTTGCATGCAACAAGTTTATGGTTGGACATGAATGTAGAGGAAAATCTTCTTGAAAGAATATGTTCAGTAAATCTTCTTGCTGGAGCATTCTGGGCCATACATGAAGCAGCTAGGTACTGTATAACAACACGTCTTCGAACCAATCTTGGTGGGCCGTCACAAACATTTGCTGCTTTGGAGCGAATGCTTTTGGATGTCGCACATTTATTGCAAGTTAATACTGACCAAAGTGATGCAAACTTAAATATTTTAGGTAATTCTTCTTACACCCACCTGTTACCATTGAGATTATTACTTGATTTTGTTGAGTCACTGAAGAAAAACGTGTACAATGCTTATGATGGAACAACTGTTTTACCATCTCCGTCACGTCAGAGTTTAGTTTTTTTCAGAGCAAATAAAAAAGTTTGTGAAGAATGGTTTTCTCGAATATGTGAGCCAATGATGAATGCAGGGATGGCCCTACAATGTCATGATGCTACAATTCATTATTGTAGTTTGCGTTTGCAGGAATTTAAAAGCTTAGTGGCTTCATCTATGCTGGAAAAATCAAGGACCCAAGTCATAGAAAATCTTCATAACATGAAATCTAGGTTTTCTGGAGATATCTTACGGGTCCTACGACATATGACTTTGTCTCTGTGTAAGAATCATGAGCCTGAGGCTTTAGTTGGGTTTCAAAAATGGGTAGCGGGTGCGTTTTATCCTTTGTTTGTGGAAGAAAACCAAAGTATGATCGATGATAGTAGATTTGGACCATTGTCTTGGATTGAAGGGCTTGTTTATCAAGCACAAGGTCAGTATGAAAAGGCTGCTGCTCATTTCACGCATTTATTACAAACTGAAGACTCACTTGGTTCTATGGGCTCTGAAGGTGTACAATTTGCAATTGATCGTATAATTGAAAGTTACAGCGCAGTTTCAGATTGGAAATCTCTCGAGTCTTGGCTATCAGAGCTGCAACTTCTGCGTGCTAAGCATGCCGGTAAAAGTTACTCTGGTGCTCTGACAATGGCAGGAAATGAACTAAATGTGATTCATGCTTTAGCTCATTTCGATGATGGTGATTATATGTCAGCCTGGGCGTGCCTTGATTTGACACCTAAAAGTAGCAATGAACTTGCATTAGATCCAAAAGTAGCTTTGCAAAGAAGTGAGCAGATGCTTTTACAGGCAATGCTTTTTAATATTGAAGGGAAGGTGGAAAAGGTGCAACATGAACTACAGAAGGCAAAGTCAATGCTGACTGAATCATTTACGATTTTACCACTTGATGGGTTGACAGAAGCAGCAGAACATGTTAACCAGTTGCATTGCATATCTGCATTTGAAGAAAGTTGCAAGATTTCAGGCACCCAAGATCTAAAACTTCCATTTTTATTAAGCTCATATATTCAAGAATTGCAATTCCCAAGCACTCATGTTCATCAAGATTGTAAGCCATGGATGAAAGTTCTTCGTGTTTATCGAACCATTCATCCCACCTCTCCAGTAACTATATGTCTCAGCCTGAGTTTACTGAATTTAGCTCGAAAACAGAAAAACTTTATGTTGGCAAATAATCTAAATGACTATTTGAGCAAATGCCATTTAGGGTCTTCTGAAGAAAATTTTCATAAATCAATTCTCCCATGTGTGCAATATGAAAGTATTCTCTTGATGCGTGCTGAAAACAGGCTTGAAGATGCTTATACAGGTCTATGGTCGTTTATTAGTCCTTCCATGCCTTTGACCTCATCCATTGCTTCTGTTAATTCTGATGACATTTTTAAGGCAAAAGCATGCTTGAAACTTTCGAATTGGTTAAAAAGGGATCGTCTTGATGTCAATTTGGAGAATATTATTTTCAAGATAAGATCAGATCTCAGTGCAAGTGATGATAATATGAACTCCCAATTGAGGATGGATCTCATTGTTGAAGAACTTATAGGTACAACTTGTAAGCTCTCTTCATGTCTATGTCCCATTATGGGAAAGTCATGGATTTCTTTTGCTTCTTGGTGCTATGCTCAAGCTAAGGCAACTCTACCTACACCAAACGAATCAGCCCTTCAATTTTGCTCTTTTTCTCCCATTCTGGGTTCAGAAATTCTGCCTAACAGATTCCAATTTACTGAAGAAGAGCTCTCAAGAGTCAAAGATGCTGTTTTAGAGATGCTTCATAAAACAAGAGATGTTAATGCTTCAAACAGTGTCCCACAAGATGAAAACTATGACCATGCGGTGGTTGAACAAGTAGTGAAAATATTAGAAGCGGCAGCTGGAGAACCTGGAGCTGAAAGTTTTGGTTTGGATAGCCTTTCTGCTGTTGTTACCTCCCAGTTGCAAAAATTCTTTCTTCTTGCAAATATTAGCATTGAAGGAACAAACTTAACATTGCTTAATGATTTGATTGATGTTTGGTGGTCTTTGAGAAAAAGAAGGGTATCTCTATTTGGGCATGCCGCTGAAGCTTATATAAATTACCTGTCACATTCATCTTCCAAGCTTTGGGGTGGTCAAATGGCTGGTGCTGCTGGTGAGAAAGGCCAACAGAATGCTAGTTTTACCTTGAAAGCTACACTATATGTTTTGCATATTCTTCTTAATTATGGAGTAGAGTTAAACACTATCTTGGAACCAGCACTTTCAACAGTTCCTTTGTTACCATGGCAGGTGAGACCCTTTTTTTTCTCTTATTAAATGTTTCTATTTACCAATTATGTCTGATTATTATCTATATTTGAAGGAAGTCACTCCACAACTATTTGCTCGTTTAAGCTCTCATCCTGAAGAAGATGTTCGGAAGCAGCTTGAGAGCATTCTGGTATTGCTGGCAAAGCAATCACCATGGTCCATAGTTTATCCAACCCTTGTTGATATTAACACAAGTGAAGAGGATCCTTCAGAGGAACTTCAACGTATATTAAAATGTTTGGTAAGTGATCAGGGTATATTTGTGATGAGTAATTGTTTGCTTGAACGATGTTCTATTATATTTTATTTCATAGCATATGGTTTAGCGTGAAAAATGAACGGAGGGCATCTGTTTAGGTAAACATGGCAGTCATTCGAGTGACGGTGTTGTTTTGAACCAAACTCAATTGAAATCAACCTGAACCTGAATAAGTGTTAACCTGATCTACCGAACCCGATCTAGTAATAAACCCGAACCCGAAGTTTTAAATGGTTCGGTAAATGATTGATCTTCTCAAGGATTTGGTAACCTGAATAACCTGAATGTCGATATCGTCGACTTACGAATATGCTATGTGCATATATATATATACATATATATATTCATGCACTACTTCGAATCACTCACAATAATGCTTGTCAAGTTAAAAGTGTGTGCTATGTGTATGTATGTATGTATGTATGCATTCATCCATATGTATATATTTGCATCATCTGTAAACTATCTTTGTCTTCATCTTTTGACTTATGTATATGCTATGTGTAAGTATATATATATACGCATTCATTATGCATATGTATAAATATTTATTATATAGTATGCAGTGTTGCAACAATCGGGATTAATCGCTAGTCGGACCTAAGCCGATTAAATTGTTTAATCGGTTCAAAAATCGCTAGTCGGACCAAGTCAGGGTAGTTGATTAATCGGTCCAAGGGAAAAAAATCGGTCAACAGGGCAAAAAATCGGTCAACAGGCCAATAATTTTATGTGTAAGCCAAAAATTTCGGTCCAAGCCCAAAGAAATTGTGGTTTTTCTTCTTCCCGGTCTTAGTCGACTCCCATAATCACGATCGATCGGTCAAAAAGCAGCTGCGCACAATCGGTCTCAATCGACTCCCAAGGATGCTTATGTTAATGTTTGAGTTTTTAAGTAATTTGTTTATTATCTTTAAGTTTATTAGAAAAATATTTAAATTTTGAAGTATTATATTTATATTGATGTGTGTATTTGTATGTATATATATAAAACCCGAATACCTAATACAAATAACTCAAATGATTCGGTAATTGGGTTTATTTTCATTGGCAAAAAACAAGAACAACCAGACCTGAGGACCCAAAACCAATTAAAAGACCAAACAGCACCCTAATTCGAGTATATGAAAAAATTACGGGGCTGAGTTTTGATCCTGGGACCTGGATGATGCAGAAAAGCCTATCTATCCACTAGGCCAACACCAATCTTAGAATCAAATTCCATAATCAATTGATAAATCACTTATTAGCTGCATACACTATAGATAACATCTTGTCCAATAATATTATATAATATGTATAATGTGAAAGTACTTGACCTTTTAGATATAAAGCCGAAACATCATGCTGGCCACTTGGATTTGAATTTTTTCTATTTGGTTATTCGTATTTTTTTTTCTGTTACTCTGTCTTCTGTTTTGGCTGTGGACCTTATGATTCTAAATTGCCAGCTCTTGTATAGGATCACCAAAAATCTGAACATTAATACTATTTTTGCAGAACATGCAATATCCAAGGTTAGTCCAGGACGTTCAGCTCATGATTAAAGAGCTAGAAAACGTAACTGTTCTTTGGGATGAATTGTGGCTCAGCACATTGCAAGATCTTCATTCAGGTATCAATTTCTTTCCAATTTGAACATGACTGTGGGTTCTTAACTGGCAATTCAGTATGCAATGGCCAGTGAGTATGAAAAGATAAAGCACATGATTTAGCTTTTCTGATATCGCCCATAGCTTCACATTCCTGCAACTCGTGTTCTAAATTAAGAAAATTAACCCAAGTTCAGAAAGGTGATTTTTTTTCCTGTTTTTGTTGTAACATCTCACTATCTCCGTAGGTAATTGTGGTTTATTACCATGCAATTGATGCGAGATGGTTTCAAGCTCCAAACATATTTTCTTGATTAAGTTTTTACTTTTTACTCTTTTGAGTTTTTTCTTACTTGGAAAAAAAAGCCGGGGGGAGGAGGGGGGTGGGTAGAACCCGTTAATTTTTGACTTATTATCACCTAAGTGGTTGCCAACCATTTCACATGCTTAATCTATTTTCTCTGTTAAGTTTTAGCTATTTACCTTACATATGTATACATATACTTTAGGCTGTATGTATGTGTGTATGGGTGCACGCACGTGCGTGCGTGTATATTTATGTATGTGTTGTTTATACCTTTGAACATCGTCTTTTTTTACATTTCTAGATGTAATGGGACGGATAAATTTGCTGAAGGAGGAGGCATCACGTATTGCAGAGAATGTTACTCTTAGTCACACTGAAAAGAACAAGATAAATGCAGCAAAATACTCTGCTATGATGGCACCAATTGTAGTAACCCTGGATCGTCGTTTAGCTTCTACCTCTCGGAGACCTGAAACACCTCACGAAATCTGGTTCCATAACGAGTATATGCCACAGATCAAATCAGCCATATCAAACTTCAAGACTCCAGCATCTGCTGCTGCTCTCGGGGACGTCTGGAAACCATTTGATACTATTGTTGCATCTCTAGCATCTTATCGAAGAAAATCCTCAAAATCCTTGGGAGAAGTTGCTCCTCAACTAGCTTTATTATCATCATCAGATGTCCCAATGCCTGGTCAACAAGATCTCACAACTAATCTTCAGGGTATTATCACAATTGCATCTTTCTCTCAACAAATAGTTATCTTGCCAACAAAAACAAAACCGAAAAAACTTGTTATAGTGGGCTCAGATGGTCAGACCTATCCCTTTTTATTAAAAGGCCGGGAAGACTTACGTCTTGATGCTAGAGTAATGCAACTATTGCAAGCTATAAATGGTTTTCTACATTCGTCTCCTATATCCATCCGTCATTACTCAGTAACACCTATAAGTGGTCGAGCTGGTTTAATTCAGTGGGTGGAAAATGTAACGAGTATTTATAGTGTTTATAAATCTTGGCAGAACCGTGTACAGGCTGCACAACTTTCAGGGGTTGCTTCTGGAAATACAAAGAACTCTGTTCAAACACATGTACCTCGGCCTACTGATATGTTTTATGGTAAAATTATACCAGCACTTAAGGAAAAGGGAATAAGAAGAGTGATTTCTAGAAAAGATTGGCCTCATGAAGTCAAACAAAAAGTTCTTTTAGACCTTATGCATGAGACTCCTAAACAACTTCTTCAGCAAGAAATCTGGTGTGCAAGTGAAGGTTTCAAAGCCTTCCGCTCTAAATTGAAAAGGTTCTTAACTGTTATTTTAACTCATATCTGCCTATCATCTTTGAGCACTTGTTAATTCAAAACTTCTGAGATTTTGCTTAAGATGTCTCTCATTTACTTCGATTTGCTTTCAGGTATTCTGGAAGTGTAGCAGCCATGAGCATGGTAGGGCACATATTAGGTCTTGGGGACAGACATTTGGATAATATTCTTTTGGACTTCCATAGTGGGGATATTGTTCACATTGATTACAATGTGTGCTTTGACAAAGGACAACGGTTAAAGGTCCCTGAAATTGTACCCTTTCGACTGACACAAACACTTGAAGCAGCTTTAGGATTAATGGGCACTGAAGGCTCCTTCAAGAATAACTGTGAAGCAGTTCTTGGTATCTTGAAGAAAAATAAAGATGTGCTTTTGATGTTACTAGATGTTTTTGTCTGGGATCCTCTTGTGGAGTGGACACGTGGTGATTTTCATGACGATGCAGCAATTGTTGGTGAAGAAAGAAAAGGAATGGAGCTGGCAGTTAGCTTAAGTCTATTTGCATCTCGTGTGCAAGAAATTCGTGTACCTTTACAGGTATTATTACATTTATTTTGCTAAGATTGTGAAAATTTCAGGTTCATTTCCATAAGCTGAAGTACTCAAACTTTTTTCAAACTGTCCAGGAACATCATGATCTCTTATTAACTACATTACCAGCTGTTGAAACTGCTCTTCAGGTGCGTTAAAGTATTTACGGTCTGTTTTGCATCTTATAGCTATTTTTATCCAGAAATGGTCAACTCAAAGAATGTTATCATGTTACCAGAGGTTTGCAGATGTTTTTGGTCAATATGAGATTGTATCTGCTGTCTACAATTGCACAGATCAGGAGAGATCTGGCCTTATTCTTCACGAGACATCAGCTAAAGCAATCGTTGCTGAAGCAACTAATAATTCAGAGAAAACCCATATTGCATTTGAGTTACAAGCTAGGGAATTTGCTCAAACAAAAGCTGCTTTAGCTGAGAAAGCCTTAGAGGCTGCAACCTGGATTGAACAACATGGCAGGATTATTGATGCTCTAAGAAACAATTCTATCCCAGACATAAAATCCCACATACAGTTAAGTGGTAAAGAAAAATCAATGTCTCTTACATCTGCTGTTTTGGTGGCAGGGGTCCCATTTACAGTTGTTCCAGAGCCTACACAAGTACAATGTCATGATATAGATAGGGAAGTTTCTCAGTTAGTTTCTGATTTGGATAATGGGCTCACTGCTGTGGTTACAGCACTCCAAACATATTCATTGGCCTTACAAAGGATTTTGCCACTAAATTACCTTACCACCAGCCCAGTCCACAGCTGGGCCCAAATTCTGAAACTTTCAGTTACTTCAGTTTCATCAGATGTTTTGTCTCTTACCAGAAGACAAGGTGCTGAACTCATAGCAAAAATGCATGGAGATGCTTTTGAGACAGTTAAAATCTTTCATAATGAGTTGTGTCTTCAAGTTGAGAAGTATGGGGATGAGATTGAGAGAGTTGAAAAAGAATACAAAGAATTGGTGAATTCGATTGGTGCTGAGACTGAGTCCCAACAAAAAGATCGTCTCATGGCTACTTATACAAAGTTCTTGCAGTCGATCAGTCAACCGGTCAAAGATTCTAGATTGCAAAGTGTAGTAGGCATAGCTGTTAGTTCTATTTATAATGAGGTTAAGCATAGACTAGTTGAGGTATTGAATCATCCAATTGGGACAAGAACTATTAACAGCTTTCTTCTTAGTGAGCTTGAGGAGAAAATAGAGAAATGTGTTCTTGTAGCGGATTGGGTTAATGAAGTAAAACAATCAATCGCCACAGACAGACCAGATGATTCTTTTGAAACAAATTGGGCATCCATTTTCAAAACTAGTTTACTCACATGCAAGAGCTTAATTACACAAATGGTTGAAAATGTTGTACCAGATATTGTTAGATCTGTTATATCATATGATTCAGAAATCATGGATACATTTGGATCTCTTTCACAAATCAGGGGTTCAATTGATACAGCACTTGAACAATTACTTGAGATTCAGATAGAGAGAGCATCTTTAGTTGAGCTGGAGCAGAGTTATTTTGTGAAAGTAGGATTTATTACTGAACAACAGTTGGCTCTTAAAGAGGCTGCTGTTAAGGGCCGGGATCATCTCTCATGGGAGGAGGCTGATGAGCTTACATCTCAAGAAGAAGCTTGTAGGGCCCAACTGGAAAAACTCCATAAAACATGGAATCAGAAGGATATTCAAACTAATACTTTAATAAAAAGGGAAGCAAGTTTAAGAAATTCATTAATATCTGCTGAAAATCATTTTCAGTCTTTAATTGGTCAAGAACAAGTTAATGAACCACAATATTCAAGAAGCAAAGCCCTTCTCTTGGCAATAATCCAGCCCTTCTTTGAATTGGAATCAGTTGATAAGACATTGTCATCATACGGTGGATCATCAAATTCTTCAATTGCACTTTCCCATATTACAGATATGATTAATTATGGTAGTGCAATACCAACATATATTTGGAAATTGTCTGGCATACTGGAAAGCCATGTGTTTTTTATGTGGAAAGTGGCAGTTATGGATTCTTTTATTGATTCTTGCATACGTGTAGCAGCTTCATCAAGGGATCAAAATTTAGGTTTTGACCAGGTTGTAAATGCCGTTAAGACAAAGCTGTCTAGTCAACTCCAAGAACATGTTGGTCAATATCTAAGAGACAAAGTTGCCCCTCTTCTGTTGACTATTTTGGATACTGAAACTGAACATATAAAGCAACTGACTGGAGCTCCGGATGACCAAAATTTTGAAGAGATGACACGAGATACAGGTGCTGTTGAAAGAGTAAAATTAATGCTTGAAGAATACTGCAATGCTCATGAAACAGTGAGAGCTGGAATGTCAGCTGCGTTACTCATGAAAAGACAAGTGAAAGAACTTAAAGAGGGTCTGCATAAGATCTGCTTGGATATCATACGACTGGAATGGATGCATGATATTACTTTGAGCCCCTTGCATAACTACAGGCTGATAAGTCACAAATTCCTTTCAAATGATGACAACTCACTTCAACTTATTCTAAACCTTAGCAGGCCTAGATTGTTGGAAACTATAGAGTCTTCAGTGGCCAAAATAGTTCGATCAATAGAGGGCCTACAAGCTTGTGAACAGACTTCAATCACAGCCGAAGGGCAGCTGGAGAGAGCCATGGGCTGGGCTTGTGGTGGTCCTAACACGGGTTTGACAGGGTCCAGCTCAGCAAGGAGCTCTGGGATTCCACCTGAATTTCATGATCATTTAGCGAAAAGACGTCAGCTGCTATGGGGGGCCCGTGAGAAGGCATCTGATATAATCAAAATCGGTGTGTCAATATTGGATTTTGAAGCATCTAGAGACGGAGTACTTGGGACAGATGGCAGGGCATGGCAGCAAGCTTACTTTAATGCATTAGCAAATTTAGATGGCACTTATCATTCTTTCACACGTGAGTATTTATTTTGTCAATCAACCAATTTTTCAAAACATTGTGCTAGGGGTGTTCATCGAATCGAATTTCGAATAACTCGAATATTTCGAATCGAATGATTTCGAATTTTGAATTTTTTTATGAGCATTCGAATTCGAAATTTATTCGAAAAATCCAATTCGAATTCGTTTTCAAATTCGAAATTCGATTCTATTCGAATTCGGAATTCGAATTCGATCCGAATTCGAATTAGTTTGATTTGAATTTAATTAAAAAATTGTTTGCACTTGCTATCTTTATATATTCAAAATATCAAATAATCAAAACCTTTAACATCCAAATATCAAATAATCAACATCTAAGTTGTAATATTAGATATATCATTTAAACTAATAAAATGATAAAAATTTAATATATAATGCCAATGATAACATATATAAAACATAAAGTGACAAATAATCAAAATATTAGAAATTAACCAAAATGATCTATTTTTCGAGCTTCACGATTGATGCTTTTGTTGTGAATGTTTAGGTTTAGTGTATTTAAAAGTGTTAAAATTATGGTTATTTTATAATTAAATTGACATTCGTGTAATAGGCTTTCAGTTTTTATAAACTAAAGTAACTAACTAAAAAGCCTAATTTTTAAATATAGTAACTACTTGTATATATAAAATAAAAAAATATAGATAATTTAAATTCGAATTTCGAATCGAATCGAATCGAATTAAAAATATGAAATTCGAAATTCTATATTATACAACGAATCTAATCGAATTCGAATGTGAAAATTCGAATCGAATTTCGACTTAGTGTTTTTCGAATTGAAATTGAATCGAATTTCGATTATTTCGAGTCATATTCGAAAACTGAACACCCCTACATTGTGCTAATCAATTGTATGTATAAGAAAGTGTTGGTGCTTGTGGGTTGATCAGGTTCCGAGCATGAGTGGGAATTAGCACAGAGTAGCATGGAAGCTGCTTCAAATGGTTTACTCACAGCAAGCAATGAACTTCGGGTTGCTTCTGCTAAAGCAAAATCTGCGTCTGGTAAGTAGTTTTTTTATTTAATACTATAATTTAATATGACCTTATGCTTTTGGTTACTGTCTCCTCCAGGCGATTTACAAGACACTTTTGTTGCTATGAGAGATTGTGCTTATGAAGCCAGCATGGCATTGTCTGCTTTTGCTTCTGTTACCAGGGGTCACACTGCTTTGACTTCTGAGTGTGGTTCCATGCTTGAAGAGGTATGATACCTACAAACTGCAAACAACTATTTATAATTTTACATAATATATTGGAATTATCATCTCACATATTTAATCTTATTAAATCCTATTTATTCATAGGTTTTAACAATAACAAAAGGTTTACATGATGTTCACACTCTTGGAAAAGAAGCTTCTGCATTACACACTTCTCTTATGGGAGATCTTTCAAAGGTTTTAAGCTCTCTCAGAAGATATCTAAACAGAAACCCCTGCACTGAAATTTCCTAAAAATTTGTGAATATAATCTGGGTTTGTATTCAACAGGCGAATAGCATTGTACTTCCATTGGAATCAGTGCTGTCTAAGGATGTTGAGGCAATGACTGAAGCCATGAACAAGGAAAAAGAGACAAAAATGGAAATATCTCCAATTCATGGACAAGCAATATATCATTCTTACCATACAAAAATCAAGGAGGCTTGTCATGTGATCAAACATTTGGTTCCATCACTTACTTTTTCTGTTAAGGGACTCCATTTGATGCTTACTAGGTTGGCACGGACCGCTAATATCCATGCAGGAAATCTTCACAAGGTATGTGCTGTTTGTAGTAATTTAGATTTGTAAGAAACAAAATAAAAAAGTGTTTGTCGATCATCCTGCCCGAACTGCCCCATATTGATCGTACCATGTTTGACTAATTACTAGGGGAGTAAACGAGCCTAGCCAAGCTCGAGTTTGGCTTACTTAAAAGAGCTCGTGTTCAACTTATTTAAAGCTTTTTTCCAAAGCTCGAATTTGACTAGAGAGAAATATTTCAGGCTCAAGCTCGGCTAATTTTTATTTAATTATTGTATTTAAGGAAAAATTGCATATGTCCCTTACTAAACCTTCTTAATTACATATTTGTCCAACACCAAGCTAAAATTGCATACATCCCCATTTAAAACTTTTAAATTGCATATTTACCCAACCCAAAAAACATTGCATATACTCCCACTCTTGATAAAAATTCAAATTTAACAATTTTGATTTATTTTATTAAAAATAAATTATTGTTAGACCATTTTATTGTTATTTTTATTTAAACTTTAGAATTTCCCAAGTTTTTATATTTGCTTATTAACTAGCTTTCTTATTTTTGTCGTTTTTATGGTTTTTATTTTCATTTTTCTGTTTTATTATGTTTCAATGATGATCTTTAATTTTGTGTTTTTATTAAGTTTTTTTCTTCATTTTTTTTGTTTTTATTATGTTTCAATAATGATCTTTTTTAATTTTTTGTGTTTTTATTAAGTTTTTTTTACTATGTAGACTAAATATAGAGGAAAAAAATAAAGAAGTGCATAAAGATAGCATTGTAAAAAAAAAGAACTAATTAGCGAAACAAAATAAAAAACAGTAATTAAAAAAAAATGTAAAGTGTGAATGTAAACGAGCCGAGCAATCATGGCTTGGGCTCAAGATCGAAGTTTAGTCGGGTATTGAGGGGGGTGACATTTTCTCCACAAGGCCACCGACCCGGGTGCTTGCGCCCGCGGTTTACCCGTTGGAAATGTGATTGAAGTTTAACGATTAGCTCGGTTCGATTTATAACGAGTTGGAAATGTGAGCTCAAGCTTGTAAAAATGTACCAAATAATGTTACAAACCTGCAAATAATTTTTTTTACATGGTTTTCACAAAAAAAGGGGGTTTTCATCTATTAATTTCCTATATATATATATATAAACGAGCCAACAAGATTTGCCTACCTGGCTTTGGCTTGGGCTAGGTTTGATTACAAAACAAGCCGGCTCATATGGACTCATTTACAAACAAAGTTTTTTGAGCAAGCCATGATACGAACTTTTTGAACAAACGGATAAAAAAAACTAATTAAAAATGGGTAAATATGAAAATTTGGAAATTTTGGAAGATTTAGTGAATTTATTTTCAATAAAAAAATGAAATTTATTATTATTTTTTTTTATGGGAAGGGGTTGGAAGTTGGGTAAATATGCTATTTAAATAGGTTTGGAGTTTGGACGGGGATATATGTAATTGTTGTTTTGTTTTGGTTTGGGTGATTATGCAATTAGTGAAAGTTTGGAAGGGGATATATGCAATTTTAATTTTAGGTCGGTAAATATGCAAATAAGAAGATTTATAAGAGGATATATGCAATACCATATTATTATCTTTTATTAAAGTTCTATATATAATAAAAAATATTAATAATTATTTATATAAGATATATTTAATAGTTTAAATAAAAAGTGTAACAATAAGATACTCTTTTTGGCTCACGAACCGAATTGAGCTTGATATGCGAAGCTCAACTCGAGCTCGTTTATCAAATGAGCCGCAATATGAGCTTGAGCTTGTTTAAGCTCGGTTCAGTTAGAGTTTTCACCGAGCTAATCCAAAATAGCTCATAAACTGGCTTGGCTCCTTAACACTGATACTAGTTACCTCATACCCAGTTTTTAATTTTCTGACATTTGTGGTTTCTAAGGCTCTTGAAGGGCTGGGCGAAAGCCAGGAAATGAGGTCACATGATCTTGATGGGGATGACATTGGAGATGATAACAAAGAGAATGACATGATTTCCAGATCTGATGACGAGTATGATGAAGGATTGCCTCAGATGACAGGATTTGATTTGCAAGATAAAGGATGGATATCTCCTCCAGATAGTATTTATGACGACAGCTCGGACTCTGGCACCACATCAGCTGTTGATAGTTTCACTGGCTCAGAAGCAACTGAACTACACTTAGATGCAAATGGTTCCAAGGAAAACACAGATGTATCTAGTTCTTCACCATGTGAATTGGAATCTAGAGATAAGGATGCTAGTCAGGTGGATGGTGATCCAACAGATGATGTGGCATCTCGTTCAAGTTTATCTGAAATAAATGTAGGAGTCTCGAATATGAAACTTGGTACCCAACTTCAAGAGGAAAGCCATAAATCCCCTACACAGAATACAGATGTTGCAATCCAAGTGAGCCGAGTAAAAAGTAAGTTTTATGAAGCTGATTTTATATTCTCATATTACAGTCAAACTTTGGTGGTTACTAAATGATTTTGAATGTTTGATCCAATAGGTAAAAATGCGTATGCTGTGTCAGTTCTAAGGCGAGTTGAAATGAAAATAGATGGTAGAGACATCACTGATAAAAGGCATGTGTTCTTCCAGAAACTTCACCTTTAAACTTATCATCTTATTAAATTTCAGAAATTATTTACCTTTTCTTTTTATTTTCCAGAGATATAAGTATTGCAGAGCAAGTCGATTATCTACTTAGGCAAGCAACGAGTGTGGATAACCTCTGCAATATGTATGAAGGCTGGACGCCTTGGATTTGAGCCTTCAAAGTGCTTGCTTGTGCTACAAGCTATCTGACCTACATACTCCATCTTATTCACCGTTCTTGGTGATGGTTACATGTTAGCATGTTTTTACATGTGCACTAGTTTGGGACTAAGGTTACTCTAAAACTAGGGAACTGGTAATCAAGAAAACAACCATTTGAAACGAGGTCATATGTGTTCAGATGCCACAATGGATTCTTCAGAAGACTCGTTATGAGCTGATCTATTGTGAGAGAATTCAAAAGCTGTTGCAAGGTATTATATATTATTCTTCTTGTTAAGAATTGGATTCTGAATTTCTGATCATTTATTTATGACAAACATGTCAACTTAAAAAAAAATAGCTTAAGGGGTAAATTTTGTTAAAAAGCACCCAAAAGTTACTTTTAATGAGCACAACCTACATTGTACATTGTTATGGAGGTAATATTGTTTTTTGTGATCATACTGAACACATTCGTTACTTTGACGTGCAGAAGGTATCAACGGGTCAGTACAACCCAACCCAAACCGGTTCTTTTCCACTTGTACTAAAAATTGTCCCTTCAACCGAAATCTATTTTGACCTTTTTAACCGAACTGCATACACTTGTGCTCATTGTTGCTGCCTTGTGGTTTTGCAGTTTTGGAGATCTGAGGCTACAATCTCTATGATGGAAGATGCTGACATCTCTAGTTTTTGGAAAGCAAGAGGTGGTTTTTCAAGACGATATTGGTAATCATGGGGCCTACAATACATGTAAAGTTGTGTATTCTTTTTTTTTTCTTATTTGACAAGTAAGTCGCACAAACCGTCTTTATGCCAACCGAGACTCCTTCAGAAAAGCCTCTTTATCCCAACCGGGATAGCGGTAAGGTTTGTGTTCATTTTTCCCCTCAGACCCTACTGAAAAGTGAGAATATACTGGGTACGTTTGTTTGTTTGGACCGTCTTTATGCGAAGCTTAAACCAAAAGCATATTATTAGCATGTGACTACATGCAAGAATTTGAAAGAATCACTTTGGACCACCTTTTTTTTTCTCCTTAATGTTAAAAACTAATATTCAAGTAAAAAACGATGTATTAATGAAAGAATATATAGTTCTTCTCTAATTAACTTTCTTTTTCATAATTTAACGAGTTATATTACGTTTACATGTTTGTAGATGTCTATTACGTATGTACATGCAAGGAGTAAAGTTCAAAATGACATTTGATAACTCTAACAAACTCCGATAGAACCGTCTTACCAAACTCTATCATATTATCTTTTAGGTTTGGCTTTTATGATTTATAAATTGAGGTGGGAATCTAGCGATCCAAAACCGACTTGATTTTCTATGTAAGGCCCTTCTCCCTTTTAGTCGTGCTTGTGTGTCCTTGTTGTCAGGGATTGGCATCATGAGGTTGGGTCCCTCTCTTTGGCCATCTCATATGAGGCTGACGCTTATTTTTAATACCTGTCAAGCAAAATCAATGGATGCATAGGAAACCAATACCGCGGTTGCAAAGAGAGGTTGCTACTGAGCAATGCAGATGGGGAAAGGTTTTTCAACTTGACTAAAAGTAGGTTGGAGAGTGATTCTTGATCAGACGAGAGAAGTTAAAAGTCAATAATGTCTTATGCATGCATGCATGCATGGTTGTGAGTATGCCTGGCAAAATAGGCGGGTTGGGCCGGATTGGGTAACGGGTTAGAACGGGTTCGGGTCAGGATGGTGCGGGTCAGAATGGGTTTTAGGCAAAATCCGTTCGGGTCTAAATGAATTGTTCTTAAAAACATCAATTTAGTTTAACTTAAGATGTGTTATAAGTAAACAAATAGTCCATTTCGATAATTTTTAGTGATTTTCTAATCAACTATATTAATCATTCTTAAATGTTTATATACATTGCATTTACATAGTTTTTTGTTTACCTATTTTGACCCGCATTGTGTTCAAGTGTTATCCATCTCAACCAGAGCCGGCCCTTGGGGGGGCGAGGTGGGCGACCGCCCCGGGCCCGGCGTTTTTAGGGGCCCGGAATTTTAAAAAAAAATTTATATATTATAAAAAAAAGTTTATAACATAGGGCCCAATAAATTTTGATAGAATAAAAATGATTAAATTGATAATGAATTACCCAAAAAAAGCCCACAGTAAAAATACATTAAGTTTTTATTTGCTTCCCCTAAAGGCCCAAAACCCCAATTGGATTTATTTCTCATATCCTAATTCCCATGGTGCGCTCCAGACCTGCCACCGCTTCACCCTTCACGTTCCATCATCAGCCCCCATTTGAAGTTTTCAGCATTCGATCTTCCAAATTCAAAAAAAAGAAATCCTTATCCTCTAGAAATCCTTGATTCGGTTCCCACAATCCCACGTAAGTTTATTATATTATGTTTTTCTTTTGACCGGCATTTATATTATGTAAATTGTAATATGTGGTTTCCTTTTGACAAATTTTTTTATATATAATGATTTTGATGTAGAATTTTCTATAATCTAGGTCACTAGTGTAATTTTGTAAATTGTAATTGTGTAATCTAGGTCACAAAACAAACACTAGATTATGCCTCCAAAATACCTGTCCGGTAGTCAAAAACGTAAAAAGAGAAAGATAGAAGACGACTTAAAAAAGTCACAAGCGGGTGCCATACATAGGTTTTTTCCAAAGCAAACCCAATATGCTAACAATAGTGAAGATAATATTGTTAAAAATATAGAGTTTTGTTGACTATTTCGGTAATTGTGGCATCGGCTGAAAGAAGCTTTTCTAAGTTGAAGTTGTTGAAGTCTTATTTACGATCATCAATGTCACAAGACCGACTTAACGGATTAGTAATGATTTCTATTGAGAATGCTATCTTAGACAATATGGATACTGAAGAGATGATCGAAACTTTTGCTTCAAAAAATGCTCGGAGAGTCTCACGGTTTACTTAGGTATTTAAAATATATTATTATGTTACAATACTTTGGATTGATTAATTTTTTAACATATATACTCATATTAAATATATAAATTACTAATTTAGTTTTTTAAGAGGGGCCCATTTTTTATTCTCGCCCCAGGCCCCGAAATTTTTTTTGATTCTCAGGGCCGGCCCTGATCTCAACCCATTCAATATTATGATGTTACCCATTTCAATCCATTATACTATAATTGTTTACCTAAGCCAACCATTTTCTTTTGATTTGGGTAATAATTGCCATCTCTTGTTGTGAGAGGAAGAAAAAGGAAAAAATTATAAAAAAATAAACAAGTAGAGTTAATATGCGCACATGCCAGAGGAGTGCAGGGTGAAATGGGTTTGAGCTAGAGACTTTCATTACGCATGACATGAGTTTTAGTTAAATCATAAGGGCTATAGAAGGTTGAGTGTAAACACACTTAATTATAGTTAATATGCACATATGCAGATATTTTTTAAATTTAAAGATTTGCATTTTTCATAACATCAATTTCAATTCACATGTTTAGATATTTTCAGAACAAAACAAAACGATCAATTTACTGTTAGCACATCAGATTTAGGTTATCAATTTTGGTGAACAGATTTATGTTACCAATTGTAGAATATAGAGATATTTCATATTTGTAATTGACTGCTAGCTGGTGCTCACATGATTTGACACCTTGACAGAAAATACAACAGTTAAATTGGTGATTTTTAAAGTGTGTAAGGTTTGGTTTAGTTTTGAGTCATAACTAAAATCAAAATCTTTAATGTTTTTTTTATTTTCATACTATTAAAAAATGTTGCACACCCAAACTCAAAATATATTTTTTGTTATTAAGAATGATGAATTTTGTTTGATTGATTATCTTAATCTATTTATAAAAAATGGACCTAATTTTACTCTTTGTAATACATTTCGCGTTTCTATTAATATTTTAAAAGTTATCTATTGCTACTAATTCGTTAAAATATAAATTAAGATTTTATTATTTGAATCAACTAATAAAATCAATTATATACTTCTATTTTATAGTTATTCCTTTGAAAATTTAATTTAAAGACAAAACATATGAAATACAATTCTACCATTTGTATAATTGATTAGAAAAAAATTTTCACATCTTGCGTAATAAAACATTTAATTTACATAAATTCTTATAAATGATTTTAGAAACTAAATTGAATCAACATTCTTATTAATAGAAAAATAGAGGTTCTAAAAAAGATATACAAAGTTAATTTACACAAGCTTGTGGCTTAATATTTAAAACTAAAAATAACTATTAGGCTAAAAATTATAATTTAAAACCCAAATGTATCCAAAGAGTCAAATGTGTTAAAGATGATCAAAAATTAATTTATTTTGTTTAAGACGAGTTTTTCCTAGTCATTCTATCACACCTTTTTTTAGGCATCCATGCCGTATATATAAACTAAAATAAAGCTTTGGTATAACTTTAAAATATTATACATTGTAATTTAAAAGCTGTCTTTAAATAAACTCTAAAATTTTATCGAATATTGTATTATATTACAGTATAAATTTAATAGTTTCACCGTTTGGTTACCTAAAATGTGATTTTTGTTATATTTTTTTTCCTTTGTGATAGGGCTGTAAACGAACAGGACGTTCAGCGAACAGTTCGTCAACCATTCAGCAGGAAGTCCGTTTATGTTCGTTCGTTTAATAAATGAACGAACACGAACAAGAAATTCCGTTCGTTTAGTTAAAGGAACGAACATGAACAGAGGTCTTGTTCGTTCAGTTGTGTTCGTGAACGTTCGGTAACATGTTTGTTTACGTTCGGTTAAGTTCATTTATTATATTTATTCATTAGAGATGTTGTATAATCTTAATTTTAATTTTTTAGTTTAATACCATAATATTTAAGTTAGTTTTAGTTTGATACTATAATATTTTAATTTATATATTTATAAATGATTATCTTCAATGGTGAGATTTAGAATGTTGATTTTTTTTAAATAATATGTGTTCGTTAGCGTTCGTGAATAAGTTAAATTACTTAATGAACGAACACGAACAAGAATTTTCGTTTGGTTATCGTTCGTGAACAAGTTAAAAGTTAAACAAACGAACACAAACAAGGGCTCGTTCGTGTTCGTTCGGTTCGTTTACAGCCCTACTTTGTGGGATTCATGGATTAAAAAATGTAGCAAAAAATAATAATCATCAAAATTAGTTGAAGATGCCGAAAATCTATCAAGATTTCGTTTAAACTACCAGGTTAAGTCTTCACGTTGCCGCACGTCGATTTTTGTCAAAAATTATATTTATATACGGAAATATATATCAAATAAAAACGTCAAAAAGATACATTCAGAAGTTTTCCCACACGTTTTCATGTTAAAAAACAGGAACACAATTAATATAAATAAATAAGGCCAAGTTTTTTTATCTAGTATTTGAACATAAATCAAACTTAATTTACCTAATTGAAACAAAACAAAGTTCCAGTTTGAATTTATAATTACCTTAATGACCTTTTGAAAAAAAGAAAAACTCAAAATTTTTTGATTGGTTGATAATAGTTTTCTAGGTTTTCTTAAAAATGAGTGGTTTTCTTATTAACATTCCTCTATATATATATATATATATATATATATATATATATAAAATAAGGGGAGGGATATTCTACAAAGGGACAAAAGCTTAAAAAGTGTAGGAAGCCACCAAATGTTGACACGTGGATAAGGAGGCAAAGGATAAAAATGTCAAAATAAAAAATGAACATACACATGCAAGTCACATGCAAGTTTCTTTCATTTTTTTTAAACGTTCATAAATTCTGTATACGTTAATATTTTCTAAAAAAAAATTACACCATAAAATTAAGCGTTTTTTTATCTTTCTAATGAGTATAATATTAATATATTTTAAAAAAAAAATTAAAATAGTGTCTTAAGTTTTATGACGTTTTTTCTAATATTATTCAAACTAGACTTTTATGGTGTTTTTTTAAGACGCATCTGTACTTTTCTTGGTGTTCACGTTTTATGGTGTTTTTCGAGATATATTATGGTGTTAATATTTTATGGTGTTTATGGTGTTCGAGTATTAATGAAAATAAAACAGGGCATTTTATGGTGATTTTAAAAAACGAAAAACACCGTAAACACTTAAAGTGTGCATATTGTGTTTTTAACTTAGTTTTAAATGGTGTTTTTTCGAGATGTTTTATTGTGTTTATAGTGTTCACGTTTTATGATGTTTTTTCAAGTTATTTTATTGTGTTTATGGTGTTCGAATATTTTTGAAACTGACCTGGGCAGTTTATGGAGTTTGTGAAAACTAAAAACACCATAAACACTTAAGTTTGTAAACGGTGTTTCCGAACTATGCAATTTCATATATGAACACTAAAAACACCATAATTTTTACCCTTTTTGTTTATTTAGAGGAAAAAACACCACAAAAATGTTCAGTTTTATGAACTTTCGAAGAAACAATACGAAATGATTAGTTTCATCAAC
Source organism: Mikania micrantha (assembly GCA_009363875.1). Lineage (NCBI taxonomy): Eukaryota > Viridiplantae > Streptophyta > Magnoliopsida > Asterales > Asteraceae > Mikania > Mikania micrantha. Next base: position 23,978,513 of record CM018693.1, on the reverse strand, counting down.
ATCCGGAAAACATAAAAAAAGTCACCATAAACGATTGTTATTCTTTTTGTTTATTCAGTAAAAAACACCATAAAATGTTCAGTTTCATGTATTTATGAAAAAACACCATAAAACGCAAGATTTATATACACCAATTTAGATCTTTTTTTTTATATAACAATATTATACTCGTTAGAAAGATAAAAAAATGTTGGATTTTATGGTGTAATTTTTTTTAAAAAATAATGATGTAAAAAAAGTTATGAACGTTTAAAAAAAGTAGGGGGAAGTTGTTAAAAAGTCAATAATGGATACAATACCCATTATACCCCTCCAACCACTTAAATTCCCCCTTAATTCTCTCAAATGAGGTGGCATCCTTACAACCATTCATCTTAAAAATCAATGGGTAAGATTTCTTCCTACACTTTTTAAGGTTTTGACCCTTTTTAACCTAACATTATACTATAAAATAAAACAGTTGAAATCTATAAACCAAAGAGAATTGAAGGACAAGTTGTGGTAAGTAAACCTGGTGCTGGTTGTAATGGATAAGCGGGAAGGACATTACCGCTGACATATAAGAGACACATGAGAGCAACTCTAACTTTGATTTTTCAAACCTTTTATTAAATACATTAATATATATATTAAGTGGCAAACTTTTCCATACACACATAAATCACTATTCCTTTTACTATTCCACACACACACATAACACAGATCACACACATGCGTACACATATTTGAGACACACACATCACACACACAAAATCCACACACGCACACATCACACACATCACACACATGCGCACATACATCACACAAACGGTGGGCCTCAACATCTCACACACACACACACATACATACATACATACATACATATATATATATAGAGTTTTTATCATATGAAAACCCCATCTTAGAAAGAAAACCCTTAAACCCTATCTGGGTCGTTGATTTGGAATCTTGAAAATAAACACGTGGTCTACATTAACCCACATTAAAACTGATTTGTTTATCCAAAACCTAATTTTTTATTCAAGTTTAATGTGTATCACATATTTTATTTTTTATTTTCAAAAGTCCAAATCAATGGTCCAGAAAGGATTTAAGGGTCTTCTCTCTTATACCGGGTTTTCACATGATACAAACCCTCACATAATCACTATTCACTACCGCGTCTAAAGATAAAAAGATATATTTCAATACTTTTCAATTAATTTTAAATTTTCGTTTATAACCCTGAACTTTGAACTCTTATTTTTAAAGTCCCCTCTCACTTTACTCACATATTTTTAATGTTCACATGATTTTAACGCGTCATTAGGTTATCTGATAAATGTCATAATTATATTAATTTGATCGCAATGGCCTCATGAACGTTTATATAAATTTCTAACCCAAACGGTCACAGAAATTTTGCGCGTTGTTTACATGCCTATAACTATAACGCATTCGTACGTTATCGAATATTTGTATCGTTTATATCATTTTTATCGTAATTAGTTCACAAACTATTTAGATTTAATAATTTTATAAACCATGAGTATTATATAGACTACATATATATACGATTTATATTTAATAATTTTATAATATTTGTATCATTTATAAACTCTACATTTACGCAGGGCCTTTTTTTTAAGTCTTCTGTAATCACATTCTTTACTATTAAATAAGTTCTTAATCTTCAACCCTTAGTTTCAAAGCTTACGTTATAGATGTTGTATAGGGTATTTTCGTGCATTTTATTGTACACGATTTTAACCTCATGTTCTGTTGGTTTTTTTACGTCAGTATATCAGACCCCGCCGCAACGCGCGGGTCCTGTATACTAGTTTATATTAAATACATCTTTTATATATTTCAAATTAATTTTTTTATTACGCTAAAAATATATTAATATCAAATTTTTTTCAAAACCAAATTATTATAAAATATAAAATTTTTAATATACATTTTTTTAACCAAAATGTTTAAACAAACTTTAAAATAATTAGTATTTAAAGAGAAAATATTTAATTTTATTGTTTAAAGTATTAAATTATATGAAATTTTAATTCTAATGTCTAAGTTTTCATCAATGACTCTTATTATATATTTTTTTATTCAATTTGTGTATACACGTGCTATTAACCTAGTTTTGCTAATATAAAAAAGTGATACAAGTATACAACTAACATATGTACATACTGCTCAAACACCTGTACACATTATAAACAATAATTTTGAAGACTAAAATGATTTCTATAAATGTGTCTCATGTCATTATGCAAAAAGAAAAAGAGAAAAGAGTTAAAATTAAACCGATAAACCAGATAGAAGGATAAGCTCTGGTAATCCAACCTAAGTGTAGTGGTTAAGTGTGTAATCTTTCATGTCCAACATATATTTTTCCCTTCTAATTATTAGGGCTTTCACCTTCTAATATGAAGGTAAGAGGTTTGAATCAATCAAGAGACAAGTTTGAAGGACACCAGGTGAAGGGTCAGCTTGAGGTTTATCCCAAGTTTGATTCTGATAGGGGGCGAGATTTACCCATTCAACGGGGTTCTTGCGCATCGGGGGGTATGGGTTCTCACGACGGTTAGAGGAATCCGACCTTGGATGATCACCCCCAAAGAGTATGAAACAAGTGAGAATACCATGCCGTTCAAATAAATTAGTTGGTTTGATGCATACCAATAGATCTCAAATAATCAAAATTTTTATTAAACACAATATTAAGTATTTCCCTGGTAGTGATATTTTACTTTTTTATTAAATTCATAATATGACATTTTATTATGTATATTATATCAGGGTTGTTATAATAGGTCAAAGCAACTCAAAAAAGACCTTAGGACTCTCAAAATCATAAGACCTTTAATTTATGTAAAGGTTTTTAGATGTACGTAATGAACTTTAGTTATAAGACATTGGCTTAAATTGATCTATCTAATGTATTTAATAAATTGTCTTTTACATTAACACAAAAATATAATTAATTAAGTTTCGATAAAATAAAAATACTTATAGCGTTACGTTAAAAAAAGGTCTAGATTTTAATTTGCTTTGACCTCAAAATCGATTAAGTGGTTACTTTATTAAATATATTGTAAAAAGAATTATTAGTCATATACACGTATACTTTTCATTTTGATAATTGACGGATAAACATATATATGATAATATTCAAACGCGCAAATAATATCCATGCAACGCCACTTGATTAAAACCAGACAAAAATTGTAATTGACGTGTTGAAATTTATGTTTAATGTTTAACAAGCAATTTGACCCGCCTATATCGAGACTATAGAGTCGAATCAAAACATATGTTATTTGACGCAACTTGTTTCTTAACAAAATTGCGTTAAACATAAGTCATAAACAACTGAAAACATGCATAAAATAACATTCTACAAAGTTTATGAATAGGGCCTACACCGGCTACACACACTATATATATATATAGGGGATGCAATTTTTGATAACCCATAACTTTTGTTACAACCCATAACTTTTGTTACAACCCATTAACTCAATCTAATTGATTTAAATTTAAATCCAATGGCTACTGTGACATCCAGTACCAGATCCTTCGACAAATCCGTACGGTATGTGTACTTCCACTAATTACTGTGTGTAAATACATGTATGTGAACAATGCTTTTATTAACAGAATTCAAAATGCAAGAAACAGTTTTACGTATTTATGTGTAAACTTAAATACTGTAAGTACAACACGCACGATAAACAATAGTTGTTAGTATTTAGGTGAAAACCTAAGTACAGTTAAAACAACAAATCAAGAGAAACAACAGTGTTCAAGTAAATAACAAGAACAAGTCGGTTGCGATCTGAGATCCACAGATCACAGGAATCAGATGGCCGACAGATCAGAATGAAAACAATGTGAAAACAGGAAGTTTAGTTGAGTCCGTCAGTGAGGAAACACAATTCAAACACAATTGCAGTGTTATTTCAGAATAACGAACTGACAGTGTGTTTGCGTGGGTGACGATTCACACAAACATATCTGTGAGTTTAACGCTCTGAAATGATGACTGAAAAGTAGAAAACAAAAGTCAGAAAGCAAAACAATCGTCGTGTTCGATCGGGTGACGATTCGAACGAATACACGCGAAGGTGACGCGATCTGACGAAACGAAACTGATAAACGATTCGAACGATAATAAAATAAGGAAAATAAATTTAAAAGATTTATTTGGAGTTATTACCTAAAAAGAATTTTATAAAACTATTCTAGTAAAACTACGTGTTAACGAGGTTTAACGGTCTGATCGCGAACGAAACAGTAAAAATAAGTAAAATATAATATTTTACGTTTTACAATTTTGAAACTCACCAAAAATAATCCAAGAAAACTAAATTACGTGTTCAATTATTTAATTACGTAACCGTAATAACACGCGCGTAAAAATACGCGAAGACGAAAACCGAGCAACCAAAACGAACCCGAACACCCCCGGGGTATAAATACCCTAAATGAGGCATCTTCCTCATTCAACACCTCCACTTTCTCTCTCTAGAAACCATTTCCGGCCACCCACTCTCTCTCTACCTTCTCTCTACCATAACTCACTCAAAACTCAACCAAATCACCTCATTCTTGCGTCAAATCGAAGCTCTCGACATTCCCTACACAATGGTACCAAGGATCGGCCCTATCTCCATCTCAAACTCTTGAAATCTTAGAGAGAAGTTTCGGTTTTTAGGGTTTTCTACAAACCCGACAAAAATCGAAGTTTAACCGGTTTAAAACATCCCTTTTCGACCCATACACCTTCTAAATGAGTTTATTCACCTAAACCCACTCAAAACGACTATATATACGACTATACCCCGAAATCATCCTCTCCCATGGCTGAAAACCCGTTCCGGCGAATGGCCCATGAGTATGAGCCATTCGGCCGAATGAGTCGGGAGAATGAGTCGGGAGAATGAGCCAGAAGAATGAGCCGGGAGAATGAGATTACAAAGACAAACTCAGGTCAGTTTAAGAACATTAAAGATATAACCCGTTATATCACAAAAATTCAATCATATTCAGTTACACTGAAAATTTGTATTGAAATGTGATTACAAAGAATACAGTATAACTACATGAATTTAGTCCAGACATGTTCGCATTACACACAGATCACACAAATGTTCATAGTTATACTTAGTCCTGTTATTTCAAAAACATGTTAGAGTCTTACCCAGCTCATTGCATTGCAACACATGTTTTTAGAGATATGTTCATATAGGACTAGGATATGTTCTCACACAAATTCTCTGATATGTTCTCAATTCATGCACTAAATTTGTTCTCATACAAACAATAGATATGTTCTCTTTTAGATATGTTCTCGTACAGTATGGCTCTCGTACTGTACTTTAGTAACAGATCATCAATACGAGGTAGTGGATAACGGTTTTTAATTGTCAGTTTATTGAGTTCCCAATAGTCAATGCACATACTGAATGAACCATCCTTCTTTTTCACAAAAAGAATTGGTGCTCCCAGGGTGAGAAACTAGGTCTGATAAAACCTTTGACTAACAGTTCTTGCAATTGACCTGAAAGTTCTTGCATTTCTGATGGTGCAAGCCGATACGGAGCTTTAGCAACAGGTGCTGCACCTGGAATCAAGTCAATCCGAAATTCAACTTGTCTCACTGGGGGTAATCCTGAGATATCCTCAGGAAATACTTCAAGAAAATCTTTAACTACTGGGATGTCTGTGATTCGTTTGAGTGAAGAGTTGTGCTCAGTCACGTGTGCCAGAAAAGCATAACAGCCTTTCCTTAAGAATTTCTGAGCTCGCATACAAGATATGATACCAAGTTTTCTACCGGCTCGTTCTCCTTGAACTATCAGTGTCTTACCGTTAGGTAATGGAATACGGATCATCTTGTTTTGACACACAACTTCCGCTTGGTTATCAGAAAGCCAGTCCATACCAACAACGACATCAAAGCTCCCAAGCTCAATAGGAAGTAAATTGATATTGAAAAGATGATCATTCAAATTCAAGGAACATCCTTGAATAACACTGTTAGTTTTGATTAACTTGCCATTAGCAAGTTCAATGACATAAGGAGTTTCTAGATCTACCGTAGGCAATGAAATTAATGATGCAAATTTAGGAGAGATAAAGCTCTTATCTGCTCCTGTGTCAAACAGAACTGATGCGTATAGATTATTAAGAAGAAACGTACCAGTGACAATGTTCGCATCATGTCTTGCTTCGGTAGCACCAATCTGAAAAGCTCTCCCCCTAGCTTCATTTCCCGGATTGGTATTATTGTTTGGACAGTTTCGCATGACATGGTCAGGGCTTCCACATTTGTAGCATGACCGGTTGGTTTGAGTGGTTTGTCGTGGTGCTTGGTTTGGTGTTTGAGCAGGAAAGTTGCAATATTTAGCATAATGTCCAACTCGGTTACAGTTCAGACAAACAGGACATGGTCCTGTGTGATGGAATGGACACTTATTGCATTTGGGCGCCTGCCCAGTATAAGCTTTCCTCTCAGGAATAGCAGCACCATAGTTTTTCACAGTTGGCTTGCTCTGGGTGATCTCAGCCGGAGCCTTCGCCTTGGTTTTGCCAAACCACTTTCGTTTGGTACCTTTCGACACATTAGAGGTACCGACATCACTACGGCTGTGAGCCGTCTGATGTTTCAAAGACAGAGTACCACTCCTTACCGCCTCATTGGTAAGCATAGTGGTCAAAAGAATCGTATGTTTCAGAGTTGTAGGTTCAGCAGCAGTCTCCATTCCCCGAATCTGGGGAATCAAACCCTTAATGTACTTATCGATCAAGGCTGCTTCCGTAGGAAACATATCGGGAAGTAAACAAGTAAGTTCGTGAAACCGATCGGTGTAAGCCAGACAATCAGCACCGATCATAGAGTGATTCCAGAATTCCTCCTGGAGTTTTTGAATTTCAGTGATTGGGTAGTACTCTGATCTAATCAGAGTTTTGAAATCATTCCAGCCCATTGAGTCAACTGTAGCTGAACCCAAAGTCTTGGCCTGGGTATTCCACCGGGTCAAAGCTGAGTCTTTCAAAGAACAGGCAGCATAAGACACCTTATGCTCTGCCAAACATTGGCTGATTTTGAGTTTGGTTTCCATTTCCTCGATCCACCGTAAAAGACCAGCCGCTCCTTCCTTGCCTATAAAAGTAGGAGGGTTGCAAGAAGCAAAGTACTTATATGTACACCCTTGCTGTGGTGGATCAGGAACAGTTGTTTTTGTGTTTGTTGCACCGGTGGTAGTATGAGTTTCGACGTGACCACCAGTAGCATTATGTTCAGCATGATCGTGTTCCCCACCCGAACCTGCGGTGATATGTGGTTGGTGTTGTGTCAGAACACCACAAGCAGATAGTTGTTCATGTACAATTCGTGCTATCATAGCTTCATTTGTTTCAGATCCACTTGTACCAGCAGGTAGAACAGTGCTTGCTCCAGGGTTCAGTGGTGGAGCAGTATTTGTTTCTAAGTTCCCAGGTGGAACCATGTTCGCTTCCGGATTTACACGCGAATCCGAATTTGATTCAACATTCAAAGGTGAAATTTGATTCTGTTCAGGGTTTGTAATGTTCTGTAACCCCCGGTTACTATTCAACACTTTAAAATAATATCAGAGTTGGTCCCAGCAAATTTTTCATTTTTAAACCTTGTCTGACCCTCTTTATTTAATAATATTAAACAAAGTTTAACGCAAACGCAAACGTGTCACACATTTTACAATACTTATTTACATAAGTAAGTTTAAACCAAAATTTCAAACGTTTGCAACAAGGTTTATCTGTTCGATTCCCAGTCCACCTCGATCCTTACAGCCGTGTACGTCATTTTTGACCTACAAACATCACACAATAATTCCCATTAGTTCATAAGAACTAAGTAAGTAAACCCCAATAGTTTCTCAACAAAATAATGTAAAAATACATTTTTCACAATCAACATTCAAACTGAGTCATTTCTATTCGAATTGACACTCACAATATAAAATATCACATTACCAATCATCAACTATTGCTCACAATAGTTTAATCAATATTACACTATGGGGTTCACATTCCTGTGCTTCCACCATAGCCAATTGCCAGCACCTCTGGCTATCCACCATTGTGGAATCATAAATAATTCAAGTCTTAAGATGTTCACCCACCGGTACTTCCATCTAAGACAATTGCCAGCACCTCTGGCTATCCACCATTGTGGAGTCATATATAATTCAAATCTTAAGATGTTCACCCACCGGTACTTCCATCTAAGACAATTGCCAGCACCTCTGGCTATCCTCCATTGTGGAGTCATATTTATTAAGTCTAAGATGTTCACCCACTGGTACTTCCATCTAGACAATTGCCAGCACCTCTGGCTATCCACCATTGTGGAGTCATATATAAATCAATCAAATTACTATGATGTTCACCCACCGGTACTTCCATCATAGAATTCCCACACTATTATTCACCAAGGTATTGGATTTATCATAGGTTGTTGAACTTTTATTGTTCAACATTTCCCTATTACCAATGCCATATTTATCATATAATTCATTCAACAACAAATTCAATATTTATTATGTGATGTCATAGTTGTGGGATTACTTACCTTAATCAGATAAGGGATTAGCAACTGCAGGCTCCTTTCCTGCTCTATGACTAGTGGTTTGACTTCCACTACCACCACCTAGTTGCAAAATACACATATACAACTAGTTTCAACACGTATAGCACATACAATCAAGTTCAACACATTTGACTAATTTGACTTGCTCAAAGTCAATTTATCACATAAATGACTCTATCTTACTATGTTTAGCAAGTTTAGTCAATTATCACAATTATTCATATTTCGTGCCTCCCCAGGCAATTTATCAAATAATTGATGTTCATTATACTAGTTACGATCTTTAATTATTTTTATTATTCAATTTTTATTTTTAAGATCATAACTATTGATAATGGTAACATCAATTCATCAAAATCATCATTTAATCTATGGATCATAATTCATAATTTATTTAAAATCATATTCAACCCATCCTGCTAGTTATCACACTATGATATGGGTTTCATAACAACCGGACATTATCCCGGCTTCAAAACGAAGATTTCACCGTCAAAATATCAAGTTCTTCGTTTCTAACAATCCCTAGTTATCAACTAGGCAATAATCAATACCCATAATCATAGTATTACAATCAAAACTAAATTTAATCCACACAATATTAAACTAGTAGGATAAAACAAACCGTTACCTCATCTGACGGATTTCTATGGTTAAAACAACGATCGGGATTTGAAAACACGATCCGTGGTGCGATCTGGATGATTAGAAGCCTTCAAGATGAAGGTTTTAGGCTTAGAATTGTTTGGTTTTCGTCTGGAGTCAAGAACAGGTCGAGAGAATAAAGAAAACTGCGTAGAAATTGCGATCTGATCTTTAAAAACCTTTTTAACCGACTTAAGTCATGGGGCGTACCGCCCTAGCCCAAAGCTTGGCGTGGGGCGTACCGCCCCAGGGGGTTTTTCGAATTTTTTTGATTTTTAACTTCTTTTCGCGATTCCGGACAATCCGTAACTCCGTTTCGCGCACGGTTTTCGCCCACGTTCATCATTTTTCACATGCTATCAACTTGTAATAACCAAAATTGATAAATCATCATGGATCTCTAGAACGATCACATGTGCTCTTGCCATTAATGACGTAATTCTTACATATTTTCAAATCACAACAACCACAATCGTTCAATTAACGATTATTCACAATACATTTATTTATTAAAAACCGGTTGTTACAAATCTCCCCTCCTTACAAAGGTTTCGTCCCCGAAACCGATTAAACCTCAAAAAGTAAAGGATAATACTTTCTCATTTCGTTTTCTGACTACCACGTAATTTCAGAACCGGTTCTATTTTTCCACTGAACCTTCACCTGGCTCAATGACTTGTTTCTAAGTTGCTTGACCTTTCGGTCAAGTATTGCCACTGGCCTTTCTACATAATTTAATCTATTATCAATTTCTATATCTTCCAGTGGTACGTACGCAGATTCATTTGCTAAACATTTTCGTAAGTAAGAAACATGGAACGTATTATGAATTCCACTTAACTCCTCTGGTAGCTCTAGGCGATAAGCAACTTCACCAACACGAGCTATGATTTGAAATGGTCCAATAAAGCGTGGACTTAACTTTCCTCGCTTACGAAAACGTATAACACCTTTCCACGGTGAGACTTTTAACAACACAAAATCTCCTACCTGGAATTCAATAGGCCTTCTACGCTTATCAGCGTATGATTTCTGAAGGTGTTGAGCCGCCTTCAGATGGGCACGGATCTGATCTATCCGTTCATTGGTAGCTTTCACTACATTTTTATGTGTGAGTTCACGCTGCCCAACTTCTCCCCAACAAACGGGAGTTCGACATTTCCTCCCATAGAGCATCTCATAAGGAGGCATTCCAATACTGGAATGATAACTATTATTATACGAGAACTCTGCCAAGGGTAGGTAATCATCCCAACTACCTCCAAAGTCAATAATGCACGCTCGTAACATATACTCTAAGGTCTGAATGGTTCTTTCACTTTGTCCATCAGTCTGAGGATGATACGCCGTGCTTAACAACAGTTTTGTTCCTAATTATTCTTGAAAATTTCTCCAAAATCGAGAAGTAAATCGAGTATCCCGATCAGAGATAATGGTTACAGGCACACCATGACGAGACACCACCTCCCGTACATATATCTCTGCCATTTTATCAGAAGAATAGGTTTCACGAATGGGCAAGAAATGAGCACTCTTAGTCAATCTATCCACAATGACCCAAATCGTATCACATCCCTTCCTTGTCTTAGGAAGCTTAGTAATCAGGTCCATTGTGATATGTTCCCATTTCCACATTGGGATTTCCAATGGTTGCAACTTACCATAAGGTTTCTGGTGCTCTGCTTTTACCTGCATACAAGTCAAACATTACGACACATGTTTAACCACATCTCGTTTCATACCTGGCCACCAATAGTTCACCCGAAGGTCACGATACATTTTAGTAGCCCCAGGATGAATTGAGTACTTTGACTTGTGCGCTTCTTCCAACAATGCAGACTTAAGTGGACAAGTGGGAGGTATCCACACTCGACCCCACCTAGTCTTTAAACCACGACTATCTTCATCAAGATTATGAGCTTGCCCTTTAATCCTGTCTCGTTTCCAATTTTCTTCCTTTAAAGCTTCAGTTTGGGCTTCCTTGATCTGTTCAATTAAACCTGAAGTAATCACAAGCTGCATAGCTTTCACCTTAATTGGTTTATACTCTTCCTTCCTACTCAAGGCATCTGCCACTACATTTGCTTTCCCTGGGTGATAGAGAATTTCGCAATCGTAGTCCTTGAGTAATTCTAGCCATCGTCTTTGCCTCATATTCAATTCCTTCTGATTGAAGAAATATTTCAAGCTCTTATGATCAGTGTAAATGGTACACTTTACACCGTACAAATAATGCCTCCAGATTTTTAAAGCAAATACGACTGCTGCAAGTTCTAAATCATGAATAGGATAATTGATTTCATGGGTTTTTAATTTCCTTGAGGCGTAAGCAATCACTTTGCCTCGTTGCATAAGAACACAACCCAGACCAAGATAAGAAGCATCAGAATATACCACAAAATCATCAGGGCCATCTGGTAACGTTAATACCGGTGCCTGAGTTAATTTTGACTTTAACTCTTGGAATGCTTTCTCTTGGTCATCACCCCACACAAACTTAACATTCTTTCTTGTAAGTTTGGTTAGAGACGAAGCAATCTTGGCAAAGTCTTGAATAAATCTACGGTAATAACCAGCTAAGCCAAGAAAACTTCTGACGTCAGTTGGACTTTTGGGTAGACTCCAATTGGTCACCGCTTGAATTTTAGAAGGATCAACAAGAATTCCATCTGCATTTATCACATGTCCAAGAAATTGGACTTCATGCAACCAAAAGGCATATTTAGAAAATTTGGCATATAACTTCTCTCTACGGAGAGTTTCAAGTACCTCCCGTAAGTGACAAGCGTGATCACCTTCATTTTTGGAATAAACCAGAATATCATCAATAAAAACGATAACAGATCGATCCAACATGGGACGACACACCCGATTCATCAAGTCCATGAATGCAGCCGGTGCATTAGTCAGCCCAAAAGACATGACAAGAAATTCATAATGACCGTATCGGGTTCGAAACGCTGTTTTAGGAATATCTTCTTCCCTAACTTTAATTTGATGATAACCCGACCGAAGGTCAATTTTAGAGAACCAAGAAGCCCCTTGTAACTGATCAAAAATATCATCGATCCGAGGCAAAGGATATTTGTTTTTCACCGTCACTTTATTAAGTTCTCGATAATCAATACACATACGAAAACTTCCGTCCTTCTTTTTAACAAAAAGAACTGGAGCACCCCAAGGCGAGATGCTTGGACGAATAAAACCTTTATCGAGAAGATCCTGCAATTGAGTCATCAACTCTTGCAATTCAGACGGTGCTAAACGATAAGGAGCTTTTGCTATAGGCTTGGCTCCTGGAACAAGATCGATTCTAAACTCAACATCTCTATCAGAGGGGATTCCCGGTAAGTCATCCGGAAAAACGTCAGGAAAATCCCTAACAATTGGGACATCCTCCAAACACTTTATTGTTTTCTCAGCATCAATGACATAAGCTAAGAAAGATTGGCCCCCATGATTCATATACTTCATGGCTTTGACCAAAGAACACAAAACAACCCCTCCACGCTTTTCTCCTTGAATGGACAATTCATAACCACTCGGGGTTATCAATTGTATAACTTTGCGGTTGCAAAGAATATTGGCTTTATAAGAAGATAGCCAATCCATTCCAATAACCACATCAAACTCCCCCAGTACCATGGGTATTAAATCAACAACATAATCCTCTTTATTGATCGTAAGCTTACAGTTTCGATAAATATCAAACACAAGGAAACTCTTAGAATCAGCAACCTCTACTTCTAATGGTTCAGGCAACTTTTCTAAGACAAAAGATGGATGATGCACAAATTTTATAGACACAAAAGATCGATTGGCTCCAGAATCAAATAACACATAAGCAGGTATTGAATTAACAAAGAAGGTACATGTCACCACATCAGATGTGACTTTAGCCTCCTCTGAAGAAATCTGAAAAGCTCTCCCTTTTGGTTTGGACGCTTCCGGTTTCTTTCCCGAGCCTTGAGATTTAAACGATCGGCCATCATCATTAATCGGTGCTGCCCTCTTAAGTTCAGGGCACTCACTCCTCCTATGACCTGGCTTATAACAATGATAGCACAGACTAGGATGGCTCAAACACTGGGTTGCCAAATGTCCTGGCTTCCCACATTTATAACAGACAACAGGCCTAACACGACATTCACCTGCGTGCATCCTTCCACAGTTGGGACAAGGTTTAGGAAAGACAGGCTTTTTAAACGATTTAACAAACTTCGCCTTTTTGGATGAACCTGTGTCTGTTTCTGCCTTTCGTTTATCTCCCCGATCTTCCTGCCGTTTCAGTTCCAATTCCCGTTCTCGGGCACAATTGATCAACTCATTAAGTGTCTCACATTTAGAAGGCGTGAGAAACTCCCGGTACTTTGTGTTCAACATAGTATGATACCGGTTTATCCACATCCTTTCAGTCTGAAGAAGATCCGGACAAAATTTAGCTTTATCGAAGAAAATGGCAGTAATGGTATCAATACTTTCATCTTTCTGCTGTAGATGCAGAAACTCCTCAGTAATACGATCAATAGCGGCTTGAGGACAAAACCGCTTCAAGAAAAGTTCTTTAAACTGGGCCCACGTCAGCCCTTTTATTCCATCTCTGCCTTTTTCCTTCCTCAACAATTCCCACCAATCTTTGGCACGATCTTTCAACTGATTACCAGCAAACATGACCTCATCAGTCGGGTCACAATGACTAGTTTCAAACGTACTTTCAATATCAGATATCCAACGCTGGCTAATCAAGGGATCTACCTCCCCTTTAAACTCAGCTGGCTTACAAGCCATAAATTCTTTAAAACTAGTTGTCTTAGAAGATTGTTTCATCTCCACTCCAGTTTCAAATTCAGACAACTCTTGATGAAGGAACTCTTTTAAGGAAGACTTAATTTCATCAATATATGTGGGCAAAGCAGCTTCAAAAGCCTTTGCCACCTCTTCCTTCACCATTATTTGAGTTTCAGTGAGTTCCACCTTCTCACTGCTATTCACACCAGATGTATGTTCCTCAGCCATTCGTGGCTGAAATCATATAATCAAACAGTCAGTTTCATATATTCACAATATTTAATAATCTTGTACTTATATAGTACATAATCTCCTTACCTAATATTCAAAATCATGATACGATCTGACTTAATTAAAGAAACGATTATGTCCTAAACATTTCATTATACTGGCCAGGCATAATAACATGTTTATCCCACACTCGGGCCCTTAACTTCATCATTTCATTTCATAATTGAGAAGTTCGGTTCACACAATTTATACACACAACAATGTGTACATATACAATTCAATACATAAATACTGACCTCATACCTCCGGCTTAATGATCGAGGCTGGAATCGAACGTTTAATCACATATCAAGAGCATAAGATTTGAGTTCAAGTGTGTTTCCAACACTTGAATCCCTTAAACCAATGCTCTGATACCAGCTTTGTAACCCCCGGTTACTATTCAACACTTTAAAATAATATCAGAGTTGGTCCCAGCAAATTTTTCATTTTTAAACCTTGTGTGACCCTCTTTATTTAATAATATTAAACAAAGTTTAACGCAAACGCAAACGTGTCACACATTTTACAATACTTATTTACATAAGTAAGTTTAAACCAAAATTTCAAACGTTTGCAACAAGGTTTATCTGTTCGATTCCCAGTCCACCTCGATCCTTACAGCCGTGTACGTCATTTTTGACCTACAAACATCACACAATAATTCCCATTAGTTCATAAGAACTAAGTAAGTAAACCCCAATAGTTTCTCAACAAAATAATGTAAAAATACATTTTTCACAATCAACATTCAAACTGAGTCATTTCTATTCGAATTGACACTCACAATATAAAATATCACATTACCAATCATCAACTATTGCTCACAATAGTTTAATCAATATTACACTATGGGGTTCACATTCCTGTGCTTCCACCATAGCCAATTGCCAGCACCTCTGGCTATCCACCATTGTGGAATCATAAATAATTCAAGTCTTAAGATGTTCACCCACCGGTACTTCCATCTAAGACAATTGCCAGCACCTCTGGCTATCCACCATTGTGGAGTCATTTATAATTCAAATCTTAAGATGTTCACCCACCGGTACTTCCATCTAAGACAATTGCCAGCACCTCTGGTTATCCTCCATTGTGGAGTCATATTTATTAAGTCTAAGATGTTCACCCACCGGTACTTCCATCTAGACAATTGCCAGCACCTCTGGCTATCCACCATTGTGGAGTCATATATAAATCAATCAAATTACTATGATGTTCACCCACCGGTACTTCCATCATAGAATTCCCACACTATTATTCACCAAGGTATTGGATTTATCATAGGTTGTTGAACTTTTATTGTTCAACATTTCCCTATTACCAATGCCATATTTATCATATAATTCATTCAACAACAAATTCAATATTTATTATGTGATGTCATAGTTGTGGGATTACTTACCTTAATCAGATAAGGGATTAGCAACTGCAGGCTCCTTTCCTGCTCTATGACTAGTGGTTTGACTTCCACTACCACCACCTAGTTGCAAAATACACATATACAACTAGTTTCAACACGTATAGCACATACAATCAAGTTCAACACATTTGACTAATTTGACTTGCTCAAAGTCAATTTATCACATAAATGACTCTATCTTACTATGTTTAGCAAGTTTAGTCAATTATCACAATTATTCATATTTCGTGCCTCCCCAGGCAATTTATCAAATAATTGATGTTCATTATACTAGTTACGATCTTTAATTATTTTTATTATTCAATTTTTATTTTTAAGATCATAACTATTGATAATGGTAACATCAATTCATCAAAATCATCATTTAATCTATGGATCATAATCCATAATTTATTTAAAATCATATTCAACCCATCCTGCTAGTTATCACACTATGATATGGGTTTCATAACAACCGGACATTATCCCGGCTTCAAAACGAAGATTTCACCGTCAAAATATCAAGTTCTTCGTTTCTAACAATCCCTAGTTATCAACTAGGCAATAATCAATACCCATAATCATAGTATTACAATCAAAACTAAGTTTAATCCACACAATATTAAACTAGTAGGATAAAACAAACCGTTACCTGATCTGACGGATTTCTATGGTTAAAACAACGATCGGGATTTGAAAACACGATCTGTGGTGCGATCTGGATGATTAGAAGCCTTCAAGATGAAGGTTTTAGGCTTAGAATTGTTTGGTTTTCGTCTGGAGTCAAGAACAGGTCGAGAGAATAAAGAAAACTGCGTAGAAATTGCGATCTGATCTTTAAAAACCTTTTTAACCGACTTAAGTCATGGGGCGTACCGCCCCAGCCCAAAGCTTGGCATGGGGCGTACCGCCCCAGGGGGTTTTTCGAATTTTTTTGATTTTTAACTTCTTTTCGCGATTCCGGACAATCCGTAACTCCGTTTCGCGCACGGTTTTCGCCCACGTTCATCATTTTTCACATGCTATCAACTTGTAATAACCAAAATTGATAAATCATCATGGATCTCTAGAACGATCACATGTGCTCTTGCCATTAATGACGTAATTCTTACATATTTTCAAATCACAACAACCACAATCGTTCAATTAACGATTATTCACAATACATTTATTTATTAAAAACCGGTTGTTACATGTTCTGAGTAGCTTTCTTAGCTGGTGGACCTCGTTTAGGAGCCATTAATCTGCTCACAAGCAGACAAACTCAGGTCAGTTTAAGAACATTAAAGATATAACCCGTTATATGACATAAATTCAATCATATTCAGTTACACTGAAAATTTGTATTGAAATGTGATTACAAAGAATACAGTATAACTACATGAATTTAGTCCAGACATGTTCGCATTACACACAGATCACACAAATGTTCATAGTTATACTTAGTCTTGTTATTTCAAAAACATGTTAGAGTCTTACCCAGCTCATTACATTGCAACACATGTTTTTAGAGATATGTTCATACAGGACTAGGATATGTTCTCACACAAGTTCTCTGATATGTTCTCAATTCATGCACTAAATTTGTTCTCATACAAACAATAGATATGTTCTCGTTTAGATATGTTCTCGTACAGTATGGCTCTCGTACTGTACTTTAGTAACAGATATGTTCACACTTAGATATGTTCTCGTACAGTATAGCTCTCGTACTGTACTTTAGTTATAGATATGTTCGCATACAGTATTGCTCCCGTACTGTATTTCAACGAAATATATGTTTTTAGTTCGATATATTCGCATACAGTATTGCTCCCGTACTGTATTTCAGCGAAATATATATTTTTAGTTTGACATGTTCTCATATTGATACGTTCGTATACAGTTATGTTCTCACACAGAAGAATTAATTATAGTTCACCCAAGTTTGTTAGAAAATCATAGTTCACACATCAGGCACATAGTTCAGTACACAGACAGATATACAAATGCACCCATCATATTACATTACTATAGTTTTATACATCACAAAGTTTTAATACAAAAACTATCAGAAACGATACATCAATACGAACTACCGGGAATCCATTTCACAATCAAAACTTCCCATCCACATCACACACTAACAACCTATTCTTCTGTACATAAGATATCCCAAAAAGAACTGCATAAACATACTTATCGTAAAAAGTACGATAAACAGGAAAACACCATGGCTACTGCCGCCATAATCACGCCCAAAACTATCATCTTAGTCTCGAAACTGGCCATCCCAAGCCAAAACAGAAACTCTCTCACCCTCACCACTCCTGCCCTCAACAACTCAACCTGCTGCCAAAAGGTAGCAATAATCCTCAGCACCCACGTCCTACGCAACCGCTCCTCCACCAAAGTCCTCCACACCTGTGTGTCTACCTCCAATGTGTTCACTCGATCTATAATGGTCAAGTGAGAAGTCAAAATCTCTAAAACAGTGTTACGGGTATCGTTTATCATAGCACTCTGCTGCTGTATATCCTGACGCATCCTTTGCAGATCCTGAGTGACCTATTGTAGCTGGGCTCTCCACTCAGCTTGGTGAGAGGATTCTCCCACCTCATGTATGGTCTGTGACTCATCTCGGGGAGCCATCTGATGTCTCGGGGGTAGCCCCGTAGTCTTGCGGGCTTGTCCCCGCATCCATCATAATCCGTCCCATGCAGGGACTCTCCGCGAAGAGGAGTCCTGTCTCCTCTCGGCAGAAGTATGAACCAAAGGTGAATGAGGGGGACTGGGTAGAATGGGGGCTGCTGGTGGTAGTACTGGTGATGGTGGTGGTGGTGTAACAGGTCTGGGGGATGATGGTGTATGTGGTCCGGCAGGGGTCGCCTGAGAGGCTGCAGATGAAGCCTCACTAGGATCCGAATCTGCTCCTGTACTAGAGCTCGGGGTGTCGTCCAACCTCAGATAGGGAAATCTCTAGTAAATGTACTGTTCGGTTTGATCGGCCATCGCTGTACAATAAAAATTTCTAATCAGTATCATGACGTAAATATTAAATAACAATATTTAATATGAACATGATATGATGCTTCTCCCTATCTCAAAACAACTATTCGTCCTTATAGTTATTAATGTTCTGCTTGAATTAAATTAAACTAGAACGCACACGTGTTGCAAATTTCAGTTATGCTGGCCACTCATAACTGGAATTTGTACCACCTGATTATTCTGGCTTTATTCAAAACAAGTGTTGTTCAGTTGTTATGTTCGGTACTCTCTGTGTCACTATACGAGCCTATGGTTATAGTCTAGGTCTCTAAGTCAACCTAAATTCTATAACCTGTGGCTCTGATACCACCCTGTCACACCCCCACCTCTGGTCACCTGTTGATGATGTCACTGAAACGGTTGCGGAAGCATAGTGGTGATGTCTCAGAGGTGAGGGGTGACTTACTTGATCCGATATCACAAGCACACAGATTAACTTAAAGTAAATACATTAGAAGGTTCGTCATTAAAATCCACATTACAGTTTACAACTAAGTCTATTTAATTACAAACTAATTTATTCAAGTGCAAGTATCCCAAAAGTGCCTCCTCACCGGCTATTACTGTTTACCTGCAAAAATGTTTGAGTTTGAAACGTCAGCACAAAGCTAGTGAGTTCGCAAAGTTCAGTTAAATCATATGATATGACAGTTAAGTTCAACAAAATTCACAGTTCAAGATAACCATGGGACCCGTATCTAGTTCCTTTCGGACGATATGTTCTGTTCTCAAGATATTACCCGTCGGTACATATCTTAGTGCCTCATTGTCTTAATGTCTATCATACCATTAAGAAGTTCTAGAAACAGATAACAAACATTCACACACGGGGAGATGCAATCCTCCCAGCGAATGGGGTGTCAACCAATAGTACTATCAATGTTTTCTGTTCGGCCACACATGGGTTCACTAGATACAGTTTAAGAATGAGGACTTTTAGTTCCATGATAGAGTTCAGTTCTACAGGAAAAATCCCATGAAATCCACAAGTTCTAAACAATCACATGAAATCACCAAGATAACAGTGACACATATCATATGATCAAGAAAAGTTCAGCAGTTATACCCCGATGTTTATAAAACATTAAAAAGAACAGGGGTTGTACGAAACTCACCTGATGATATAAAGGTAGCAAAATATCTCGAAGCTGATGACAAAGAGATGATTCTGCATTTAGTTATATTTTATGAATTATTTATGTTCTAGTTTACTGATTAGATCTTTCTGAACGTCCAATGTCAAAGACATTGTCTTGAAAGTCATCAAACCGATATTAAATGTTTAATTGATTAATTTGTTATCATATCATACAATGTATGATAATGTAGGAACCTACATTGCATTAGATTCCTAATACAAGGTTGATGACATTCTTGATTAATCAGAATAGTCTTGGATTAACCAAATAGTTAATGTTGTTGATTATAATGCTAAAACAGTTTCTGGATGTCTCAATGGCTTAGGAATGATCAATCCTTGTTATTGGTTACCCAAATATCATGAAATATCACAATGTAGCATCAGAATAGGTGTAATAACCAGGTTTAACATACTAATCTGACTGTTATCATAAACATCAGATAATCGTTCCAATGAGTATGTTAATGATTGTGATTAGTTTGAAACACGTGGGTTTAACCTTGCATTTCAAGGATTAATCCAACTAATCACCTACATTGTTATAATCAAATGGATTAAACCATTATAATCATGGATATGGTTTCATGCAAACCGGGCATTACAACGGATCAAAACAAGGATTTAACCGTTAAAACTTCGTGTTATTTGTTTATAATCAATCCTAGCCATCATCTAGGCAATAATCAACAATCCTAACTATGTCATTACGTTCAAAATCAAGATCTAATCAATCAAAATCAAACTAGAAGGTTAAACGGATCATTACCTAATCTGACGGATATCTGCGGTTAAAACGACGATCAGAACTTGTAAATATGATCCCTGGTGCGATCCTTGCGTTCAGAAGGCTTGAAAATGGTGAATTAATGGTGGTTTGGCCGGAGTTTTTGTCTAGTGGTCGAAACAGTTCGAGAAGAAGAATAAAAATTTTATCTTGCATGAAATCTGATGAAGTAGATCAGATTGTTGCACCGCCACACCCGTCGCGTACCGCAACGAGATGCCAAAAAGGGCTTCGCGTACCGCGAAGCTTTTCGGGAATTTCAGATATTTTTCATGCATCGCGTACAACGAAGGAAGCTCAACTCCTCTATCGCGTACCGCGACGAGCCCATTTGATCAATACTTAGAACTTTTTCTTCGTTTTTCGATTCCGGGCAATCCAGGACTCCGTTTTGTGCACGGTTTTCGCCCACGTTCATCATTTTTCGTGTACTATCAACCTGTAGTAATTTCAATAGCCAAATTAGCGCGGATTTCTAGAACGATCAAATGTGATCACACCATTAATGACGTTATCCTCGTATGCAACTGTCACATAAACCCCTTTAATTCGCTGACCAGTTAGTTTGACGTGACTAAATCGACGATAGCATAGTGGTACCATAGGTTTGACAAACCTCTAGCTTATATTATTCTACATATGATATAACAGATGAATACATATTAGACATGTTGAACGATTGGGAAAATGGATATCTTTAGTTGTATCGAAAGTAGTGTGGAACTTGACTGAACATGTGGTGGGATGGCATCTGGGATTGACCCTTTTGTATGCCCTATATATAAGCATGCTTGATCAGGTGATACCCTACTTGTACATATAACTAAGGAGAGGCCATTGGGTGGAAACAGGTGAATCAATCATTACAAGTATCAAGTATGACTGTGTGACTGTGTGTGAACAATTCAAGGTTTTAAATATTCAAACTTATGAACTCACCAACCTAGTGTTGACTTTGTTTAAATGCATGTTTTCTCAGGTGATGAACATGTTTAGTCACCAGACTTCAAGATTATAGCTAGAAGACTTTTAGAAGACCTAGCTGCATTTTGTGTGATCATTACTTTTGGAATGACAAAAACATTGAATCATATTTTGTAGATCTTGTACAATTACAAGAAATAAACACATTGATTCTTTTGGATGGATTTACGGGGTTAAATTATGAACGGTACTTTGTAATTTAACTTTGTAATTATATATCATTGTCATGTTTACATTTCTCAATTATACATCATGTGCTATGCAAACAATCTGATCAATTGATTATCACTCAAGATATCGCGCCCCGGGAACCTTTTGCCCGACGGGAAAACCCGATCCGTTCCCGCCGGCCCGGGGTGTGACAGCTACTATTAGCTACACAATAAAAAATAATATTATATTTGGTTTAAAGTATATTATTCGAAATTCGAATTCGTTCTCAAATTCGAAATTCGAATTCGTTCTCAAATTCGAAATTCGATTCTATTCGAATTCGAATTGATTTGATTTGAATTTAATTAAAAAATTATTTATACATGTTATTTTTATATTTTCAAAATATTAAATAATCAAAACCTTAAACATCCAAATATCAAATAACCAAAATCTAAGTTGTAATATTAGAGACATCATTTAAACTAATAAAAAGATAAAAGTTCAATATATATTGCCAATGATAATATATTAAAAACATAAAGTGACAAGTAATTAAAATATTATAAATTAACAACCAAAATAATCAATTTTTCGAGTTTCATGATTGACGCTTTTGTTGTGAATGTTTAGGTTTAGCATATTTAAAATGTTAAAATTATGGGTATTTTATAATTAAATTGACATTTGTGTAATAAGCTTTCAGTTTTTATAAACTAAACCACCTAATTAAAAAGGTTTTTTTTTTAAATATAGCATATATATAAAATAAAAATACATAAATAATTTAAATTTGAATTTCGAATCGAATTAAAAATATGAAATTCGATTCGAAATTCGATATTATACTACGAATCGAATCGAATTCGAATATGAAAATTCGAATCGAATTTCGACTTGGTGTTTTTCGAATTGAAATCGAATCTAATTTCGATTTTTTCGAGTCATATTCGAAAACTGAACGCCCCTACCTTCTGGACCAAAATTATCTGAAACTTGGATCTTCAACTTGTTTTTAGTCGATTTTGTTTCTTCACAAAATCATAAACGATAGAGTCAGTTTTTATTTATTCGTTTTATCTAAGTTAGTATTTAAATAAAGGAGAAAATCAAGGTATTTTAAAATTATAGATAATTACCGAAGATATACAAACTAGTTAATTGATTAATTGATCTTTTATTTAAAAATATAATAAGAAAAATAATTTTTTATTGATTTAGGTTTTTCTTAAAGTAAATAATTTTCTTATCATCCTTAATAAAATATAGATACTTGGTTATTTTTTTAATAGTGTTTTTTTTTCACGTCTATCTCTTACTTTCGTGGTCTGTAAGACAAGTCGACTACTTGAACTTCGGAAGGATCCACGACGACACCTGATGTATAGAAACCTCGTGGAATGAGTAAATCTTCACCCCTGATAAAAATCGAACTTAAGAAATCCCAAGCTGACCTTTTATATGATATATTTAAACCTATTCTTTTTTATTATAAAAAGTAATCATTAGGCTGGTTTCTGTACATGTTTTTAATTAATTTGAGAGGTATCCCGAGAACCTTCTAAATTATTTGTTAATTTAATCAAATGACATATGCATACAGTGGTAGGGGCATGTTGCCATATTTTATTGCAAATTTAGATTACACGTGGATTTGGATAAGAAGGTATGGACATGGTTTGACTACGATTTTTCCATTTTGTTTTGATATTGATAATATAGACCCCTCATGTCTCGCAAGAATAATATTAATATATTAATTCTTAGGTTCTCTTTTATATAAAACTAGGGGTTTACTCCGCGTGTTGCGGCGCCGTATTGAACAGAAAATAACATTACAAATATTGAGTTATACAACTTTGTTGGTATAGGTATTTGGTAACATCTTAAATGTCTAACACAGACAAAAAAAACTGGTTATAACGGGTATTAAGCCGTCCTAAAACAATAAATTAAATCGTCCCGAAGGGAAGCGTCAATCACACGAAATATGAACCATATAAACATAAAATAAACCTATATTTAATTATTTTTATTTTTAATTAGTATCATTTAATTAGAATTGGAAATATTTAATATTTTTTTTCACATCATGGGATCTTCACGTGCTAACCATAGTGAACCGAGAGATGTAGTCAAAGTCAATTCCTCAACCGTCATGAGATCATATCTTTTAGATATGAGGAAACATGATAAATCATAAAAACTCTCCTCTTCAATGAAAAATCTGTAGTTTTATTAAATTTTTCTCTTTTATAATAATTTATTTTCAAAATTTTAAATAAACATGCCTAAAAGTGTAAAAAAGAAATGCTTTTTAAATTTATATTAAAATATATCTTTTAAACACTACTCTTAAATAGTTATTTTCCATTTATACCCACTTATGAATTCACACAATTGAAGGTTTCACCGTTCAAAATAAATAATAAATAAATAAAATTAGACCCACTTGTGTAATACTCTAAATTTAAAAGTTCAATGAAGAAGGCGCTTTTTCATCGGTTTCAATTGATTGCGGAATACTCTTTTTCCAGACCCGTCTCCGTCAATCAACGTGCTTTTCCAACCGAAGGGTGGTGCGGTTGTCGGTCTCGGACCCATTCATCTCTATCTAATCAAATATCTATTTGTGTACAGTGAGCCCTAGATCAATTGTTCTATGTTAAGATGACCCTATCACTTTTCAACGTAAATGTTATGAGTTCGAGTATTATTTGAAACATTCAGGCAATGTTTTCAGAACCAGGCCAAATGTCTTACTGTTTACTCGTCGGACTGAATAACATAATAAATATAGAAAATATTACAAAAAACTATACAATTATAAACATATTCAAACAAACATAATTACTGTTTAAACTACTGTTGTAAAAATCAGCTTAGGCGGCCTAGGCCTCTACTGTGTCAATTTTGGCCAAGGCAGGGGGCTTAGGCGGCCTAATCAGATTTTTTATTTATTTTTGACTTTTTTATGATAAAACGGGACCAATTTCATGATTATTTAAACATTTCTGAAGCCAATATCCTTAATATATCTCTGAATCCAGTTACTTAAGATCGAAATTCTTCTCTAGACTTTAAACTTGGTGTTTAAGTTTGAACTTTAAAGTACTTGATTTAATATGTTTAAGTTTATTTTTTAAACTATTTGAAGTATTACATTAAATTATTGATATTGATGTGTGATATATATTTGTAAAATTACATATAAAAATTTCAATCCGTCTAGCGTCTATTAATCCTGATTAATCCATAGACGGTACCTCACCACCTGACTAGCGCCTAACAACTTCTACAATCATGGTTTAAACATACATAATCATGTTCAAAACATATAGGGTTTGATTTTAATGTTTTATTATTTGAATTTAGGTAAACAAAAAACTGAAATCCAGTCCAACCAGTGAACCGGTTTCCAGTTCAACCGGTGAACCGGCTAAACCGGTCGGTTTGTTTGAAGCCGGTTTGCATGCTTATTTTGGGCCGGCCGACCCTCTGGTTCCTGGTCGGTTCTGAAAACCATGCATTTTGGTGAATCAATGGTTTTATTACAGTAGTCTTTATAAAATAGGTTTTCTTTGAAATGGTCGACGAGACGGGTTACCAACACTTTAACGCTATGTTCCCGAGTTTATTAAAGGAGTGAAGAGAAATATAAAGAAATAAGAGGAAATGAAAGGAAAAAAATGGATTTCTTTCCTTTCATTTCATTCCAAATCGAAAGGAAAGAAAAAATATGTAATTTTGCCTAGGTTTCCTTCCACTTCCATTTCTTTCTCTCCTTAAATCAAACTCGGAAACACAACATGTTTTATTTTGTTTTCACTTCATTCGTTAAATAAAACTCGAGAACACAAAAATATTTCATCTTTCCTTCGATTTCCGTACAGAGCGTAAGCGTTTCACGAGCATTGGTGACTTTGGATTAAAATTTATTTGTTAACCGTTTAAAAAAAATCGGTCGTCGTCTCATAAAATACATCTATAAATACATCCCATTTTTCTATTCCTCAGATCACAAATAAAATAAAATAAAAGTGAGAAAAATCAAGATATTTCACAGGTTTTTGCGAGGTAAAATGTCTATGGTTGTGAATTTATGGATCAAAGAATTGGCGAAGCTTTCTGACAAGATCCAACTGAAGAAAAATCATCAACAGCTTCCTAATTTCATCCTCAAATCTCAAACAACGACTGAATCTGCTGATCGAATTCAACAACATGATGTTTTAGGAATCACTCTGACGGATTCTGCAAAACATGGATCGGTGTTGTTGAAATCGCCGGCGACGGAGAAGGAGTTGCCGGAAGAGACGATGTTTTGGCTGATGGATCGATTTGCACCGTGTTAGAGATGATTATTGTAATAAGTTTCTCTACCTCCTTACTCGTGTAAATATGTATATGATAGTGTGGTCTGTGTTGAATATGTATGTATGTATGTATATATTTCTTGCTTTGTGTGTAACTTTTTCGATCTTAAATCTAATTTCGCTATGGGTATATGATTTTATGACTTGAGATTCATATGAAGCGTAAGGATTTTGAGTTTTGTTGGTCAAATCCAATGTTTTCACATTGCATATATCGTGTGATTGATCCGTTTATGAAAACATTAGTCAACTCAACAAATCGAGGATGCAAACTAACTAAGCCTGGTAAATTGGAAAGGTTGAACAGGGTTCAGTAACAGATCATGATCATGATCATGATGAGTACTAAACAAAATCAGTTTGGACCTAATTGGAGGGCTTTTAAAAAATATCAATTAGTTCAAATTAAAATGAGTTGTAATCATTGTTGCAAAAGTCGGCCTCCACGAGTACTTTCTGAGTATTACCCGAGTACTCGCGCCTAGGGCCGAGTACGCTCCAAGGAGCTATTCCGACCTAGGAGCGCCTAGCGACTTTTGCAACCTTGGTTGTAATTAAACAAATAGTTTATTTGCATAATCTTTTTGATTTTATCATCAAATAATATATTATATTCACATAATTTTTAGGTTGTTCGTCTTAACTCGTTTTATGTTAAGGAATTACTCATCTCAACCGGTTCTATATTATGATGCTACTCATTTCAACACAAAATAAAATAAATGTTTACCCAAACCAACCCATTGATCTTGCTATGGGCCATAATTGCCAAGTCTAAAACTAACAAATTGAATACTATCAATCAATAATGGAGATTGTTCTCTGGTTTAGTGGTATCAACGTGTATAAAGATGTTCCACTTCAAGTGGTTGAAGCTTGAAACTCTAAATCTCATTGTGCATATCAAGTGTAAATTTAGAATTAAGAGTATATGTGTGTCACTTATTGATCTAAAAAAAGTAGGTGCTTGCTCGACTAGAATGTATATATATGTGTGCCTCAAGGGCAAAAGTTAAATTACACTAATTTTAACGTTATTTTACTTATTTTGTGAAAATAACGTTACAATTGGTGGGATGATTGACTTCAAATCATAACTTTAAACCGGGGACTCCTTCGGAGTAGTCTCTGTATCCCAACTGAGATAAGGTTAAGGTTTGTCTTCATCCTTCTCTTCCAGAGTGAGAATATATTGGGTAAGTTTGTTTGTGCTTGATCGACTAGTCAATCAGGTAAGAATGATAATAATTGAAGTATATACAAAATTGAAGTATATATATTTTTTTATTTACTGGTATAGGTTGGCATGTTATAAATTTATTAAAAAAGAATAATTACAATCAATTCTAAACTAATTGTATCATGTATAGCTGGTGTTCTCTAATGTACTTTCTGAAAACGACTCAACGGTACTAGAAATAGGTTTATTTTCTTCATTTACCCACGTCAATACCTCGTTTCCATACTTAAGAGCTGCATCAACACTATCCCTTTCTAAGCCTGTCACCGGTGAAACATACAGTTTCCGTCCAGTCAACTCGCTGAACAATTTCTTAAACTTTGCAGCAATGTACTGAAAACCGTATTGCGCTATAGATGCGTTGTTGTTATTGTTACTGTTACTGCTGTTGTTACTGTCTGAAGTTTTGTCGTTATACGTGTGGTTGGTAATGAATGGATTGAAATCATGAAACCATTCACATTGGGTAAGTGGTGTTGTTCTGATCTTCTTTTCTAGAAGATCAAACTTGTTGAGTATTAGAAGGAATGCTTTGTTTTTGAATCTTGAATGTGTGACAATGTTTTCAAAGATGCTCTTGCTTTCTAACATCTTGTTCTTGAGATTTAAGTTGCGATCAGTGAAAAACTCGTCGTAAGAAGTTAGGTCAACGCAGTAGAGGATGAGGTCAACGTCTTCGAACATGCTGAGCCATTTGCAGTTGTATCCTAGGTTGCTTGAATTCACCCGAATCAGTTGGTACCTGCAAACATACGGATCATATCATCACATGTAATGGGCGTGTAATGAATATCCCCAGACCCGACTTATAACTTTGCTATGAATGATATACGCAAACCAGGGGTTAGCATAATATAAGCATAACCGAAAATTAACCGTTAACCACCCTGAACCATAACCAATTTTAATTGAAACCGATTTTAACCGGCGGTTATTATTAAGCAAATCCATTAACTGACTCATATTTCCTTTGTGGTCAAAGTTGACATAATACTAACCTTTGCAGAGGAGTATCAGTCTGCTCAGAGGCCTCCATGAAGCTAATTGGCATTGAAGAGGGAACTGAAAACTCCATTGAAGTAAGCCCATTCGAAGAGGTAATACCATCAGCATACAGAATGTCCGTATCAGATGGGTTATAAGTTGCCCTTGAAATTTCAACAGCCTACACAAGATCCAGAAGTCCCATTTAAGTTAACGGGTCAAAATTTCCATCTCTAATTGCAAAACTATCATATATGGGCACATGGCACATACCCGAGGCAAGAAATAATTGGCAACTCTTGGGAGTGCTGGAAGCTCGTCTCGTCTAGCATAAGTTGCTTGAAAGGCCTTATCCTTCCACAGTTTCTCAACTAGTGCTGAATACTCGTGCGTTGCAGCTGGAAAAATGATCTCCAGATTGCCCGAGTTGACAATTTGAAGAAGCCAATCGGAGAACGAATTTAATTTTGGATTTAGAGAATAGATATTTGGTTCAGTGTTTTCAATTGAATTCCCTGCAGCTGAATAGAAAAGCTTCAGATTACAATAAACTTTACAGATGAAAATTGTATCAAAATTACTCATCATACCTGAAGTACTGGGTTGATCAGCTAGTTTTCTCCTAATCTCAATTGAATATTCTTCTTCAAATTGCTTAAGACCCTCAAGTAGAATACTGATATAAAGATACAAGTTGCTCTGGATCAAGGATTTGACTTTTTGGCATTCATCTTCTGAAAATGGAATTTTGTAAAGAATCCTGGCCTGAAAAATACAAGCTCAACCGCTCGATTACTATGAACATGTATGCAAAATTTATTAAAATGATCAGTACAAAATGTTCATTGAATTGGTTGACTACTTGACATGATTTTTTCTTTTCTTCAAAAATATTAATTGAAATAATCATTACACTTTTAATAACCAGAGGCCGACCTTGAAGCAATGGTAAGATTGCTGTCATATGACATGAAAGTCATAAGGTAAGGATGCATACAAACAAACTTACCCAGTATATTGCCCAACACCCCTGTCATGTGGGAGTGTCGTGCCCTGCTTTGTCCATTATTTTGTATTTCTTTTCCGAAAATGGGGGTGCTATCAAAATTATCTAAAACCAAGTTCTTGTTTTCAAATTTATCTCAAATTATACATATGATCTACCTGTTTATAGAAGGCACTTGTCCCAGATTGATCTTGACCAACCAGAAGTATTTTCGTGAGCGGTTTTGTTTCAGTCGTTTTCTGCTCGAATTGACTGCCATTGTTGCCTATTTCTTCCTCAGATGAGATAAAAGATTTTGGTGGCATTGGCAAAGACAAGAGAGCACAAGCCATTCTTATTCCAGGCTGCAAACAAAGGTATCAAGACAAGCTAAGTCAATCTATCTTAGTCAACATTTGTAATTAAAGTTAAGTATAGGAATTAATAAGATACTAAAGAGCTCATATATAAATAAAATGCATACCTTCTCCCATATTTTCCCTTTAATTTGGTTTTGTCCCTCTTCTTGATAGGATCCATTGTGACTAACCCAATAATGAGGGCTGCCTTTGTGATTGATTCGGGCAAGCTGCATATTTCGCAAGTAAGTCAAACATCAACAAAAATCTCACTTGTACAGTAGGGTCGGAGGATGGTGAGAGGACGACAAACCATCCCTTTATTTAATAGAATAAAGAGGCTGCTACTAGAGACACTTTAAGTCAAATAAGAAGCTAAAAAGACACTGACCTTCAACATATAGAGCTCTGATTTAGTGATCACTCGATTGTTGAACTTTACGTTGGTGTTTCCCTTGCTAGCATTTTCCGTGATAGCCCCGCCGATTGACAGTCTGGGAGTAATAATCTGGCATGGCTTATGCCCGTCCTGCTCAAATTTTCGTCAACGAATACTTCTGTTATTCTCATTAGCACAATAGATACACAAGTGATTATTTCTATGGCAAATCCATTTTTAAAGATCTAAATTATAGTCACTGGTCGATAATAATTCGTACTAGTAGTTTGACCAATAAAAATCCCAACATTTGCCTTTGTTTTCATGACAATCGCAGTAGAATAATCATCAAAAACGAAAGTTAAGATTATTATAACTCAAACTGCTAGTATGGATTATTATCGGCCAATAGGTCATAGTTCAGATTATTAAAAATCCAATTTGCCTTATTAATAAACGAGTTTGAAAGCTCACCTTTCCCCAAAAACCAGACAACTTATCATACCAGTAGCTTCCAGGAACAAGTCCTTTTGGTGGATGTGAACAAGTTTGCAACTGAATAACTTCTTCAAAAGAAAGCGGTTTGCCATTAACAAATATGAGCCAATGTGGTGCTTGGTTTACTTGGCATGAAACTTCAGAAAGCATTGCTTGATTAATTTGGAAGTCATTAAGCACTTGCTTAAGAACTTTTGAACATTTCCCTAACTGTTCGCGCTTTGACTCATCAATCGGACACCCGATGCAACTTATACATTTTCTACCTTCTGGCATTGACCCCATCATTCTCAACACACACTTACTACAGTACTTTGCATCACACACAATGCAAGACTCCTTCATTGTGAACCGGTTTCCCTTAAGGCAACGGTGGCACAACCCTGTTTTGACATTTGGGTTAGCCCGAGGTCGTTCTGGAACCACCATTCCTGGCTCAGTATAACCACTTTCATCTTGAACCATAGTACGGGACTTGGGTTCACGAAAAGTTACAATTTGGGTGGTTTTGTCATAATAATCTGGAATTTCGAGGCGGGTCTGATCATCTTCACTAGCACTAAGTTCTTCAATCTCGTGGCAATCGTTATCCGCACCATCACCATCCGAGCTTATTGAAAATTCGTGAGAATTTTCATTTTCTTGACTATCTGAAAATGCTAATGAAGCTGAGCTTCCCTCATTTTCTGATGAATCGCGTGCACGAAAGCTATTTTCGTTGTTTTTCGATGAAAACAACTCGGGCTGTATCTTACCTACAGGATAGATAACTGGTAATGACAGATAACCAGAATTAAGAGGTGTGGAAACAACAGAAGCTGTTGGAATGCTGCCAACATCAACAGGAACTGCTTTAGGAATTTCATAGGAAATCGGAGGACCCATGTATTCGGTTGCAAACGAGTACTCGACGTTGTAATCATCATCTTCATCTTTTTTCGATGCGCGAGTTGGTAATATGCTTCTCAAAACGATACCCATCTCGCTAATCTAACTGAATCAATCAACAAAACTATCAAACTAATATACTCAGTAATATCTTACTTATGTAAATTTAACAGACTCAATTGTGGTAATTCTTATTTGAAGCAAAATGAACGACAAAAGGTCTATATAATCTTCATAATTCATCATGGAGAGTCTGATGTGAAAGACAGAAATTACTAAAGTAAGCAACACTGACGTGATGGCTTGTAGAACGAAGACTTGACTTCACTAGAAACATGAATAATGTAACAAGTCCCTATCAAAGATGAAATGACCATTTCAACGGGTTTGATTTTCCCAAAAAATAAAAAAATATAAAAAATTAAAAAAAAAAAAAAAACTTGTAAGTTGAGTGGGAAATTTATGGCATGATCCAAAACACGACATAATCGACACGAGGTTAAGCGGGTTACAATTATAATTCGTTTACGACACAAATAACATATTTAAGAATTCTTGTTGTTAGAGGGTTAATGGTTCAACACGTCACGCTTATCAAAACTATAAAGTTTTATAATGTATGTGCAAATTCAGTTGTGTTGCATCTGACATGTTTTAACACTACAAGACACAACTAAAGACTTCTAATCCAGCGGTATCCTTATGTTCGAGTTTTTTTGTGAGCAATTGCTTTTGACTATGCAGGTGTGTGGGTTTCTCGATGATCGAGTGGTGTTTGATTTGACCGTTAAAAAACACCAAAAGACACGTTTTGACAGGAAATACCATATACGATCAATTACAAGACTACTGCTCAAAACAGAGCACTTAACCATTACAATTTCATGGAAAATCTATCGTCAATCAATGGGCCCTACATTGAAATAAACGATGATGATGCAACAGATCGAAGAACGAAGAATTGACTTCGATGAATTTGGAGATGTCGCCACCAGAGATGCAATGACCATTTCAAACTCTTTGAATTTAGGCCCACGCGTTTAACGATGACTTGTAACAATGACGAAAAGAAAGTCAAAGGACCATTAGTTACGTCGAAGTATTTACCGTTCAGGTCCCTGGATTATCTAATATTTACAAAACAAGTCTCCGTTTCAAGATATGAATGAAGTGTGGTTTTATTCTCCGACCCTATTTCCTGTGTAAGTCTCGCACAACCATTTTAGGGGTTTTAAGCGGAATAAAAATGTGATGTGCTTCAATAAAAATTACGTTAAAAACTCTTTTCCTTTATCTGGATTTGAGACCAGTGTTAAAAAAACTAAAAGTTTATATCTTGTGGAGTTTAAAAAATTTGTGTTTATATTTACATGAGTAGAATCTTTAGATCAAAATTTTTTCCTAGTTTTTCTAAATTCAAATTCTTTAATAAAATGTTAATAATCAAATTTTTAAAAAAATCTTTTTCAATTGACTATTAGAAGTCTTTTATACGGACTTTATTGTATCTCTTATTTATTACAGACACCATAAGCTAAAAAAACTCACAAGCTAAAAAGCCTACAAACCAAAAAAACCCCACTATATGTAAAAAATTTTAAAAAATAGAGAACCTATATTTTTAGGGCTCTAAGCTATTGCTTGGGTTGTTTGGTATATTGGCGGCCGACCCTGTTCGTTTGGGAGCAGGTATAACATGAGATTGGTGGGGTTTAGGTTGATGGGTTGACATGATGATGAATTATAAACATGAAGACAACTTGTATCATATTTGTACCAAAGATCCGACCATGCACATTTAAAGTTGTGTAACAGAAACACACTTCATATAAATCATTTATATAAACGTATTAAAAAGGGTAACATGTTACCAACAAGTTGATGAGTTTACTTGTTTAACCGCCAATTCTTCAATGGTGAGCATGATGAAGTTTTACAAAAATTACAATCCAATTAGACATTTGAGCAAGTGAGACGATTATTGGACTTGAATTGGTATAAGAGACAGGTTCAACGTCCTGATAACCACAATCTAGTGATTGTTTTGAAATTAAAAGATATAAATTAAAGACAAGATAAAAGTCATCATCTTAATTAATGTTTTGGTCATACAAGAAATTAAAGGCGAATTATATATATCTTAATGATCATGGATACATTTCAAGAAACAATAATTAACTTTATTAGTTGGATCTAAACGGTTATTACTATCATGAAAACATTAGTTGTTGATTCTAGTTATTCATTGGCATGCTCCACCAACAATGGATCACTTGACAACAAATCTCTGCGATCAAAACATATAAAGAATTAGAAACTATCATACATCTGGCCAATCGGTTTCACTCGATACGACCATATATCTACATGTAACTTCTTCGTCCAAATGATCGAGCAGTGAGTTTTCTAACAAACATGTCATTATAAACAGTTGGTTTTGATTCGAACCCATGCACTTACGACCCGTTTTCGAGTCATTTCACTTATATTTTTCTCAAATGAGAGAGATTATTTGATATATGCAATTAAACATATATTAAGTGATCTCATTTCATATGCTCAAGACTGAAAACTATCAAATGTAACCTAAGTTTTTGTAGGACTTGCCTGTGAGTGTTGTTGAAGATTATAAGGGAAACTGGCTGCTCCGGTGACAGATTAAACAACTGTCGCACGATGTATGCGCATGTAGCGACACTGTTAAAGATTTTGAAAGGAGCGAATCAGCGTATGCATCAGGCATATATAACATCTATATATGCATCATGAATGTATATGGAAAAATAAATTTTGTATAGAGATGTATTTAGTGGGAAAATAATTTAGGATCCTTTTCATAAGGTAAAGAAAATAAAGTTTCAATATGAAAAATGATAAGCAAGTTTAGATAAATTCTTACCCCTGAAAACATACAAGTAGGAGTATCCAAAAGATAGCAGTTATCCAGCTTGATTCCTTGTATGCTATCCATAGCTTAAAAACAACACCAGTGAATATAGGGGATGATCCATTAAAAATACAATTTTGCATGAAACATAAAAACGAAAACCCAAGACAAAAAAAAATAAAATATAGTACAAAAAAATAAAAATCCAGTACAAAAATACTATACAAAAGAAAATACAGTACAAAAAAAGAAATCAATATAAATATCTAGTACAAAATACATGTGTTTTTATATTTTAGGCAAAACATGTATTATTATTTGTAATTACCTAATGAATATGTGCATGAGAAAAAGGGGGAAAGCAATGTATATATACTCCTCTTTAAGGACTTTCAAATTGCAGCATGTTATATGAATATATGGTTTCGGTATTTTTTTTTTCGTGTTAAGTGTATGAAGTATATGTGATTTTATCACGTAAGTGTTAGTTATTCTTAAGTGTAAAATCACGCAGACACGGTTGTCATTAGTTTTCAATTTGTTAGCTTTAAATCCAACAAAGGTATAACAACACCCACAAAGGGGCTTCCAAGGATGGATGTGACAATCATCCAAGGATACCCATGGTTGTCATTTATGGGGGGAACCTTGAAACAACGGCCTAATACAAGTTGGTCTCAATGCAGGACTGACAATTTCAGACACGAACATGTTAACACGACACGATTTTAACATGTGATGTGCTTCTCTTTAACATGTTTCGTGTATGAAACATGTCAACACGTTAAAACCTATTTATTTTTCAAGTCTAAACAGGTAAAAACCTATTAAGACATATTAAGATCCATTAAGACTTGTTTATAATTTAAAATCAATAACATAATAAAATAGGTGGGTAACCTATTACCTTCTAATAATTACTAATTCTCTAACCTTAGCTCCTTAACAGGTTCGTTTACATTTCTTTAACAGGTTTTTTAACAGATCATTAATATTGTTAACTGTTAACATGTTCCTTAACGGGTCATTTCATGTTTACACATTTTAAACGAGTCGTGTTTGTGCTGAAAAAACAGTCATGATAACTTTTCGTATTGTTTACCCTTTCGTGTCATGTCTTAACGAGTCGTGTTTGATTCGTTATCATAACCCCATGTCTAACATCCCTAAACCGGAGATCATAATTTGCTAAAAACTCTAGATGAAAATTTATTGGGTTTGTGTTTATGTACGAAAACCAACTTAGCGTTATATGAAATGTTAATATAAAAATGAGTCCCGACAAGTAAAAAAAAATATACACGCAAATGGATATTTCAAAATTGACGTAACATGACGTGTTTTGAACGACATTTGATCTTAACGTGTAAACCACTGATTTTCAGGCCACGTCACAAAGTTCTAGTTACTATGACATCTGTTGAGACCCCACCACCACCCTAGGAGGAAACCGTACCGGAAAACCCACTGACGGCCTGACTTCTCAAGGACCCTTATTTCGATTTGAAAGGGATTTGAACTCATGACCTTACATAATGGGTACCGCTAGGACAAAGCCTTTTGGTATATCAGTAAGCAATTAGTGGTCTTAAAATCAAAGCCGGCACAAACAAACCAACTAATTAATGCATATCATGACTGGAGACCGGAGACGACATACCGATAAAACACCAACGGTGGCATAGAAGTCGAGTAATGTTCCTATCATGCACCTGTAATTAAAAGCAGTATTTATTTATTAATTTATATCGACTTTAGTTTAATAATACACGTTGCTTAATTATGAATGGGAACAAGGGGTGTCGAAAATACTTGAATTCGACTACCCAAAATCCGAATAAGCTTAATATAGTTGGGTTATTCGGGACAAAAATGCTTGTTGGGTTATTTGAGTCAACTCAATTAAGCTGAACTGTTAATAGGGTCGGGTTTCAAATATATTTTAAATTTTTAGTCGGGTTTCGGGTTAACCGGGTAAGGATGATTAATATTTGTCTATATATATTAATTATTAATAATAAAACCCATTTTATTTTTCACCTAAATATTTAGTAAGTTAACTACTTATGACTATGACCATTAATCAAATAAAATATGGTTTAACGCATTTTTCATTGTCTTATATGTTCGGAACATGAATTAATTGTAGCAATTTAAATTGAGTCAAGATAATAACAAATAAATATTAAACGACGGACCCGACCCGAATAATCAGTGACCCGACTAACCCAAATGTTATTAAAGTCGGGTTGCGGGTCAATATTTTATGAGGAAAACCCGACTAACACGAATTGATAAACCCGAAACCCGATCAGATTGACCCAATAACATCCATGATGAGAAGTGTAATTAATTAAGATCTGATTAACTAAGAGTGATGAAACTAAGTTGTAAAAGGAGCTTACGACGAAAATGCTTTGGCACAAAACGGAGATCCATCTACAATAATCAAGTTGATAATAATACCAAGCACAAGACATGCTAACGTAGAAAAGATTATTTTGACAGTTGTCACTAATGTTCCATTCTTGTGTTTCATGTCATCCCTATAAATTTGTAATTTGTAGTTAGTGGCGTATAACAATGTATTCTTAATTACTCATAGCCCACTTAAAAAAAGTTTAAGGCCCAATTTGTATACTAAGTGATTAAATTTGACAATCAGAATTCATGATCGGTCCCTTACTAAAAAAAATAGAATGGAGTAATAACTTACTAATATTGAGTGATTATTGTATAATTTCAAAAGTTGAAACTTATTAACACGATAAGAAACTTAGTTGATTTGCATATACTTTATATATTTATGTAATACGAAACAATTTTTCAAAAGAAAACTTCGACCTTCAGCGTTTTTTAATCTTCAATTTGATAATTTGAATAGCATTCATTTGAATCATGCCGAAAAAAAAATCAATTTGTATGATATCATCTTAATCAATGAGATGATAATTTGGTTTATTATGTATTTGTGATTTAATTTAATTTTATAATTTTTTTAGTGATCCAACCCGACCCCATTCGAATTGGACAAAAAGATAAAATACTTAACTAAAATGATTATTTTGAAAAAATTCCCGACTCTCGTAAAAAAATTTCTAGGTTTACCACTTGTGCTAAAATTACTCATCAAAATATATCATATGCCTTTTTAGTAGGGGTGTTCATCGGGTCGGATAACGAGTTATTCGAGTTTTTCGAATCGGGTTTTTCGGGTTGGAAATTTTTTTGGTCTATCCGAAACCCGACCCGAAATTCAAAATATATTATCCGACCCGAAAAACACGAATTCGTTCATCCGAACACCCCTGTTTTTTTTCGGGTTTTTAGG
Organism: Mikania micrantha; assembly: GCA_009363875.1. Classification (NCBI taxonomy): domain Eukaryota; kingdom Viridiplantae; phylum Streptophyta; class Magnoliopsida; order Asterales; family Asteraceae; genus Mikania; species Mikania micrantha. The sequence goes on along the minus strand of CM018693.1, from coordinate 23,940,766 downwards.
ATATCCGACCCGAAAAAACCAGTTTTTTGCATATCCAAAACCCGACCCGAATCTAAAATAATATTATCCGACCCGAAAAACCCGAAATAGATTTCGGATACGGTTTTTTCGGGATCAGATACGATTCGGATTTCGAATTTTTTCGAGTTTCGGATATTTTGAACACCCCTACTTTTTAGTCGGTAATATTTTTCACTAATTTAGTTTTCATATGTTAAACTTCTTACGAATATTTTGTAAGTGTGTTTATATGTTTTTCTTAGATTTCTTTTATAAATTTTACTAAAAATGGAATTGTATTCAAATTAGAGTTACTTTTTGGGCATCAAAGGTTGTATTGACTAACAGAAACATATTGCTACCATGAAAAATGAGACAAACACTAATGACTTAAGAACATCAATATTATTATATAATTATATTTTTCCTGTGTTTCGATCTACACAACCGAAGCACTGTAACTTATTCATTTCTTTTATGTGTTTTCTTGAACGGCAGAGATCTCCACGTACCAATATGTTGTCTTAACGGGTCTACCTAGCAGAGGTGCAGACCTACCCCCTATGCGCGGGAACCCCGTGGAATAGGTAAACTCTTGCCCCCATCAGAATCATACCCGGGAAGTGTCCGCGCACGACCCTTCACCAGGTGTCTCTTGAAAGTGGCCCAAGTGGGACTCGAACCTGCGTCTCAAATGAGACTTGGTTCTCATTTTACCACTGAACCATCTTCACTGGACATTTCTTTTATGTCTTTAACCACATTAATGTAATTGATGCAACATGCGTAACAAAGTTTGTAAATGTGTCACATCTTGAGGATAAACTTTTTTAAAAGTCTATGCGTCCATCCCGTCACAATGCACGTTTCAAATTTCTTGTTTTATTTATTTAAGTTTTAATGATTTATTGAAATTGCAAATTTATATCAAAAAATATATTTTTTTAATTAATTTTACAAAAATTAGATATGTATAAATAGTATTTAACTTTTCTATTATATATGACGGTACAACTCAATAAGTCTATTAGATTATTAGTGGACCATTAAAGCAACCAGTTTGTTGTCTGGCTAGTTTTTGAAAACAAACACCTTACCCAGTATATTCCCACTTTTCAGTAGGGTCTGGAGGGAAGGATAGATACAAACCTTACCCCTATCCCAATTGGGATAGAGAGGCTGCTCCGAAAGAGTCCCCGGGTCAAAGTTATCGTTTGAAATTGATCATTCCAATGATTTTAACGTTATTTTCACAAATAACTAAAATAACGTTAAAATTAGTGCACTTTTACTTTTGCCCCTTAAGGACCCACACATATATACGTAGTTTTTGAAAACCTACTATACATATTTATCATGAGAGAACAAAGTAGCTACTACAATAACGGATTAACGGGTACTAGCATTGAAGAAAACGTTTATAAAACTAGTGAGACTATGACCAAAGTCAAAATGGTAAAAAAAATAAAAAAATAAAAAAATAATAATAACAAGTGCAAATAATATGCCATCGAAATGGTGATCGCAATTGTGCAATTGAGGATGTTATCATATTAATTGTTACCTTTTATCACGTCTCACCAACACAAAATATATTGGGTCCTTAGAAAATTCTTCTGGTGACAACTTGAGAAACTGGGTAATCACGTATACACACGTAGCAACACTATATAATAATAAGAAAAAAAAAATTTATAAATATGCATGTTAAATTGATAATGAAAGAAAGGAACATTATTTACCTTGCAAAAACGGGTAATAAAACAGTTACAATAGTCGCTACAATCCAACTTGATTCCTTGTAGAAAACCCAAGCCTAAATATTAATTACCAAAATACCACCACATTAGTCCACCTAATTCAAGATATAAGAAAGAAACATCATGCATCGCGTTCAAAATGAAGTTATGATAAATGAAATATCAATGCTTAAAGTTGAATGTTTTAATCAAAATCTTAGTTGAAGTTTGATGTTTAAGTAAAACGCCAAAAACGCAAGAGTTAGATACTTCCAAATCCCTATAAGTTTAGATGTTTAAATTAAAAAATTTTTAAAAAAAAGGTGTTTTAGCTATAGTTTATGAAAAACAGGGACGTTTCAACTCATCTTGGGTACATATCGATCAATTTTAACATTAGTCAAAAAATGTATAAAATAACACCAACTCTTCTAAACACACAATTCTACCCTATGCAACCTCAGGTACCTAAATATCTTTGGATGTACAAACTACTTAGAATACTATACTTTATGACATATGTGTTTTTCTATAAGAGACAAAATATGTTCTAAGGTAAGCATATTATTAACATGTCCCAAGTTGAATACTTCAAAACCCAAAGAGTCGAGATGTTTCGATCAACGCGTGTTTAAAGAGTGTTTCGAACTTATGATTTATGAAGAATGAAGGTGTGTCAAGTTGAGCCTTGCAAGAGTTTTCAATAAAGAATTTGCAACAATTCTTTGATCATTCTCATCTACTTATTTAAACACATGATTCTACTCGTGTTTTGCAACACCAACTCCCATGAGTTAATATTGATCCAGTTGAAAGACATAGCGTCCATTTTAAAAAGGTATACCAAATTTATTTTAAGAAAAACACATTACATGTGTACCTCAATTAAAATAGTTAACATGATTTGTTTATTGTTGCAGTCAAAAATATCAAAACGTTAAGGTCAAGGATATACAACAAGGCATTGCCAAATAACCTATTAATTAAAGACTTTGGTTTGAATTAATTTAACATGTGATATCAATTTTATCTAATATATTTTTCATTTTGTATGTGGTATTATTCTATAAATTTCTCATATAAAGAATAAGAGGAACATTATTATTATCATTTTATTATTATTAGGTTGCTAACCCATGCATGTTTATATGGATTGAATAAAAAAATATAATAAATAGTCATAAATGAAAATACAAACAATATATATAAACTGACTTTTTAAATAAAATTTGATTAAATTTCGTATAATTTAATACTTTAAGTAATAAAACAATTATATTATTTCATTAAACACTAATTTTTACAAAGTTTATTTCTTCAAATATTTCGTTTTAGAAAACTATATTTTTGAAAATTTTATTTAAAAATGTATAAAAAGGACTCTAGAATAGGTAGATAGATATGATAAAGGGACCCATTTTAATGCATAAATTTTTTAATCGTTAAATCAGGCGTTACTCGTCAAGGACTAGACCTCATTATACAGGAGGAAACCCTTGCTAGGAAAACACCTGTTAATCCACAAAAAATTAATTTACACCAAAGGTATTACAACCTATTAGTATCTTGGTGATGAGATAAGGTTTAGAAATCATATGGTATTGGGTTCGAATCCCACAATGTGGTTTTCTTAAAGTATTGAGTTTCCTCGTGAACTGATGACTTGACTATGAATACGATTCATTTGGTATTGTTGATGGCACACAAAAAAAAAAGAAAAAAGTTATTTACAAAAATAATAAAATCAAGACATCTCATAAAAGAAGTTAAAAAGTTATCATCACGTCAGGTTAGAAGGCTTTTGGTCACTTTACAACATAATTAGACTAAAGTCGATCGAAAGAATCCATCTTAATAAAGGGTGTCAATTGTAAATTAGTTGCTAAATTGATAGGAACAAGTACCGCTATAGCACCAAGATTTATGAAAAGTGATACATATTCAACCATCAACCACCTGCAACAAATATAAAAACAAAGTGGTTAAAAAGGAAAATGCTATTTCCATTGAGATTATTCACTGTGACATCATAATTAATTTCAAATTTAAACATGTAAATATGTTAGACCATAGGGTATGCCCCTTGGTCCAACCACTCCACGTATGCGCCACGTAGGCGCCCACCACAGCCACCCACTCCACCAAAAGTGGTGGAAATGCCCACCCACGCCCAAGAAGAAAGGAACGGTCAAAGGTCAAGAAGAAAGGGAGAGGCGTGGCTGTGGCCACGCCCAACCCATCAACGCCTATGGGGGGCGGTGTTCCACCATTCTTCCACACCCACCCACGCCCCTCCCACCCGGCATACCGCAAGGTCTTACAAAGTTAAAACAAAGTATAACAATACATGTTTTAGAGGTTTTGTAACAGTACAAAAAAAAAGCACTGAATAAACAAAATATGAAATTAACGTAGAAAGTAAATCATTAAATGGTATTTTGGAAGGAAAAAAAACAAGAAAAATTTAATTCAAATGAAAATGTATTAAATTCGCAAAAGCATATAGGTTATGTGTCTGGTTTTGGTTCTAAATACACGTTTAAAATTTACCTGTTTTGTAAGTCGAAACAAGAAGCGTAGCGATCCATCACGAATACATAAAAAAACCCAGAAAATCCGACACAGCCAAATAAGCACACCATTGTTCTCACTGCGGTTCCCTTCGATGCTTGCGACGCCATTGTTGTGGATATGACCACCGTCAACGGATGACTTTGGTGGTTAGTTTTACACTCGTACCTTATATATATATATATATATATATATATATATTTATATTATTATATAGACAATTATTGAACTGTTGCATTTCAATATTTTCAATTTCCGCGTGAACTAATATAATATTAATTCTACGTTCTCAAATTTGGACTTTGGAGATGATTAATATTTATATTTAATTAATTAATTAATTAATTTTTTGTTTCTAAAATAAAATATATATATATATATATATATATATGTATATATACTAATGTCGTAAAAGAGCACTCCAATACATATTAATCAAGAGTCGGATGGATCATGTATAATTACCGTTTTTCTAAAATTAAAACTTAAAACATGTTTTATATCTTAGTGTAATTGAATGTAAGGAATATTAAAAAGTTATAGATACGGAATGTACAATCGTTTAATATAAAAAAGTTGCGTGGTCTTAAGGGCAACGCTCCTAGCGGGGTCCAAGTGTCACAGCTCCTGATGGTGGTCTCATTGGCCATTTTTTTTGAATAGATAAACAAGTTTTCGGACCCAACAACCCACGGCTGCGACCACAGACCGCTACCAACCACCGGAAACATTTAAAGCCGGTCGTTGGCGAGTGCCAAATCGAGAAACCGCCACACAATCTAGGAGGAAACTCACACTGAGAAAACCCCTAGCTCACCCAGAAATTTCTTTGCTCCAGACGAGACTTGAACCCAAGACCTCCCATTGCTGGTGGTCAAGGAGTACCACTAGGCTATAAGCCATATATTTTTAGGGTCCTAAGCTCTTGTTTGGATTGCTTGGTATATTGGTAGGCGGCCCTGTTCGTGTAACAGATCACACCTCATATGATTCATTTATATAAACGTGTTAAAAAGGTTAACAGGTTACAAACAAGTTGATGAGTTTACTTGTTTAACCTCCAATTTTTCAATGGTGAGCATGATGAAGTTTTACAAAAATTACAATCCAATTAGACATTTGAGCAAGTGAGACGATTATTGGACTTGAATTGGTATAAGAGACAGGTTCAACGTCCTGATAACCACAATCTAGTGATTGTTTTGAAATTAAAAGATATAAATTAAAGACAAGATAAAAGTCATCATCTTAATTAATGTTTTGGTCATACAAGAAATTAAAGGCGAATTATATATATCTTAATGATCATGGATACATTTCAAGAAACAATAATTAACCTTATTAGTTGGATCTAAACGGTTATTACTATCATGAAAACATTAGTTGTTGATTCTAGTTATTCATTGGCATGCTCCACCAACAATGGATCACTTGACAACAAATCTCTGCGATCAAAACATATAAAGAATTAGAAACAATCATGCATCTGGCCAATCGGTTTCACTCGATAAGACTATATATCTGCATGTAACTTCTTTGTCCAAAATAATAGGGTGTAAACGAACCAAGGCAGCTCGTGAAATACTCTGGATTGGATCGTTAAAAAGCTCGAACGAGCCTAGCCTTAACCTGCCCAAGCCCGAGCTCGAGCTTTACATATCGAGCTCGAGCCGGCTCGCGAGCCTTAACGAGCTTTTTCTTTATATAACTTTTATTTATTATATTAAGTATTTATTTATAAAATTAATTATTTTTTATATATAAAATTATTATAAATATATTTAAATCAAATATTTTATGTTAAATTTGGAAAATACAATTAAATCTAATTAAATTAGTAATTAAAGTACATAAATTAAATAATTAAAATCTAAACGAGCCGAGCCGAGCTCGAGCCTAAAAATTTTTTAACAAGCCGAGCTCGAGCCCTATTTAGTCTAAACGAGCTCGGGATCGACTCGGCTCATTTACACCCCTAAGTCCAAATGATCGAGCAATAAGTTTTCTAACAAACATGTCAGTAGAAACAGTTGGTTTTGATTCGAACCCATGCACTTACGACCAGTTTCAAGTCACTTGACTTATATTTTTCTCAAATGAGAGAGATTATTTGATATATGCAATTAAACATATATTAAGTGATCTCATTTCATATGCTCAAGACTGAAAACTATCAAATGTAACCTAAGTTTTTGTAGGACTTGCCTGTGAGTGTTGTTGAAGATTATAAGGGAAACTGGCTGCTCCGGTGACAGATTAAACAACTGTCGCACGATGTATGCACATGTAGCGACGCTATGATTTTAAAAGAAGCGAATCAGTGTATGCATCAGGCATATATAACATCTATATATGCATCATGAATGTATATGGAAAAATAAATTTTGTATAGAGATGTATTTAGTGGGAAAACAATTTAGGATCCTTTTCATAAGGTAAATAAAATAAAGTTTCAACATGAAAAATGATGATTAAGTTTAGATAAATTCTTACCCCTGAAAACATACAAGTAGGAGTATCCAAAAGATAGCAGTTATCCAGCTTGATTCCTTGTATGCTATCCATAGCTTAAAAACAACACCAATGAATATAGGGGATGATCCATTAAAAATACAATTTTGCATGAAACATAAAAACGAAAACCCAATACAAAAAAAAAAATATAACATAATACAAAAAAATAAAAATCCAGTACAAAAATACTATACAAAAGAAAATACAGTAAAAAAAAAGAAATCAATATAAATATCTAGTACAAAATACATGTGTTTTTATATTTTAGGCAAAACATGTATTATTATTATTATTATTTGTAATTACCTCATGAATATGTGCATCAGAAAAAGGGGGAAAGCAATGTATAGATACTCCTCTTTAAGGACTTTCAAATTGCAGCATGTTATATGAATATATGGTTTCGGTATTTTTTTTCGTGTTAAGTGTATGAAGTATGTGTGATTTTATCACGTAAGTGTTATTTATTCTTTAAGTGTAAAATCACGCAGACACGGTTGTCATTAGTTTTCAATTTGTTAGCTTTAAATCCAACAAATGTATAACAGCACCCACAAAGGGGCTTCCAAGGATACCCATGGTTGTCATTTATTGGGGGGGACCTTGAAACAACGGTAAGATGGTTCTCATGTGACTCAAAAGCCACGGGTTTGATTCGTGGAAAATAGTTTTTTTGCAAACATACACGGATAAGATAGGTATATTAGGCTCATACAAGTTGGTCTCAATGCATGATTGACAATTTCAGACACGAACATGTTAACACGACACGACTTTAACATGTGATGTGTTTTCCTTTAACATGTTTCGTGTATGAAACATGTCAACACGTTAAAACCTATTTATTTTTCAAGTCTAAACAGGTAAAAACCGATTAAGACCTATTAAGATCCATTAAGACTTGTTTATAATTTAAAATCAATAACATAATAAAATAGGTGGGTAACCTATTACCTTCTAATAATTATTAATTCTCTAACCCTAGCTCCTTAACAATTTCTTTTACATTTCTTTAACAGGTTTTTTAACAGATCATTAATATTGTTAACTGTTAACAGGTTTCTTAATGGGTCATTTCATGTTTACACGTTTTAAACGAGCTGTGTTTGTGCTGAAAAAACAGTCATGATAAGTTTTCGTGTCATATCTTAACGAGTCGTATCTGACCCGTTATCATAGCCGCATGCCTGACATCCCTAATCCGGAGATCATAATTTGCTAAAAACTCTAGATGAAAATTTACTGGGTTTGTGTTTATGTACGAAAACCAACTTAGCGTTATATGAAATGTTAATATAAAAATGAGTCCCGACAAGTAAAAAATATATACACACAAATGGATATTTCAAAATTGACGTAACATGACGTGTAACACGCGTCATTATATCACTAAGCAATTTTTTTAACGACATTTGATCTCAACGTGTGAACCACTGATTTTCAGGCCACGTCACAAAGTTCTAGTTATCATGACCTCCGTTGAGACCTCACCACCACCCTAGGAGGAAACCGCACCGGAAAACCCACTGACGGCCTAACCTCTCAAGAACCCTTATTTCGCCTTAAAAGAGATTTGAACTCATGACCTTCCAATTGAAAAGCCAAGGGATACCGCTAGGACAAAGCCCTTTGGTATGTCAGTAAGCAATTAGTGGTCTTAAAATCAAAGCCGGCACAAACAAACCAACTAATTAATGCATATCATGACTGGAGACGACGTACCGATAAAACACCAACGTTGGCATAGTAGTCGAATAATGTTCCTATCATGCACCTGTAATCAAAAGCAATATTTATTTATTAATTTATATCGACTTTAGGTTAATAATACACGTTGCTTAATTATGAATGGGACTAGGGGTGTCGAAAATACCCGAATTCGACTACCCAAAATCCGAATAAGCTTCATATGGTTGGGTTATTCGGGACAAAAATGTTTGTCGGCTTATTTAAGTCAACTCAATTAAGCTGAACTGTTATAATAGGGTCGGGTTTCAAATATATTTTAAATTTTTAGTCGGGTTTCGGGTTAACCCGGGTAAGGATGATTAATATTTGTCTATATATATTAATTATTAATAATTAATAATAAAACCACATTTTATTTTTCACCTAAATGTTTAGTAAGTTAACTAGTTATGACTATGACCATTAATCAAATAAAATATGGTTTAACGCATTTTTCATTGTCTTATATGTTCGGAACATGAATTACTTGTAGCAATTTAAATTGAGTCAAGATAATAGCAAATAAATATTAAACGACTGACCCGAATAATCAGTGACCCGACTAACCCGAATGTTATTAAAGTCAGGTTGCGGGTCAATATTTTATGAGGAAAACCCGACTAACACGAATTGATTAACCCGAAACCCGATCAGATTGACCCGATAACATCCCTGATGAGAACTGTAATTAATTAAGAGAGCTGATGAAACTAAGTTGTAAAAGGAGCTTACGACGAGAATGCTTTGGCACGAAACGGAGATCCATCTACAATAATCAAGTTGATAATAATACCAAGCACAAGACATGCTAACGTAGAAAATATTATTTTGACAGTTGTCACTAATGTTCCATTCTTGTGTTTCATGTCATCCCTATAAATTTGTAATTTGTAGTTAGTGACTTAGTGGCGTATAGAGGTGGCAATTTTTACCCATATCAAAGGAAATGAGTTGGTTTGGGTAAACAATTGTAGTATAATGGGTTGAAATGTGCAATATCATAATATTAAATGAGTTAAGATGGACGGCTGGACGCCCTATTTGCGGTGCATGCATATAATGTATATATGTGTGGGCCCTTAAGAGACAAAAGTAAAACTGCATTAATTTTAACGTTATTTTAATTATTTTGTGAAAATAACGTTAAAATCATTGGGTTGATCAACTTCAAACGATAACTTTGAGCCGGGGACTCTTCCAGAGCAGTCTCTCTATCCCAATTGGGATATGGGTAAGGTTTGTATATTATCCTTCCATTCAGACCCTATTAGAAAGTGGGTATACAGTGGGTAAGGTTGTTGCTATTGTTGTTGTAAACAAGTTGAGATGGGTAGCACTTAAACACAATACGGTTCAAGATGGGTAACCAAAAAACTATGTAAATGTAATAGATTCAAATATTTAAGAATAATTAATAACATATTTTATAAGATAATCATTAAAAATTATCCAAATGAACTATTTGTTTACTTATAACACATCTTAACTTAAATTAAATTGATGATTTTTAATAACAATCTATTTAGACCCGAACTGATTTTGTTTAAAACTCTTCTGACCTGCACCCATCATGACCCAAACCCGTTATGACCCGTTACCAACTCGCTCATTTTGCCATGCATACGTATAACAATGTATTCTTAATCACTCATAGCCCCCTTAAAAAAAGTTTAAGACCCAATCTGTATATTAAGTGATTAAATTTGACAATTAGAATTCATGTTCGGTCCCTCCTAAAAAAAATAGAATTGAGTAATAACTCAGTAATATTGAGTGATTATTGTATAATTTCAAAAGTTGAAATTATTAACATGATAAGAACCTTAATTGATTTGCGTATACTTTATATATATTTATGTAATACGAAACAATATTTCAAAAGAAAACTTCGACCTTCACTGTTTTTTAATCTTCAATTTGTTAATTTGAATAGCATTCATTTGAATCCTGCCGAAAAAAATCAATTTTATCATATCATCGTAATCAATGAGATGATAATTTGGTTTATTATGTATTCGTGATTTAATTTAATTTTATCATTTTTTGGGTGATCCAACCCGTGTAATACATGGGGTTTTAGGCTAGTATTATTATATAATTATATTTTTCCTGTGTTTCAATCTACACAACCAAAGCACTGTAACTTATTCATATCTTTTATGTGTTTTTTTGAGCGGCAGAGGTCTCCACGTACCAGTATGTTGTATTAACTTGGTCCAACTAGCAGAGGTGCAGACTTACCCCTTATGCGTGGGAACCCCGTGAAATAGGTAAACTCTCGCCCCCCATCAGAATCGTACCCTGAAAATATCTGCGCACGACCCTTCACCAGGTGTCTCTTGAAAATGGCCCAAGTGAGACTCGAAGCTGCGTCTCAAATGAGACTTGGTTCTCATCTTACCACTGAACCATATTCGCGGGACATTTCTTTTTATGTCTTTAACCACATTAATGTGATTGATGCAACACGCTTAACAAAGTTTGTAAACGTGTCACATCTTGTTGATAAACTTTTTTAAAAGTCTATACGTCCATCCCGTCACAATGCACGTTTCAAATTTCTTGTTTTATTTATTTAAGTTTTAATGATTTATTGAAATTGCAAATTTATATCAAAAAATATATTTTTTTAATTAATTTTACAAAAATTAGATATGTATAAATAGTATTAACTTTTCTATTAGATATGACGGTACAACTCAATAAGTCTATTAGCTTATTAGTGAACCATTAAAGCAACCCGTTTGTTTTCTGGCTAGTTTTTGAAAACCTACCATACATATTTATCATGAGAGAACAAAGTCGCTACTACAATAACGGATTAACGGGTACTAGCATTGAAGAAAACGTTTATAAAACTAGTGAGTCTGTGACCAAAGTCAAAATGGTAAAAAAAATGAAAAAAAAATAATAAAAATAAAATAATAATAATAATAATAACAAGTGCAAATAATATGCCATCGAAATGGTGATCGCAATTGTGCAATTGAGGATGTTATCATATTAATTGTTACCTTTTATCACGTCTCACCAACACAAAATATATTGGGTCCTTAGAAAATTCTTCTGGTGACAACTTGAGAAACTGGGTAATCACGTATACACACGTAGCAACACTATATAATAATAAGAAAAAAAAAATATAAATATGCATGTTAAATTGATAATGAAAGAAAGGAACATTAATTACCTTGTAAAAACAGCTAATAAAACAGTTACAATAGTAGCTACAATCCAACTTGATTCCTTGTAGAAAACCCAAGCCTAAATATTACCAAAATACCACCACATTAGTCCACCTAATTCAAGATATACGAAACAAACATTATACATCGGGTTCAAAATGAAGTTATGATAAATGAAATATCAACGCTTAAAGTTGAATGTTTTAATCAAAATGCAAGTTGAAATACCAAAGTTTGATGTTTTAATTAGGGACGGAGCTTGAAAAAAGCTCGGAGGGGGCCGAAGAATTTTTAGGAAGAAAACGGAGGAGGCCGAAGGATTTTTAGGAAGATAATGGATGGGGCCGAATGATTTTTAGAAAGAAAGCGAAGGAGGCCGAATGATTTTCCGACAAAATACTACTGAATCGACCCTTCTGACCGGAAAAACAGAGGCCCTAATAAAGAACCGTCCTTGGTTTTAATAAAAACGCAAGAGTTAGATACGTCCAAATCACTATAAGTTTGGATGTTTAATTAAAAAATTTTAAAAAGGTGTTTTAGCTATAGTTTATGAAAAACAAGGACGTTTCAACTCATCTTCGATATATCAATTTAAACATTAGTCGAAAAATGCATAAAATAACACCAACTCTTTAAACACACAATCTACCATATGCAACCTCAGGTGGTACCTAGATATCTATGGCAGTACATACTACTTAGAATACTATACTTTTTGACATAGATGTGTTTTTCTATAAAAGACACAAAATATGTTCTAAGGTAAGCATATTATAAACATGTCTCAAGTTGAATACTTCAAAACCCAAAAAGTCGAGATGTTTCAACGTGTGCTTAAAGAATGTTTCGAACTTATGATTTATGAAGAATGAAGGTGTGTCAAGTTGAGCCTTGCTAGAGTTTTCAATAAAGAATTTGCAACAATTCTTTGATCATTCTCATCTACTTATTTAAACACATGATTCTACTCGTGTTTTGCAACACCAACTTCCATGAGTTAATATTGATTCAGTTGAAAGACATAGCGTCCATTTTAAAAAGGTATACCAAATTTCTTTTAAGAAAAACACATTCCATTTGTACCTCAATAAAAATAGTTAACATGATTTGTTTATTGTTGCAGTCAAAAATATCAAAACGTTAAAGTCAAGGATATACAAGAAGGCATTGCCAAATAACCTATTAGGCTATCCACAGCGGTCACCCCACTGAAAACCCTTCCCCACTGAAATTTCATGCCACGTCATCACCTCACTGAAAACCTTTAACACCCACAATGGTCACCCCACTGAAAACCCTTCCACACTATTCCACCCACAATGCCCACCACTTTGAACCAACCAATGAGGATCATGGAAACCGAACGGGGAGCGGGGGCCGTTCCGGCTCGTTGGGCGGGGCACCGTGGCAGGGGAGGAGCCCGCTGGCCGGGCAGGGCTACCATTGTGGCAAGTCTTAAAGACTTTGGTTCGAATTAATTTACACATGTGATATCAATTTTATCTAATATAATTTTCTTTTTAATTGTATGTGGTATTATTCTATAAATTTCTCATATAAATAATAAGAGTATCGTTATCATTATCATTTTATTATTATTAGGTTGTTAACCCATGTGTGTTTATATGCATTGAATAAAAGATATAATAAATAGTCATAAATGAAAATATAAACAATATATATAAAATGACTTTTTAAATAAAATATGATTAAATTTCGTATAATTTAATACTTTAAGTAATAAAAAAAATATTATTTCATTAAACACTAATTTTTACTAAGTTTATTTCTTCAAATATTTTGTTTTAGAAAACTATATTTTTGAAAATTTTATATCTTATAATAATTTGGTTTTAAAAAATGTTTTATGCATATATTTATAACGTATTGTTTTTTTTTTAATTTAAAAATGTATAAAAAGGACTCTATAATAGGTAGGTAGATATGATAAAAAGGACCCATTTTAATGCATAATTTTTTTAATCGTTAAATCAAGCATCACTCGTCAAACGGACTAGACCTCATTATACAGGAGGAAACCCTTGCTAGGAAAACACATGCTAATCCAGAAAAAAATTAATTTACACCAAAGGTATTACAACCTATTAGTATCTTGGTGGTGAGATAAGACTTAAAAATCATATGATCTTGGGTTCGAATCCCACAAGGTGGTTTTCTCAAAGTATTGAGTTCCCTCATGAACTGATGACTTGGCTGTGGATATGATCATGTGATATTGTTAATGGCACGAAAAAAAAGAGAAAAAGCTATTTTCAAAAATACTGAAATCAAGACATCTTACAAAAGAAATCAAGAAGCTATCATCACGTCACGTTAGAAGGCTGTTGGTCACTTTACTACATAATTAGACTATGTCGATCGAAAGAATCCATCTAAATAAAGGGTGTCAATTGTAAATTAGTTGCTAAATTGATAGGAACAAGTACCACTATAGCACCCAGATTTATGACAACTGATACATATTCAAACATCAACCACCTGCAACAAATATAAAAACAAAGTGGTTAAAAAGGAACATGCTATTTCCATTGAGATTATTCACTGTGACATCATAATTGATTTCAAATTTAAACATATAAATATGTTACAAAGTCAAAATAAAGTATAACAATACATTTTTTAGTGGTTATGTAACATTACTAAAAACGCACTGAATAAACAAAATATGAAATTAACGTAGAAAGTAAATCACGAAATGTTATTTTGGAAGGAAAAAAAACAAGAAAAATTTAATCCAATCAAATCAACTGGTTCGATCAGTTCCAAGTCTGACCGGTAGCCACCAGCCAGTTAATTCAAATGAAAATGTATTAAATTCGCAAAAGAATATAGGTTATGTGTCTGGTTTCGGTTCTAAATACACATTTAAAATTTACCTGTTTTGTAAGTCGAAACAAGAAACGAAGCGATCCATAACGAATACATAAAAAAACCCAGAAAATCCGACACAGCCAAATAAGCACACCATTGTTCTCCCTGCGGTTCCCTTCGATGCTTGCGACGCCATTGTTGTCGATCTGACCACCGTCAACGGATTACTTTGCTGGTTAGTTTTACACTCGTACCTTATATATATATATATATATATATATATATATATATATATATATATTATATGGACAATTATTGAACTGTTGCATTTCAATATTTTCAATTTCCGTGTGAACTAATATAATATTAATTCTACGTTCTCAAATTTGGACTTTGGAGATGATTAATATTTATATTTTATTTATTTATTTTTTGTTCATGAAATATATATATATATATGAAATATATATATATATATATATATATATATATAATATATTATATAGACAATTATTGAACTGTTGCATTTCAATATTTTCAATTTCCGCGTGAACTAATATAATATTAATTCTACGTTCTCAAATTTGGACTTTGGAGATGATTAATATTTATATTTTATTTATTTATTTTTTGTTTATGAAATATATATATATATATAGGGAAGGGTATAAAAAATAACCCTCATCTTTTGCTACAACTACATAACCCATTTAAACCAATCATAAACTTACACATAAGCATTACATTAAAATATTAAAAAGGGCATCATAGTCATTTTACCCCTTATAAGTTTTCCCCCTCTCTTTTTTAAACATTAATAACTTTTTTATAATATATTATTTTTTTAAAAAAATTGCACCATTATATTCGTCTCATTTTTCTCTTTAATTCCGTTATAGTCTCGACTAATTTTTTTTTACTTTTTTTAAATGCCCTATATTTACATCATTGTAACGAGGTTAAATATAACAAATTTATTTGAATTTTTTTTAAAAATGATAAATTACAGAGATGTAATTTACATTGACGTAATTTATCGTGATGTAATTTACATTGACGTAATTTATCGTGATGTAATTTACATTGACGTAAAATTCGGTTTCGGTTTTTTCGGTGAATTTGGTTTAAATTACAGTGATGTAATTTACATTGACAACAAATTAGTTTAAATTTTTTTCAAACAATGATAAATTACATCACTATAATTATCATTGTGAGAGAAAAAAATCAAAATAATGTGTTCTATTACATCAATGTAATTTATCATTGTAATTATCATTGACGTAAAATTCGGTTTCGGTTTTTTTGATGAATTTGGTTTAAATTACAGTGATGTAATTTACATTGACAACAAATTAGTTTAAATTTTTTTCGAACAATGATAAATTACATCACTATAATTATCATTGTGAGAGAAAAAAATCAAAATAATGTGTTCTATTTACATCACTGTAATTTATCATTGTAATTATCATTGCCAGAGAAAAAAATAAAATAATGTGTTACGTCACCGTTAATTATGTCATTGTAAATTACTTCATTTTGTGTTACATTACTTCATTTTTTGTTACACTACTGTAATTTACCATTGTTAGAAAAAATTTCTAATTAATTTGCTATCTTTAAGCTCGTTACAATGATGTAAATACATGACATCAAAAAAAAAAAACTAGTCGAGACTATAACGAAATTAAAGAGAAAAATGAGACGAGTATAATGGTGCAATTTTTTTAAAAAAATAATATAGTATAAAAAAGTTATGAATGTTTTAAAAAAATGGGATAAACTTTACTTAAATAACAAATGTCTTAAATGCCCTTTATATTAAAAAAAAGAAAAAAAAAAGAATCTGACACGTGTCACCATCCTATACACTTACTTGTTTAAAGTAACCATTGGATGATGGTTAATGGGTTGTACAAAAGATGAGGGTTATCAAAAATTCCATGCCCTATATATATATATATATGGGTGTGTGTACTAATTTCTTAAAAGAGTACTCCAATACATATTAATCAAGAGTCAGTTAGATGGATCATGTGTAATTATCTTTTTTTTTTTTTTTTTAAATTGAAACCTAAAACATGCATAGTATTTAAAAGAAACATATTACCTTTCTTTTTTATTCAAAAAGAAAATGCAATAAATTATTTGTTATAACTCTATATTTGTTAATTTAGTTTTTCATTGAAATAAAAAACTATAAATTCGAGCAAGCCAAATCTGATTTTAAGTAATTTGGTTAGCACACCCTCCCTAGATTATTACAAATGGTGGTGGTGTAAAGCGTAAGCATATAAAATTGATTGCAACTTACCTGACATTGACTCGGTGTAAACATGAATAGAGTCAACTTCAAACGTGCTCAAGCCTCTATTGAAGCCTGATTAACAAAGCCTGAGCCAAGATTGAAAACCTTACTTACAATCCTAATTCGAGTTTAAGTCAAACGAGATGAGCACGAGTCGTATCGGGTGCATGAATTGTTGTGGTTGTCAGGGCCATCTCGGAGATTTTGATGACCATGTGCGAGTATTAAACTGGACCCTTGTACATTTAAATAATTCATAAATCATTGATGACTGATATAAAAAATAAGTAAAATATATAATAAAATAAAATTAGTGTAACAAAATCATGTTTTTTACGTAACAAAATTATATTTTGTTTAAAACTAATTTGATACAAAATACTTTAAAAAATTCAAAATTTCAAGACTCTTAAAAAATCTAGTTGGTGTGATCACTACTTCGCACCCCTAAGCCGCCAATGGTGGCTGTAAATTTATTAACTAAAAATGTTCTATAGTAGCTGGGCCGCAATGGGCTTGGATTAGTTAAACCTTATGTGGGCTGAGAGAAAGTTAGGGTTTATTGATAATTTGATATTGCTAATTTTGCTAAAACACGACAATCGGAGAAAGGAAAACCGAACACAGATCGGATCTAAGATGTTTCCGGGGATGTTCATGCGAAAGCCCGAAAAAGAAGCCGCTCTGAAGCTTCGTGTTCATGTCGCCTTGATCGGGGCGTGGGCCGCTGCTATTCGGGTCGCTCCGTATGTTCTTCATTACTTTTCTGACAGCAAAGACGAGCTCGTTCTTGATTTTTAGTTTTGTTATCTTGATTCTTACAGGTAATCATCAAAAATTCCCAATTTAATTGTTTGATTTCGTTCCAATTATGGTGATTTGAAGCTGTATAAATTGTTGTACATTTGGGATTCCAGAAAACTGTTTTATTGCTTGGAGATTAGATTATGCAAACGTATGAGAATCACTGTCATTTCGTTTTGAATTAGTGTTTTATTGTTTGGTTTGATTGGCATACTCACTAATTGATGTGTTCATTAAAATACATGAGTTGTGATTTGCTTTAATGCTTCTGGCTTGAATTAAGTCAACATATGTGTGTTAATTTAGTAATTTGATAGTACCACTTTTATTAATAACTAGTTTTATTAAATTCGTAAAACTATTGTGGTGAAATGAGGCTCAAGAACCATAAGATAAGGTACTAGTTCGAATCGGATTTTCTCAAAGAATTGAGTTTCCCTTCTAAACTGATAACTTGGTGTAGGTATGATCGGGCGGTACCGTATGTGACATTATGATACCCAGCGATCTAAATATTTAGTCAGGGCAGCTCAATGGGCCAAGATATCCAAGCAAGGGCTTTGGGCCCCAAAATTATAGGGCCTAATTTTTATAATTTTTGTATATATATTGGGCCTTTTTTCTTAAACTAGACAGTCAGTGGGCTTAATTGCTAGTTGTGAACATGTGGGCTTCAAGAGATATGTGGGCCTTGTGTTTTACAATTACAATTGACCCTTGGCTTTCCAGATTATTTTTCAGACGATGAACACACCGGAGTTGAAGTTCACTACTACACTAGACCATTAGTCTCCAATCTCTATCTCTCTCACTCTCACAATCCGATTGACAGTTAACTCACCAAGTCACCAACACTTCACTAGACCATCAGAAACCAGTCGAATCCAGGCTCTGGTGAACGGTGGACCATCAGGCATCAGTCGGCTCTCTGTGGTTCCGCACTTCTGAGTTTCGCCGGCTGCCGCCTCCCGGCTCTATAGTCCCACAGGCCACACTCTCACTCAATAACTCTATGTTAGTTTGTTACTTTATTTATTGCTTGAAAGTTGAAACTTTAGTTAGCTAGTTATTATATTTTTTATGTTAATTTGGTTATTGATATCTGATAGTTGCTTGTGAAATCATTGTTTGATCCTGAAAAAGATTTGGTAGTTGGTTGTCCAGTTGTGGCTTGTGGTAGAACTTTGGTGTAGACTTTAGAACTAGTTAGGTTGTTTTTGGTAGGTATACTAGTATAGTATGGTAGAAGTGTAGAATTTTGGCAAAACTAGTTAAGTTGCGTGTTATTCTAATTTAGAACTGATAAAACAAAGTTAAAAGCATAATTTTTCAATGTCTAATAAAAACCATAAATACAATTATGATCATTCAAAAAGGGCCAAAAAATTAAAACTATAATATTTTTGTTTATTATTGTCGGTCTCAAGCCCGAATAAAAGAACGAGGGTTTTTAAATGTAACCATTAATTAAGGGACCCGAATTTTTATTCCGCTTAGTGCCTTCAAAATGGTTGAGCCGGTCCTGAAATTAGTCATTCAAACAAAGCAATTGTTTTTCAGTTGGAGAGTGAATGTTTTTCTAACTTTTTTTCCCTTGTGGAACAAGTGTGGTTTAATGGAAAATCTCATGGGTGTGTTAAATTTTTCTTGATAGTATGCTATATTTGAATTAGGAAAGTATAATTCTTTGATTACATTTCATATATTTACCCCCATAACATGTGTTATCAAATGGCATGTGCAACTTTGGCTCAACCTGTATGTCGTAGATGGTGTCCAACTGATTATTGAGGAACAAATGTTACATTTAATGTCATGTGATGATTAACTAAACGTGTTTGAATATGTTTATGAAGAACTGATTATAACTTGTTAAAACCATTGTCTAAGACCCATTTGGTTGGTTTATGGATTGTTTACCAATTTTATATCCACCTCTAAACTTTCATAATTACATATTTTTTTAAGTCATGCTTAAATGTTGTACATTATGTAAAATATGAGTTGTTAAGTTTAGAATGGGATATATGTAATTCTCTTTACCTACTTCCTTTTTTTTAAGATCATTAGTTATATATTTTCATAAACTGAAAAATTAAGTACATATTTTCTCTTCTTAAAGGATATATATTACATATTTATTATTCATTTAATTTAAGTTAACTTATTGACTACTCTTATTTTTACCAAGGAATTTCTACATATTTTCTTATCTTAAGGCCATGAGTTATATCTTTTCATTAAAATTAACTTAGTGAATGATTATCAACCTGAGCCTTGATTTGCTGTTCTTTAAAAATTTGACATTCATTTTTTGTATGTGAGGAAATACAAAAAAGATTTAAGTAAAATATGTAATTGATAGTCTTCAAAATACAAAAATATAAAATATTCTTTAGTAAAATAAGGGTATAATAATCATTTAATAACTTAATTTTAATGAAATAAATAAATATGTAATGTGTATCTTAGGCTCAAGCTCTTTTGAACTCATTTTGATTTAAGCTTTCTCAACCTCTCAGGTGTATCTCGAGTAACCTATCAGCATCTTGACTCGTTTACTCTTATGCTTTTTCTTTATTTTTATGTTAGATACAAATTATGATATTGATTACAAATACGTACATAGTATACAATCATTGTAAAAAAGGTGACAATGATAGTGTTTTACTTTTAAGTCATTGTATAATACGTATTCATTACTGTGTTTTACATATATTTCATTTTAATCACGTGTTGTTTTTATGTGTTAGGACAATTTGGTTGCACTATTCTACGATCGACATTAAGCTGCTAATCTCTTTTCTAGCAAAGTCCCCTAGCAAAGTCCCAGCAGACTACCTCATGTGAATTCACTGAAAAATCTTTGTGAGTTCGTCAACAGATTGACATTAGCGCGATTTGACTAACATTTTCAATTACAAAATCCAATTAGACATTGCATTAGTGCTAATTAGCAGCCGCTTCATCTTCCTCAAATATCGAACAACCGATATTTGACACTCTGAAAAGGAATGAACTTCACACTTATTAAGATTGATTTACTAAACAAATGGGCCCTGAAGTGCTTGGTTCGATTTTGCATCAATGCTCCAGAACAAGATCATTTCGACATGGGTTTTCCCTTCATGCCGTTGCTATCAAGATGGGTTTCGAATCCAATGTTATTATATCGAATCATGTTCTCAACATGTATGCAAAATGCGGCAAAATCAACAATGCCCGCCAAGTGTTTGATGGTATGCCTGAAAGAAACCTTGTAAGTTGGTCTGCTATGATTTCTGGTTATGATCAAGCAGGTAGACCCTTGAAGGCGGTTGAGCTGTTCTCTCAAATGAAAGTTGAGCAGGCAAATGAGTTTGTGTTTGCTAGTGCTATTAGTGCTTGTGCTAGCCTCTTGACGGTTGGTGTAGGTAAGAAGGTTCATGCACTGTCTGTGATTCTTGGGTATGCGGATGTTTCTTTTGTTTCTAACTCACTTGTTTCAATGTACATGAAATGTGGGCAGTCTAGTGACGCATTGTCTGTTTTTACAAGCATTCCTGATCGAAATATTATTGCATATAATGCTATGATTACAGGATTGGTTGACAACAAACATGTTATGAAAGCATATGATATATTCAGACTTATGTGCCAAAAAGGTCTTGTTCCAAATCAATTTAGTTTAGCGGCACTTATAGGAAATTGTACCGCTCCAGATGATCTATGGATTGGGATGAATTTGCATTGCCAGGCAGTCAAACTCAATCTTGATTCAATAGCTTTTGTTGGAAATGTGCTAATTACCATGTATTCAAAGTTTAATTTGATAGAAGAAGCTGAGAAAATCTTTTGGTCGATTGAGGAAAAAGATATGATTTCATGGAATACTTTCATTGTTGTTTGTTGTCATGCTCTTGATCATGCCAAAGGCTTAAATGCGTTCAGTGACATGATAAAAACATACAGTTTAACCCCTGATGATTTCACATACACCAGCGCGCTAGCTACGTGTTCAGGTCTTGCTTCATCCGTTTTTGGCAGACAAATTCATGGAAATTTAATCAGAACAAGGTTAAACTATGATACAGGTGTTGGTAATGCACTTGTGAACATGTATGCAAAATGTGGTTCAATCAAACACGCGGTTACAACATTTAACCAAATGGGATTCCATAATCTTGTTTCATGGAATACCCTCATGGCCGGATTTGCGAATCATGGATTTGGAGAACAAGCACTCGAATTATTTGATCAAATGAAGAAACTAGAAATAAAACCTGATTCTGTCACATTTATTGCACTTTTAGCAGCTTTGAATCACACGGGACTTGTAGAAGAGGGAAAATTTTACTTCAATGCCATGGAAGAAACTTATGGCATTGCTCCAAATGTCGACCATGTATCTTGCATAGTTGACTTGCTAGGCCGAGCCCGAAGGGTAAAAGAGGCGGAAAAGTACATGGAAAGATATTCTTTCGAACACGACCCTGTTGTTCTTGGGTGCCTACTGTCTGCATGTCGGGTGCATGGTGATCTTAATGTAGGAAAGCGCACAGCTGATCGCTTGTTGAAGATTCACAAAGTTTCTAGTTCCCCTTATGTGTTGTTGTCAAATCTTTATGCTTCAGAGAGTATGTGGGAAGATGTAGCAGAGGCAAGAAAGCAGTTGAAAGATAGCTTGATGAAGAAGGAACCAGGTCATAGTTTGATTGAAGTTAAAGGGACTGTGGAGAAGTTTACTGTTGGCAGAATTTCTCATTCAAGCATTGAAGAGATTGTGGGTGTGCTTCAAATTTTGAGTTTTGTTCAGGATGATTTTTCTTGGTGTCACTGATTTTATTGATACAAAGGCTGTTTTGACCCAACCCGACAAATCATGTGTATACTGTACCAAAAAAGCTACCTGCTTCAACCGCCACCCCACCTCTATTCAAACCTTTTGCCTTGATATCTACCTGCTATAATATAAGGTAAGGTTTCTTAAGCCCTTTACACAGAATAACAATATCTAATTAGTAGTTACAAACTTTTACGACAAATCTAAATTAATTAGATGCTTGTAATTTAGTTTACTCAGTAACTATGGATTACTGATGAGCAGTTTAATCATTTTTGTACCTCGTATGAACATGAAGTATGCTATGGATGCGAGATCAAAGGTCAGCATCTTGTATCGAGCACTTGATTACGTATATGTACAATTTGCAACGGGTATATAGTAGAAGTGGCAAAACGAGGGATGAGTCGTGCTGATCGGGTAACAGTTTAAAATGGGTATTTTTTGGTAAGGGTTTAAACACTTGTGTCCATAGTACTTAAATTCTTTCTGAATAATTGGTGTGTCAAACATGAATATTAAACCTATATTGTTTCAATGATATTAATTTCTTAAAAAGAATGATTTACAAGGTTTTTTGAATCTATTAAAAGTATCTTTTTACGTGGTATAGATTATAGGTTACTAACCCTAGTTCTAGACAAACTTTAGTTTTAAGATTTGTTTGCTTGAGATGTTGTTATGTTTGCTTTGTATGTTTTTTGCTTGATTATGTGGTATATGTTGTTGATTATATCTGGCTTACGTCTTTCTTTGGTGGCTTTTGGTATTTTTGTGTGATGTGTGATCTGCTTACTCTATGTCCTCTTTAAGCCTGCTAAGTCGATTTTATTAGCGTTATATGATCCGGTCTCTCCATGTCCTTTTTTATGGTCTTTGTGTGTGTGATTGACAGGTGTTTCTCCAGGTACTTGTTTCTACATGTAGTTATTTGTGAGCAAAATATAAAAAAAAAAAAAGGATTTCTTGAGCTAGTGGTCTCATCTGAAGCAGTCTTTCTACTAGGGATGGCGATGGGTCGGGTTTGGGACGGGTTTGAGTAATCCCAGTCCCATACCCGTTTATAAAAGTATGTCCCATACCCGTCCCAAATCCCATCGGGTATCTATCGGGTATTTACCCATCGGGTATCGGGTATCCCGGCGGGTTTCTGGTATCCCGGCGGGTTTAACTAAATATATTCGTTGAGAATAACTGGCTTAAAACACGTCTGGTATCGGGTAACTAATAATAAATTTATTTTTTTATAACAAAAAACTATATGTTAAATATGCCAAAAACAAGCTATTAATATATCAAATAACATGAAATTTCAGAATGTTATAAGTTGATTATCATTGTTCAAGATAAACCAAAAAATAGCAATTATTAATAAAATGGTTCAAAAATTTTTTTGAAGTTGCCGCAAAAAAAACAAAGATAAAAAAAGAAACATATTATATGAACAATTTCTAAAGTTCAAAAGGATTAAAAAAGAAACAAATTCTATTAATTCAAATGAATATAAATGATATTTATGATCGGGTACACGGGACGGGTAAACGGGTATATATAATCGGGTAATCGGGCCGGGTAACGGGTATATGAACAAATCCCAAGCCCGTCCCATACCCGCGAAAATTTTTAAAATTAATCCCATACCCGGCCCAATACCCATCGGGTTTGGGAATACCCGTCCCATATGTAGCGGGTTTCGGGTAAACCCGTCGGGCTCGGGTTTTTTTGCCATCCCTACTTTCTACCCTTTTTTGGAGTAGGGGTAAGGTGTGTTTTCATTTCACCCCTCCCAGACCCCACAAAATGTGTGATTTTCATTGGGTATGTTTGTTTGTAATGACAAGAGAGTGGGGCATGGGTCACACCCTCGTGGCGCCCTGCCCCCATTACATAGGGGCGTGACCAGGGTGTGGTGGGCACAAGCGTGATGGTGGTCACGGGGGTCACGACGTTGGAATGAATAAAAAAAGAACCATGTTACCGTTTGAATAAAAAAAAGAGAACATTTTTTTAAATCACTATAAATTAACTATTTAACTCTTTAAACCATCATTCATCTTTCTAAAATAAACATTCTTCTCTCAAAAAATCCAATTTACAATACACAAAAAAATGAGTTGAGAAGAAGAAATTACGAGATCGTTATCATCCGATTCAGATTAAGGAGCATTCATGTTATTACGTGTCGTTCAAGCAACAGTAACATCCATTGTGGCTAATATGTAATTTTATTTATTTTTTAAAAGTATGTAATTTTATTTTAATGTTTTTTTTAATTTTATTATGTATTTTAATTTTATTATGTAATTTTTTATCTTATTGTTTAATATAAATAAGTCTTTAGAAAATCATATAAATATTAAATAAGATAATGATTAAAATGGAGTGATGAGGGTGATGATAAAACATGTGGTGATGACGTAGAGTGATGAGAAAGTAATGATATTAGTTGTTTATGTGTCGTCTACGTGAAGTGATAGAGGCTTTACCATTACACATGGCCTTATAATTAGTTTTAGTTTCAACTTATCATTGTAACTATAGCTTAGACAGCTATTGGCGGAGTTTGAAAAATTGTAAAGTAGTAGTGGAAATTAACAGGATCCACAAAAAAAAAAATTATCGCTATGTCTCATGTTAAAAGTTTGGGTTGAGTTGTTTATATAAAACACTCTGTCAGTTTACTAAAATATTTTTAATATTCACAAACTCTTAATGTGTCCATACTTAATAATAAACATGTGTTCGTACAAAAAATTTAATTCAACAAAGTTAAAAGAGAAGGTAAATATAATACATGTTAATTTTTAATAAAATATACAAAACAAGCACCTATAAAATTCGTTATCCTGTCAGCCAAAAAATCAACACCACTGAAGCTTGGTGATTTCTTACAACTACCTTAATTTAAACCATTAAAATAGTACCTCAAGTGACCTTATGTTTAACATATAAAAATTAGAGTAGAATGTGGAGATGTTTCATGTGGTTAGCTAGTATTTAATTTTTGGTTAATAGGTTTTATAAATTACCTACATGGTCCAAAACTTTAAAAATTGGTAACACATACATTCCGAAGTTGAGGTTAATTTGGTTGCACTTCAGTGTGATTTGGTGACTTAAAGATTATATGCTTGTGTGTTACAAATATTAAATGTTTGGGGCTATATAAGTAATGGACGAAACCTAGGGATCAATAGTGAAATATTTTCAAACCACATGGATCATATCTTCAGTTTACTGTAAAAAATTACAAGTACCTCAAGTGAGCTTCCTACGTTTAGCAAAGAAAAATTACCTCTTATTTTAGATGATATATAGGAATAAATAAACAAACCGAATATTCAAACAGAATTAGTTGTTGAACTCTTTCATTTATGCTCGTAAAATTTTGGTAATGTGTTCTTGTATATGCGATTATATTTGTTTGTTTATGTTCATTCATTTAATGTTTTTTATATTTTTTTATAATGTTTAATTTGTTTTTTAGGGGTGTTAAAAAAATACGAATCATATTCGAAACCATAAAAAACCGATCTGAATTCTTATTCGAATGTTTTGATAGTTTCTGGTCAGATAACTTTTTCTATTCAGATTGGATCGAATATCAGGTAGACAAAATATTGCTTATTCAAGTCAGGTATTCGAATTCAACCCAAATCAACCAAATAAAATCTGTTTATTTGGGTTATTCAGATGTAAAAATCATGTTTATTCAGTTTATTTGGCCATATGGATCGGGTAAGTATATTTCTTATACGAATCAGGTCGGGTTTCGGATAGCATCAAACAAATTTTAAATCCGATATGTATATGTATATCTATCTAGGTGTGATATATTAAAAACCTCCTTTAATTGAGAAAACATTGAAAACAATTAAAAAAACCATGTAAAAAAAGTTTTTTTTTTGTTTTTTTTACAGTTTTGTAGCATCATTAGGGTCATTTTTATAAAAAAAAATGAAACAAGTGCCGAATAGATTTTAAAATAAAATATAAAACGATGTAACATAGTTGTACATGCGTAGAAAAATGAATTATGTATGTGTTTTTTTATTATTATTATTTTTAAATTCTAATCGGTGTTTTTTATTATTTTTTTTTAAAAATGACCATAATAATTTTTCAAAACTATAAAAAAAACTAAAAAAAACTTTTTACATAGGGTTTTTAAAAGTTTTTTCAACATAGGGTTTTTAAAAGTTTTTTCAACTTGGTTTCCATTTTATACATCCCCTGTCTATATATATATATATATATATATATATATATATATATATATACACATATATATATATACATATATACATATATACATATATACATATATATCCTACCCACATGGTATGTAGTGTTTGTTCTCTTCCTCTCTGCTTTCTTTCTTTCTTTATCTTCCTCTATCTTTTTCTCTATTTATTTGCATACATCGAACATAGATTTGGTCTTTGCCTTACCGGATTCTACGTGAATAAATCAAGTAATCTCGAGTTCAAAAGGATATATACACACACACACGTGTGTGGTTCATTAAACTTCACTAATCATCTTTTGAAGATATGATGGTACTTCAATTTTAGTGGGTATAACTAAAAACCTACGACGGGGAAGCCCTGAGATTTTTAGTGCCCCGGACGAGCTGGGATAAAAAGTCCCTTCTTAATTGTAAATTTCTGTTTTTTCAGTTTTGTATTCTCAAATATAAATAAATATATTTATAATATATAAAAAAAAATTAAAATTTTTGTGCCCTTAAAAAATGGGGCCCTGGACGGAGGTTGGGTTTGCCCCTCCCCAGGGCCTCCCATGCTACGACCCATGATGCAATATTTGAGGTTGGAAGTTTTTTCTTCATAACCAGTTACATGCTTGTACGAGGTTTATAAACACACGTGTATGTATACCCATCGAATCCAATTGATTTTGAGTCCGGGATTCATGGTTTTAGAGTTATAGTTGTATGGGTATCACCCAAATCGAACAAATTCAAATGAAATACGAGTTTCTTGAAGATTAGTGTTTTCTAACTGTCCTCAAAGAATCATCCTGATAATGAAACGGTTTGCTTTACAATCAAATGGTCGTGGGTTCAAATCATACAGGATACATGTTCTGATGATTATATAAAAAAAAGATTCACCTTTTATGTCGGGTTTTCTAGATTTCTAAAGTAATATTTGTGTAGGTATCAATATTATCAAAACCAATTAATTCTAAAGAAACAAGTTTAAGTCTCTTTAACAATCTATCGTGCAGGTATCAAACACAACTTATCAAACTTGAGGTTTTTTTAACAAACATTCACATATGAAATATGCAATTCTTTTGATGTATTTCACAAAAACCAAGTCCAAATAACAATAAAAATGGGTTTATGTGCATCTTGTCAATTGACGACTAAAGAAACAAGACTCATGAGCAATTGGTCTTCAACGGTTAAGGTGATCGATTCCGGTGACGGGCGGCTGCAGGAATTCGAGCAGCCAATCAGGGCATGCCACGTCCTCTCCAGCCACCCAACCGCCTTCTTATGCAGTAGCGACGCCATGTTTGTAGGATGTCACGTGCCTCAAATGCCTGGAAACGAAGAGCTTCAAATGGGTCAAATCTATTTCCTCATGCCACTCTCAAAGTCAAACAACCTTTTATCTTTGCAAGAGCTATGTTCATTAGCCGTTATAGCAGGCTCGGCACTACAAACCAAAATTTAGTAGATATAACCGTTGAGTTTTTTGTTTAAAAAATAAACAAAAGTATACTTTGGTACGAGTATTACATGCTATAATGTTTTTGGCTATATGTTACTTAATAAGATTTAAAAATCTAATGCCTCCCTCTAAGCAGGGGGTTCATTGTTCGCTTTTCTGTTTGTTCAGTTTACTCGGTTTGGTTAATTTTGTTTAATTTTTTTTCCGTTTGAAACCAAACCGAAGTGTACTTAGTTTTTTCAAACTTAAAATTGAATTGGAATTCAGTTCAGTTTTTGTTTTCGATCAGAAAATAATATTAGGTAAATTCTATATGAGTATTAGACAAACTATCGAATTCAGTTTGAACTGAATTGAGATATTTTAACTGAAAACTTAATTCGTTTTCAGTTTAAAAGGTTTATGTTTGGTCCGTTTATTCCATACGCATTTGCACATAAATGAACAACTTGTCCTTTGGAGGACAGTTCGTGCAATTAAATAAACTCCTAAATAATTCAGAACCAAAACCTACAACACTAACGCTTTGTTCTTGAGTTCATTTTACCGGAGAAAAGAAAGAAAATAAAAGGAAAGGGGAAACATTTTTGTTAATTAATTGTTTACTAATTAATTGTTAGTTAAACTTTGGATATTTAATTATAGTTTACTAATTAATTGTTAGTAAAATTACATAGCAGCAATTAAATGGTTAATTACTAAAAGAGTTTTAGTGTTAAAGTAACATGTGGGAAATGGTTTTTGAATTGATAATTCAAAATTCCTAAAATGTGGATCTAATTTTAACTATTAAACCTAGATCTAACTTCCCACAATTCACAACACAACACAACTCTTTCACTCCCCCTCTCCCCCCTCTCCTTGGTCGTAAACCCCTCACCTCTCTCTTGAGATTTTCGGCAAAACGCCACAAGCCACCACCGCCATAGCCGAACCACCATAGGTGGTTTTAGAGCACAAGGTTGTTGTGATGATTAACGATAGAGATCGTGATTCGGTCATCTGGCGAGAGAACTATCGAATCCAATGTGTGTTTTTTGGTGTTTTTCGTAAAGGGTCAATTCTAATTTAGGCATATGGTTGTTTTATGTTTATTCGCATGTAATTGGATTCCTGATTTTAGGAATTTTGTTTATGAAACAAAAGTTTGTAACCTAAACGTTTCCGCTATTGTAAAATCTGATTTTCATATTTAATGTGATTAATTAAAAGTTAAAAATAGTTACTATAATTCCCAACAACAAACTCATTAATTAATAAACAATAACTAATTTCAAGATTAATGACTTTATTATCCCCTTTAATCTTGATATGAACATGTTTTCTCCTCAAAACAATTTCGGCTCATATTTTCTTAGCCAAGTTAGTCACTTTCTCTTTTGCTTGACTCGTGTATTTATATGCAAAGTGACCGAAAACTTTCCATCAATAACATTGAATCCTTGACGTGTCTTATCCTTTCATTGGTTCTCTTGGAGCATTACTTAAGCTAGAACTATCCTCATGACCTCACCCCTACCACAACCTCTATAATCTTTGTTAACTTGTTCATCGTCGCAAGTGAGCAATAATTTGTTGTGTGTATCCCGGCTCGTGAAATACTCGGGATCGGATCAGTAAAAAGCTCGAATGAGCCAAGCCCGACCCAAGCTCAAGCTCAAAAATATGGTTCGTTTGGTTATCGAGCTCTAGCCTAAGCCTTACATATCAAGTTCGAACCGGATCGCAAGCTTAAACAAGTTTTTTATTTATATAATTTTTATTTGTTATATTAAGTGTATATTTATAAAATTAATTATTTTTATATAAAAAATTGTGATAAATATATTTAAATAATATATTTTATGTTAAAATTGGAATGTGTAATTATAAATATATATTAAATTAGTAATTAAATAAATAAAATTTAATAATTAGAAAATAAACAAGCCGAGTCGGGCTCGAGCCTAAAAATTTTCTTACGAACCGAACTCGAACCTTGAAAATAAAGCTCTTAACGAGCTCGGGATCGGATTAGCTTCTTTACACCACTACTCCCCACTTCTTCAAAAGGCATTGTCTCAATCTTTGAGTGTTACATGCTTGAAGCGAGAATTGGTAACTATTTTGTCAAAGTAGAATTTAAGAGTTTTCTCATAAGTACTGCAAAATAAGCCTAATGCAACCTTTTTTTGTCACAAAAGGTTGCAAATATGTTGCATTAGGTGAAGTTGTATTAGCCTAATGCAACATTTCTTATTACATAATGCAACTTTTTTTTTAAAAAGTTGCATTTAAAAAAGTTGCATTATGGAAAAAAAAGTTGCATTAGGGAAAAGAAAGTTGTATTATGTAACAAAAAAGTTGCATTACATCTAATGCAACTTCAGATAATGCAGTCTTTTTTGACTATAAAGGTTGGATTATGGTGATTTTTGTAGCAGTGGTACCTCATTATCAACCAAAGATTCAAGACTCGTGTTTAAATTGTAACATCCTTAAGTTACCTGGTCTCTCTCATCAGCTATAGTTCCCATTCACTTGTAAGCATTTGCAATCATTTT
Organism: Mikania micrantha; assembly: GCA_009363875.1. NCBI lineage: Eukaryota > Viridiplantae > Streptophyta > Magnoliopsida > Asterales > Asteraceae > Mikania > Mikania micrantha. Next base: position 23,910,012 of record CM018693.1, on the reverse strand, counting down.
TTTTTATTTTTTTTTATCAAAGGCCTTGATACAAGGTTCTTTGGTGCCAATGAGAAGGATAACTTGTAAAAATAAAAAGAAATAGACAATGTTAGGAAATCAAAGTAGAGATATGAAATTGAAATATATATGAAACATATATATACAAAAAAAAATGGTGAACGCCACCATTAGGCGCCCCTCACCAACCGGTCCCACGGCCAACATGAGGGAGGTCAATCGCGTGACCCAGGAAAAATTGGGTGGTGCTGGGCTTTGAACCCTAGACCTCCATTATGGATTCTCACCTCCTTACCACTAGGCCACCTTCGTGGAGACGAAAAAAAAATAGTTGTAACACGAAGACTCCCCAGGGAATACAAAGTTTACCATAAAAACAAACAATAGGGTGACGGCATCTAACCTAAGATATAGATACACTACTATGGTTTGATGAATGGGTCTAAAAACACCACCCAACACGTAATTGTTGAGTTAGCATAGACGAGCCAATTTAAGTCGTAGTCCAACGAGATAAATTAACACACTTTTGCATCATTCTAAAACTCATTATCCTTCAATTGCCGTGAATGTTGCTTAAAAACATGAATTACAAATTCATAACCAACCTCTAAACATTATTGTGAATCCAGTTACAAATTCATGATCCAACAAGATGTCTAGCTAAAAAACTTACCTTCAATGAAAATTTTGAACTATATGTGGTGAGACCAGAGCTTTTTGACGAGTCAAGCCCACTCCATCTTGAACTTCAAACCGGTTATGAAAACTGAGAACCAAAGGGTGGAGGCTGTGCTGGACAGGTTTGCTATTGAACATTTATATTACTACGGGTTCAGGCCGAGAACAGTTTTGATATAGACCCACTTCAATTACACGAAACAGATTATTCCTTAAAAACATACATTTTATGCAACGCATCAAGTAAGTTTCACATTGACATTGAACATAGGTTATAGGTTTATATAAAAATGGCTGGTCTTAAATACCACCAACATGTTTAGGGCGTTTTGGTTATAAATTAGAAGAAACTTTCTATAGTTATGTATATGTAGACTATATAGTCACATAAGTTAGTTCTTTTGTAAGTTATATTATGTTGCAACCCATGTTGATTCAACAATGTTGTTCCAAAACTGCTAATTATAATAACAATATACATGACATATCATCAAACTCATCTCCTGCTGTTTAAATAATTTACAGAAGTGCAAGAGCAACAAAAATGGCACTCATCAAACTCAAACCATAATCATCGATGAACAACACTAATGATAGCAAGCATAACCTCAATAACCATCACTAAAACCCTCAAGATCTTGTGTCATCATTTGGTATGATTCATATCCAAGATTTCAATCATGACTTGGCTAAATCAGGGGAAAGTAGATAACGAAAAGTGAAATCGTGAGGGACCCACTCAAATTTCTTCAATGATTTAGCTTTTTGAATCAACTTAAAGCTATTTTGGTAGCACTCAGGCACTGAGTGTTGAATCATGTCCATTAAACCAGAATGACATAAACCTGATTCTTTTGCATAAAGGTCAACAAGCTTTGGGAGAAAAATCTTTTGCCCTTTTTGTATCTTCAAGTTATTATGAACATACTCTTCTTTCGCGATTTCAAGCTCCTGGAAAACACTCTTTGGTGTATATACGCGCACCTGAATCATAAAATTGATTTTAAAGGTGCTGGTCAATGAAGCCTGCAAATGTTATATCGAAATTGTAACATTTTTAACTTTAAAGGTTTAATATTAGTTTACCATGGGGTCAGAATGACTTCCTGAACAAAGAGCAAAGTATACAAGAGGTTGTGGTTGCTTCATTGCATATGCTTTTCGTGCATCTCTCGACTTGTACTTTGGACTTGGAAATAAAGATTGAAACCACTAGAAGTGGAAGAAACATGATTAGTCTCCATGTTTTTAAAAACCAAAACCACAAAAACATAAAATCAAAGTTTACATCTTTTTCCTTTTTTCGGTCAAGAAGAAACCCATCAACGAAAATTCATGAACCCTATCAATACCCTGCTAACCAATTGTATGGCATCTTACACATTGCAGTGGGAGTAAGGTGGGATAACAGTGCAAGCTAATTCAAGCCTACCCCAGTTTAGAAGGTTGCATTCTACAATCTATGCTACATGTTTGCCAATGACCTTTATAATCTCCACATTTGTAGATATGAATGATTTGTAAAATTGAACAACTTTGAGTAATGATCTATAAAAATGCGATCGCAAAAAATTTTATATATATATATATCACTACAATTTGAAGAAAACATACTTGTCCTGGTTGAGGAAGCCTGCATCCAAGTATTATACTCTGTATATCTCCAACACTAAGATTATGACCACCGATATTATAAGCTGCCTGTATCATTCAAAAATACATTTTACATTACTATGCATATAAGAGTCATGCCATATTCATGGAAACATAAAATGTCTAAAGTAACCTTCAGGGCTAATGATATCCTTTTGAGAGCACCACGGGGAGTTCCATGAACCAAGAAGGCCTGTAACCAGTCATGAGAATTTAACAATCAAATTAAGCCACATCAATGAATCTGCCCCTTTGACAAAATTGTCAAACTTGTTTTTGAAAAAATTATATTTTCAAATAATTTTTAACACCGATTCTCTTTATATTCGGTATATTAGTTATACCTGATCTAATTGTCAGTTAACTGAAAGTAGTTTGTTATTATTTGATGTTAAAGAAGGGCAATGCAAAGAGTTAAAGTGAAGGAAAGTTTACATGCATCACTAATGCATTGTGTATGTTGATCCAAAATGCCAGCTTCTCCTCATGTTTCAACTTTCTAGGATCTACTTGTTCTAACTGAAAAATAAGAGACCTGTAAAATGATCATCTTTTAGATGGTTTTATAGCTTCAAAGCACAAGAATCCCAACCATGTTCGTAAAACTAAAGAGTGACTGACCCTTGAAAATTTTAATTTTGCAAATTAACGGTTGTTTCGAAAAATGTCATAAGTTATAAGCAACTTAAACAAAAACAAACTTATCCAGTATATTCTCACTTTTCAGTAGAGTCTGGGGGATGATGGACACAAACCTTACCCCTATACCAATAGAGAGGTTGCTCCAAAGGAGTCTCCATCTCATAGTTATCGTTTGAAATTAATCATCCCAACACTTTTAACGTTATTTTCACATAATAAGTAAAATAACGTTAAAAATAGTGCAATTTTTACTTTGGCCCCTTGATGGCCCACACATATATACATATATGCGTGCACCACAAAGGGGGCGTTTTATAAGTAACTTGAACAAATGATGGAAATGTAAATGCAGAACAAACTGTCTTGCAATGAAAAGTCAAAACACTTGATAAAGAAACATGGATTTGGGTTAAAAAGATAAAATAATCAATATACTTGCCTGAAATTTTGTTGTTTCTGTTCAACACTACTTAGCCTTTGAGTATTTTTGCAAAATCCTTGAACTTCAAGTGTAGTAAAGTAGGGTCCACTAAACTCCATTGAACCTTCACAATGAGGGCTCCACATGCCAAACTGGTCCAGTGGGGAAGAATCACTAGGTGGTGATGGAAATGATATGGGAGATGAAGGGAATTCATGATTGAACAAAGGTGGATCTGCAATCTGACCATAAATGCCCGAGATGCACTTGATCATTTCCTCAGAAAGACTATTCGCTGACATTTTAACGTCATCAGATATGCATCCTCCAAGATGCTCAGCCAAACTAACACTTGAATATTCATCCTTAGCAAGCTGGTAAATCAAAATGTTTAAGTTATATCACTCTTGATCACAAGCCTATATATAATAGATTAATTGTTTAAGTTTAATTACACAGATGGTCTCTACGGTTCAAGTACAGTAACATGTTAGGGTACTAAGCAAAATAAGTAACAAATTTGGGGGCTTCTGCTTTCAATTTTGAAATGATTTTAGGTATTAAGGCTAGTTTCCATTAATTATTAGTTTAAATTTGGGTGAAATGATTAAATACCCTTTGACTTTTTGAATAGTCAAAGGGTTGGTCATTTCAACCTACTTTAACGGAAAAGTTAACAGAAATTAACATCAATACAGCAATACCCAAACTCATTACAAAACTGAAAGAACAAACTCTAAACATGCTACTTTGCCCAAACCACAAGGACCATTTGTTTAGTTAACTCTTATCAGATTAGTGACAAGATTTAGTGGTTTACCTCTAGCATTCCTAATGGTAAGGAATGATATGAATCAAAAGCTTGATTAGCAGCCATGAAAAGAGGTGGAGTTCTGTACGAAAGTGACGAGTGGCTTCGATTAACATTAGAATCTTCCATTGGTTGAGATTCCAAAATGGAACCAAATTCTTTTGGCGTATCAGTTGAGGCTCGAGCTGGCATGAAATTGGCTGAGTTGCTGACCAACAATTGTTGTTCCTTTAAAGCTGATTTTAATCTTGATTTAGTGTCAGTTGTAGATACAGATTCTTCCTTCTTTTGGAAAGTTTTACGATATAGTGAGAGAAGATATTTCTCCAAATGCTTAACTTCAAATTCCAGTATTGATATTTCCTTTATTAGATCCTTAGAAGACTGAATTCAGAAACACAAAATGGATAACATTATAATTTATAACAAAGATCATGTTTAACAATGATATGTGCTAATTCCTGACATGTTATTATGAAAAATTTTGCATGATTCTGATCCAAGTGTTGGCTAATATCTGGAGCAACCAGACAAAGGCAAGTGGGCTAGAAAAGGGCTCAAATTAAAACGGCCATACTTTTATCTGACTCTCTGACCCAAATTACATTCCCCAGCTTTGACTCTACCATTTTCCCCAAAATTTAGTCATTTTGATTGATTTTGCTCCTCTTGTAAAAAACTGGGTTGAGCAGTAAAACCTAATAACCAAAATAGTCAAACCAATTGACAAACTGATGGTTCGGTTATGATTAAGGTTGCAAAATTCGCTAGACGCTCTCAGGTCAGAACAGCTCCTTGGAGCGAGTAATCGGCCTAGATGGGGAGTGCGCGGGAAGCCGGGAAATACTCAGGAATACTTGGGAAGTACTCGGCCTCGGAACAACTCCTTGGAGCGAGTACTTGGCGAGTTTTCGGCCTTGGAGGCTGACTTTTTTGCAACCATGGTTATGATATTTTAATAGGTGTTTATATTGTGTATAATTAACCGAATTAACCAAACTGTCATTAAAACTAGCATTTATATCTTTTACTCTTTATAAAGTATATGTTATATGCCAGAAAAGTTTTGCCTAAACTTTTTACAAATAGCTTATTAGTTGTCCCTTACTTTCCTTTATAAATTACAGGGAATGCTAACATTTATTTGACCCGAGTTATAATGTGTTGAAATTAGCTGCCATTAAAAAAAGTAGAGTTAGTTGAAGTTAGCTGCAATTAAAAAAAAATATATACTTAGTTGAAATTAGCTTGAAACAACCCACATCCAAAGTTGACGATTGACCGACGATTAACTGAACCCTCTTCTCCAGTAACCAAACTAACCAAAACGTTTACAACTATAACCGATCAGTTATGAAAATCTAAAAACCAAAACATCACTTATGTTAGTAAAAACAAGGAATCATTTAAGTGTTTATATTGATGTACTAGCTGCTAATTCAGAAATTTTGTCAACTTTTTCCTTTAAAACTATTCTACTTTATCATTTGTATATGTCAAAATATTCCTAACCTTTGTAAGCGAGGCTTCATCGATGGGATCTTGAAAGAAAGGTTGACTAGTCGTTGCCTTCTCTAGTTCGCTTCGAATTACAAGTTGGTCGTCAAGTTGCTTCTGGAGTTGTTCAATCTACACAAATGTGCAAACATTGAGCATACAGTATGATCATTCATATAAATATCAGAAGTTCATTTTTCAAATAAAATTTATAAAATAAAAGCAAAACCTCTTCTTTTAGGGAGTTTTTAACTTCATAGCTTTCAAATCTCCTTTGACTAGACTCATCAAAACTCTTTCCCTGTTCCATAACCTATTCAAACAAATTAATACTATCAATAAAACTGTCAATAACTGCATATAGGGATGGAACGAAACCCAAATATACGGGACGGGTCCAACTACTTGAACCCGTTTACTTGAAAACACTAATACTATATGACTATAATAATTCAAGTCGGTTTTTAAAGTATCATAAATAATTCGGGTAATGAACATAATTTTTAACCACAAGCGATCATAAAAAGCTATACCCACAAACCTGATGGGTAGAGTAGCCGGTACTCGGGTATAGAACTGGGACCGGGATCGGGACCATACCCGACCCGTTGCCATTGCTAATTGCAAAAATTATATAGTGATGAAAACAGAATTTCTCACCATTTTTTTAGGTTGAGATGCATTGAGGATGGTATGCTTATCATCATGGACTCGTCTTTTGGCAAGATCACTGTCAATTTGAAGAACAATTTAAGTAAAAGATGACGTCAACATTTGATATTACTAGATTTGGGGGTATACCTCTTCATTCGTTTGTGGCTTGAACCAGCAAATCCCATTGTCACGTCAAAAGCTTCAAAACTAACACAAGTATGAAGATCGAAGATCAACAAATGACAATGTTACAGTTGAACTTCACGAACACGTGGTTCAGAAATCCTTAACGAAACAACATAAACAACGACAAAAAACACGCAATCTGACAAAACCACCAACAGAAACGCCAGATTTAAATATCAAAATCATCCAACAAACACAAAATTGCGGAGATCACGACACGCAGAACAACAACATTAATGAGATTCTAGCCAATCAGAAACACGGTACATGTTGGTAAACAGAGAACAACGGTTCACCCTCACGGGCCCTGCTAAATTTTGTATGGATACCGATCAATTTAACCCAAAATCAAATGGGTTTCTTCGAAATTTGACGATCAATCAAACCCAGAAATTTCTTGGGTTGAAACAATTGGAATTGGTATGCGTTTGGTGATTGAAAGGAGGTTGTAGTTGTGTTGACTGACTGGTCACTTGTTTTAGAAAGTGATGGTGCCTTTATGTGTGGTAGCTTTTGCAAAGTGTCTTTTGCATCAAAAGAAGCATATGTCTAAAATGGAATTCAATGCTTAAATATTACTCATTGTTTGCATACTCCAATGGACTTTTTGCACATACATTTTCACAAAATTTAATTATATATGTTTGGATTAATAGTAATAGTTTTTTTTATATATATAAAATACTCACAAATAAAAGTTTTGATCTTTTTTAAAGAAAAAAATGACATTATGTTCTTGAAAGAGGCGAAAGTGGAAAGCAAAAAAACAAAAGATTTGGAAAAGAAATGCACTGTTTTGAAACATGTTGCTTATGCCATTTCAAGGTGATTTTAGCTTTTAATTCAATTTTAATAGCTATAATATTTTTTTATTAACGGCTAGCAAATACATTTTATGTCCAGTCATTCGAGTAACCCAATGACGAAAGGTATACAAACCCCTGAAACATAGACATCACTGGTGACCTTGGCCATCATTTTAAAGGAAACCTACTGTTTAAATACCCACTCTAATAAAATTTTTGGCTCCTCTAAAACATACTGTTTTAAATGAGATTTGAACTCATATCTTTTGTTGAATAGCCATGGGAGTACCTTCATATAAATAGATTCATCTATGGCTCATTGGCAACTATAATAAATATAATATATAATTTATTGATTAAAAAAATGTGAGAGTATAGAATTAATTAACAAAATTTACATTCATTGGCTGTGACATGTTGAAGACAGGGTGTGAATGTGCCATTTTTTTCTAATCGTTTACTTTTATAGCTAAAAAACAAAATTACAAAATTGTATAAAATATGATAATTAAAAGAATATCCTTGCAAATTAAATAATAATTAATTATAATTCGAAGAAAAGAAAGGTGACATTGGTTACAAAGCATACTTTTGTTAGTAGTTTAGTTCACCATTCTTGGTATGCTATCCACTTACCAAATCCTTTATAATCAATAACATTATATTCACCTTGCTTTCACTTTATCTATTTTTTAAAAACTTTTAAAATATAAAAAATATTAAAAGATGCTTTATATTAAGATAATATATATACCAATAATAACCTACTGTGGTTGAAAAACACATTTTACCAACAAACTTGTTAGATAAGAAAGATTATTCTCTCACTTATTCATGCAACTTCCAAATATATTTTATTATATCTACACAATATCTCTTCCACTTTAAATTCATAGAAGTACTTCCCCAAGATTTTATTTACCAGCTTTTCAAGTTATTTTATTATCATTTTTTCAAATTATATGATTATTTTTATTTTAGCAATAGGTGAGAACGTGATTTAGTTATAAAATTCGCTTACTAGTAACAAAAATTCACTACAAATAGGGCACTCGGCTAATTATATTAATAAATCTTCTTGTCGTTAAAAAAAATAACAAAGGTATGTTTCGATCCAACAAAATTAGCCAAGTAGTTAAGGCTTATCTTTTTCTTCTTAAAGACCAGTGTGTAAGTCCCACTGGTGACACTTTAATGGACACCAGGTGAAAAATGAATCTTGAGCTTAATCTCGGGTTCTGAACTAATGGGGATGATGGTTTACCTATTCCACGGGGTTCTCGCGCATCAGGGGGTACGGTCTCACAATCGGCTATTAAGGAATCGATCTTAGTTACCAACCGCTAGAATAACTGAAAGTAGCACGACAGGATCCCCTGTCGTTCAAAAAAAATAAGTACAAAGTATGTTCCAAACAAATGAAAATCCCCAAAAAGTAATGCCTTTGGCCATACTCGATCGGTGCATGCTTGAATAATGATAACGTAGTTTTGTGATTCATATCTCACAAAAATCCATATCTCTTTTGTGATTGCCATTTTTAGAATCATGATCTATTAATGAGTTGAGTTGTATATGAAAGTGATCCTTATAGTCAATTTCACTCTATGTAGGAATATTCCTCTTATGTTTCATGATCGATATTAGATCTGTTTCTTTTTTTAAATATATATGTGTGTGTTTAATAAATAAAAAAAGGGAAATTTAACTTGTTATATCCTTTTATTTTTAAAGACGAATTAACATATTATTTAAATAGGTTTTAACAGGTATTTAAAAAGTTCTTAACTGATATTTTTTTAATTTTAAATTATAAACAAGTCTTAAAAGGTTTAGACACAAAATTAAACAAATATTAATGTATCAACTCATTTTAAACACGAAACGTATCAAATTTGTGTCGTGTTAATGTGTTCATGTCTGAAATTGTCAGTCATATGGTTAATTGATATCTAACACAGAGAACTTGGGTTAATCTAGATGCGTGATTAGTTTGAGGACGCATGGAGCCATGGAGGCACTTGAGGAGTTCCTACGTTAAAATGAGGGGGGTGATTTGAGAAATTCTGTAACCTTAAGGTGCTAAATACAAATAAGTCAAAGGTAGCATCGTAGTAGCATCTCTTTAGTACAGGCTTTGACTTTATTTCCACTAACCCCCTTAGGATTCCTCAGAGTTGCCGTAGACCCACTTTTTTCTTTTTTATACAAAAAAACTAATTAGTCAAACACATGGCATCATGAACATGATAAAACTAAAAGCATCTCCAATTTATATTATACTCATCCCTCAAAATTAAAACGATACAAAAACCTATCCTTAATATTATTTTTTATTTTATGATTTATGCTTTCGATATCAATATATTAGCGTTGTATTTTTATTATTTAAATGATTAAATCATTATATGTAGTCAAAACTTTATTTTCAAATATATATATATATAGGAAAGATGAATATGAAATAATTTTTCTCAAAAAAAACAAATCTTAAAGGTGGATCATTATCATAAACTTTAAATCTAAACTATAAACTAAAACCTAGAACATAATGATGACTATAAAAGACAAATTTATGAGCAAAAAGACACGATGAGCAGGAAAATGTAAAAATTTAATTTTAATTTTAATGTATATATATAAATGGTTCCTTTATTTTCAACTATTTTATGTAAAAGAAAAATAACAAAAAAAAATTATCCAATACATAAAAACGATATTAAAATAACACGAAATAATTTAAACATGAAATACCATGATATATATACACACACATAAGCACAATATGTTGAAGTATGTGTTTTTAAAATGAAAAGTTATGAAAAAACATAATGTTGAAATGATTTCATTGGTATACAACTAAATGTAAAAGATAATGATTATATAACAACAAATGTATTAAGTACATAAAAAAAACAAGAACAAAATAATTTAAAATGTAATATAGCATAATGACCTTCCATGCAAAATAAAATCACAAAAATATCTTACTTTAAGATATGTCAATCTCAAATTCTTTGTTCGGCTTTTTGCAATAAAGTGACTTTTACAACAATCTTTAACATATACTTCTTATATACCCACGGGCCAAGTAATATGCATCTAAATACAAAATAATACAATAATTATATCTTAAGATTGTTTGTTAAATTTTAATTATGTAAAATTGGTAAATGACTAAACAAGTTTCTTTTTCATCTTAAAGGGAACAACTATTACTTTGACATGTGATATATAACAAAATTCAGTTATTCAAATAACTAAATGGGTTTGGTAAATTTAAACTATATACATAATGTAATAAAACTTACTTATTACAGCTAATGATAACTTAAAAAGTGAAAACAACAAAGGTGTTTTGCAAACTTGTGAAGATATAATATCATATTCTTCTAAATAACTTTTAATTAACATGTCAATTTAAATTGCATTTAGCTAATTAATAGGAGATAAAATACATTTTAAATTGCAGTGACGGTAACGAATCATCTTTACATTTGTTCTCATCTTGCTATATTGCCTCAATGATATGGCAAGTGATTTTGAGTTGGTGTGGTCTCCGGGCCATTTATGCTTTCTTGGTTAAAGATTTATCGAAGATGCAATCCTTTGGCTCTTGGAGTTGTTAGAGGAAAAAGGTGATGTATGCGGTGATGTTAATTGCAATGTGGTGTATTTGGCGCGACCGAAATTATAAGATATTTAAAGGCAAAAGTCGAACGTATCAAAGTTTATTCATTAAAGTACAATCTCTAAGTTGCTTTTGGATAAAACACCGTGCTAGATGGAGGTCTTTGACTTGGGAAGATTGGAGTAATTTCGTGATTTAATCATGTCAGTGTTATTGGTGGATTTTTGGTGGATTGTTGTTATATCTATTTGATGTTTCTTTTTTGTTCTGTTGTATTTGATGTTCAGAAGAGTTTTTTTAGCATCTTGTTGGCTCTCTTGGTGATTTATATGAATTGTTGCCGCTAAAAAAAAAGATAAAATGCATTTTAAAGGGAAAAAAATAGTGAAATAGGGGTAAAGTTTAGTTGGTATTGGGGAGTGAACATGGCATTGATTAGTGAGTGGGCTGACAGACATACTTGCAGACAAAATTTAATCTTTGATCTTAGTGTTGGATTATAAGAAGATTCCATTTGCATTGATCTTTTGTCTATTGTATTCTATCTTGGAAGGTCAAACATTGTCTTTTTTTTTTTTTTTTTTGTACATCAAATTGTGTATGACATTTTTACTTGAATTTAAATAAATAACATAGTTTCTCCTTTAAGTTTACGCGTCCTTTCTTTACTTGTGAAGCCGATCGATTCTCTCAAGTCAAGGCCCTATGGTTTAAACCGAAAATCGAATCGTACTTGTGACTATATCATAAAAAACTGAACCGAATTTTGGATTTGGTTTTCGGTTTTGTTTCTAACCGTATATGAATTTGAAATTTGATTTTCGATTAGGTTATTAGTCCCATACTTTTCTTGAATCGATTTTGTTGGTTTATTTAATTAAACCGAAGTTATGTATAAGGATTATAAACATATTAATCCTGAAAAACCGATAAATTTATTATTTTTAATGTCTATTTCTACTAATGTTTTTCATATATTTTTCGATGTCAATATGCCCCCGTCACAATCCCTCTTTGCTGGTTTTTTTTATCATTTGTGTTTTAGATTTTTTGTTTATAAGTCAGTTAGCCCCATCATGAACCAAAAAGACATAAAGATTTAAAAACCCCGTGTGTGCCAGTTATTTATATAATTCTAACGTACCTTCATGGCCAAGGGATTTAACCAATTTGAAACCTAATTCCTTGTGTGTCGAATCATACACAAAGTTGGTGATCTTAAAATACATTACTTATCTATTATTTTATACTTTTAATATAAAAAATTGATATATATTTTTTTCCTTATTGGTTGGTGAAACCTAAAATCGAATCTTAAGATATCGGAGAAACCAAATGGAACCCCAACTCACAGTAAAAAAATTAGTTTAAAATATAAATAAAAATATTAGAAGAATCTGGGAAACTCAACCCTTTCTTCTATCCATTCTTCCTCTTCTTCATTTCCCACTTTTTTAGCTGAAATGACACAGAAAATAAGGTGATTTTTTTAATTCATATTTGTTTTATAGTTAGTTTATTAATTAAATAATAATAAAATAAAAAACACATACTCACATAGCAGCATTGGAGTTGTACAGTTTACCATATTATATGGATGCATCCACATGTCACAGGTTTTTGAGTTCAGTAATTTTTTTAACAGCATTTTGAGTTCAGTAATTAATAGATATGCATGTTTAACTAGCACAAATATCTGTAATCCAGATGTTATACAATAATAAATTTTTAAAAAATTTTTTAACAGCTTCAAGCTGAACGACTGATTTAAGCTCAAACGACTGCTTAGGTTTGAACCTTTGATATATATGAGGTGCAACTTCTCCCCTTTATCGCAATACCACTAGGTTAGAAGCCCTTTGTTAAGCACAAATCCCATGTCTGCAATATTGATCCAAAGCAAGATAACGTGTTGGTTTCGGTGAACAATTTTTTGTATTTTGAGCTGAAATTGGTAGCATCATAATATATAATGAATTGAGATCCGTAACACTTTAAAATAATACGAGTCATTATGGGTAACGTAAAAACTATGAGAATAGAATATATTCAAGCGGGTAATAATTATCAATAATATATTTGATAATAAAATTACTAAAGATTACGCCAGGGCAAATATTTGATAATAAAGTTACCCTTTTTTCTAATTGTAGGTTTCCTCCTAGACGGGTGGGTCAGGTCACCACACTCTGTTATTCGGGCGGAAGGGTGATCTATTTGCCAAGGTGATCCCGGGTGACCAGGCATTTGCTGTTCAAAAAAAAAAAGATTACGCAAATAAACTATTTGTTTAGTTACATTCCATTTTAAATTGAATTAAATTGATGTTTTTTAAAATGACTCATTTAAACCTAAACAAATTTTGCTTAAAACTCATTCTGATCCGTTACATAACACGCTCATCTTGCGAGGCTTAACAAATCCCATCTAATTTCAATAGTAAATGTACAACTATGTGTGCCTTTCCAAGTGTTTTGTGACTTTTATCAAGTATTATGCCTAGCACATGCTACATCACAAATCACAATCTTGATGTGTATACTTTTTACTTAGGGGTTAATCAGTGTTTGGATGTGATGAAAAGGTGATGACTGAAAATATTTTGTCAAAACTAGTTTTGATGATTTTCTTTATATTTTTTTTTGTTGTAAAAATTGTCAGATTTGAAGGAGCATATACTATGCACACAGATTAAATGAAATCGATCCTTAACTAAATAACTCCCGGTTGCGATCATACCAGCATTAATGCACCGGATCCCATCAGAACTCCGAAGTTAAGCGTGCTTGGCCGAGAGTAGTATTAGGATGGGTGACCCCCTGGGAAGTCCACGTGTTGCAACCCTTTAACCAAAGAGGAATTGCCTCAATGGTACCCCAAGAATCTTCCAAATGGGAGGTCTTGGGTTCAAATCCCACCCGCAGCGAAAAAGGGGTCTGTGGGGGGTCAGGGGGTTTTTCCAGTGGGGTTTCCTCCTAGGGTGGTTGTAAAAAAAGCCGTTCAAAAAAAAACCTAAATAACTCCCATGCCAAAAACAATTACCCAAAAACAAGTTGGCTAACATTTTACAATAACTGAAATTATCGGTTATAATTCAGTTAGAACTGAAAACCAACTAATTAAATCATCCTTACAACTCCTAGTTAAGACCTAAGAAGGGTGGTTCTGTACATTATTGAACCAATATAAAGAAAAAATGTGTCAGAACCATACACCGTTTGTGTCTATTGTTTTAATAGACATAATAAGACGGTTATGTAACCGTATAACCACCTATATTTGTTTCCTTCAAATATAGGGTTGTAAATGAACCGAACGTTCAGCGAACAGTTCGTGAACCGTTCGGCGGGAAGTTCGTTTATGTTCGTTCGTTTAGTTAAATAAACGAACATGAACAGAGATCGTGTTCGTTCATTTGTGTTCGTGAACATTCAGTGACATGTTCGTTTACGTTTGTTTATGTTCGGTTAAGTTCATTTATATTTATTCATTAAATGTGTTGTTAATTTTTAATTTTTAGTTTAATACCATAATACTTAAAGTTATTTTTAGTTTAATACTATAATATCTTAATTTATATATTTATAAATGATTATCTTCATTGCTTGAGATTAAAAATGTTGATTTTTATTGTTTAAATAATATGTGTTCGTTTGCGTTCGTGAACCGTTCGTGAACAAGCTAAATCCTTAATGAACGAACACAAACAAGAATTTCCGTTCGGTAAGCGTTTGTGAACCGCTCGTGAACAAGTTAAAAGTTAAACGAACGAACGCGAACAAGGGCTCGTTCGTGTTCGTTTACAGCCCTATTCAAATCGGTGACACCATATATACTTGTTTATACGGATTTGTATTTCTCTCGATCCTTAAGTTTTATTATCTATTAAAGTGTCAGATTTCCGTTTACATATAATGTGATAATGTTAATATCTTCTAAAAAAAACTTACAGGTCCCTTCCTTTTTAAATTTTTTTTTTAATATAAGAGTAATGTGTCGTGCTTCTTTTTGAACAAAAAAAATGTGTTGTACTTAATTAAAAATTTTGGATTTAACCAGTGGCGCAGGTTAGAAGGGACGGGGGGGACCGCCCCCCCTATTTTTTCGCTTAGTAGTGTACGTTTTCCGATTCGTAGTGTAAAATTTTTAAAAAACTTATCTCGCCCCCCCAGAAAAAAATATATACCCTATGTTCGCCCCCACTGTAAAATTATTAAAAAAATTTATATAATTTATAAACATATAATTAATTAATTAATGACTATTAACTATTAACTTAATTCATTTTTTAAAATTAAGTTTAATAATGTTTAATTATTAAGCCCACTCACCATTCACCAAGCCCAAGGGCTTCCTACCCACCGCCCATCGAGTTATCCAGAAAAGAAGGAAAAAAAAACGGGAACCAGATTCACGAATCACGGCTTCACGCCTTCACTCCTTGGCTCCTTGCGTCTCCCATTCTTCGACCAGATTCGCCACACTGCTGCCAGCCTGCTGCCTGCCACCGCACACCGCCTCCCGAGCCCCTGCCTCCCTGCGCGGCTGCCGCCCTGTTTCAGTCTTTCAGCCTTCTGCGGTCGCCGATTCTGCCACCGCATCAACAATTTCTGATCTATGCAAAAGTCTTGTGGATACTAAGAAACATGAAACATACTATTTGGTTGATAGAGTGATTCGGTTAATTCTGACACTTCCGGTTTCAACTGCAACAACAGAGAGAGGGTTTTCAGCAATGAAGATATTCAAGAATCGTCTTCGCAATAAGATGTCAGATGATTATCTTGCGAATAGCTTGGTGATTTACATAGAGAAGGAAATTGCCGAAAACTTTGACTCGGAATCCATAATCGAAGAATTTAAAAATCTTAAAGGTCGTCGCGCTGAGTTGTAATCTTCTTTAAGGTACTTAACTTTTTCACTCATCATGATAATTATTTAAATCTTTGTTTCTTTTAAAAAATATACTTTTTATTGTTTGATTGTTTGACCCGACCCGACCCGAATCGCCAACGCGAACTTTTAACTGTTAGCGTTAAGCCGTTAGAGAAAAAAAATTTATATGTAGCAAAGTTTCGCCCCCCCTAGGCTTTCATTCAAGCTTCGCCACTGGATTTAACGTGTTGAGATATATGGTTTAACTTGAATGATATTTGTATTAATGTTTGAAAATACACTATTTAATAATCTATCATTAAATATTGAACTAAACTAGAGGGGGGCGAAAAAAGGGACCTGGAACCAGAACGGACAACCTGAACCGGTGGGTACAAACGGGTCCGGTTTTTCAGACAAATTAGAATAGGAATCGGAAAAACCGGAACTGGTTCCATCTACACCCGGCCAAAACCCGAACCGGAACTGGTCAAAAACCGGTTGGGACCGGTCGAAACCCGGAACCGGAACCAGGTTTTGACTTTGTTGATCGGAACATGTTCTGAAAAAAACCTGATTTGCGCACCTCTAAAATCTAAACTAAACTCTGTATACTTGGGCCATAAATCAAACCAAACTACAAGATTCAAAATTGGGCTACAATGATTTCAGCAAACTATTGGGCCAGTGATTGATTCCATTAATCAATTCTAGGCTTCTAGCATTCGACAAATCGACAGGGAGAGATTCTCAAACGGTGCCATACCATCGGTTTATATTGATTCCAAACCGATTACTATGAGTTTTATATTTTTCCGATGACCGGATATTTTAATGTTATAATTTCATGGCTCAACTAAAATTTCATTTGAAGCAAAAAAAGGTATATGTCTAATTAATTAAAATACAACTCGTAGGGTGATGAAAATTAACAAATTATCAAAACAAAACACAAAACAAATTGACGAAACAAGAATCAATTATTAAGAAATTAAAAAAAAAAACTCTCCAATTAAACGTGCAAACCCTAATATATAACTTAAGCATAAAACCAAACTATTAAAAAAAAAAAAAACACAAAGTAAATCACGTCTAAAAACCAAAAAACAAAACCGTGTCTGAAAAACAAAAATTAAACAACTGCACCTAAAAACCTAAAATCTAAATATCTTTTAAAAATCAAAAATTAAAACTGCATCTAAAAACCAAAAATCGTATAAACCGCCTCTAAAATAAAAATCAAATTTATTCCAATCAACTGCGTCAAAAACAGCCTGTCAATTGAAACGAACGTGTGAAACCCTACATCAATTTTTTAAACAATTAATACATATATGGTAATAGTAAAATGGATGGGTTAGACTTGGTTAAATACCAATGATGTCTTGTTGTAGTGGTAAGATAGAGGTATGGGGAAAGTGATAGAAGACACAGGTCCTAGGTTCGATTCTTAATATCACCCGGTTTTACCAACCTTCCACCATCGTGTCTTTGGGCTGGTGTTTGGGTCGGGTTTTCCCCGGGAATTAGTGGCTGGTGAGCTAGGGGCTCCGTTCGTCTGGACTAGTGGCCAGCTCAGGCATCCTTTAGTCATTGGAGGTCGCGTACAGAGTATCCGGCAGTTGATTAGTTGGCCGTTCAAAAAAAAGACCTGGTTAAATATGTTTGTGTGGGCACGTAAAACCAGTATTTTCAAACCCGGACCGGACCGGCCAGTCGGACAAGGATTCGGAGTGTTAAACGGTTTGGTTCTAGCTTCAAAACCGTTTTTGGGTGAACCGGCCGGTCGGACCGGTGAACCGGTGGTCAGACCGGTGATTGTACCGGTTTTTTTAATTTTTTATATTCTTTTGATTATATATATATATATATATATATATAATGTTTATAAAATCATCCGGTTCTTAAATCCGGTCCGACCGGTCGGACCTCTGACCGGTAAGGAGACCGGTTCGATGTCCGGTCCGGTTCTGAAAACATTGCGCAAAACATAAAATATCTTTAGTCAGTCAAAAACATGTTGCAACAATTGTTCTTATGTCATGCAACCTTAAAGCATTGTCCATCGTAAAAGTGGTTATTATCATGTCTTAAAAATACAAAAACCTGATCTATTATAAAGTGAACTACGTTTTTTTCGCACGCGCGTTGTGGCGGGTTATCACAGTTACATATTAAAATCAAATCTTTTATAAAAAAAACTCTATACAATTTTTTCATAAAAACATAAAATTATACAAAATCCACACAAATATGTTAAAAAAATATAACAAATTACTTACAAAATTTTTCCCACCGGAAACCAATCGATTAATTAAAAAAAACCCTCAAATCTCTACTTAAATATCTCAAATTCAATAAAAAAACCAGTTTTTTAAGCAAATATTTAAAATTTTAATGTTCTCATTTCTGTTTAGTACTTCTTAAAGTTAGAAAAACTCTTAGTGGTCCAAGATATGTAGTGTTCAAATTTATGAATCACGTTTTTTTCTATATATATATATAATATTATATAAACTAACATCGAGCGTATTGTTTTGACAAAAATTTGGGTTGGATGATGCTTTAAATGGATGTAAAATTCGAGTTTGGTTGGGTTCTATGATTAAAGAGGCGTATTAGAGACATCCAGTGTGCTGTTCGGACACTTTGAAAATGGGTCATATAAACTAACATCGAGCGTATTGTTTTGCAATATATAAAATTTGTTAATTCATATACTTATTCCAACTTATTAAACAATATGAATTGTAATCTAAGTAATACTACTTGTATTATTCAATATGACTAGTATTGTAATATTGTTCAATACGGTCATATAATGATATGAATTAAATAATTTAATATATTGCAAACAAATACAACTTTGGTAATTCGAATCATATTCAAAATGTTTAGATTAGAGGTGATAATTTTTACCCATGTCAAAGGAAATTGGTTGGTTTGGGTAAACAATTCTAGTATAATGGGTTGAAATGGGTAACATCATAATATTAAATGGGTTGAGATAGATAGCACTTAAAAACAATGCGGGTCAAGATGGGTAACCAAAAAAGTATGTAAATGCAATGGATTCAAACATTTAAAAATGATTAATAATATATTTGATGAGAAAATCATTAAAAATTATCCAAATTGATTATTTGTTTACTTATAACACATCTAAAGTTAAATTAAAGTGATGTTTTTTAAGAACAATCTATTTAGACCCGAACTGATTTTGCTTAAAACCCGTCCTGACCCGCACCCATCCTGACCCGAACCCGTTCTGACCCGTTACCCAGCCTGACCCAACCCGTCCATTTTGCCAAACATAGTTTAGATTGTCTCTTGCATGTTTATGGATTAAGTAGCAGTTTGAAAAGCGTATTTGAGAATCTTCAGATCTTCTATTTAAGAGAAAAATGGTATCTCCCACATGTACAAAATAAATTTTGTTGATGAGTATAAACATTTCTTTCCTCCTCACATAGATAGAAGCGGATAAACTGAAATAAATTCTAATTAACATATGATAGAAAGAAAAAAGGGAAAAAAGATCCCTAGAAGAAAATATTCATATTTGACCATTGTGTGTTGCTAGCATCAAAAAATACAAATAATCAAAAATCTGGATTAATAGGCTAGCTGTCACATCCCGAACGCTTGGCGACCCGGGCGCTATGACTCGAATTGGTTTCATGGATATGTCTCGGTCATATGTGTTAAGCGGAAGCGTTATTTCATGAATTCATAATTTTACAAATAATTCACATGCATTGATGTGAAAACCGTTTTTCATTCTTTATAAAATATTTCATACGCGTGGCCGCGTGGGTATGAAAAAACACATTTTCATCGTTTGTTAATAACTTTTCAAAATAACTTTTCAGGATTTCATAAAAAGCACCATCAATTCAATTTATAGTAAACCAGATTTTCACAAAACACGTAATTACAAATAATTTTATAATATCTGGTTTATACGTGACTTGAAGACATAACTCCAATAGCTCTATGGTCTCACCACAAGATTCTATTCAAGGCATCATAGGCCAAGAATTTCTAATCTTGCTTCTCTTTTACAATTCGTTATTACCTGAAAAGTTTTTGAAAATAAAACGTCAATATAATGTTGGTGAATACAAACAACAGACTCGATATGTAAGCATAGCATGTTCGGTCCTTTAACCATAAGTAATATTGGCAATACTACACATTTAGCATATTATTTCACTGATCGATACAACTACTGCATACACTGGTTTATAAATGTCACTAGTTAAGAACTACAACCCATCGCGTCTTACGTTTTGTTCCCTCCTACCCACAGTGTAACGACCCGTTTTTTTAAATAAAATAAATACGTTTGAAATAATCATTAGTAAAAATGATTGTGATTATTACAAATTGAAAATATGTGAGAAATGATGAACGTGGGAGAAAACCGAGCGCGAAACGGAGTTCCGGATTGTCCGGAATCGCGAAACGAAGATAAAATCGAAAAATGGACGAAAATGGCCTGGGGCGGTACGTAGGGGTGTTCAAAAAATCCGAAACCCGAAAAAAATCGAAACCCGAATCGTATCCGAAATCCGAAAAGCTAAATTCGAATCGGTTTTCGGGTTTTTCGGGTCGGATATATCCGAACCCGTAATAAATTTTCGGATAAACGGATCGGATCCGGATACAAGGATTTTGCAAATTCGGGTTTTTCGGGTATCCGAATAACCCGTTTAATATTTTAATTAACAAGTGAACATTAGTTCCAGCCCACTTAATTAAGTCCAGGCCACTTACACAATCCATCCCTAAACGGCTAAACCTAATTGCAATTTCACGAATCACGATCTCATTCTCCTCATTCTTCATCCTCGTCGACCTCCAAGTCTCCAACAGTCCAACTGATTCCTCGTCGACCATCGAAGGTATATCCGAGTTCCGACCCCATTGCTGCAACTGATTCCTCGTCGAGCTCCATTGCTCCTCATTCTACATGATATGCAGCTGCTTTCGTATTCTTGTCAAGCATCGAAGGTAAAATTCGTCCATGCAAAATCTGTTCTTCTTGTTTAAAGTTCACTAGAGTTGATCAATCGTTTAGGGTTTGAATTTGCAGGGCTGTTGTGGGGCTTCTGTGAGCTACTACAAACTGTTGTAACTTGGAAGCTGGTGCATCAGGAATTTCTTGTTTCTAGTTTCTACCAAAAGTTTCTTGATATGTTTTAATCACTATATTTTAGTATTTCACCACATAATTGTTTGATTTGGGGCTGTTGCGAGCTACTTGTTTGATCTGTTTCTTTGTTTCTTTGTTTGATTTGTGAATGCTAAAAGTTGTTACATAAAGATTATTGGTCAAAATAGTGAACTTTTTGTAAAAATCATGTTATTTTTGAACAAAAGTTATAATTTACTCTTTGTAATGAATGTTGGGATTCTTATGTTCCATATAGAACATGTTTACAGACTATTCATTATTGAAAAATTAGGTCACACGGTTTAACTATGTCTATGGAGGGAGATTCGAATGCACCTACTTTGAAATCAGAATGTTCGAAGAAACCGAAGTCATTTAACCCAAGATCAATTGTGTGGAAGCACTTTACTAAATATTTTGATGAAGATGGAAAACAAAGGGCTCAATGTAACTATTGTAACTCAAATTATGGTTGTGAATCGAAAGGTGCGGGCACAAGTAATTTGAAAAATCATATTCCAAAATGTAAGGGTAATCCCTCAAATAGTTCTTCTTCTCAATCACATCTTGCATTTAATATAGAGAAGGACGGGGAAACTGGTGATAGTAAAGTTTGTCTACAATCCTTTAGGTTTGACCAAAAAAAAGGTAAGAGAGCATTAGCTGAAATGTTAATTACTGATGAGTTACCTTTCAAATTCGTAGAAAATGAAGGATTTAGAAGACTCATGAGAATTTGTCAGCCTGCACTTGTTGTTCCATCTCGAAGCACGATTAGACGAGAGTGTTATCAAATATATCTTGATGAGAAAATTAAGCTTAAAGCTCTAATGAAAAAGCCGGTCCATAGAGTTTGTTTAACAACCGATACATGGACATCTTTGCAACGAATAAACTATATGTGTCTCACTGCACATTATGTTGATGAAAACTGGAATTTGCAAAAAAAAAGTGATCAACTTTTGTCCTATTTCCAGTCATCGAGGATATGATGTTGGACGAGCAGTGGAGAATTGTTTGATTGATTGGGAATTACAAAATGTGATGACTATTACGGTTGATAATGCATCTAGCAATGATGTGGCGGTTGACTATATAGTAGGAAGAATGATGAAATGGAGTGATAAGTGCCTTCTTAAAGGCAAATGGACTCATGTTAGGTGTATAGCTCATATAATGAATTTAGTTGTGCAAGATGGACTTAAAGAAGTTGGAACTTCGGTTGATCGCATTAGAGCCGTTGTTAGATGGGTTAGACAATCGCCGGCCAGATTGAAAAGATTTAAAGACTTTGCTTTGTTGGAAGCAATTTTATGTGAAAAGTCTTTAATTTTGGATGTTCCCACTCGTTGGAATTCTACTTATTTGATGTTGAGTGTTGCAAGTGAGTATAGAAAAGAATTTGAAGCATTTATTGAGGAGGACAGGGTGTTTTATAGAGATCTTACGGAGGGTCATGGGGTGCCAGATTCAAATGATTGGATTAATATAAAAAGGTTGGGAGGTTTTCTTCGGCATTTTTATGAACTCACGCTTCGAGTTTCAGGTAATAATTAACGTTTTACTATATCTATTTATTCATATAATCATACGACGCTCACCTTTATTTTGTTTTAATTTAGGTACAAAATACATCACCTCAAACACATATCTAGACTCAATTAGTTGTATGGATACAGTTTTGAAACAATGTCATTTAAGTGATGATAAGCATTTGAAAAAAATGGCCGAGTCTATGACGTCAAAATTTAACAAATATTGGGGTGATGTCAAGAAATTTAACTTGTTGGTGTTTATTGCTTCCCTTTTTGATCCTAGGAAAAGTTAGTGTATGTTAAGATCAATCTTCGTAGTATGTATGGAATTGAGGTTGGGAATCAAGTTTGTCAATTGTGTGAAGAAGCATTGGTTAATGTATTTAATGACTACAAAAGAATTCACTCACACACTCATACAACTAAGGCTTCAGCATCATCATCATCATCTAAGCCTATGAATGATGGGACTTCAAGTAGTAAAAATTTTAATCTGTTTGGCAGCGTTGATGATACATTTAGGGCATTAAGAGAGAAAAACATGGCTGAGGTAAAAAAACAGAAGATAGAATCTAGTGTGACTGAGGATTCTAAGACTGAATTGGATAGGTATTTGAATGAGGAGATTGAAGGAGATAATGTGTGGTTTGAAAGTGAAGATTTCACTGTTTTGGGTTGGTGGAAGAAGAGAAGTCCGGCATTTCCTATTTTATCATTGATTGCTCGTGATATTTTAGCTATTCCTATTTCAACAGTGGCATCTGAATCCACATTTAGCACAGGAGGTAGAGTGCTCGACTCATTTAGGAGTTCTTTAACTCCTCAAATAGTTGAAGCTTTAATATGTTGTCAAGATTGGATTCGGCCTAGTGATGTTGCTTGCAATGTGGAAGAAAATATTGAAGACCTTGATAAGTTTGAAGAAGGTTTTTGATTTCTAATTGTATATTGTTTTTGACTAATTATTATTTTATTTCATACATCTTTTATTATATCTAATAGTTTAATTTGTCTTTCCTTTTATCTCATTTCTTTTAGAGATGAAAAATGTATCAATTGATCAATAGAGCTAGTGGCATGTTTGGCCAAAGAGTTGCTGACATATAGAGATGAAAAAGGTATAAATTCATTGCTTGTTGGCTTGTATAAATTGTCAAGAACCTTGGATATGTATCCTTCTAAGTTCTAATAAGCTAGCTTGAGTTGTCTCAATTTACAACTTCAATTACATAATTGATTCTTTATGTTATGTTATGTTATGCAGGTTTAAGTTTTACTCTCCTGTGGTCAGATTTGATAATCTCTATGGATTTGATGTTCGTGACTTAATGCGCTTGTTGGAACACAAGAACTTATTATTTTAGATTTTTAGATTTAATGATCTCCATGGATTTGATGTATTTAGATATTTGTGACTTATTGCGCTTGTTCGTGAATCGTGACCTTGTGTGCTTGATGGATTGATGATGTTTTTGAAGTTTGAACTTTAAAGTGTTTTATTTAAGTGTTTTTGCTAAAATGTTTGATTGTAGGAACCAAAGTAGAAGAAAAATAAACATCTAACTGCTTTCATATTGAAGATTCATTTATCATTCGAAAGCATTTTGTGTTTTTTGAGAGGAAAATTTCATAGCAGGAAGATTGAAGCATTTTATACTTCAATTCCAGATTTGCAGGTCATCAGGTATGTGTGTGTTGCTATCTTGCTGACACCTTTTTTATTTAATCAAAACAAACACGCATTCTTGATGTTTGTGTGGTTTTAACTATTAAGTGTAATTGTAATTCAATTTTGATGTTTTCATTTTTTGGTTTAATTTGCTTTATCTTATTCTGGATTTCAAGCTTAATAGATTTTGGTCTTTTTGGATATTTTTTTTATCAATCTGAGTGCTAGATATGCTGTCCAGAATTCGGATTTTTCGGGTTAATCCGAAACCCGAACCGAATAATTTTTCGGGTTTTTCGGATCGGATGACATTCACACTTTTTCGGGTCGTGTCGGATTTCGGGTCATTGTTTAAAATTTTCAAATCCGAATAACCCGATCCGAATAACTCATAATCCGATTCGATGAACACCCCTAGCGGTACGCCCCGAGCCACACGCCGACCCTAGGCGGTATGCACGGAAAGGGAAAATATATGGGAGTCACTCGTCCCGCGCGGTACGCCTGAGACCACACCTCCACGCGGGGCGATGCGCCTGGCGTCTGTGGCGGCGGCAGAAAGCTTATCTTCAAAGATTTTCACCAAAAACATACATCTATCTCTCTTTCTCGATTCTTTTCACCATAAACACACACATATACAAATTTTGAGCACCTAACATCAATTTAGAAGCTATCCAGACGTTTGGGTTGAGCCGTGGATCGTTCTACACGTCCAGATCGTTGTATTTCATTCAGAAATCCGTTTGGAGGGTAGTGATTCGTTTTATCTCATTTATTTTGATAATATACGGATTAAATATAGTTTTGAGTATTATATAATGATCTGGGATGATTAGAAACGAATAACTAGATGTTTTAACCGTGAGATTTTGATTTGGATCCGTTATAATGTCTGGTTGTCATGAAACTCATTGTATTGAGTAGGATAACTAGTGATATGATTAAATCATGTTTATGGTGGTTTTAGATCATCCTTTGGAAGGGTAACCCCAATTCCCAAGGTTGATTGAATGTTGAGATATGAGACTATGATAATTTAGATATGATTGAGAACATGTGTAGATTAATTTCTACACATGGGTTATTGATGAAAGCCTCAACGAGGTTTTGAATGAAAGTAAAGAATGAAACATGTCAAATGAATTAGATTACATAAATAACACAAGTGGTGTGTTCATGTTATTAAATCCTATTATATGTGAATATATAATAGGAATGGGAGTTGAATCTAGTTTTAGAAGGCCTGGAAAAGAATTGGAGATTGTTGATAACTCTCCAAATTGAGGTAAGTTACCTAATTGATTGAACTTGTAGTTAAAGGACTGGGTGAGTCTACACTACAAGTAATTGTGCTTTTAGCATGTATACATGATTCGTTGAGTTGATTGATATGAATACAAACGATTGTGGTTATTGTTGTTGCATGATTCACAAGGTGTGTGAACATGTGGTGATCTACGAATGTGTAGATATTAGATTGGTAATGTGCATGTTTTGATTCACAAGGTGTGTGAACATAAGACTTGCTATTCCAATGTAATTGATTCCCAAGGTGTGTGAACAAATGGTGGATTGGTAATATGCATGTTTTGATTCACAAGGTGTGTGAACATAAGACTTGCTATTCCAATGTAATTGATTCACAAGGTGTGTGAACAATTGGAGTTTTGTATGTTTATAAGGGGATTGACATTTGAAATTCAAGTGTCAAATTGTATATTGTGATTTTTGTGAAATATGATGCACAATTGGAGTTTTGTATGTTTATATCTGTGTTATATTAAATTATAACGAATGTGCATGAATGAGGGATATAAAGAGGTTTTGGTTGAAAACGAACCGTTAGTAAATCGTTTTGTAAGTGGTTGAATATTGTTGCCAAATTTTATTTGGAACATTAGTAGTGTATCCATGTGGTGTTATGGAGTACATTTGGTGAAATGGTGGGGTAATCTTACTTAGTTCTAACGAACTAATGGTAAATTTAAATGTGGTGGTTACAGGTACAAAGGAGTAGGGTGAGCGGTGATGGTGATCGGGAATCGAACATGGAGGCTCGTATGGTGGTTTAATCTTTAAATAATCTAACTTGTGTGAAACTTTTGTGTAGTAAATGTTTTGTGAAGTTGTAAACATACTTAAACTTGTTTTAATAGATGTGGGTAATATTATGTTTAATGGTGTGTAAGGCACAAAAGTTGTTTTTAACTGGGACCTAAATATAAATTATGAATTTTGGTGTAAAATGTCCGGATGGGACGTGACAGTGACTGGGGTGTCACACACAGCTGGTCAATGGTTAGGTTGCCTACGGAGTACGTCTTATGTTTAACCTTCCAGCCCACCTGTACCAGCCACGTATGAGAATTTTACCCATATGCGGATACAATTTGCAAATCGTACATATACTAATAGCCTAAATGTTGATCACGTGAAATCTCTTTATGCGTCAAAGTTTAAACAACCATGCTCAAAAATTCATTTATAAATTTTTAAAAATAAGTTAAATGTATTCACCTGTATTTTTGATTGGCTGTGTGACAGCTTAGAACTTCTCAATATGAATTTGGGCAACGTTTCTGCTTAATCTATCCTTATAACTATTTGCAAGGATGATTTCTGATGCATTTATTTTATGTTCCTAAAATAGATTATAATCAACATACTATTTGTATATACATATGAGGCCGGATCTTAACCATAACTTTATAACAAAATCTTAATACTTGAGTTAAACTTAGATATTAAAAAACATACTTTAATACGTATCGACTTCTAATTTTTGAGAGATTTCAACAAAGCTTCTCAAAAGAAATGGAGTTGATAGCTCGATCCATTTATTCTGTTTCTTTTAATTCTCCTTCGACGAAGAGACATAAATATATATGTGTGTATATACTGACTTAATTGATATCTTCAAATTGAAGATTGAAGATTGAAAGCTCATCTTTGCTTACAGTACACGTGCCTTATGCATAGATTTTTACAATAATAATAATAATAATAATAATAATTATTATTATTATTATTATTATTATTACTACTACTACTACTTTAGCTCTCATTTTGTTTTTCGGTTATAACTTTTAAAATACTGCGTTTTATAAAATTCTAAAAATAATACTAGGACCGACTCATTTTTCTCTACGTTTCGACCTATGTTTCTTTAAAAACGGAGAAAGTTTAACTATAATATATTTTATAATTTTAGGCGGTTTCCTATAATAGTAACCGATCATTCAAACAACGACTATTTCTAATAATTGTTACATCCTACCTATTTGTTTAAACGAACGCTACAAATTTTGAGCGTTTATTTCTATTTTTATACTCTCCAATAATCATTATTTTTAATAAACTATTCTATATTATTAGATGAGGCCTTACGTTTTAATTGATAATTTTTTGTTATTATATTTTTGACTAATAATATATTAATTATAAATGAGAATATTTTATTTATTTTCTCAAAAACTAGACAGCTAAAATAGTCAAGTAATGATAAATTCTATTAATAAATAAGTTCCATAGACAATTCATATATACCTATTTTCCAACAATATATAGATATATAGCATTATGATCAAATAATAACCCATTCTTAAAGCAATAACCCATATAACTTGGCAAGATCAAGCCAAATTTTGGATTTTTTTTAACATCATTGTAATACATTTAGAACGCTATGTTCTTTTATGATTTGCGAAAATTCATCATCTTTTGAGAGTTACATCGTTGTAAGTTTTGAGCATAAAACATTTACATTGCTGTAAATAAAAAACTTACAACAATGATATCTCTTAAACGGTGATGAATTTTCACAAACTCGCAAAAGAACATAGTATTCTAAATGTGTTACAATGATGTTTAAAAAAAATCCAAAATTTGGCTTCATCTTGGCAAAGTTATCTGGGTTATTGATTTAAGAGTGGCTTATTATTTGAACACTTCCTTATACATATACATATGGAAGTGTTCAAATAATAACCCACTCTTAAAACAATAACCCGAAATAACCCGTCAAGATGAAGCCAAATCTTCAATTTTTTTTAACATCATTGTAACACATTTAGAATACTAATTTTTTTATGATTTTGTGTAAATTCATCAGCGTTTAAGAGATATCATCGTTGTAAGTTTTTGATTTAAATCCCTGTAACTGTTTTAGGCCCAAAAATTACAACGATGTAAACTCTCAAACGGTGATGAATTTTCACAAATCAAAAAAGAACATAGTGTTCTAAATGTTTTACAATAACGTAAAAAAAACCAAGAATTGGCTTCATGTTAACAAAGTTATCCGGATTATTGCAATAAATGTGGGTTATTATTTGTTTACAATCTTACACAAAGCACACACATATATATATATCCATTTACAATCCTCTATTAGTTGAATCTTTCAATTAAAAATGAAAAAAAAAATCCTAATATCTCAAGAATATATATAAAAATGAAAAAGAATTAGTTTTTTAATGAAATATTTAATGGGGTAGGTTTGCCAAGGGGATTGTCTTGTAAGCTTGTTGCATGCTATAGACTAGACTAGTGGTGAAAGAAAGTCAATGTCAGATCATCATTTGTAGTGGTCGGTCATGTGAACTCAAAAACATGTTATCTATTTTATATCAAAATAAAAAAATTACGATTCAAAATCATATTTAAAGGTATGTATTCAGTCTCGTTTGGGATAACAAGAATACATAGACAAGCTGCTATTTTATTTTTTAACTAATTCATCCTTTCCATTTGGAAGGAGTATCTTGTCACTAATATTGCCATCTCATTTAAATCGGTTAAAGTGCTAGTAGTTCAACTGGTACTACAAAATTCTTATAAGGGTTAGGTTTTGTAAGGTTATGGCTTCAAATCATTGCCAAAGCGGTCAGTAAGCGGGTTTTACAACATAGTCGGTTTTCTTTTGATAGGCAGGTGGATTTGCTCGTTTCAACGTTCGCCAACAACTGGGCGTTGGATGCTGAGTAGTTGGTAGTGAACTGTGATCGCAACATGTGGGTTGTTGGGTTCAATGATCCATTTGGGCTATAAAGAGTCATACCGCTGAGCCCTTATTTGTCGTTTAAAAAATCTTATTAATCGGCCGCTTCCAGTCGGACTGAAATTTTTACAAATTTATAGTTACATGACACTCATTTTAGTTATTTTGTTTTTGTAAGAATATATATATATATATATATAAGTAGTCTAATTTATTATTTATAATGTTATCCGATTCGACATGTGAATAGTAAAACAATTGATTCTTTGTCTGATTCGAAGACATTAAACATGTTATGACTTACTCAACTTTTGTGTGGATCCTAAGCTTAAGAATATGGGCGTGTTAAAAAGGTGATGGAATCCCTTTCTATGCAACTGATCACTTAGTCACTTAACTCATGATCAAGTGTTTTATCACACAAATATATTTATATATTTATTTATTTAGTTTTGAATGAGATGTGAATGCAAATTTTTATCTGAAATAACTAATTTATGATATTACATCACAGTTTAACCTTTCAAAGAATGTTTTTCTTTGTGGTCGTGTTTTACATGTTTCTCAAGATTAATCGGATATTAGGGGACTTGAGAGTTTCCTACTTTTTTTTTGAACAGCAACAAACGAGTGTAACGTCGTGACATATGCATCATGCCAGCAGGCATCGGAAGACCCCTTCCTCAAGGGAGCGATAGCCCGTTTTACCGGACACCACCCTCGGAAGAGCTACACCTGATTCGCAGAAACCAAGAATTTCCTACTTAAGTGGATTGCAACGGTTATAAAAAAATTGATTCATTAATTAATTATCCCTCTCCAGACCCATAATTGGGCTCATTTGTTCACTAGGAGTGAGCAAAAATCCAAAAAAACTGAACCGGAACCGAATAGATCAAAAAAACAAACCTAAAAAACCGAATGCAACGAATAACCGAAAAAATCAAAACCGAATTTTTCGGTTCGGTTTCGATTTTTCATATTCCAAAAATCGAAAAAACGAACCAAACCGATTGTTAATCTTGTTTGATTAACAAATATATCACTATTTATATATTTATTTAACGGGGTGACAACGCACAAAGAGTCTACCGTTGGATTGATGAAAAATTGAATTAAATTAACTCTATTATTTTAAAAGATGATAAATATAGGAATTATTGCATATTTAGTTATTTATTTTTGAACTTTTTTAAATGATTAAGAAATGATGATAATAATTTAGTTTATTATAATTTGTTGATTTACGATCAATTGATTTATGAATTATTCATTATTAAACATGTTTGCGTTTTCAATATAGTGTGATAGAGAGAGGAAAAAACAAAATAAAAAAAGTAAAGAAACCAAAAAACTGAAAAACGAACCGAAATTGATAAAAAAAATAAAACCAAAAACGGAAACCGAATGGTTCATAATAACGAAAAACCGACTGTGTCGGTTTCGGTTTTACCCCAAAACCGAACCGAACCAAACCGAGCACACCCCTAACCTCCACCATCTCGAAGTTGATTATGTCATCAGTGTCTTTCATGATTCATCAAAATTGGGGCGTTTGGCGAGAGAAAAGTTGAGATCTTATGTTTTATTGATTAATGATTGTATGATTTTTGGTCTTTTGTGATTGAGTTGTTAATTATAAAAGAGTTTTGGAATTGGCTATAACTAAGAGATATGTTGGTGAACGGATATGGTTTGGTGGCGACATGGGTTGCCTATCCAGGAACTCACGATTTTGTTTTCACCCGACGAGTTGTTCACCCAGGTAAACCGTGTTGTTCCGCCTCTTTGTAAAAAAGGTTTATTATCCCTCATGACCTAAGTGAGATATTACAATCCACCCACTTACAAATCCCAACATAATTGCCGGCACCATTAGTCCGGCCCCTGCTTCTAATACCATTTGTAACTGCCTCAAATATTATTTGCTTTGCTCATAATGGGTTACCTATCCAAAAACTCACGTTTTGTTTTCATCCAATAAGTTGATCGTCCAGTCAAAACATGTCTTGATAGAGAATATATCCACTTTCTTATAAAAAAAGGTTTCGTTCTGGTTGAGAAGTGAAATATAGGGGGGGGGGGGATCTAAAAGCAACAAGCAATTTGTTAATAAAATCGATTATAAGTTAAAATGAAGCTTTGTGGAAGTGAGGTGATTGGCGATAATGCAATTGAAGAGGGCAAAACAACGACGACAAGATGACTATAAAGAGTTTTTTCATGACAAAAAAAAGAAAGCAAGAGAATATTTTAATAAATTTTCATAAAAATTAATAATATAGATTGTGAATTAGTTTTTCTTATTTTATCTTTTTTAATTATGAGAATTTAATCATTTGACATAAAACTTAACAACGTTACCAAGTTAGAGTGAAATTACAAGAATTTATACTATATAATAAATAAAAATTTTAGAAAGACACATGTCAATTTTTAAACTACCTAAAAGTTGATTTTTTCGCCTATCTCTTATTTAATATTTACATGTTATCTTTTATTAAATTTTGATTTTTAGACTATCCCTCCTATTAGATATTAATAATACGATTTCACCATAAATAAATTATTTATTTATTTCAAAAATATATTTGAAAACTATATATTATGTTACTTAAAATAAATAATTTTAAAATTTATTTATTTCACCTGTGTAATACACATGTTTTACCCTGGTTTCTATAATATATCGATAACGAAAATTTAAAAAGTTTAGCGGAGCAAGATAGCAATTTACTTTTTATTGTACATTTAAATAAGAACTAAAAGTAACTTAGAATAAAAAATAATTAATTAACTTAAAAAAAAGTTAATTTTATACCATTTGAATTATATAACTACAAATTATTTTTTTATTCTAAGCTACCATTTATTTTGAACTTTTATTACATATCACCTCACTTTCTTTATTGGCAATTATAATAAACCAATAATCGTCGCAAAATAAAGACCCCTTTTGTCCTCCCATTCAGCCTCATCGCCGGCGGTATGCTCACCGGTATCCACTTTATCGGTCCATTTAGCGTCTATTTCAATCAACACGCCTGAAATCGACTCATCGATTCTCGTTCACACGCGTTTTTCGATCGAATTTTGCACTTTTTCAGCCACCGGTCGTTGAACTGCGATGGAACTAGAGGATTGCTTAAGCAGCTGCGGGGAAGAAGATTACTATTGCTCTGATCGTGACTCGCTCGACGATGTGCTCGAGAACGAAGAATCTGATTCTATGTGGGCTCCCCCTAAAGGTTCTTCATCTAAGGTATATCATTTCGTTAAGTTTTTGTACACACACACGCATGTAGTTTATTACGAAGTCAATTTAGGTTTTTGTTGTGCTTAGGTTACGATTAATTTCCGATTTGCACTGGTTAATCACCTGTGACCTCGGTTTTGTTGAGTTATGCTGGAGTTGTATTAAAATGTTAATCCATTGGGTGTTGTGTACATTTCGTTTTAGCAATATCTGTGTGTTTCAATGTTTTGGTCTGAAATTAGCGTGGACGTGTTGTCAAGATTGATTTGATTGAATCATACGAGCTAAACGATTAGAATTTATTTCCTGTGTGATATTGCAGCTTGGTAGTTTAGTTTTGAAGTGTGGCAGGGTTGGATTTTTTTTACTTGTGTGTGTGTGTTTTATAATTAGGGTTTGTTTTTTGTGATTGGTAGTGGTCTTTGTGCAGGAATGTATATCTGAAATATATGATGTTTATTCATAGGGATTATTGTCAAAGTTCAGATAAAAATAAACTGATGTAGATCTATTTGCCTCATGGGTTGTTAGATCACACAATGGGATGTTTATTTTGATGGTGCCATATATACTATGCTAATGTTACACTTCTGTGATTTTTTAACTTCTGTTCCGCTTGTATGTCTTTAAGTCTATTTTATTAATTGTTTTCTTCATTTTTTTTAAATCTCTGAGAGAGAAATAATTAGGTCTAACCACCTTGGTGCTTGACAATTTTTTTTCCTTCTGTAAAGCTAACAAAGCTTGGATCCTAACTTCTTTGTGCAGTGCTCCACTGCTCCCTCATTAGCATGTGTTTCTTTCACCACATATGTGACATCATTGTTGCATATATAGGTCCAGATTCTTATAGGACACAGCATTATATAAGCTCTTTGATGTGTTTATATGAACTTCTGTTAAATTTTTTAATTGCTCGAGACACTACTTAAATATTCAGCTCTTCACCAAAGCAACTCAAACTGTCAAACAATTCTCTTTTTGGTGTCCATATATCTTGATTACTCAACATCTTGAATGGTCATGATACTATTAATGTCTTTCACCTATTTACAGTTCCACCCCTTGGCTTAAACCAGACATCAAGACACTCCAATTCTTTGTTGTGATGCTCCATGTTTCTTTTGGTCTTTTAATTGTAGCGATTGAGAATCATAGGGGTGGGGTGGAGTGTATGTTAGGTTCTATCAAGATGTAGACATGTAGTAAATGTGATTGCTTTCATGTAGAAAATTTTATTTGAATTATAGAATATAGATATGCTACGTCAACAAGTCAATCAACGTGCACTTGCAGTTATTTTTGGTATTCTAAGTTCTAACATCTAATCACTGGTCTACTTTCTCAAGTGTACTTAGAGTTTTCTAAATATTATACATAGATGTAGTTTTAAGTTTAATGACAGATGGTTGAGTGATCTGGATTTTTGAAAGGATTTATAGTTTTCTATTTGCAGTGA
The DNA here is from genome assembly GCA_009363875.1 of Mikania micrantha. Lineage (NCBI taxonomy): Eukaryota > Viridiplantae > Streptophyta > Magnoliopsida > Asterales > Asteraceae > Mikania > Mikania micrantha. The sequence continues at coordinate 23,876,055 of CM018693.1, read as the reverse complement.
TGCTCTACTCATCTTTTGGTTTATTAATTGCGGTGTTGAGGATCATAGGAGTGGGCTGGAGGTTATTTCAGCTTCATGCTAGAAGCATATTACTTCAGCCTTCATTCTTTTACCAAAATGAAGCAAACTGGTCTTTTTAAGTTAAGTAGATTATGAATAGTAAAGTGTTGCTTCCTTTTTATCTTATCATTTTCACTAAACATTAGAGTCCCTCCAACCTTACTTTTGTAAAGGACCACTTTTATTCTGCTACAAGTAGTTGATAATTGACATCAGTAAGTCTTCTAATTTTTATATCTATTATTAACTAGTTAAATAACATAAAAAATACATAACAACAAAATGAAAATAAGTAGAAAAACAATTACAAGTTAAATATGGTGCAAAACTGCAAATCAAACTACTACATTACATTATATAATGTCAGCATGCATGGAACATGATTAAAGATGAAACATTTGAACTAATGCTTCGTGGTACAAAATTTGGAGAAAGATTGTGCTGAAACTCCTCTTTTTACTGCATATCTGGAGTCGGAGAAATCGAGACGGTTAGAGAGGGCTTTAAACCCTCATCTAGTCAAGCCAAGTTATTATAAAGTCTAGCTAAACAAAGTAAAGAAAGTACCAGTGTATTACAGTAGAATATATTCTTCAATAACAAACTGTTGATATTTTTTTTTTTTTTTTTTTTTTTTGAGATGATATTACTTTTATTAAGTTTTCTTGACTCTTTCTTGGATTTTTTACAGGTCATAACAAAAGCGTCTCTTCTGGCTGCACAGGTACCCTTTGTTTTTCATTTATCTTGTCACCCTCTCTACATGTTGAGTTCTGATAATTGACTTTATATTTGTAGAGGGAAGATTTGCGTAGAGTTACAGAATTACTGTCTCTAAGGGAACACCATGCACGAACCCTACTTATACATCATCGATGGGATGTTGAGAAGATATTTGCAGTATTTGTTGAGAAAGGAAAAGACAGTTTGTTTAAAGAGGCTGGTGTGCCTATCAGCGAGTCTCATAGTCTAGACTCAGCGGTATCTACTTCTACAACAATGTGTGATATATGCATGGAGGACTTGCCATCAAGTGAAATGACAAAAATGGATTGTGGGCACTGCTTTTGTGATAACTGTAAGATATCTTTAAAAAACTTTTTTTTTGTATTACTGGCTTAGTTTAAAAAGCGTGTGCCGCTCCGATGCGTTTTCATTTCAAAAGCCAATGCACGACATGCAAGGCTCTCATTATTAGAAAAAAACTAAAAATCATGCATAAATAATATATTACTCAACTTTTGAGCACTAAAATATAAGATAGTCTCAACATCTTTGGTCAGATTGGTTATATACTTCTATCAATGTTTAACTTGTTCTAATACTAGCCAATTGCACCGCATCACATGTGCATCATGGAATCGCATCGCATCAACTACAAAAATGCGATCTCATCACCACATCATGCCCAACGCACATTATGTGCTTTTGATGTGCACACTTCAAAACCAATGTTGTGTTACTGAATGAGGGGTACCAAATACATACAATATATTTTTTTGGTAGGTTGGACAGAGCATTTTATTGTAAAAATAAATGAGGGGCAGAGCAGACGAATCAGATGCATGGCACATAAGTGCTTTGCTATATGTGATGAGGCAATAATCCGGAATCTAGTTAACAAAAGGCATCCTGATTTGGCTGAGAAATTTGATCGGTTTCTTCTCGAGTCATACATTGAGGACAATAAAATGGTAAAATGGTGTCCAAGTACTCCTCATTGTGGGAATGCAATTCGTGTTGAAGATGATGAATTTTGTGAAGTTGAATGTTCGTGTGGTAATCAATTCTGTTTCAGTTGCTTATGTGAAGCACATTCTCCTTGTTCTTGTGTAATGTGGGAACTTTGGACTAAGAAATGCCGAGATGAGTCAGAAACAGTCAATTGGATCACAGTTCATACAAAGCCTTGTCCTAAGTGTCATAAACCTGTTGAGAAGAATGGTGGTTGCAATCTAGTTAGCTGCATCTGTGGACAGGCTTTTTGGTAAGACCATTATTTTGTTGTTAATTTCATTTATTTAAGTGCATTCATCTCTTTTGTAGAGCACAAGAGCTGGCAATTGACTCATTTACTTATGAAAGTTGTCGTGTGCTATTTTAAATCTCAAACTTGTTGCTATAAAGTGACCGAGTCAAATCAGCTAATGGGTTTAAAGTTTCCATTGTTTTTAAACCTTATGCAATCGACCAGTATTTGATATTTGAATAAATTAGATGATCGATTGAACAGATTGAAACAAGGATTATGATCGTATGTTTAAAAGGTAGCAAGTAAAAATTCTATTTATAGATAACTTTTTGTATTTTTCGAATAATGAATGCCCCAGATACATGATGCACATGCCTAAGATTTTGGGATAAAAGCACATCAGAGTCTCAGCCTATATAAAACCAACGTTTGCTCAAAGCGTATTTTTAGTGTATTTACTTCCTAAATCATTTAATCTTATGATTAAGATTAAGATTATTTGTTTAACAATAATAGTATAATACTTCATCATCGTACTCAATATATCCCACCATTAACAAAGCTATGATAGGGTCTGAGGAGGGAAGATGTAGACAACCACAACCTTACCTCTACTCCTTAAGAATATAGAGTCTGCATCCAATATATTATGTAATAATATTTAATAATGTAATTATTGTATAAAAATTGAGCAAAACAGGGTTTTTAGGTAGTACCAAATCGACTCGACCCTGCTTATCATGAAATAAAAATGACCTGTTTTGACATGTTACCTGGACCACCCCCCATATAATATTTTGGCAAGATCATTATTTTGTAAATTCTAGGGAAAGGGTTTAACGATCTGTTTAGTGAGAAATGATGTTATTTTTCTATTTGAATGTAAATATTGAAAATTTTGACTACGTTCAATGGCTTGCTTTAGTTATCCAAATAATATGTGTCACTGTATTTGTTGGTTGTCAGTGATCAATTTTCTTTCTCTTAATACATGTGAACTAGCTGGCTATGTGGTGGCGCAACGGGTCGGGATCATACGTGGTCAAACATCACTGGTCATAGTTGTGGTCGGTACAAGGAGGATCGTGAGAAAAAATCTGAGCGTGCCAAGCGGGACCTGTATCGCTACATGCATTATCACAATCGTTACAAAGCTCATACAGATTCATTTAAGCAGGAATCTAGGCTTAAGGAGACCATTCGTGACAAAGTGGCAGTTTTGGAGGGAAAAGATTCACAGTTAAGAGATTTCAGCTGGGTTACAAACGGGCTGTATCGGTTATTCAGATCAAGACGGGCACTTTCGTATTCATACCCATTTGCATTTTATATGTTTGGTGAAGAGCTTTTTAATGATGAGATGACAAAAGAAGATCTCGAGATAAAACAACATTTATTTGAGGATCAACAGCAGCAACTTGAAACGAATGTTGAGAAACTATCCAAGTTCATTGAGGAACCATTTGATACCTACACTGAGGAGAAAATAATGGAAATCCGGATGCAAATTATTAATCTATCTGTGATCACTGACACCTTGTGCAAGAAAATGTAAGTATGAATTTTAATAATTTTATTTTTAAGGTAGGATTGATGGGTTACATTTGTAGGTATGAATGTATTGAGACGGATTTGTTGGGTTCCCTACAATTTGGCATTCATAACATAGCTCCGTATCACTCGAAAGGGATTGAAAAAGCTACCGAGCTTCCCATCAGTTGGGTTCAAAAATCATGCAATGCTGATAAACGTCATAAGCTGGAAGACCCAACTAATGGTAACTTCTTTCTGTAGCTGGTTTTATACCATGTAATGGGTAAATTTGGGTTGTCTATAATCTAAAGCAGGCCAAATCAAATCATTTAGCTAAAAGGGGAATAGGCCCCAAAGTTTACTATTGATGCATACAACATCCAAAATCGTTAAATTCGAAGGTTTGGATTATTATTGTGATAATGTTCTATTTGTAATTGTAAATTTTTATATTACATGTATATAAAATGAGTAATCTTTTTTCTGCATCTGCCTGGCCTGTTTTGGCCCACTCTCAAATGATTTTTTTTGCCTGCCCACCCATCTTGCCACCTCTAAATTTCTGATTATTTATAAACTGTTTGATTATACCATGCATCCCATCAGATGTGGCTAAATAGGCGGGCAAGTGGCTTGGGTTGGGTTGGGGGCCAAAACATATAAGTTGAACAACTATGAGACACTTTTTCTCTATGTTTTTTTTTCCCTAAATTTTTTGAATTTATTATTTTAAAAGTTAACAAACATACCCATTTAAAATCCCAATTTGAGAAGTTAGTGTGCTATATATGATTACAATAAATATATATAATTTCAGAAACAATTATAATCTGAATAAAATGATTTAAGAGGTTGCATGTGTTAAAAATATTCATCTTTAAGCAAAATTTGAAATGTGATCTGACCATACCCATCTCATGTTTGTGTATGTTCCAGGTGGCTCATCTGAATCTGATCGGCCTTCGGGTTCTGGCAGCTCAGACGAGAGCGGTTTTTCTTCTCTGAAGAGAGCCAGAAAAGACGTGTTTGGAGACGGTATGTTTGACCTCAATTTGCCTGCAGATAGAAACTTCTGACAGGATTGAGGAGTTGCTCTTATTACTCACTCTAGTGTATAGCTTTGAAACTGTATTTTCAAGAATTTGGTCTCGTTTCTCCACTCTTTTGACAACTGTTTTATCTAATATAATATATAAAGGAGAAAGACCTGGCAACTTTTTGCTGATTTATATAAAATCTTTACATTTATATAAACACCTGTGGATCCTAAAATTGTTCATCTTTTTGGTCATTTTTGCTAAAATTTGCGGGTCAGGACTGTTGGTTTTGAGTGATATTAATTAATCAAACCCGTATTTAATTAACCATAGTGGAATTAGTGTTTCAAACTTTTTTCACTGTTAGAGTTCTCAACAAGATCATGATTACAAAAACATGCAAATATAGATGATGCAATTCTAACTAATCAAATTTACCGATGAGAAAAGATTGTACCCTTGTGGTTAATAATCAACCGTTTAATAAACTGAGTCAATAAACTAATGATAGAATACGAGCACGAACGAGTTCCTAGTTCGCTGTAGAAGCAGGTGGTGGTTTGCGGTGTTTGACCGCAGGCCAGTATAGATGTTGGAATCTAATTCAAGAGTAACAACTAAGGTGGTGTTTGTTTTCTTGAAAAGCCTCTTCTAAACCTCTTTTGTCTGTGCCCCGCAGACCACGGGCAGAGGAAGCATGTTTGTTTTCTTGAAGACGTTTCATTAAAAAAACGTTTGTGAGACCTCTTTTTTCTGCAGACAAGGTCTAAACTCTTCTCCCCTCTTTTAACCTCTTCTAGTTCTATGGTTAGGAAAAAAAAAGGAAAGAAAATGATTTCTTCTCCAGTACGCATGCACCAACCGTCACCACTTCCGATCCTCTCATCAACACTGGCCTCCTCCACCTGCGACGCACCGTACTCCCACTGGCGACCTCCGCCTCCTCCACCTGTGACGCACCGTACTCCCACCGGCGACCTCCGCCTCCACCTGCGACGCACCGTAGTCCCACCGGCGACCTCCTCCGGCGTCACAAGCCATCACCACAGCAGATCCTCTATTTAATAGGGTTTTTTTTTTTGTTTTTTTTTTCTCCTAGTTCTTGTTCTAATCAACCAATCAATCTTTTGTTTCATGTTTGATTTTATGTGACATAACCACAGCAGATCCTCTATTTAAATTGATGCTTGATTTTGTGGTTTGATGTTAAATTTTAGATTTTTTAAATAGTTTGCAGATGTTAAAAAACAAACAATCTTCTTGCTACAGACTGCAGACGTTTAGTCTAGCTATTATACTGCAGATGTGGTCCGCAGACTGCAGATGTTTTACCTCTTCAAAAACAAACAACACCTAAACAAACAAACTTACCCAGTATATTCTCACTTTTCAGTAGGTATAGGGGGAAAGGATGGATACAAACCTTACCCCTATCCCAGTTGGGACTGAGAGGCTGTTTCGAAATAGTCCCCGGCTCAAAGTTATCGTTTGAAGTTAACCATTCCGACGTAACGTTATTTTCACAAAATAAGTAAAATAACGTTAAAATTAATGAAATTTTACAAGCCGTATCAACTGTGGTCATAAATTCCGTCTCATAGGAAGAGTTTGTTACTTTTTACACCAAGCAACTAAACCACCATATAGTAAAAGATCATAAATGTATTGCTCTTTCCATCGCTTTTGTTGGTGGCATGATGTTGAAGAAATCATGTGTCAAAAGATGGTGGCTTTCTCCCTATCTCCTACTTTCAATCACCCCTTCTATTTTTATTATTATTATATCCACATCATTTTTCTATTTCAGTTTTAGACCCCTTTGTTTGTTTCTCGTTTTTATATCATCTTGAATGAGAATTTTAAGCAAACTAAAAAGTCTTTTTTTTTTCTTTCTTTTTCATCAAGGCGCAATTATTTTAGTTTCATATGTAAATTATGCTAAACATAAACATATCGACCTCCTTTGTTTGCTCATAAAACAAGATCCAAACGATTAAATCCCGAAGACTTTGACTCTCTGAGTAGTAGTTCAAAGGGTTGTCCCTGCGATGGTGGCCTAGTGGTAATAGGGTGAAAATCTATAAGTCATCTTGCCCCTTATGCCTTGGGCGAAAGCCCGGCATCACCCAATTTTCCCTGGGTTATACGATTTACCTCTCTGGCTCTCTCATATTAGCCGTGAGACCGGTCGGTGAGGGGCGTCTAATGATGACGTTCACCATCTTTTAGTTCAAAGGGTTGATTCGGCTGACGACTGGTGATATTGGAATACACTATCAAAGCGCTTTTAGTCTGATGTTACGAATCTCATATGTTCGAATCTATTTAGTAGTAATTATAACTGACAAATAGGATTTCCGTATCTTTCCTCTTGATTTAGTGCTTCAAAAGAAAAAACCTTACCTGGATTGAATTGGGCTTAAGAAAGTTGGGGTAAACTTGGGTTGGGGGAAGCATGTTGGGTTGAGTTGAAGGGTAAATTCTACAATAATCAATAGAGGCGGCCAGGCCCTGGAATTGGAACCGACAGCCTAAACCGGAACCGGTGGATATAGCAGGTTTCGAATTCTCAAATAAATCGAAACCGGAACAGGCCAAAATCTGGTTGGAACCGGTCAAAAACCGAACTGGTTGTTGATTTTGTTGACCGGAACTGTTTAAAAAAAACCGGTTTACCCACCTCTACTAATCAATAATCAAGTAAACAAATAAGTACAAACATTGAGTCTCTTTTTCCATCACTATAATCTAACCAAGTATTTTACATTCTTGGCTATATTTCTCTCTCCAATTATGAAGATAGATATATGGACGTCGATGCTTAACTCGCTATCCCCACACAATTTTTCTAAAAATTAATTCTTGATGTTCACACAATAAATAAAGAAAAGAACAAAAGAAAAATAAATAAATAAAAATTATATATAATTATGTAAAAAAAACTACACAATTAGTCATTTTCTTGCAATACAGTACGAGTACAATAATCATTTTATAAAAATTAACGGTAATTCTAAAAATAATTAGCATAAAAAACCGACTTGTTATAAATATAAAAGTACATATATTATTTATTAATTATTAAAATTTAAAGACCCAACTTAAAATAAAAAAATGCATGATTTTCCCTAAAATACACATATATGGTTAAAATATTTTGCAACTATAATCGATATATTTATCAAATTATTAAAATTTAAAGACCCAACTTAAAATAAAAAAATGCATGATTTTCCCTAAAATACACATATATGGTTAAAATATTTTGCAACTATAATCGATATATTTATCAAATTTATCTCAAATTAAACTTCTTTTAAAACAAATCCAGAAAACTATAAAAGCATACGTGGCATAAAAGAAGGAATTCAACCTCCATTTTGATACCAAAACGCGCCAAAAAAAAAAAAAAAAAAAAACGAAAAAAAATAAACGAAAAACGAGAGACCCGAAATTATCGTTAAACGTGGATCACGAGATAATAATGTCAAGTTTTCTTCCTTCTCGCCTTCAAATGCAAATCACACACACACACACACACACACTTCAATCCAATCCAATGGCTTCTCTTCAATTAACACCTCTATCCACTAGAACAACGGATCTCTCTCTCCCCGACATCAGAGTTTTCCGATGCCGGAAACCTATCTCCGTTCGATGCTCCGCCGGAGAATCTTCCGTCAGCTCCGATTTTGACGCCAAGGTTTTCCGGCATAACTTGACCAGAAGCGACAACTATAACCGGAAAGGCTTTGGACACAAGAAGGAGACCCTTGAGCTCATGAGCCAAGAGTATATGAGTAAGATAAACTACTTGTTTCGACTAATTTTTATTTATATTTCATTAATTGTGAGAGTTAGCTTGCTAGATCTGATTAATTTCATGCTGTTATGTGATTTTGTTGAAATTTACATGTGATTCATCATTTAGTGCTTTTTATAGCCAACTCTGAATCCATTGATACGTAGTTTGCTTGATTGAATTCGTGAATGATTGAACATGTTTGGTTATGCATCCTAATGTTTTAGTTTATAATTATAAAAACAGGCGACATTATAAAGACTTTGAAGGAAAATAACTATGAATATACGTGGGGAAATGTTACTGTAAAGCTTGCAGAAGCTTATGGCTTTTGCTGGGGTGTTGAACGTGCGGTCCAGATTGCTTATGAAGCCAGGAAACAGTTCCCTAATGAGAAGATATGGATCACAAACGAAATTATTCACAACCCAACTGTTAATAAGGTATTGGTTTTTGTTTTTTAACTAAAGTCCATGATTATTTGTAGCTTATGAATCATAACTACATTGTTATCTATAATTGCCTGTCTACATGTTCTATACAATTTTTATCTTTCTTGTTTTAATTTGCTACAATCTGTAATTTATCTATTAAAGCAAAGATAGTAAAAAGAAATTGAATTATGTATTGTTAGAGGCTAGAAGAGATGGAAGTTAAAGATATCCCCATAAAGGGTGGAGAGAAACAGTTTGATGTTGTTGATAAGGGCGATGTTGTGATTCTTCCTGCTTTTGGCGCTGCGGTAGACGAGATGTTGACTTTGAATAACAAACAAGTACAAATAGTTGATACAACATGCCCTTGGGTGACAAAGGTTTTTTTTTAATCTTTTACTTGTTCGTTTCTTGTTTTCTTGCTTGCAACTATGGTCTGGGATTTATACATGCTATCTTTTAAGTCTTGCATCCATTATATCATAAATGTCATGTTCATATGTATATTTGTTGGGGTTTAAGGTGTGGAATATTGTTGACAAGCACAAGAAGGGGGAATATACTTCAGTAATTCATGGTAAATATAATCATGAGGAGACGATAGCAACAGCTTCTTTTGCTGGAAAGTATATAATTGTGAAGAACATGAATGAGGTAAACTTAATTTGTTTTGTTCTTTTGAAGTGAAGAACACGTATTCACAACCATATACCTGAGTTAAATGGTTTGTTCCTTTATCTAGGCAAAATATGTGTGTGATTACATTCTTGGTGGTAAACTTAATGGATCTAGCTCAACCAAAGAAGCTTTTATGGAGGTGTTGTATTCTTTCCAGTCATTTCAATATCGACTCTTTCATATGTTAAACTGATTCTTTTTAATCTTTCAGTTTTTTAGTACTTCTAATTATAGCTTTGAATTTTGGCATTTGTGTAGAAATTCAAATCTGCGGTTTCTGAAGGTTTTGATCCGGACAAAGATCTTATCAAAGTTGGTATTGCAAACCAGACTACAATGCTGAAGGGGGAAACAGAGGAGATAGGTACTTTTATAGTAATGGTGGCAAAATGGTAGGTTGGGCCTGCTAGGTAACAAGTTAAAACCCGCAATTTTTTTTTTTTTGTACCGGGTCTAACAGTTTGGTTGGTCAAACACACTTTTAGTTCAATTTTTTTATTATTGTTTAGTGTCTCAAGTGTAATTTCAACCTGTTAGGCTACTTACCATTTAAGCTAAACTTTCTATGATAATTGTTCCGTTAGAGATAAAACATAAACCTGAGCTGCCCATTCTATAGTAAATAGGGCCAAAATTGCCACCTCTAGTGCCAGTTCAACTAATTCATTCCTTTACTTGTGACTTTTAATACTTCGCTTTTTCTTATTTGTAGGGAAATTATTAGAGAGGACTATGATGCAAAGGTTTGGAGTAGAAAATATCAACACACACTTCTTAAGTTTTAATACCATCTGCGATGCTACTCAGGCAAGCTCTCGCAGTTTATTTACTTTTTATATCTTGATTTTCCCTCGTCTATCTTCTACTGACGTTAATGTTTAAACTCAATGTTTTAGAAGTAACATGTTGATGTAATATGTCCTTTGTAGGAGCGACAAGATGCTATGTATAAGTTGGTGGATGAGAAATTGGATCTTATGTTGGTAGTTGGTGGTTGGAACTCAAGCAATACTTCACATTTACAAGAGATTGCAGAGGAACGTGGGATCCCATCTTATTGGATTGACAGTGAAAAAAGAATAGGTCCTGGAAACCAAATATCTTACAAGTTGATGGTAATACTTCCACCTCACATACTAATTTTTCTGTTAACCGCTCTCATTTAATTTTTATTTATTTATTTATTTATTTTTTACTTTAATTGAATTATGTTAAAACCACTGTAACAGCATGGTGAATTGGTTGAAAAAGAAAACTGGCTACCAAAGGGCCCAATCACGATTGGTGTCACGTCTGGTGCATCTACCCCTGATAAGGTAACTTTTGCCTCCATAAAACATATGTAACATGTGTCAGTTTTGTAGGCTACCCGGAGTGATGCAGAGAGGACACAAAAATATGAAACATAATAATACTCTTCAGGACCTAGATGAAATTTGGGCCCCCTGGCTGATTGTCACATGATCCGGTCCATTGAAATCTTTCTGTCTACTTCCTATGGGCCCATAACTCAAAATAAAGCAAAAGTTATGCCCTTTAAAAGTTGGGCTCTGTTCTTGCCCATTTGTCAGTCTGATAATCAAATATGAATCTGCAATCTCTAATATTGAGCCATCAAGGAGCAGCTCCTATCAGTTAGAGGTGGGCAAACGGGGTTTTTTTTGGAACCGGTTCCGGTTCCGATTTCTCTGAGAATCGAGAACCGCTTGAACCCACCGGTTTGGATATGACCGGTTCCGGTTATCGGTTCTGGTTCCGGTTTTTTGCCCACCTCTACTATCAGCTGCACAACAGGTTTGGTCAAAGTGGTAAATTTTGATATGGGCTTGATGAGGTCATGTCAGGTCAGGTTGACCCAAAAACAAATATTCATCTTGTTAATAGATAATTGATGAGTTGCATAAGCATCTTGTTAATAAAACGATTTGCATAAAGAATACACTTTGAACCTGTCTAGGTGATAAATATGTTTGTGGTTACTTTTCATATGTTGAGCATGAATATTTGCAGGTTGTTGAAGATGCTCTACTGAGGGTGTTTGAGATCAAACGTGAAGAAGCCCTGCAACTCGCATAGATTAATGGTATATACCTAATGATACTACACTTAATCAAGTTGGTGGGCATAAAATTGTCTTTTCATTTTGCAACACCATGTACCTTTACATACATTGTATTGTATGTATATTCAAAATTACGGGTTTAGTATCGATATCAACACACATGAAAAGTGACTCTTAGGAATGTGCAAATCATAGTTGCCCCAAAAAAAAAAAAAAGAAAAGCTGCTAAATTTGGCCTTGTTTTGGATTCCTAAGTTTTCAAAATTCTGGTTTTTATAACAGTAAACCCAATGTCCCAATTTTTACACTTTAGACCCTAAAACCATCACAAGCTAATTAAAAATTCAAAATTATACAAAAAAAATTATATTCACATCTTTAAATATCGTTTTGACAATTTGACCTACCTAAAAGGAAATAAAAATCAAATATTTTTATAATATTAAATTGATAAATATAATATAGATGCATAATGTTAAGTTGTTTTAGGGTGCGTCTCATACAAATGAATAATACTATACATTTAAGTTCACAACACACATGCACACCAAATTTAAAGTGTTTACACAAACCTAAAATCTACTTTTAAAAATCATTTAATGCTCGGTTATAGGACTTAAACCCAGGTGAATGTCACTATACCAAAAGACAGGTAGCTTAAAACTTAGATATAAATACCCATGTAAAGTTTAAACATTCGACACAATCAATTATAATTTAGTTAGCAAAATAGCATCCAGCAAAGCAAATAGCAACCCTCAGGTGGTCAAAAAACCTGAAATAGGAACCAACAACCCGAATCAGAACCGGTGGGTAGTGGGCACAAGTGGTTCTGAATTCCCAGAGAAACCAAAACCAGGAAAATCGTTACCCAGCAAAACCCTAACCAAAACGGAACCGGTTATTGACTTTGTTGACCGGAACCGTTTGGAACCGATGCCGGTTCAAAAAAAAAACACGGTTTGCCCACCTCTAGCAACACTACATTCACACAATCAACTAAATGGTTGTGACCTTAAACCTTGATAAAAAACACGTGTTAATTTGGGTATCTAGAATAAGAGCATCTTCTTCTATTTCTGGGTTCAGATTTTGCAATACAGAAGCATTTTTCAACAAACGCATTATAAATCAAAAACACCCGTTAATTTATCAGCGACATATCATTCTTACTGTGCGTTACGTACTCGTGCAACCAGGGGTGCCAACCATGACTTTATGACCACACCCTTCATTGTAATTCTTTCAGTTTCTTCTTGTTATTTTCATTCCTTTCAAGTACGTTCAAATACACTGGCTTGACACTTTCAACTGCTACAATAACATATACTAAGAATTCAAACAAGGCTCAAGACGTAAACAATGAAGATAAAATAATCATAACAGAAGCAACAAGACCGAAGACTAAGAAACATATCGTCAAGAAAACCACTTTAGTTCCTTGTACATTAATCGGGTAGCGATGGATACCATGAGCATTACCTCCATGAACATAAGACGATAACAAATAATCAACTCCACTAGTGTGAAAATCATGAGCCTGAAAATTTGAAACAGATGAAATGACATCAACTAGAACAGACCTAGTCAAGTCCCCTAGACTTGTAGTTGCCATTGACATGAACCCAGACCTCCCCCGTGCACCATGACCATCTTGGCGGAAATATGATAGTTCTGGTGCTCGGGCCGTTTGGGGTCTCTGGCTAGCTGGGCGGCTGGGAATTTCACTTCTGGATAGCAGGTTAGCACTGAGGTCTGAGCTTGATGCTCCCCTTCCATAAATGGGCACCAAATTATCTTTATCTACAAAGGCTTTGCAAACAGGACATTCATGAGAGTATGAATGAAACTGCAGCCATTTGTATAAACATGGCCAACAAAAGAGGTGACCACAGAGTGTCACAACGGGATCTTCAGCTAAATCGAAGCAGATATTGCATTCGAAAACCCCTACACCGCACTTGATGTTCTCTGAACATGAATGGATCACTGATTCTTGAAATCCACCATCTGTATTCATGTTCAGATCTTTGAATGCCTACTTTGTTAAATACAATCATAAGAACATCAAAGGAGGGAAACATGTCATCAAATCATGAAAAAAATGTACCGAATCTCAAGATTTGAAAGCTATAACTAGTTTTCAGATAACTTAATTCCTAATTTCTTGAATAAAACTATAAGCACATCACTAAGGGAAAATGATGCCATCAAATTATGAATAAATTGTACTTGATCTCAAGATTTAAAAGCAACAACTAGTGTTTAAATAACTTAATGCCTACTTTGTTGAATACAATCATAAGAACATCAAAAGGGGGGAAATTATGCCATCAAGTTATGAACAAATTGCACTGAATCTCAAGACTTGAAAGCTACAAATGGTGATCAGATAACAACCGAGCATCAATTTTTTTTTTTTTGGAAATTAGGCCTTAATCGACCAAATAATCATTTCAAAAGCATAAGAAAGTCGACAAGGAAACCACCAAGCAATATCAGTAAGAATGTAATTCAAGGTTTGAAATAAGAAACTGAAGCTGTGATTGGTTTTAATTAGAAATCACAACTTTTGAAGATCCAAACATGATCTATAAACCCTAATATGCAGTATAACCGATAATATATTCAGATTTGTAAATAAAACGAGAATTCAAATTCCGATAACAATAATATTAACAAGGAAGAGACTGAAGCAGCATGAACGTACTAGATGGATCCGCGATTGAGCTCGTTTAAGTAGGATTTGATATTTTGATCCCAAAGATCAAAACGATAAAATTGAAGAAAAAAGTGACCTGAGAGGTACGAATATTGTGGCAAAACGGCAAAATGGAGGGGCGGCTGAGACGCAGAGTTCTTCCATTTTATACGTATATACCGGTCAAATTAATGACTATTTGGGATTTAAAGGTCTTATGTTCGAACCTGTTAAGACGATTTAAATGACATCCAAGCGAGAAAAGAAATTTTGACATTAAGTTCGGGTTCTGGAATAAGGGGAGGTGAGGGTTACCCCATTGCAGGGGTTTCCACGCATCTGATGTGGCCGCGTCTTAACTTTGTCCAGTAAGCCATGTTAAGACAACATACATGGTATATAACATTGTTGTCGTTCAAAAAAAATTGATTTATATGCTTTATAAATAATATAGTATTTACTTTTGTAGCACATGATCATGTTAGTGATTAACTCGTAAATAATATAGAGTTTAATAAATTAATAGAGTCGTCAGTTGTGTGCTATTAAAAAGTAAAATAGAATTTAACAATTTGACAAAAGTCTTATTCATAACATAGGAGAAAAAAGTAATTTTTATTCATACAAGAGAAGCAATAATATGGTGTTGTCAAATTGAAAAAAAAATTGTTATTTGTTTTGTTATCTAGAGATAATGAATCCTTAATATTAGTGCATTGATTATCTTATCTTACTATCTTAATAAACAAAAATAATGTTTGCCACTTGTCACAATTTTAAACCATTAGTGCCACTTGGCAACTTCATATCACATTTTTAATTCTCACTCTTATTAAGTAAAAATATTAACTCTCATATTCAATATTTATAATATTAATAATATTATTGATCTTTTTAATGCTAAAAAGTTTTATAATCAATTAAAAATAATATTTTAATAATAAACACTTTAAAAAAATTCTAAGATATTTATTTTTTTCTAAAAATCAATATTTTCTAGAAATAAAAAAAAATTTAAATTAGTATTTACTAGAATTTTTTTTTCTCTAAAAATTATGTATTCTAAATTTGTTTTTTAAATATAATTTAGACTATAATACATAGATCTTAAAGAATAGTTTTTTATAAACAAATAAAATTTTGTAGTATTAAAATTTTAAAAATTAATTTCTTCTAAAACTAAAGTTTTTGATCATTGTTTTATTACTTAAGTACTTAGTAATATGCATTTTAAACATTTTATATTAAACTATTATTTTATAATTTATAAATTTTTATTGCTAAGTATTTAATATTTTATATTAAATCCGTGTAACACACGGGATATACTCTAGTATGTTATAATATGTATCTTGCATTATGATTGTTTATTTAAGACTTTAATTTTGAAAACATATACCTCATTTAATATTGTTGATTTATATATATGGGGATGTTCAATTCAGAACTAAAAGAACCAATTATAGCCACAAGTTTAAAAGGATAAAAAAATAACTTCCTCTATTTTAAAGGAAAATCACTTTTATACCCCTTAAAACATGTGGTTCAAAATTAGGTATTTTATTTCTTTCATATTTAATTAGTTAATAGAATAAGTCCCTATATATATATATATATTAAATTGACTTTCAAGTAGCTATGCAAGGATGAAACCTCTTGGTCACTTGCAGAACCTACCTGTGTTGCTTGAAGACCGACATTTTCTATTGAGACCTTAAGATTTTCATGTTGAGCTTGTTTGAAATGTTTTGAGAAGTTTGATGGAGAAATATAGACAGAAATAAGCGAGATTTACATATGATATTCATTGATCTTGTAAAAGGCTTATGATAATGTTTAATGTAAGGTCATTTGGGACATTCTTGAGAGGGGAGTGTATTCCATCAAAAAATATAGAGATAATAGAGATAAATATGCAGAGCTAAAACGAGTATCCGAGTGTATGTGAGAGATGTAGACATTCCCAATGGAAGTGGGACTTCACCAAGGTCATTGTTGAGTTCTCTTCCTTTTGCAATTATCTTAAAGGAGTTGTTAGAGTTTATTCAAGATGACATCCCATGATGCATACTTTTCATAGATGATTTTGTGTTCGTGGTGGAAAAGAATGTGGACAGGAATGCAAGGCTAGAGAAGTGACGAGCAACCTCAGAGCATAAAGGCTTGTGTATTAGCCGATCTAAGATCGAATATCTCTATTGCAACTTTAGTGAATCTAACAAAGAGTAAGACGACCAGGTTATTATTGGAGACCAAGATATGCCACAAACCACAAAATTCAAGTAGTTCGATTAAAGTGACGAGACATTAATTACGAAGAGGTTTTCTAGAAAATTGAAGACCAGACACAAGCATCTTATACAAAACGAGGTTTTCAAAGAAAAAAATAGAGGTAAATTCTATAGAATTACAATACGACTAATTATGTTATACAAAACTGATTGTTGGTTAATCAAGAAGATTCAAGAGAGAATGTTAGAGACAATAGAGATGATAATGATGTTGAGATTAGAATAGGAAAGTTATACATGTTTCGTGCATGTAAGAAAAAGACAAATGACGAAACATTTACGATGAGTGTAGATTCTCACAGTGAAGTGAAGAAAGAGCAAAATCAGACCAAGATTAAAGATAAGATAAACAAATTTGACATGATTTGTTAGATTTACACACCTCTAAAAACATAATAGTGATAAATGTTAGAGATTTTCAAAAAAAGTTAAAAATTATTATTTTTTTGAGGATGAATTTTAGAATTTTTAGTTTTAAGTATAACTATATTAAAAATATCTTACTTTAAATGTAAGGCTTATTTGATACGTATTTTATTTGATTTAGTTTAATGTTATTCACTTATTTGTGTTTCTTGTTACATTTGTTTGTAAAAAAGATGGTGAACACCACCATTAGGCACTCCTTATCGACCGATCCCACTACCAACATGAGGGATGTAAGTAAAGTTGATGTATACACATTATAAATCATGAGAATAAATAAATAAAATTGTGCATATCTGAGCTCCAAGTTTATGTATACACATTAGTCCAGCCCGTACATATTATTAAAACTTTACTATGTATGTTTTTTTTCCCTTCCTCTTCCCTATGAGGAAATGCAGCAGGAATTTCACTAGTCAAGTAACACAAGACGTGTTAGTTATTAGGTTGCTCGTTGCAACTGTTTTTTTTGTCCAATCAGTCTGGTTTTCTGATAGAGATTGTAACTATATTAAATATGTTGGTAGTATTTAGTAGTAATGGTAGAATCTTGTAAGGGTAATTTGGTAATATTGATTTCTAGTTAATTGTTAGTGGGTTATAAATAGGGTTGGAAGGTTGAGGGAAGGCAGGAAAGAGTTCTGTTTAGAAATTAGCCAGTTGTGCTACGTCTCCTGTGTTAGCAGTGAGAAAGGGCTGAGCCTGGAATCATCTTCTTCTGCAATCGTTTGCTTAGTTCTGTGTTATTCAAGTTTATAATTCCATCATCGCTGTTATTGTGGTTTCATTTCTTATCAATGGTCCGACCTGCCCTTGATCTGCCGGACATCAGCCGTTCCCCATCTTCCACATCGTTTCCGATTTTAGAAATTCGTGATACTTACGATCGCCTAGAGGTTCACGATCAACAGATTCGTTAATTGCAATCAGAGGTCAACAACATTACCCAGTATATTCCCACTTTTCAGTAGGGTCTGGGGGGGAATGATAGATACAAACCTTACCCCTATCCCAATTGGGATAGAGAGGCTGCTCCGAAAGAGTCCCCGGCTCAAAGTTGTCGTTTGAAGTTGATCATCCCAATGATTTTAACGTCATTTCCACAAAATAATTGAAATAACGTTAAAATTAGTGCACTTTTACTTTTGCCCCTTAAGGGCCCACACACATAATTGCAATCAGAGGTCAACAAAATCAAAACCACGTTGCAATCCTTGGAAGTCGAGCGTGCGGAATCAGCTATATTCAGGCAAATCGTCCTCGCTTGGATGAAACATCAAGAGCAATCAGAGTTCCAATCAGAGCTACTGCAGCGATTTAGTTGTTTCGCGCTTCCTACTCCTTCTGAGCAATTGGATTCGATTCACGATGCTCTAATCCATGTCGTCGCCGGTAAGAATCTAACGATTGGTAGCTTCGAACTTCATAATCCTTCTTAGCAGTTTGCTATGATTCAACAATCGAAGTTGATTTCCGATTTGATCGGTGATGTCGAGGTTGAGGACACAGGGCGCCCTGATTCCGTCAACAATAAGGTCGCTCCTCATTTTTGTTATTCAATTGGGTTTGGGCCTTTAACAGGTGATGGGCTTCAGGTGTTGGGTCAAGGGGAGCCCAAACGTATTATTACACCCAAAGTAACTGAGCGAAGGTTTGATGTTCATTCCGACAACACTCATTCAGTCACTGCCATTCGATCAGGCGTCTCCTCTACTCCTGTATTGGGACATGTTTTCCATCATAATCGAGTACTTCTACATCTTTCACAGTTGGATTGGAAATGATGTGAGAAGAAAAGAATTTGTTTACGTTGGGGTAATAGAGACGGGCCAGCTCACAAATGTCCGAAAAGAGAGATAATTGGAGCAAAGCACGATCAATGGTTCACTCCCAAGTCTTGAAGACAAGACTTTTAAACAAGGGAGGAGTAATGATAGAGTTTATAACTATATTAAATATGTTGGTAATATTTAGTAGTAATGGTAGAATCTTGTAAGGGTAGTTTGGTAATATTGATTTCTAGTTAATTGTTGGTGGGTAATAAATAGGGTTGGAAGGTTGAGGGAAGGTAGGAAAGAGTTTTGTTTAGAAATTAGCCAGTTGTGCTAGAACTCATGTGTTAGCAGTGAGAAAGAGCTAAGCCCTGGAATAATATTCTTCTGTAATCGTTTGCTTAGTTCTGTGTTATTCAAGTTTCTAATTCCATCGTCGCTGTTATTGTGGTTCCATTTCTTATCATTTTCAATCAAACATTCAACGTGTAAAAATAAGATCGCCCAAGTTCCCCCAAAATCTAGGGTTTAATTTTATACCTCATAAGAATTGAAATACTAGTAAATTCATAAACTTTATGTCCCACAAAAATCTTCACAGTTTCATAGGCCGATACTTGTATCAGTGTTCTTGACTACACAAACATCCTATCGTTTCTGCAAAAAAGAGTATATAAAGCATTTACTCAAGGGTGTGTTGATTTGCGGCGTATTGTGTCCCAAACATATTTTTAATACATGCAACGACTTAAATCATTTTCATTCAAAGACCTAGGTTATAAATTATCATTCAAATATTATTGTCCTTTATAGTCATAATTAGCTCATTAGTTATTTAGAAAAAAACATTAAAAAAATGTGCAAAAAGTGTGTGGGCCAACCCACTTAGGCCCATTTTGGCCCGTTTCCCTATCATTCAGATGGCCACCTATAATTGATGACTAGGAGATAGGATTACCATGATGACTAGGACTCCTTGGAGCAAATCAGGTTTGTTTAGTTAGAGTTTCAATGTCAGTTGCAACTTCAGAGACTTTAGAATCTTTGGATGCTTTTAATAATTTAGCTACACTGCCAACTTCAAAGTCCAGTGCTATTTTCTTTACAAGACCTTCGAGCATCTGTGATAAATTAAATTTAATAAAGACGTGAATAAAAAACGCAAGAAAACGTTTATAATTAAGGATTAATGAGCATCAACCTTGCGCTACAGATTCTTGCAAAACAAAAATTAGGACTTTGGGTTAAAAATGTTAAAATGAGTAGCATAAAATTTGAGGTATTCACTAGATCTAGGGTCTATTTGGTTCATTATAGGACATAAAAATGTCATTTAGAAATTATGAGTCGGTGAATAAGAGAATTTGAGTTTTACGGATGAATGACAAATTATGCATACCAGGGATCCAATAGCAACTAAAGCTCGATATTTTGCGTCAACTTCCAAATTCTCTCCTTCCGCAATCTGTACAAGAAAGAAATCAAAACCATGATTATTGCATTCGCACACCAACGCATGGTAGTAGAAGAGTCAAAGACAAGGAATGAAGGTAAATCTTCAACACATGGCATGGTTAATTAGACAAAGACAATTTAAGATCACACACAGATGGGAATGGGGGAATAAGGGATCTACTTTTACTTTTCATGCATGGGTTGGTTAATGAATCAGGTTGGGTTATAACAGGTTAAATATAAGGGACAAAAAAAAACACAGAAATAGGTCTAATGGTTCAGAAGGCTTGAAGTACCCCAGAGTATAAATTTTAACACAAAACATCTCAAAATCAGTTTATTCAGAAAATATATTGTTATAGCAACGGTTTAATTTTGTACGCATATTTGACACCAAGTACTCATAGATAATATTAAAAACTTAGAACAAGAACTGTTTTGAATCCGAGACTGCACCCAATAACTTTCAACATGTGCCAAGACTAACTCTTTGACCCAGGCCTATTTTGACCCGCATTCAAAAAAAAAAGAACAAAAATAATAATAATTATGATAAAACTACAGACAAGACCCCTCCAAAATGGCACCTATAAATTTTATTGCCCTTTGAAGGGAAGGTCTATGTACCTCCAGAGCAGCTGAAAGAACATGAGCTTGACCTTCTTCGTCCTTCTTTTCAATCAATAAAACAGCGTAACTGTAAAAATCAAAGTAAATGAAAGTGTTAATTTAAATTTAATGATTGCAACCAACTGTCGAACAATTAGCATGCTTTGAGTATGTATGAAATTTAAAGGGGTGTTTTGGAGCACATCACACATGAATGATAAAAACCTTATAGATTAGTTGATTTCAAGAAATCAAGTATAACCATTTGAAAATAGGGAGGGAAAGCTAGAGAGTTTTAAGCAATCAAACGATTATTTTGTACATGTCAGCCCCTACAAGAATTATAGAGTGTTTCATAGAATGAAGAAGAGAATTGCATGGAGGTCATTGCAGAAAAAAATTAATGTGACTTTGCAGAATTATCTGTCCCTTCATTGTTGAAAGCTTCATTTCTCAAGAGAACTCTTTTAGATAACTAGGTCGTGTAAAACAGAAATAATTCCTTTCATTAAAAAAAAAAGAACATTATTCATCATTTTTGGAAAAAAAAAAAATGGAAATACCCTGATTAGGTTCGTCTAAAAAAAAAAGAAAAGCATAAAGAACAAGGAGAGCAAAGGGAGTTAATTGTAATTTCTATTAAAATGGAAGATAACAGTTAGGGTTATGTTGAATGTAAAATTTCTGAGTACTTACTTGAGTACCAATGTAGAGTAGGATACTTGGATATTCTTATTCGAAGATGAGTAACAACTTGCAAATGCATCGAAAATCTACAAGGTCAAAAACTAGAATTCAGCATACATTAGGCTAATAATCTAATGCAAATCGATCAAGGAAAAAAAGAGGTATATTTCTCGTTAGCAGAAATGTTGCACATGCATCTTCCAAAAAACAAACTAAGACCCATGGAAAAGTTAAATCGCTTAGTAAGGGTTGCATGAGTTATGAGATATGAAAACACTAAACAGTTAATCAACATCACATACTAATGACCCTCCTTATTAGTTCCATGCTCAAAACTAAAACTAGTTTACCATCATATTAGTTTAATTATGTAATTATCAGAGAGCCCCTATCGAACCCTATTATACACACAATCAATAAAAACTAACATCCAATCTTGTTTACCATCAATATTGTCCACTTTGCCCACTTGGTACTCACGGATATACAAAATATGCTTAAGGATCAGATGTTTGAATTCAACCCGAATAAAACATGTTTACTTGGGTGTAAAAATCAGGCTTATTCGGGTTATTCATATCAGATAAACATATTTCTTATTTGGGTTAGGTTGGGTTTCGGATAGGGTTCAAAAAGTTTCAAATCCGAATAAACCATTACCCGACCCAATGAACACCATTTGACATATTTTAGGATGTTAAAGACTAGTTTAGATGGTTTTATAACATGTTTTCTGAACCATAAATCCTAATGCTTATTTAAAACTGGTGGAGTCGTTTTGGTACTCTTATGTTTTTTTTTTTATTTTTTTGCTCTTTATTTATGCATTATGTAATGAGCTTGGCATTGATTCCCTTTTAAACTAATTAAAAAGTTGCTACAATACAAAGTGAATTAAAAAAAGTAAAATCTTCTTTATCAAGTATTGTTTTCAACTCCTGCAAGCCTAGGCACAGGTGCACTTTCAAACAAATCAACTTTAAGTTTTAATATGCATTTCAAACCTGATGAAACTTAAAATTCTAGTTTGCTATAAACACACAGTCAAGGCCCTCTCTTCTACCTCTTTTCTTCTCCACTCAGTATGAGTTTGTGCTCAAGTCAGTCATTATAAGGTCGATTTCGCCACAAAAATGGAACAGGTACGGTAGGAAGACCAGCAATCTTGCCGGAATTGCCCTTCAACTGCCACAAGACAATAAACATGCGCCTAGGATCTTACAACTAAAATAATACTATAATTGCTAACTTTCTGGATTAATGATGAAGATTCACAAAAAACATCCTTTTTCCTTAACAAACAAAACCACTTTCTCACAAAGTGATTCCAAGTCTAGTTTCACATTCTTCTAGCATAAACAAGTAAAAACCACTATTTTCACAAGACATTCTGACAAAACAAATATATATAAGAATACAAAATGGAGCACTTACGCACATACCTCAACGCGATGCTTTTGCAACCAGAGATGATATCCTGAGTTCTTAAAAAGGTTTACCACCGCACGGATACTAGTTAGAAAATTAGCAGGAAGAGGGCTACCTGTAACCTTTCTAATTAACTCCATGAATGTATCTGAAGAAACAAAGACAAGTTTATTAAAAAAATCAAAATCAATCAACACGTACCAGGTGACCAGAAAACGTTAAGAACAAGAAACAATGCACAAAAATGGTGACAAGCCAGCCAGCCAGCCGGCTGGATATTTTTTTTAAGAGCCTCAGACATATAATGAAGACTTACTAAGGCCTCTTAAAAAAGTTAGAAATCACAACCCAATAGATGATTGTACATCAAAGACTGGATAAAGCATAACAATCTACAATCTGAAACTACAACGCATATTCTCAAAAGCTGCAGCTTATTATATGTTTGTGAGAAATTAGTATATATACCATTTTCATCTGTAGCACGCTTGAGACGAGATGCCCCATCTGGATGCAGAATGACCATCCTTAACACGTCAATAGCTGAAAAGAGAGACAATAGTTGATTACATTAGCATGCAAAAGGTTCAGAAGTGGTTATAATGACCATGTTTTTAAAGAAATAGCATATGACCGTATGATCAAGAATAGTATACACTTCTCAAGATAAAAAACAACACAAAAACAAAGGATTAACAGTAAACTATCACATAACATCATTCATCACATGTTCACTAGGCGTTACAAAAGCCAACTAGTATGAGAAGACAATATAAAGTAGTTGATCATCAACTGGATAATATACCTATTGATTGAATTATGAGTTGATACCCAATTTTATTAACAAGGATAAGCCAACTAAAGAAACTAGACAACCTAACCCTAATACATCATAAAATCCTGTTCTATAAGTATATCATTTCTAACACAATATAAGTAATGGCTATACGCCTATACATGTGCTTTTCTTGATAACTAAAGAGATGCAACACCAAAGCTTGACGTGCACATATATCAGCAGTTCAGCCAAGACTCAAATTCAGGTTATGTAGATTAGATAAACCATGTATTATCATCACTAAAACTACCATAGTTTCTTCAATTTAAAAAAGATGCTCACCTGGAAACATCATTGAAACTGGCCATGATTTTAGCAATTTTAACAATAAACTGATGTCATCATCTGAAAAGCTGCTACTATGATAGTGTGATGTGTCCTTCAATATTTTGGCTATGGCATTCAATCTTGTTGCCTCAGTCTCACTGAGTGACAAGCTCTGCTGACCCTAAAATAACAAAACAAAAAATAATAAAATAAAAATTAGCAGCTTTGAGAAGGCATTAGTAAAATTTAAAACAAAAGAACAAAACTCCCCTGTCACCACACAAGACTGCAATGTCTGAAACTAAATGTTCAACATGAACAATCAATTTACCTTTAAAATTCTCCTCTTATACTTTAAAATATATGAGATTGGAAGATTATTAACTACATAGAGAAAACATATAATTCCATTGGAACATCCAAAAGGAAACAAAAGTAATAGATAGCTAGATAAGCCTAGTCTCTCAAGACCCAAGTATTGAAACCCTTTAAAAAGCTCCAAACATGGCAGAACCGCAGGGGAAAGCAAAAATATACACTTAGTCATAACATGTGATAAAAAACATAAAGATGATGGAAGTAAACATCAACATAGGATCATACTACTAAAAAACACAAAATCGATGATGAAAAGCAAGCACAAAACTTACCGGGTCAGACCGTAAAGCATTATTGAACTCTGAAATCTTTTTGAGGATTCCATCAAACTGGGCCGCATCAAAAACAAGCATTCCTTTCTGAAATAGAGTAGTTGTAAGTTATAGATAGTACACATGGAAATTGGGAAGAACTCCAAAGATTAAATTCCACAACACATAGAATCGAATTTCCAACTAACAATAAGCATACCTTGGGTATATGCTTGAATGTTGGCTTGCTTGATCCGGCTGCTCCAAATGCAAATAAAAAATATTTAAATTGTGTGTGTGTGTGTGTGTGTGTTTTTTTTTTTTTTTTTTGGGGGGGGGGGGGGTTGGGGTTTAAACAAACATGAAAAAGTCAACAAACTTAAATACTAACAATAAGAACATACCAGACTTGGAAGGCTGTCCAGGTACATAAGCACTGGCTAAAACACAAACACATAGTCAGTAATTAAAATTGAACAAATCTAAGATAAGATTATTACTGGATCACATCATATGATTATGTACTTACATCCAGTGTAAGGATCAACAAACGAGGAATCAAGAATGAAATCTTTTTGTCCTGAATTTTGTAATATAAATTCTACAACCTGTTGACGGTAGGAGAGGGGCAAATTCTCTTTGAGAAGCCACTTATCAGCTGTGTCATAAGCATTATCTGTGAATGGTATACAAGTTAACCATCATTACCATTCTTATTTTTATAAACATCTATCATGATACTGAATCATATGTTGATAGAAAAAAAAATACCTGATCTATTATATGGCAATTTTCGAATAGGTTCGCCATCTCCAATATCAACATCGAACACTGATACACAGGTTACATGGTTTGAGTATGAGAGAGAAAAGAAAAAAAAATAGAAACATAGACATTATATCAAAAGCAGATTTTTAAAAGGCTAACCATAATCATATTGTACTCCATCAAGAACAGGGCGTTTCATGCCATCATCAGGCCCATCAATTACTTCCCCAATCTGAAATACATAAACAATTGCTAATTATTTATGTTTATCAACATAACAAGGGACCTAGACATTTAACTTCATAAATTTCTAACATAACACTCTAGCCACTAATTAATTTGTGTTGTCATGGTTAATTTTAAATTAAAATCTCAAAACTCACAATTCACAAAAATAACAACGAAAATAGATTTAAACAATAAAGATCAAAAAATAAATAAATATACATAAACACACGCACATGTATATAGGAGGATGTTCAATAAGAACAAATATTAGTTAAGAACTAAACAAACCATTTATAGCCACATGTTTAAAGGGTGTAAAATTAAATTCCATGTACTTAAAATGGTTTTTTTAAGTTCTTTACAACTCGTAATTCTGATTTAAATGTATCACCTATATGTATAAGGATTGTATATTATGATAAACCTTAAACCCAATCTTCGCAACTATTTTAAATCCTGTAAATAAATGTGTGTTCAAATTAAACCACATTAAATTTTATTTTTTATTCAATTCAATGTGGATCATAGTATCATACATTTATTTTCAGAATTTTAAATGGGGTACCAAAATCGGGTTTAAGAGTTCCCTATATGTATACATACATGTGTGTGTGAGTTAATCTTGGAAAAGTAGTCGACTAGTCGTAAATCATATTATGAAGATTGTGTTACAATAGGAGACATAAATAGAAGAAATGTTTACATTCTAGTCCTCCTAATATAATAACAATTAACTATGACATCTAATTGTCTAATAGTGTGTGCGCGCGTGTGTAAATATATGAATAGGTAATAAAATTGATATTGACTACATTTATTATACAACTTGCTTCATGCAAAGATGCTAGTATCCACCTACATAAAGACATGGAACACCTCCTAAATGATAAGACAACAACATTTAAGTATCATACAAGATAAATAAAATGTCATTGGACCCTAATATTCTTATACTGCTACTTTGTGGTATCATTTTAAAAACCCTAGAGAGAAACCAGCTTTTTTATTAAGGGGCCAAGTGCCATATACCCTCTAACTAACATTGTTGTAGAATCAAATGAAAAGAAGGTATGACCTTACATGTTGGATCATAAATTATCCAACAACTTAAAGGTCAGCTTCATAACAAACATGGGGGTTAACTATCTCCCCCAAAAAAGCAAGCTTATTAGCAATATATTGTATATCTTGTATTGTCATAGGAATATTTGGTAGTAAATGTAATCCTAGCCAAATATAGTTTAGATCTATCTCGTACTCTATATATACCCATTGAAATTTTGTGAATAGATCATCAAAGTATCAAACATTATCAAATTGACTTACAAAGATGAATGATTGATGTTAAGCATACGTGCTAGTAGACACCTAAATTTCCTTATAACTACGAGTTAAAATGTTACATAATATAATCAAACTATGGACGTTTGGGGGATATCTATCATGCTCTCTATAGGAGTTCAATCATAACATAACATCATGAAAAATCTATACTAATGACTACCTATTTACAGTTTAGCCTTTCTTACAAGGGCACATCTGTTTAAACTAATTGTACAATTTCATCGTCCCAAAACTGACCAGCAAAAAAAATCAAGAAAACTACTTTTAAAGCAAAACAAAGCAGTTAAAAGATGAAGACAGCAATGTTGCTGCCATGAATGCTCATTTACAGTCAGTATTGATGGCTTCGCAAATTTATGATTCAGTTTATAGTTGGAACTCAGAACCTTCGTGTAAATTGAACCAGCCGTTTAAAATTTTTTATTTAAATTTATTTCATTTATGAACATGAAGTTATGAATATGTAGTGTATTCATTAAACATTCGTACAATTTATAAAAATAAAACAAAATTATGCTTTTGAAAAAGGGTAAAAAAAAGAATCTTTTGATGTCATCAAACCGCCACATTGTTAAACTGTAATACAGTCAAAACCAGCTGATTTGGTTTGACTTTTCACGAAACTATAGTTAGTGGTTTGGCCCAAAATTTTCTTGAAAGCCCAACGAATCATTGCGTTAAAATCTCTAGTCGCAATCATGTATAATATATTTTTAAAAAAATCAGCAAACACCTGTAATATAAGGTTTGGACTAAGAAAAAAAGATAAATAGTATGGACCCTAGTCGTGAGGGAAGGAACAAAACTCCATCTTAATATATATTGACTCATACCTTATCCCATTTTTGTTCATTCATATTCCACACATATGCAACACCATTGTCTCCTTCACGTACAACCATTGTCTGCCCGTCTTTGGTTCCTAATCATCACATAAACAAAGGGATATAGAATTAGAGGAAATTTTGTTTCTTAAGGAGATGACTTGAGAAATACATAGAGAATGTGTTTTATTTGAAATATCAACCTTGTTATAGCCAAATAATCAACAAATGTTTAGATTAGTAAACCATAAAAACATCAAAATATACTATACAAATATAGCTGTATGTTCAGAGAATGGCAAATTCTGTAAATCTAGTTAGTTTTTTGACAAACACCATTTTTAAGTCCACTTTCCACCGAAACATAAATGAGGATTCAGAAAACAAGTACATTGCCAAACAAAACCATGCAACCTAGGTTAGAATTTAAAAATTCTAACCAGTTGTTCAAGAAATCTTCCATGCACACTTGTATAACAAAATTAAAAATAACATCACATATTGAAATAAAAGCTTTGAAGTGTGCAAGAAAATTCATGAAGACTAAACTATCCTTGGTAAATAATGAAACTAACTGAGCACTGCTAAATATGCTACCCACCACCTCCAAAATACAACAATCACTTTTAAAAGAACACTTTAGAAGCATACTATCCAAACCATTTAAAGTCATTGTTCCAAGCTTAATGCATATGCAAAAAACCTCATAAGACCTTTATTAGTATTGATATAATATCGCTACGAATTTTTACCCAATAGTACATTGTAATTAACATAATAAAATGAAACAAACAAAACTCACCCTGAATTTTCAAATTGTTTATGAGTAATTAAAACAATTGCTAACCAATAACCATATAGTGCTAAAAAACAAAAATATACACTATCATGTGGTCCTAATCCTGCATCAGAATAAAAACGAGTTCTGATAGTACCTGGAACCTGCAAAGCTTCTCGGCTTGGTAATTCCTCCAATTTCAAGCCTCCAACTCTCTTCCTAACAGACACAAAATGAAGATTTGATAAGTTATAGAAGATACGACACCTATCATAATTGTGCTATTTTATTCGACTCATGGATTAGTTAATAAGTTAATAATCACCCATCCTAATCTGAACTTCATAAGCATAAAAATAGGTGCTTAACTTTACTTCATATCTTAGGTAACCATAAGGTTTGAGATTAAACCATGGAAGCATGATTTTCAGTTTAACTATTTATATGGCACAATGCCATACGGTCCATACTCAAGTCCAAATGATAATATTTAGCAAATATATATACACATACATATACATACATGCATACATATATAGGGATTGTATCCTATGAAAACCCAAAAACCTTATCTGGGCCCTCCATTTAGAATTTTGAAAATAAATGTGTGGTCCACATTAAAATTGATTTGTTTATTCAAAACCCAATTTTTTATCCAACTTTAATGTGAACCACATATTTATTTTCAAGATTCCAAATGGAGGGCCTAAATATTACGTTTTCACATAATACAATCCCTATATATATGTAATAACTTCAATTTTGCAAGAGTTACAACAATGTGAAAAGAGAAAAGCCACCATCAATTTACTAGTAAAGGAAGAGAATTAAGAAATAGCATGTACAGACCAAAAAGACAAAAAACACAATCCCAAGAAGCTGCTGAGTTAGTGAAATCACTCATCTACAACAAAAATAAGCATATCCAACACTACTTGATATTTTTTTAATCATGCCTTTCTTTTTCTTTTAGTAAAATATTCTACCCAGCTTCAACCATACTTAATTGAATAATTACCTGTCAATTGTAAGAAATATATATGCTGCAAATGTACAAATTGGCAATAGATGGTAGATGTAAGAGCATCATATAAAATGCTTGAACAACGCAAACTACAATCCAATACGATCATATGAAATCAAGTTGGAAAAGAACATATTTTTCATTGACTAAATGCGAAGAGAACGGTATACAGTTTTTTGTCAACTGACTGACGTGGCACAATACAGATTTACATGCACGCCCAAATCAATCGGTCTAAGAAGACAAATGAAATTAAAAAATTTCTGCTAGAATTGCATGAAAATTAGGCAGCCCATAAGATGTTAACATCTGTCCAAACTCCAAAGTTGTCCATTATAATCAAATACTTAGGATAAAACATACTTTCTACAAGGAGAGCATAGATACCTGCTTCCCTTGTATTGGGAAAGTAGAGAAGCATATGCCTCCAGTTCAGGAGCCTCAGCTATCCTATCATGATGCACAGTCCATATACGTGCCACACCATCGGAGCAAGCAGTCACAATATCACCATTTTCCAAGAATTTGACATCCCAAACACAACCAGGATGCTCTATGCTTTGAACACAAACTCCATCTGGAAGCCAAACAAATGCTATCAATGCTCAACTCCAAAACAGGTAAAATTAAAAATGTATATTAAGTGACTAAAACATAAAGATATGGAACGAGGAATATGTGTTACAAGAGAGTAAGTAACATAACTAAATTCTATTATTTACGTGCAAAGATAATCTACCCACTAGACATAACAATTTTTATTAAATCTTATTAGTCAAAACAATATGTAAGATATTCAAATAAAAATTTTAACGTCCCTCTATGCATACAATCTGCATGTATCTCCAGGTCATGAAATATATACTACAAAGTACAAATCAAAAGCTGGCTACACAAAATCGTAAAAAAATTCTCATGATTTGATAGAATACGGATCATGAATATATAAATTTTGAAAGTGGAAATCAGAGAACACAAATCGATTTTTGTGGAACTCTCAACATCTGTTTTATTAATAATGATCAAATGCAAAAAAAAACTTGAATTGAATGCGAAACAATATAAAACTCAACCCTATTCATAGACTCCTAGTCGCTAAGACCCTTTGCTTGCACTTCAAGTGAAAAACAGAATTTACAAGGTCCTACATAATAGACCGACTCAAAAACTGACTCACGATATACGTACAACTCCAAAAACAACCTAATTACTAATTAACTCTTCAATTGATAGACTTTTTGCAGGTCCAATTTAACAAAATTCAAGAATTATACTGATAGTTAGACACAAATGTCATCAATGAGGAGTGAGGACATAGACGGATCACATAAATGTTTTTTCACAATAAGATTTAAACGTAATTAATATATGCATCATAATGCATTGGTTTTCAATTGCCAAAACTATCCTTGTAAATTTGCTATAACAACAACCTTACCCAGTATATTCCCACTTTTCAGTAAGGGTCTGGAGGAGAAGGATAGATACAAACCTTACCCCTATCCCAATATGGATAGAGAGGCTACTCCGAAAGAGTCCCCGACTCAAAGTTATCGTTTGAAGTTGATCATCCCAATGATTTTAACGTTATTTTCACAAAATAATTAAAATAACGTTAAAATTAGTGCACTTTTACTTTTGCCCCTTAAGAGCCCACACATATATACATTATATGCGTGCACCGCAAATGGGGCGCATCCTTGTAAATTTGCTATATGTTTACCAAAACCAGAAAATAGCAATACTCGTGACTCCAATTTCAGTTTGAATGCTAAACACGGCTGACTAAAGTAAATTCTTCTAAATGATGTCATCTTATTTCATGATCTCTACTTGAATGATTTTCATTAAATGGGAACCCATTAATTATTGGCATCTCATCTCATGCAGTACATGAAATATATGTTTGTTGTTGTCTTAAAGTCTGGTTACCATTTATGCATAGGACAAGATATATCACCTTTCCATATCTTTGCAAACCCATCCTCACTACAACTGACAACAAGCCCAGATTTGTTTGCATCAACAGAATAGACAATGGCTGTGTGACCAACCATCTCTAGTAAAACCTCACCAGTAAGTGCCCATAACCTGATTGAACTGTCATTTATAAACCAAAAATGACCAATCAATTTAAAGCATGGCTTTATAAATAATCATTTTTGACCGTACATAAAAGATAAGAAAAATCAAGGTAAGGTGGTGCTTACATTTTAAAGACATGAAATATGCATTTATAGAGAAGCAAATTATTGCATATGCCATAAATATCATCCAAAAGCACCGACGCTCTTGACAATACTATAAACATTGTATTTTAGACTGCAAATTTTCCCACACTTTATATGTTGTAGAGTAATCCTAGGCATACTTAAAACTTGTGGCTCCATTCTATACCATAAAGCTATTCAAATCCCACTATCATCAAGCTTACATTCCCTGCTTTTAGGGTTCAAAGGCTCTTGACTAAAGCATCTTTGTCCAAACTTTCAACATCAATTTGAATTAAAATAATCCACTGAGTCGAGTTTGCGTTTAACAGATAGCTTAGAATAGTGGAACAGTTAAGTATTACTAGAATCATAACATCTCAGCGTCTCCATCTCTCATTTTTCATAAGAATTCAGAAATTAGAAATGACAAAAACCAAAATGTAGAATTAGGGTATCATGAATACAGATAAAAAGGAAAGGAGCTGGTATTTGAAATTTAAATAAATCTTTGGGCAGGACACGAAAATGTTTTGAGCTGGGAAAAGAAATTTGACATTCAAAATTAAGGGTTTTTTTCTTTGGGCTAGAAACGTGGCTTATCAGAAAGAAGATGCCCTATGAAGATATCATAAATCAACAGAAAAAATCAAGAAATC
The DNA here is from genome assembly GCA_009363875.1 of Mikania micrantha. Taxonomy (NCBI): domain Eukaryota; kingdom Viridiplantae; phylum Streptophyta; class Magnoliopsida; order Asterales; family Asteraceae; genus Mikania; species Mikania micrantha. Next base: position 23,843,539 of record CM018693.1, on the reverse strand, counting down.
ATCAGAAAAAATGGAGCTTTGAGAAACACGAACAATACTGAGAGCGACTATGCTAATCTAGCTTGTCACACTGGCAATGGCGCTAGTTTTTTAAAACCAGGTGAACAGGATAACTTGAGAGGTTGTCAATGGCCCAAAACAGGGTTCAAATCCAGTAACTAGAAGAGTTTTAGAATTTTGTCAAACCAATCCAATGCATGACTATATATAGCAGAGTTAAGGTTTTGTCAAACCAGTTTATATGCGATAAAGGAACAGTCAACTAGGAGGAGCTTGGATTCCCATAGGGCAGGGTCAGTGTAATTTGGATCCCGGTAGAGCAAACAACAAAAAACAAGAAACAAACCCACCATCAGCAAACTTGGGTTCTGTTAAGACCTAGGACAACTCTGATGATAAGTAATCAGAGAAAGAGTGACTGAATTTTATTCAAGATAAGAGTGGGTACTTATGCAAGAGTACATGGTCTAGGCATTTAATCTAATTATAATTAGGACTGTTACTGATACAATGTCAAAATTATGCTTTGAGCCTACCGATACAACAAAGAAAATGCATGCACTACTGCTGGGCCATAGTATCCTTCTGCTGCCTTCGTATTGTAGATGAAATAATTACAGCTCACAACTCACCTCATCATTTCAGTTCATTTCAATTAACATTCAACATTAACTTTATAATATGTAAGCTAAATGATCACCTCAGCAAATTGGACTGCATAGATGAGCTTCATATACACCATTAATTTATGATTAATTTTAAAAAATTTTCAACATGAATATTATTCCATTAATCAAGACATCCTATCAAGAAGTTAGTAACTGTTCACTGCTCTCCCTCGCACTGCTTCCACCGAAGATATGCACATTTTAGAACAGCATATTAACATACAAACAAAAGCAAGGCTTGTATCCTAACCAAGGTGAGCAGGTTGAAATAAAAAAGCTTATGCATAAGCTTGAGCAACCAATTTGCTAGTCTACATGTGAAAGTCGACAATACATGCCTAAATATAGAAGTATTTAAAAACCAAAAGGCTTACCCATCATGTGATGCAGAAAGTATGCCCAAACCAGGCATTATAGCCAAACCTCTCACTGTATCTGCAGATTTACCAAAGAGAATAACCACACTCAAATTAAATAAATATAATGTTAATGAAAACAATGCATCAGCATACAAGTTATTTTTTCAAGTCAAAACAAGCACATAGATGATGCACATGCACATGCACATACATATAGATGATGATAATGTCACAAAGAAAGAAAGAAAAAGAAGCACAATCTGAACAATATCAACCACACACTTAAGAAAGTTATTGAAATTGCATCATAGAACTTCTTTATTTGTAAGCATACGCACTGACACATGTTGTAAGGGAGTAAACAGAGGCAAATACTTACCTGTGTGACCAGAAAAGGTATGTGTGCATTTACTTCCCGTCCAAAGCTTTATAGTGCTGTCACTTGAACCTGGATCACAATTATATCAAACAAATATTTAATCGTAAGCGTAGCCAGGTAGGTCGTGGACACTTTCATTCATAGTGTTGGTCCCACGTAGAAACAAACAAATAATAGAAATATAGGAAACAAGTGTGTCTTAAAAAGTAGTACATGGTATCAAGAATAAAGAGATGAAAGGCAAAAAACTGGACTTCAATATGGAGATTGAGGATGATGAGAAAACAGAGTAATAATAATAAGAAATACATAATAAAAGGGAAAATAAGATTATAAGAAAGCATGAAAAATGAAATCCAAAATTGTATAATTATGAATAAGATGCATTTAAACCTGTAATAAGTTCACCGCTATCTAATCTCCTTACTACTTGGATTGGAGCCTTGTGAGCTTCCCAAACCTCACTTTGATGTTCTCCTTTCCAACGTCTTAGTGTGCTTCCATAAAGAAAAAAGCAAGCCAATATCAAACGCTAAGATGAACAAAATTTGAGCATGTATTTAAATATATGTGAACAGGGAAAGATTTCTAACATGAGATAATAGCCAGTGATATTTTAACAAGAAGAATTTTACTTTCAAATGATATGTACAGACATAAGTCATTTAACAACCATTACTAAAATAATGTTCGTCAAATCCCTTTTCTTGGCTTTAAGAGCAAGCCATAACTAATCAATTTTGAAAATAAGAAATATGTAATCAGACTTAACAATACAGCAGTTGCTAGTCCCTGGTACATTGTTATCCTACAGCTTTCAAAGCCTAAAGCAACTTTCCTGTCCTTTTCCTCACATCTCCTGGACTTAAAGAACAATAAGAGACTATAATGTCATCGACCCAACTGTTTCACAAGGAATTTGTCTGACAAATACTTAACAGCCACATGCATGGCTGATGGCACCTATGAGCAACCAGCCACCCACAAAGACAAAAAAAAAAAAAAAAAAAAAAGGCCTTGAAAACTCCACAATAATTTAAAACTTGTGCAATTCATCAATAGTTCAATGTAATCTAGCACTCACTCGATCTTCTATTGTTGTCTAGAAACGACTATATTTCCAATGATACATGAAACAATAAATTATCTTGTAGATAAAGCTAGAAGCTTGATACAATGTGTATAAATACAGTCGGCAGTTTTCTGTTGACTTCTATGTTTCTGTTGTCAATATTTTTCGAAGTTCTTTCATTCAAGTCCCTTCTGGAGAAATGAATGCTTACTTGGTAATTATGTGGCATGAACCACTATAGAATATTGATACACAAACCACAAAAAATAACTATGTGACAATACACATCTTGAACAACCATAAATTAATAATTTCATAGGTAATTCTACCTCAGTTTGCATCGATAAGACTAGTACTCCAACACTAATAGCTGAACATCCATCATTCCAAATATATAAAATTATAATAATTGTGATTGACTAATTTCAAGTACTCATATCCATCGGATTGCTTGCATGCCTCAAGGAACACATTACGAAGTAAATGAAAACTTTACTTTACAGCCTTACATAATAAAACACATTGCATGATAATCACGTGACAAATAACTAACTTCACGCATTAGAAACAGTTGACTAACCAATCAACAGATGATGATATGATGTCTGATCCATCCAGAGTGACTCCTGTGACTTGCATTTTATGACCTTTCAGCGTCTGAACTTTCTCTCCGGTCGCTAAATCCCATACCAAAACAAGTGTGTCCATACCACCAGATATAAGGGCACCTTCTGGAAACTGTTCATTTGGTGGAACCCAAGCTAGTGGTCCAACAAAGCTAGTATGCCCAAGTAGTATCTTTGAAGAAATGTAAGCAGCGTTGTTATTCTTATCCAATGACCAGAATCTAATGGTTCGGTCTCTTGATGAAGTTGCTATTCCATCATTGTCACAAACACATATGCCACGAACCTAAAAAGAAAACAAATAAATAGCATTCACACTTATCGTAAAAAAGCATCCTATTACTCCACAGCCGAAGTTAACTTTAACTCCGCCTTTAACAAATGCATGCAACAAAAAAGGCCTTGTCCCTACTAACTTCAATAAAGTGCATGACTCTAACAGTTTTGCAAATAGCTTCTATAATGATATTACAACAGGAATAAAACAAGACAGGATGTCCTCAAATCCATAACTTTAGCTGCATTTAAACTTTTGGACACTAACTTGTGATATCCTTGGACGATGAAGTTGATGAGAATTTATTAACAATGCATCATGCAGCTATTGCTATCATAAAAAGCCTCTCTTGACATATAAGAGCTCACTGAATCATGTAGATTTGCAAAAATTGTCATCAATAATGCATCTCTAATTTCATAACCAAGGGAATGTAAACTACTGAATAGCCCTATAGTAATGAGAATGTGAATATCGTGAATGCTAAACGTAATAATTCTAATAAACAAAATCAATGTAGCACAAACAGCGTTACGAAATCGCAACATTTATCATTTTTTCCATGAGATCAAGACAGTGTTCTAGCTGTATTGCCCTCAACTACAAGACAATCTCAAATTACAAAAAACTGAAGCCAGGCCAATTCATACTTCACTATGAAATCGTTCAAACTTCAATTTCATTTTGAAATCATAGCAAGAACTCGATCAACAAGTAAAAAATATAAACTCCCTAGCAACTCAATCTCGGTTAAAATTTAAAAGCCGACGCAATTACGAATTACAAAGAAGTAATAGAGAGAATAAGCGTACGTCGTCTTCGTGACCTCGAAGCTGACAGCGCAATCGGTACTCAGAGAAATCGATATCCATAGCCATGTCTGTAGATAGTGAAAATCGTGAGGGAATGTTTTAGGGTTTAGAGATCGATGAAGCAATCGGCGTTAATCGTCGTCTCCGGTGAACTGAATCGTTTATATCTTATAACATCGCGTGTTCCCCAAGAAGTGCTTGTTGTACGATTTATGAAAACCTCAATTAATTTAGACTCTTAATCACTAAAAAAACGTCATTAAGATGTTGTCTGTGTATCAAGAATGAGATTTTGTACGTTGTTTTGTGTTTACTGATTTGAACTTTGAAAATTATAAACGACAAAAAGTAATTACTATAAATACAAAAGGTTAGAAAAAATTACTTTGTATTTAATATTTATATATTTATTTTCTTCTATTTTTAATTGGTTCTTTTATTTTTCTTTTATCTAGATTCAATCGCTTTACTAAAATTTTGGTGTACATATGTAATCTAACACATGTTTGTGACATATTTTCATATAAATAGTATCGCATATGGTATATGCGTTCATATACTCGAAATCGTGGATGAATTCCTTTCACAGCGCACAGAAAACCCACTAATTACAAGTAAATAAACTAATTATAATATTTAGGGCTGGTCTTTGAGATTTTAAATACTTTATGTGTATAAAAAATTGATCAAGTATATAAAATATTACAGCTCAGTAAGTAAATAAATAAACCATTTATAAAATTCAACATTTATATGAGTTAAATCATTATGCATTATTTGATTGCTGTCAAACGAAAATTGAAAAAAAAAAACGACAAAATTCAGTCATATTTTATATAAATCAAACTATTAATTCATATAAATTAATTACAAAAAAAACTAACTTGATTCCTGATTCACTTGTTTGACAACTTTTTTTTTTTTTTTTTGAACGGCAACTTTCAAAAAAAAACTGATATGGCCAATATGTGGTGGAATTCTAGCGGTTATCAAACGACGAACAAAAACGTAGGGTTAATTTGTTGTTTCACGTGATCACGTTGTTTGAAAACTTTGGGTAGGGTTTTAAAATTTAATTATTTTGTTTATTGTAAATTATAATTTGTAATGTGACTCGCATAAATGATGTTGTATACTTGTATTTATATGAGTTAAGTAGTTAATACTTAATAGGTTTAAATTTTAATTGTTTAGTAAATTAGGTAAAATAGTTAATTGTTTTATAGTTTGTGGGCCTTTAACTTAACTTTTATTGTTTTTTTGAACGGTGTTTTTCTCATCACTCACTTTCACGACCTGTAAACAAGGTCGACTACTCGTCCATAGCTGATGCAGGTAAACCTTCACCCCTCCCCCCAAATCGGAATTGAATATGGGATAAACCTCCAAGCCGACCCTTCACCATGGTGTTCTTCAAACTTGCCCCAAGATAGATTCGAACCCCAACCTCCACTATAGAAAGCAAAAGCCTACCCATTGTGCTGGGTTTTCAGGAACACAAACATAAACATGTTTCCCTTTCCTTTTATTTCATTTTTTCACTCCTTAAACTCGGAAACAGAGCGTAAAAGAACTCGGGGGTAAAATGCCTCAATGATCCATAGAATTTTTCAGCTTAAACATTAAAAAACAACATAACCTCTAACCGATTAAAAGATTATTAAATAGCCCAAGTGCAGACTTACCCTATTAACTCATTTTCCCATCAAGTCAAAATTAAATTATATGTGGTCACAGCGAAATCACATTCGGGGAAGACCCTTAGGTTTAATGCATATATCTAACCATGCATATGACACCCTAACAAAAGCAACTCAAACCAACAGAAAAACATATGATTAATCAGCTACATTCATAATTCCTATAATTTTTTCACAAGACAACAAGAACTCACCTGTAAGCTTTAGCCTCATTTAATGCCCGATAAAAAAAGTTCAAAATCCTTGATAATTTAGAACACAAACAATAAGCAGAATATTCAAGTTGACATTTTACACCGAATGACTGACAGACCAAAAGAAGCAGGTTTTCACTTTTCGATGCCCTGTTGCAGATATTGTATGAGATCATAACCCGCAGTTGACCACTTATCATACGCATCTGCACATGTGCGGATCATGAAGTTTGCTGCTTGTCTCTCGCTCATCTCGGGATTAAACCTCTTTCTTAGATTACCAATCGGGTCTCCTCTACTAAAACATGGCAATCCACTTTCTACCATCATTAACACCGTGTTTATGATCCCATCCATATAGCGTCGAGCAGCAAGGTATCCTTTCACACACAAGCTGAGAATTCACATTAATACAATAAAGATCAGGAATCGAGCAGCAAGGTTTCGGGTTATGATTTATCTTAAACGAGTCAAATCAAAAAAAAATTAACCAAAAGAAGAATGGGTATAACTTTGAATGTCACATATAACTTAAGCAACACAGTAACTATTATAAAAGAAATAAAATGGACAGAAAATGAATGTGGGTCAATCTAACTGACCCGACCAGTTTGATCCACTCATTTTTGACTCCCGCAGGCCTTGGGAACAAAAAAAAGTTGCTTTCTTTTAAGACGGTGATGTTGGAAATAAATCATGGTTTCCACAAATATTATGAAAAGGTAACTACTACTACCTACGCCACTAGGGTCTGGATGGGGAAAGAGGGGTGTCCTTACCTTACAAACAAAAACCATGTTTCACTTTTCATTGCACCAGATGGATCAAGCAATTGAGTCATCTCATGACTTAGCTTAAAGTGAGCGCTTTCAAATCGCATGTTTCCACCAGGTGACGTCTCTAAAATGAAACCAAAATCAATATGGACGAGCCTGCCCGCACTGCATTCACAAGTGTTTATGTTAATAGTTGGTCATTTACTACATGCAGCATTATATGTTATAACTTGTAGCTTCATTGCCAGCATTATAAAAAGGTATTTAGACAGATGCATATTTCATAATTATCTGAACTTACTTATCAAATAAAAGATTGCCATTATGTCGATCTTTTGGCTGAAGCAACAAGCTGGCAACAGCATAGCCAGCACTACTGATAATGAAATTATGACGGGCAGCTTCAAAATTTGGAGACCCAACGGCCCCAAAGTCCTGTTGAAATATTTCATATAAACCGCCATCAGTGGTCTCCCCCATCTGGCTTCTACTGCGTGTATTTGGAACAACCTGCACAAGCAATAAAATGTTTTTTTTAACAAACATGTACAAAAACAGAACATACTGAGCTAAACATGCAAGTGCTTGTTGCAAAATAGTAAATATTGGCTTACAAAATAAAAGCATAAAAAGATTAAAAATGTATCTTTCATATGACAACTACCTCAATTATTCCTCTTTCTGGATCAGTTGGAAGTACTCCATAAGGATACAGATATAGATCTAAACCAACTGCTTGAAATATATCCTTCAGAAGTGAAATAACTTGTAAAGCAAGTACATCCTGTCGGCAATCGTCTCCAACCTGCATCAAGAAGGTTCATTTAACAAGGTGATAACCTGAAAATGATCTTTTTGTTAAGGTGCAAAAACATATAGCTCAGACAAGTCATTTATCAACTTAAAGTTGATACAAAATAATGTAATTTAAAAAATAATAACAAAAAAGATGTCGTGTTATATAGCAATTATCCGGAAAAAGTCAAAAACATAGAAAATTTTAAACCAAATAAAACAAAGGATCTCCAATAGAGCAAGATATAATGTTCACCTTAAAAATACAAGCTTGTGGTTTTATATCATTAGGATCTCCATCTCGATCAGCCACATCAAACGTGATCATAATTGGCACTTTTGCAGCTGATTGTAAGGGTATTCCACTGTTTACTTGAATTCCCTTAACAAGCTTATTAGGAGCTGTAGGTAGATAAAGGTCATCGCCATCCAACTGAATTTTTTCCAGCTCTCTGCACTCCAAGCATCATAAAAATATATAATTAATTATTAGAATGCTGAAAACAGGTAATCATAGTAATAAGGCAACAAAATATGAATAAATCTATGGTCGAAGCAGCAATCAAGAGAAATGTACCTTCGTATACCAGCTCTTCTTTCTTCTTTTGGAAGTGGATAAAGAACTCCTGAAATAGATGTGACTTTTTCAAAGAAATCAAATTCTCTGCGAAATATGTCATGAGCCTTGGGACTGAAGCCATCAATGATATGTTCTCTTACAACTGGCAGAAGAGCCAAAAATGCTGTTGTCTGAAAGATGAACATTTGACTAACTTTTGGTACAGAAGCATAAATCATACACATATATGAAGAAACAACCAAATATGTAGCTTATTTGTTTCTATCAACCATATTCTTGTTTTCTGTATGCATCACTGAATATTAATGGATAAATATCTGTACCTTTGCTGACACTGCTTCTTTCCCTTGCTCTGGTGCACAGGTCTCACCCTGACATAAATAAACACTCCAGTTACTACATAAAAGTTGAAACATATTCATAAAATAATTTATAGGAAACCACAGGCAAACTGAGCTGACTTGTAAATGCCAAATAAGAATATGAGAAAACACATCACTCCTTTGAGCAGCTCTTATCAAGTATCCTTCAACCAATTTCTGCAGATTCAGACAATAGTTAGATAGTAGAGTTACAAGAGAAATATACAGTTATTCAGTAAGCAAGGTGGCGCAAAAATATTTGCAGTTTGGCTAACAGTCACTTTGTGGTACTGGAAAGGGTGGCATTATACTATGTGCAGAGGTAGCAGGTTCAACACACTCATTTATGAGTGGGTTGAGTGGTTGACTTCAGTTGTGAGTAGTACTTGTAAGTGGTTCGACCCATAAATGTAACAATATTGATTTTGTAGCCATATTAAAGAAGAAAAAAATGAACAAGAAAGTGCATGTGTGACAACCTATCCTAACCCAGCCTTTTTTGACTAGTATGATTTGTTTCAACTTGTACCCACTGTTACCCGACCAACTCATCTTTCCACAATTAATTACACGTATAAAATCCTTATTAAATTGCAGCCAAACAATTTTTTAATCCCGTTCAATAAAAAAAATGTTTGATAAAACTACTTCAGCTCACTATAATCAGAACAGTCACTAAAACCAGCTTCTTGAAGAAAAAACATTAAACAATATCACATACAGTGTCCTTGCCAACACATACCTCATCATCATATCTCAAAGCTTGAATTAGCTGGGGCATGAAAAAGGTTACTCTTGATGGAGGATATGACTCTAACACCCTCAGAATATAAGCCATAACGCGAGGGTGGCCTTTGTATGCTGGAGTGAAGTACTCTAGTGCCTGAGTGATTGAACAAGCAGCCCAATGTGTTAATTGTTGCAAAAGTGAGGAATCTTCATCCACAGCCTTTGGTGTCACAAAGTATGGCAAAGCCTCAGGTATCATACGAATCTCCAATATACGTGACTATAACCGTAAAAGAAAAACAGTCAGAAATTAAAAAAAAAACGATTCTAACTATTTTTCACGTCAAAGTAACTTTTAACTGAAAATTTTAAAAGTTATACTTTTTTTCTAATACGGAAATAAAAAAATCGATATAAGCTACCTGAACCAACTGAGTGAGTTCAGCCTTTAGTAAAGAATTTGTAGGAAATCTGGCACCCAAAGAAAAAGCAATCCTGGGATCAATAGCAAATGCAGTTCTTGCATATTCAATCCATTTCTCTGAATTATTCTTGGGCCTATAAGATGTGCTTTCTCTGAGGATTGATTAGTAAATTGTTACAAGTCTGGGGTTATTAGTTACAGAAAATGGAAACATCTGATATGCCAGAACTAGAGATTTTAAAACTTACTTGGAGCCAATAGGTTGTGCCCAAACGTCAAGCCTTTCAGCTTCATGCTGGCATAACATCAAAAGTAGTTGCCTTCTTTTCTCTCTGCCAACAGCATTGTTTTCTAGCGATCCCCAAACAGGGTGATATGAATCCTTCTGAAGTTGACAATTTTAAATCACATGATCAGAACGGCCTACATTGAGAACAAACTACAAAAAAGTTCCAAAAAAAGAAGCAAAGATTATTTTACCATATTAAGCAAAGCATTCCCGTTTTCCTGCCCCAGTACTTTTAAATCATTTTGAGAAACATCGATCCGTTGATTTAACAGAAATTGGACAAAAGCATGAACAGATTGGGCCTCACTGAGTGCAAAATTCCCGTTATTTGTCTCATACCACTCAGGTTGATGGCAAAACCAGCCTAATGAGGCCCTGCAGACAGAAAGTTGATTTAAATTCTCTGTTGGCAAGCACCAAATTTCAATAAAATGGTTCCACAGTAATAGCAGGAAAATGCTAATTAGGATATGCAGGCAGCAGCAAAAAGAGTATTGTTAAAAATCCAACTTGGTTAGTCACCAATATTATAATTGATGCTTACATTCCATTTTCATTGTGTACGTATTTAAAATAAAACATATGATCAAGAAATCATATATCAACTAACTAAAGACTAAAGAGATTAATGTACTAAAAAGATGAGCAGATAAAAAGAAACAGAGTGTTGAAGGAAATTAAAATAGAAAAGTATGAGCAGATTATTAATCACCAAAAAACTTAAGATTCATATTAATTCCAAGAAGCAAGTGAATAAACCCTTTTAGTGCAACCGAATCTCACCCATATAGAAATCATGTTGCTCAAGCAATGGTAAAGTAGATGAGTCTATATAACTTACCACAGATTACATATGTTATTTCCGGTTATGTTCATTGTTTATTGATACAAAACTTATTAGCAACCACATTAATAAAAATATATTCGTTGGATTTGGTGGTATATTCAAGACTAGGTTAGAAACCCATGTATTACATGGGTTGAATAAATCAAATATGTTATAAACAACATTTTTTATAAAGATTTGTATGTTTAATAACATTAATTGTTGATAAATAATAAAGGATGAATACTTAAAATAATAAATTACAAATAATAAAAATTTAGGAATTAGAAGATTACATTTTAAGATATTATATAATTGAAATTTCTTATAAGAACAATTATATATTTGATATTTAATAGTATAATTTAATTATTCAAGATCATTAAGATTTAATTCATTTAATATAAAAGACATTTAGTATTTAATATGAGAAACAGACGGGAATTTTTTTTCTTAAATTCATGACTCATGAGGTGGTGACATGTGTCAACTGTCAAGTGTTGCTATTCTTTTATTAGAATAAGACTACAACCATTATATTTCAGGTCATATATCTTTAGGAGTTTGCAAATTGTATCTTGCGTTCATATCATAAATTATTGAAGTTGAAGCAATTCCACAAATTCATTTGATACATATTCAAGAAAATTACAGGCTATTCTGATCCAGATCCATTTTAGAAATTATTAAATTCCCAACAATTGCTGAACCATACAAAAATGTGAAATATAATCACGACTGTCACCAATTAATTCTTAGACAGAGGAGTTCACAATTAAGATGATACGTTTTTTAAGTCAAAAAAAACATTTGGATCCAGAAAACAATAAAAGAAAAGAAATTTTCATAGTGAGCAGTCATTTATTTAGCTTGACCTTTCCAGAAGTTGCTGTATAGAGAAAAACACAATTGAAAACCCAGGATATACTAAGTGACCAAAAAGGAACATACACATCATAACTTGTAATGGTAAAATATGACACAGAAAATTCAAGGAGAAAATCTGTACTCAGTATACTGAAATTTAAAATAAACAGAGTGGATGGCATAGGAAGTATACCGGTAAATTCTGTCTTCTAGAAGCTGAAGTCCTAACTTAAATTTTTGCAGGTTCCCCTGATATTGGCATGAGCATAACTTAAGCCCAAGCAGCATGACAGTAAAAAATGTACCAGTGGCAGCTGGATGGCGTGAAAATCTCCAGGGGAATTTTGTAGTCCCTTGCAACATCCTACCAAGAAGCAGGAGTTGTTCCACACTATTGTGTCTAATTACCTGTAGACACAAAAGACAAATAATAATTTGTAATCAGTTGTTATTTGATAATTGCTGCAACCTGCATGTTTTGTTGGTACATTATAGTTGGGGAGATAGCTCACCTCAAATCGGTCAATGAAAAACCCAAGCCATAGCCTATGTGCTAGAATCTCTTCAACCGGGTCCTTCTCAGGTGATGCTTCTGGCTCACCAGGTGCAAGTTGTGGCCTTAACTTAGCAGCTGGCCCAAAAAACCTCACTTCAGATGCAAACAGCCCACGCTTGGTATCAATGGTCCATAACCATGCATCAACAAGCTCTGCAAGCACCACAGAACCCAACTGAGGTGCAGCAGAAACTAACCATGTCCAGATGAATACACCAGTCTCCATTGCATCAGGTGTAGAAATATAAGCTGGACACCAGCATAGAAGTCTTAGGAGCTGTGAGAAGCTCTCTGCAGTCGGTTTTTTATCCGAAGCCTGATATATATCATATAAAATTAGTTAACAAATATTAAAAAAAAAATAATAGATTACCATAGATATGGAAAAATAGGCAGGTTGACCCATTCTTATTTTAATGTTACCAGATTTGAAAGGAGTAGTGCAGTAGCCTGGGAACAAGTCTCACGAAATGATGGCTTGTCAATATTCCCCCCTTTCTCTGCAGTGGAAACAAACTTTTGGAGAAGCCGAACAAACTTATTCAGTAATATCTCACTAAAGGATTGCTTTTTGGGTGGGGTTGATTGAGGAAAAGACCCAGTTATAAGCCTTGAAAGACTACCACCAGATCCTGGTGCTGACATGGCAACTTCAGAATGGTCATCTGCACTCTCCATATTCTCATACAACCTTGTCATGCCAGCAATCTCTCCTGCATGATTACACTTGACTGTGGCACTCATAATAGCAGTACTAAGAACATCAATGTTGAATGCTTCTAATAACTTGAGATTTCCACCAGATGCAGCAGCTGCAGATGCCATTACTGCTGGGATGTTGGCAGTTTTTGTTCCCGTCCAACAATCGATTTTACCTGTGCCTATTCTTATCTCAGATAAAAGAGAAACCACATCTGTTGTAGGTTGTGCCTTTTGCCAAGTGTTTGCTTTACATAGTTGCTCCTAGAAGTCAACAACAAAATAAGTCAACCAGAGGTGTAAGTCAAACACATTGCAGCCTAATTTATTTACAATGTGTAGATAGAATCAACACTGCAAACCTGAAGAAGACCTTGGCTGGTGCACGGAGCATATGATAGTGATATAATAATCCATTCACGGACAACTTTTTGGTACAAAGACCGAACAGAAGATATAAAAGCAGGATCACTGACAAGACCTGAAGGTGGGTTACTATTCACATAAAAGAGTAGAGAATCAAGACAAGCTGATTTCCACAAGATCTGCAAGAAAAAAGGTGGAAGTTGCAGGAAAAGTGATATAAAAATAAGAAAGCTGAGGATAATATAATAAATGTAGTTTACCTGTGGGAATCTCTCTCTCAATTGAGACAACAGATTAATTGATAAATCCCGAATATGTTCTTCTCTAACAGATAAACTCTTTATGAGAAAACAAGCATGGACAGCTAGAATTGACTCTCTGACCTCTGCAGCATCTCCTGTCTCACAAATTTGAGCCTCCTGTGCCCATTATGAGATTTAATTAAATGAAACAAACAAACTTACCCTTTATATTCCCACTCTTCCGTAGGGTCTGGGGGAAGGATGAAGACAAACCTTACCCTATCCCAGTTGGGATAGAGAGGCTGCTCCGAAGGAGTTTCCGGCTCAAAGTTATCGTTTGAAGTTAATCATCTAAACGCTTTTACCGTTATTTTCACAAAATAAGTAAAATAACGTTAAAATTAGTACAATTTTACTTTTGCCCCTTGAGGGTCCACACATATATACATTATATGCGTGCATCACAAATGTGGCAGATGAGGTTTAATTAAATGAAAAGATATAAATAAAATACTTGTAAATTATAAGTATTTTGGCACAACAATTCCATGGGTGAATATCCCAATGAAGATAGTACATTTGTTTACAAGAAATGTATGGAAAAATTACCAGCCATGATAATGATGTTTCGAAAGCACGATGAACAATGGCTATCAAGCATTGTGAGACAGCTGGCATGAGATTTGGGCTTTTGAGATATTCAAAAACACAGCTGAAGGCACTTCTAGAAGCAGTAGAATTGGGACCACAATTAAGGATGCCGCCATTGCTACTGAATCGTATTATTTCCAAAAATGTGACTGCAAGAAGATAGGTTGCCTTCACCCCTGAAAATTATCAACAAAAGAATCAGTGATTTTTACAAATGAAAAGTAAACCAGAATATCTAGTCAAGACAACAAAAACATAATATAAATTCTTTATACCTGAAATTGTGCTCATTGCTCCAACCTCAACACGCCCTCCCAATGAAGCAGAAAGGGCTGTTCTTTGACTTACAGCAGCTTTCTCATTTCCACTTCCTCTACGACTTCCAGGATTATGAAGGGCATTAAGTTCTAATTCGTCTTCTAGCCATTTCACAGAGCTAACAACCTGGAAACAAGAAGATAAAGAAAGCACACAAATCATGTTTTTACCCTAAACTAGTACTAAATGAATACCAATGATGATCAAATAAGGGAACTTTAGTCAATGCTAACATACAAGAGGAGGAGTTCCTTGAGATATGCGTTGAACAGCACAAGACCAATGAGGATTCCACATGTAGGGTCCACCCACAGCTTGAAGGGCAACCACACTTGTGCTCGCTCCATTGTTAAGTGTTGTGGAATTCGTCTTTAATGAGGTTGGAGATTTCAACACAGGTGGGGCCAAGCCAAACAGAGCAATGTAGAACCATAGGTTACGAAATAACTTTAGGAGTGAAGGTTCAATATCCATGGTTGGATCAAAGTCAGAACATATTTCAGCCACAGCAGGAAGTAGAGGTCCAAGAAAATCAGCTCCGCTGCTGCATGCCAAAAAGAAAATGAATTAGGTAACCACGTGTATTATATTTTGAATCATTCATAATATAATGAACTATGACCAACAGAAATATATTTCATACAACTTTATCATGTAATCCAACTTTTCCTTATGGCAAGCAGTGTCCTGACTATTATATTTATTAGCAGATGCTAACACAGTAGCTTAACATTTTAAAGAATTTAATTGATTATAATAAATTTTACAAATCCAAAATTGAATAAAACTAATTTAAAGAATGTATGAAAGGCAATATTCATTGAAATACACATGTTTTGCATTATAATAAAATATGACAAATAACATTTACCTTCCACTTTTGGACTCAGCAGCCAAACCCACATCTGAGCATAAGGATAGAAGACGATGACGGAGGTCAACTCTAAGTTTTGCATTTGTAAGGCCTCTAGCTATGGATTCAAATCCTGCAGGAAGAGTCTTGAATGTAATTGAACCAGTGAGCATCTATGGTATACTTAATTTTAAAAAATTCATAATCATAATCAATGCAAACAAGTTCACTGTTAAACGTAAAACAGTTTCAAAACCAAATTCTACAAAATAGATAAGTGAGTAAATTTATATTGTGTGTACCTCAACACGTTCTGTGTTGGCCTCTGGTGGCAAGGTTTTGCTTTCTGCAGATCCAATACTAGAAAGTTTACTTAAGTAGCTTCTTATCATAAGCACAACAGCTTCACGGTAAGACTTCTCAAAACCTAAACTCGCGATGCAAGAAACAGCATCAAGAAGCTGCAGTGTCTCAACAAAAAAAGTTTGAGAATGCCTTGATATATAAACAATTCAGAAAACATTGAAGTTGTAAAAAACTACAGGTTCAATCATAAAAATTGTTGCTTTTAATAAAAAGAGTAACTTCAAAGATATAGGACTTATAACCATATGAAAACATGATTTAGGATGAGTGTCATACTCGGAGACGCAATACACCAGGTGTTGAAGCATCACCCTCCTCCAAACTTTCAATAAACAGGGGCAATATAATATCAACAATTTCAGCTTTCTTAACTTGTACATTTAGATCTGCAAGCAACTTGATGACATTGAGCTGTAAGAGAGGAACTGCCTGTTTCTCTTTGACATCCTGAAGTTAAGTATATTAATCATAAACATAATCTCAACATGAATAAAAAGAAATTCCATTCCATGGCAAGAAAATTACTAGAAACAAATGAGACAAATACAATTCCTCTTCGTAAAGCTAATTGCAGCAGTATTACTAAATACAAAATGATACAAAATAATCAGGCTCGTGGCAAACAATTAGGTTGTGTTTGATTTAGACTAAGTGGATCTAATGGGCTGAGTGACTTATTTGGTAAGCAAAACGTAATTGGGAACTTATTCAATAAGCCAATGACTTGATCTGTAAGTAAAGAGCACAGTGTTTTCCCCGTTTAGCTCACATTTTTTATCCTATTATGCCCCCTCATGGTTCATCTACCTCATTAAAACTGATACACGTCTATATCTTTGTAACTTAGAACTTCTTAAACCTAGTCGGTAGAGAATTAAGAAAACTAATTTGTCATAAGTTTTATAAAAAAAATATACCATATATTAGATAGGAAGTTAATGCTAGTATTTGACAAGTTCTGTAATGAAAACAAGGAACTTTAATATTCACAATTCAGTTATTAGTGGAGCGCAACAAGAACACTACATTTGATTAAGAAGAACAAAGCAAAGGAAGTCAAGAAGAAGCCTAGATGGAAGGTAATCAAGTGGATAAAATAACCAGACTATAACAAATGATTCAGTCCAACTATCTAAGAATATAATGCCCACTATAATGTGAGTAATCCATAGATCTTGTAGCCAATGTGGGACTAGTTCACTTGGTAGAGACCTTACCTCTTATATGAGAGGTCCCGGGTTCAAGCCCAGACAAGGAGTAGATTGGTTTAGGGTAGTTTAGGAGTAGAAGTAGGGCAGATTTGCCATTTAAAAATAATAAATATATTTTGTTTGATAGTTATATTTGAAGTTACCAATATATTTGTTATAATAGTTGATATCTTTTTTCATAAATTCAAACATTATCAGATAATCATTTTTCATTTAATACTTACCGATGAATTTGGTAAACTTTGGTCACTAAAGACAGTCCATTTGACACACTTAAGCAAATTATTCATTTCATAAGTCATAACATATTCCAACTAGAGAAGACTATTCATTTAAAACTTATATATGTAAGTTGTATCTACATTCATCTTTATCCAGACATGACTTATGCATACAAAATAATCAAGCTCAGACTAACATATTATAAACTTTGTCCCTAGGGTAAAAATAATAATCATATACATATGTGTGGTCCTATGATGTCAAAAACCTTCTGGGTGCGTGCTTTGGCTCTCAGGCAAGGCCAAGAGCAGAGAAAACACCTTGAGGCCATCCAGGCCATCCAGGCCTTCGGAGGCTAGGACAAGGTTTCAGCAAGATTCCTCCAAGATCCTATATATTACAGCAAACTTTGAAAATTTCAGCCAACTTGCTTAAAACTTTAGAAATGGCCAAGAAACCACCTATACTAGCCTAAAGCATGTATGAAACCCCTAAAAATGATATGTTTATTCTATGCCATTGCTTATCTAAGGCCATCGCTTCTTAAGCGTCATGCCCCCTTGGTTTTAAACTGACCACATAATCTGTGACGTGACTACTGTGATGCCTAGAGCGCATCATCACACCCAATGCGTTGCCTTTCCATATTGTGAGTTTGATGCCCAGCATTTCACATATTTCGGTGGTCACTAGATGTGCCATGATACATGCAACATGTTGATTTTCAGTTTTTATTATCTGGAACTGGGTCAGGCTTATTAATGAACCGAGCCGAGGTGACAAACGGCTGGAGATGAAGAAAATGGGGAGATGAAGAAAGCTAGTACTTGGAGATGAAGAAGAAGACAGGAAGACCTTGGAGCAATTCAATGTACGTTGGAGAAGTTTGAGGGGGCGACGATTGGAGAATATGGAAGACCCTATTGTCTAATCTATATATATGGGATAAGGAGACAAATGGCTGGGTGGCGGAAAATTGTAACTATTTTAACAAAACCCTAATATCGGTTGTACATAAAGCTTTTTTAGTGCTACCTAGAGCTTTTTTTTTTGCATTTCCTATTTTAATATCCTATTTTATTAGTGTTTATAAATTATCAAGTTAATAAATTATTCATAAATAAATTTTTCGTACTTATTTATTAATAATGCATCGCATAACACATCATACATCGCACACCAAATTTTGGGACCAAACGCTTCAGAGCTCATTTCACAATTTAAAACCAAGCTTGCGCCTAGCCAAGGCTCACTCTTTGCACCGTGAGTGAGCCTTGTGCCTTTTACAACTATGATATACCCTGTTTGTTTTCTATAAAAAAATCACTAAGTGTGTTATATTACTCACACAAGCTCTACCAAAAACCTTCTAGAAAAATTATTCACACAAGCTCTCCAATTTGACATGACACACACTGATGACAATTACATGGTTATTAAAAGAAGCATTAACACAAGACAATAATAACAATCAACTGAAAGGACCATAGCCAAATAAGAAGACTAAGAATAGATATAACTAACCTCTTCCTCATAGTCATTATGTTTGCGAATATTTGTAGCCAATCCCTTGATAAATGTATCAACCGCATGTGGATCCTTAGTCCATCCATATTCAATTATTTCACAACTTGCCTTCAAGACACTTTCAAACATAGTTCCTTGACTGCTTGCCCAAGTATCAGACTACAAAATGAAATCATGGATCAGTCAAAAATTCATGAGAAAGCTAACGTTGAGATAACCAGAATTAACCAAATGATCAATACTTGAGCACATGTAGTTTGCACTAGCGGTTTGAACCGTATAAACAAGACCCGTAGTAGATGACCTTCACGAGTAACAGCAATTTTAGATATACCATCAAGCAACGAACTGAAAAGGTCTTCACAAATCCGCAGTTTACGCCACACCGAATAAACACAAACTTCAGCGGCTTCTACAAGCAATGCTAGAGTTCCAATCAACAACTTTTTAGACAATTTTCCATCTGAATCAAGAGATGAAAGACCTGTAATTTTCAACTTAACTGCAGCTCTATAAACAGAAAGTTTGGTATTAATCCTAGCTTTCAACAATGACCCCTGCTCCGTCCAATCACGCTTCCTTATCTGCCCAATAAATGGAAATTCATACACTAGTTCTTCTATGTAGCAGTCTTTTTGAAAAGTCAATGAACTAAATACAAAACATAATACACTACCTAAATTATATGTAGGCAATTCTTACCTTTAGAAAAGATGAAATTGATTTGAGTTGATCCTTTGTTATAACCTGCACCCGTTCCAAGAGATTGGGATCGATCTTTGATTTATCAAGTATGTGACTAATTAACTTGAAAGCAATTTCTTGTTTCTCAAGATTCTCCACCAATTCCTCTTCAAAGAAACCAACCCCCCTCCTATCACTACCAGTGGGAGTCCCCATTGTTGTCCAAGCATTACCACCTACCCCATTAATAGTTATAGCCTTCGTATTGGCATCGTCTGCACCACCACTAGAAGAACTACAAGCAGCATCATTGCTCAAGCTAATCGGAGAGCTCTGTGATGAGGAATTAGATCCAATCATGCCTTTGGGCGAACTACTAATTGGGAGTGCAAACTCTATACCATCAAGTAAAGAAGAAACCAGTTTATTTGCATCTGATGGGATTATAGCAGGGAAACTTTCGGATAGAGCACTCAAAAAAGCTTTGGAAATCCCCAAATCGCCAAACCTATCATTTACAGCAGCAAATACAATGTCTCCCATAACCCTTGCAACATCAGATTCGAAATCCGAATATAATTCAGTTGCTTTACAGACGTACCCTAAGAATTCAGAATAAAAAGAAGCAATCGAAGTGTTACCAAACGCGTTTGGCCAGAATGACTGGTCGAAGGAAGTTGGAATTGCTTGTATGAACTCGAGAATAATCGATCGAGGACGTAGATCACTGTAATTGACGCATTTGGAGATGAATCGGGCTGTTACAAGGATAGCATTGAGCTGGGGACGTGAAATTCTCGGAGATCCGGATAGAAGAGACTCCGACGGAGGGCATCGATTGCAAATCCAAGCAATTTTGTCGGAAAATTGACTAGGGTTCTGGGCTATCAAATCGCAAAGCTCCGTCAATGCCTCCATAATCAAGTAGGGGATCGAACAGTGGAAAAAGAAATCAAATCTTCATGAAGAATTGTAGGGTTTATCACAACGAAACCACGAAGTTGAAGAAAACTAATTTCAGACTTTCAGTACATAGAGACAAATTCTGGGTAAATTGATAATTAAATCTCTCTCTCTCTTTTTAACAGCAATTAAATCAGTAGTTGCGTCCGATTAAAATCTAACATGTTTTTTTAATCCTCTAGGTTTTTTAATTTATTCCTTACAAATTATTTATTTTTATTTATTTTTATTTATTTTAAAATAAGTTTTTTTACAAGACTTGAAATAATAGTACCAGTTAAAACACATAGTTCATGTGTTAATTGTTATGATTGGATTTGAGATTTTATTGTTAACTTACAGAAATCTAAAATCCTAGTGTTAAGTTGCAAGCACATGTCGATTTAGAGTTCAAATTATAATATATCAATGTATTTGAAAAAATAGTTAATTAAAAGGATTATAAAGAAAATTCTCATCCTAATCTTTCTACCAGCAACTTTATGTTAACTCTTCGGTCACCACAAAGTAACCAACATATTCGATTAACTCTATCGCTACCACAAACACCTTTGGCCAAGAAAACCAATTCTTTGACCATTTTGTTCCTACAAATACTAAAAATACTCGAATTTATCATAACTATAATCATAAAACATCTACATCATATATATTCATGTGAAAAAAATCTACCATGAGTAGTGGTAGATGAAAAAAATTAAAGATCTACTACTATTAAATAATTTGACTTATTTTAAATTAAAAATGAAAGCCGATTTTCTTTAAGTAAAATCATCAAGCTTTTCCCAATTTTCACGGCTATATGATGATTCCAACAGAAAAAAATATATGATTGTTCTTGGATATTTGTTCCTTGGTTTTCTGTGTTACATGTGTTGTTAATCCATTGATACTTTTGAAAGGTGTTCTATTTGCTCATAAAAATTGGGAGCAATATAATTTTTAAGCAAAGGTCATCCTATCCAACTTTCAGGATTTATATAGTTTATTTGAATCTTGATGTTCGATTTTAGTTGATGGCTTTAAAGGGTCAAGAATCAAAGTCATTAGTGTCATGGTGAATTTAAACAAAGAAAAAATAATGATGCCAAATTAAATGGAAATGGTAATGATCTTTAAGACCCTGTTTAGATGTATTTTTTGTGGGTTCTCTTCTCAATATGGTTTCAATTATGCAAATTGATAACCTAATTTAACCCAAACCATGTTCGTCGTTGCACCTTATGAAATCACAAAAAACAAGTTCAAATAAATCAACATACATGAAACTTAAATCAAGTCTAGTCCAACCAACACCTCTTCTTCGTAAGTATAGTCCAACCAGCACCTCCTTCTTCGTAAGTTTGGTCCAACGATCGCTTTCTTCTTTGTAAGTTTGCTTTAACCATCACATTCTTCTTCGTAAGTCTAGTTCAATCATCACATCTTTTTACAGGTTTGGTCCAACCAACACCTTATTATTCATAAGTCTGGTTTGACTATTATCTCCACCTTAACAAGTCAGGTCTTTCGAACAATCTTGTCATCACTATCTGCTCATATAAGAACATGTATATATATATATATTCATATGTTGCTCACTTACTTAAATATATGTGTGGGTATACTTGATAAATTATTGACTTGAGCAATGGATAGTCAGTGGGGCTAATGCCTGATGGCCCTTTAACACAAATATCTTTTGTTGTTGCAGGTCGAATCTTGGTAGGGGAATAATGTCACACCCCGAGCCGGCGGGCTGGATCGACTTTCCCGCCGGGCGGAAAGTTCCCGGGGCGTGATATCGTTTGATAATCGAAATGATCAGATTGTTTACATAGCACATGATAAATAAATGAGAAATGCTAACATGACAATGAAATAGAATTACAAAGTTAAATTACATTGTTTCCTCATAATTTAACTAAGTAAATCTAATCAAAAGAATCAATGAGTTTATATCTTGTATTTGTACAAGATATATAAAAGATGATTCACTGTTTTGTCATTCCAAAAGTATGATCACACAAAATGTAGCTAGGTCTTCTAAAAGTCCACTAGCTATATTCTTGATATCTGATGACTAAACATGTTCATCACCTGAGAAAACATGCATTTAAACAAAGTCAGCACTAGGTTGGTGAGTTCATAAGTTTGATATTTGAAAGCCTTGAAATGTTCACATACACAATCACATTGTCATACTTGTTGGTTGTAAGTTGTTTGATTCACCCGCTCACACAATTGCCTTTCCATAGTTATATTTACAAGTGATATCTCATCCTATTAGTTATGCTTATATATAGGGCATATGTAGGGGAACCAAGCCCCAGCCAACATCCCACCACATATCTAATAGAACTTAATGTCACTTGCAATACAACTATGGATCCCCATTTTCATTTCACCCGTCCATTTGTGTTCATCACCTAATGTTTCATATGTAGAATAATATAATAAAAGAGGTTCAGTTATCAAACCGAAGTATTGATAACCCTCAATATGTTAAGGAAATTAGGTTATGTTAATCTGATCCTTGTTATTATTTTATACTTGTGGGGTTAACTGTTAATCAATTTTAAAAGTAAGAGTGTTAATTAACCAATTGATATTTGTTCTCAACTTGAAGTGCATAGAGCCTAAAAGTAATCCATTGCAATCCTCACGTAATCAGATTACAATGCATCCGATTTACCTCTACCACCTTGTATTACCATAGTCCTCATCGAACTGTTACTAGCAATATGGCATGAGAGAAAATAAATTCCTCAATATACTAGTCAACCAGAAGCGATGGATTAATTACAATATCACTGTCGAATGATATCACCATGTGTCGTTTACCAAACCTGACTGATCGTCGCCCTGTTACCAGTCATACATTACCGGCCAATTGATGTTACGCCTAACATACCGACCTCACTCGTCGGAAGTTTGTCAAACCTATGGTACCACTATGCTATCATCGGTTTAGATCCCACTAAATTAACTGGTAAACGATTCTGATAAGGGACTTACAATGAAACTTGAATATATGGCACATGATTGAAATGATATAATACAGACAGTTCAATAGCAATCAATTGTATTGTGTTCACCTATGTTGTTTGTTCTCAATGTTGTGTGTTCCCAATTGTTGCTAATAAAGTTATATAAGATCTAGTCTTATTATACATTATTAGTTGTTGTGCGAATGATGTTGTTATCATGAAGGTACGTTATCATGTTTATCATTCTAGTTGTTCCATATAGTCACCATGTTGCCACTACAGTGTTGTAGGAACCATTCTTACAACACTTAGTTGGCTCAGGTGGTGGATACTGTTTGTTGTTGTTCTTGTCATCATGTTCACCTATGATAATCTCAATGTTTGTTCTAGTAAAAATAATTTAATGTTATAAGATAGAATCTTACAACTATATTATTCTATTGTGTTGATGATTTATGAAGTTATACTATCATATTCATCTTAGTTGTTTCTATCATATCATGATCATACAAGCATGCATACAATGATAAACGATAATAAGTCAAGCAATATTATATAAATCAAAGCATAAGCAATATGTTAAACATAAAACTTTTAAGTAAATAAAAGTTAAGCATGTTTCTCAGCCCCGAGAGTTTAAAATCAGTTAAGATTAGAAAAGAGGCATATGAACTCACCTTGCAATAGTTGTGGTTGACTTAGCTTAAACAAGTAATGCACGCGCTCTTTGTTGGATTTGTTGTTGTATTCACGATCCTGTATTGATTTCATGTTGTATTTAACTTATAAGTATAAGTCCTTAAGCATGTGTTTGTGTTAGCCTTAATTTGGCTAATACTCACAAGTCTCGTTCATTATCCGGCCCGAAATTCACTATATTATGTAAGGTAATATTGAATCTCTTTCATCGTTTGCAATTTCTCAACTTAAGGTTTAGTTTAAAAGTTATAGCCTCTAAATAAGGTTTCAAGTCCTTGTATGATTTGCCTAACACATTTATCACCACCTTTGTAATAACTAAAGTGATAATCCATGTATGAGTTTATCATTGATTTTAGGCGTTCGTTCGTGTGTTTGTTAACATCTTGAATCCATTGGGCCGGATAATCCCTTGGGCCAACTTATGTGTAAATGGGCCTAGTAATTATGTGTATGGGCTAACTTGGTTTGGCCAAATGAGATGCTTGGGTCGAATAAGGTGTTGGGCTAAATGGATCCGTATGGGTCAAGGAATTGGACTTAAACAAATCGAAGAGGATGGTTCCCATTTACAGCGAACCTTGGGTTCGTTTGGGATTAAGGTTCGGTCACCAGCAGTTCGGCTGTGGTGACTTGTTGTGCATAGGTTCGGTTGAGTAGATAAGTTCGTGACCTACATGGTTCGTGACTCATGTGCTGGTTCGGCTAAGAGAAAGTGATGTGTGCAAAGTAGTTTAATTAGAACTAATAAAAATCAAAACTAACCTAGACACTAAGTAATACTCTAGACTCTCTAAACTAAACTACTAACAGGCAAGTGAACCTATCGAAAAGTAGTACAGAAAAGTAAGTCCGGATATCGAACCCACAGACTCCTATGGAAAGTGCAAAATAAACTCAAGGACTCATCTATACAAATGACTTAAATTAAATTAATTGGTTGAAAGGAGGGTTTTGTAAATAACTGATTAAACTGAAATTAATAAAATCTGGAAAACCGAATTACGACTCAAATAGGAAAATGAAACTAAAACTCACGAATGATGAAGTGACTACCTAGGGTTTACTTATACATGTCTAATGTGTTTAGATTGATTATGGAACTTATTTTGGAACCGGGATCTTTGAATTTTAACTTATCAACAAATTAGAGATTCTTTAACCATTTTCAAAGATTTCAACTAAAATGTCGGTAAGTATTTTAAACACCGGTTGAGGTCAATCACTCTCACAAGTTAACCAACCCATCAATGGTATATCCTAAAGACCATCTACCTCACGAAAATGAAAGTCTCAATGCATGAAATGCAAGGGATAAATAGGAAATTCATCTTGGATTAAGCATACAAGACTATGTTCAAATTACCTAATCTTGGTCTTTTCACAAAGACTTTAACTAGTTCTTAAACATGCAAGATATACTAACAAACCCTCACATCACGGCTATTAAATTTGATTAAACATCTAATTCGTTTGTGACCTAACCATTCCTCCTATGAATCACTACGTCTAGTAATCCATCCACAATTCAAAAACACCAAGTAAATGATGTCACACCCCCAATTTCAACTAACGGAATCATACCGTTTGGGAGCGTGACAAACCAGGATCTCAGATCATTAGACATAGCGAAGACCTCTATATGAATTTCAAAAACATACATTGGTCTTTAAAACAAACATAATAATCAGAGTTTACAAAAAGTGCGGAAGCGTTTAAAAACCATAAACAGTTGTAAATCAAACATTACAATTCAAAGTACTAAGTATTCAGATTTAAATAATCAAAATGAAAGAAATGCATGAGACTCTATCTTCCTAGTCCATGCCAGCTGTTACGCGCGCCTTAGCGTCCTGAGAAAACATGCAAATCAAGTCAACACAAAGGTTGGTGCATAACACAGGTTTTAAGCAATCATAGTGTTCAAATCATCAGTTTGAATAACAAGTTGTAGATAACATAATCACAATTGCACAGTCATGATAGCTAGTCATATAACTATTTACATACGTGTTCGACACCGAAGCTGACTAGTTGCCATGCTATAGCATGTTTTCGCCTTGCCACTATTGTCTATCACAACAATAGTAAAAGAATGTGTTTGGTCAGTCAAACACCTGCGTAGATCCCATCTACCAGGTGAGGTTTGTCAAACCTAATAGATCTATTTCCAACTACCACGCTTTGCATTACAGCAAACTAAACGGTTCGAGGTGTGTAAGGACTTTCAAGTTGATATGTTTTCACATAATGTAAACAGATAACTCATGCAAGTGTTATGTATCTAAAAATCAGTTTGTTGCACATGTTTTCCCCCCCAAAACAGTTTAAAATAAGAAAGGGGTCGTGTACGCACCTTTGTTTTTAGCAGAATGATCAAGTATGTGTAAACTCGCGTAGAAATCCTCTACAAAGAATCTGTGATTTAAACAATAACCTATTGTTATTCGAATAATCGATTTGTGCTTGAAATCACATACGTGTCAACACACGTATGTTAAAGTGTGAAAATTAGGCATACGGAAGTACGCGTGTCACTGAAATCGATTAAATAAAATCACCTTTGATTTTATTTAATTAAACGTAATTATACGCGATTTCGTGTTCGGATTAAAATATGGATTTTATTATCCTAACACGTTCGTATTCTAGTTACGGTTCCAACGCAACTTGAACGAACTAAATCGGAGTTCGTATGTGGAAGTTATGATTAAAACACCAAAATGATCAAAACCTAAAAAAATCGGTTGGGCCGGGACTCGAACCCGCGACCCACAACTCCAAACACACAGCCTCTAACCATCTCAGCCCGCTAGGGTTTCGCGATATGATTCAGAAATAAATTGTTTTAAACTTAGATAGCTCGGTTCCCTTTTGTTCTATCATGGCCGAAGCATCTAATCTCCATTGGGTCTCGGTTCGATCCTCATTTGCTACAATTAACATATGATTTCTATTGAAAAAGTGATTCCAAACCTGAGAGCATAACTTAATTCGATTCTACACTTCATCTTTATTGAAAATTTCTAATTCGTTCATGATAACACAACCTAGAACCCGAAATCATTCATTTCAGTGTTAAAATTCAAAATTGACTTAGGAATATCCTAAATCGAAACACTCTGAAGTTAATGATACCAACTAATTTGATTCTAACAGTCTTTTAAATCAAAATCCCCAAATCCGTCTATGCTTAGAACCCTAGAAATCGAACTCAACTAAATCGTGTACATTACATGAAATTGTCATGTGTGTTAGCTTATTCGGGATCTTCTGAGACTATCCATATATTTTAATTTGATTCATAAACTCTTTAAGATCAAAACCCCCAAATCAGTTTTTATATGAACCCTAATCTCTCGAACTTTATGAAAACGATGATATCAGTTGAAATTGATTCATGATAACCTTTAGTCGGCATATTTAGGAAGTGTAGAAACGAAAACTTACTTGATTTGATAGCAAATCGAAAGAGATCACTTGTGAGTTGATGTTCGGCCGACTTTTGTTCAATTCTTCGAATCACTGCTTCTGAATTGAAATTGTTGTGTGTTTAGGATGTTAAGGGTGCCGAATAAGACTTCTGTAACTCCAATTGTGATAATCGAAATCAAATTGTGAGGTTTTGGTTGTAAAAAGCTACGGTTACAACTTATGGCTCCTTAATCCCATTAAATTCGAATTCTAACAGTTTTAAAACGTATGTAAACGGTTTTAGGATCATTATTACAATGATTATAGATGATAAATTCGTAATTATAACTTCTAATTTGAAGAATTTCGAATTTCCCATATATATAAAAATGAATTTTGACTTTTAGAAGTCAAAATACTCATTATCTCAACTTGTGATCTAATTCATGAAATTAAACACTTAAAATTCTGATTTTTGATACTTCTCAATCCTTATAAATTATTTTGGATCAATAACTTATCGTTTCGATTTACAAGGCTACTTTTAAAAATCCCTAATCACCTCTAAATGTTTCAATTTGAACACTATTGAGTTAAATTAATCCATTTGGGCCTCTCAATTTCAATTGGGCCTCCCTGGGCCTTCCTGAGCCTATCTTAGCTTCACTGGGCCTTCCTGGGCTTACCTTGTTTACATTGGGCCTTACTTGAACTCATTGGGCCTTAATGGGCCTCTCTTGGCTTATTGGGCCTACATTGACTCTGTTGGGCTTACATAGACTTCATTGGGCCTAATTGATCTTATTGAGTCTTCCTTGACCTTACTGGATCTTCTTTGACTTTACTGGGCCTTCATTGGCCTTGTTGGGCCTTGATTGGCCTTGTTGGGCCTTGATTGGCCTTGTTGGTCTTATTGGGCCTTTGTTGGGCCTGTGATAGCACTAACTCCCGTTAACAAGGTTAGTGTGAAAAGTCGAATTGTCACATCATCCCCTTGTTGAAGGAATTTTCGTCCCGAAAATTAACAAGTGTTAAGAGTAGTTAGGAAACTACTTATGAGTTTAAATCGTACGTGTTAGTGTGATTTGATCATTCTGTGTGCTTGTGTGTACTCACACACAAAGTATAATGTTTGCAACATCACAACTCAATTGTGATCATTCAATGTAACTGTTTTGCGAGTACACTAGTTAGTTCACCTAACTGTGACTGTTTGTGTTTGATCATACTGTGTTGTGTAACCTCACACATAGTGAGTGTCTGAAACTGTTTGTACTATGCAACCCCGCACATAGCAAAGTGTATGTAACCAATGTACTATGCAACCCCGCACATAGCAAAATGTATGTAACCAACCATGTATGTACTACCATAACATGTAACATATGAAATGTAGCACATAAAACATATAAAATGTAATGTAGCACAAGTATTTGTAACAAAATCAATTGTATAAATAAAACGTTTGTGCTTACAGTTTGAAATTTGCAGTGTTGATGTGTGAAAGCATCACGTCATCCCCTTGTTGAAGGAAATTTCGTCCCGAAATTTAACGTGCGCTCTCAGTGTTAGCAGTAGCTGTTTTGAATAGATGAGGATATTTCTTCATCATTTGGTCTTCCCGTTCCCATGTGAATTCAGGACCCCGTCTTGAATTCCATCGGACTTTGACTATCGGAATCTTACTTTGCTTCAATTGTTTGACCTCTCGGTCCATGATTTCTGCTGGTTCTTCAATGAATCGCAGTTGTTCATCTACTTGTATTTCTTCCAACGGTACAATCAATGTCTCGTCAGAAAGACATTTCTTCAAGTTCGATACGTGAAAAACATCATGAACTCCCCTGAGTTCTTCCGGTAGTTTGAGTTGGTACGCAACCGGACCAATCCTTTTCAGAATCTCAAAAGGTCCTACGTAACGTGGACTAAGCTTCCCGCGCTTGCCGAATCGTATCACACCTTTCCAAGGTGATACCTTTAGAAGAACTCGGTCTCCTACTTGAAATTCCAACGGCTTGCGACGTTTGTCTGCATAACTCTTCTGTCGATCCCGAGCCGCTGCCATACGGTTTCGGATTTGAACTATCTTCTCTGTTGTTTCATGCACCAGTTCAGGACCTGTTAATTGACTGTCACCAATTTCAGCCCAGCAAACTGGTGAACGACATTTGCGACCATACAAAGCTTCAAACGGTGCTGCTTGAATACTTGTATGATAACTATTATTGTAAGAGAATTCCACCAACGGTAAATGATTCTCCCAGCTATCACCAAAGTCAATTACACAAGCTCGTAACATATCCTCGAGCGTTTGAATCGTTCGTTCACTTTGACCATCGGTCTGTGGGTGATAAGCGGTACTCATATCCAAGCGAGTCCCCAATGACTTATGAAGAGATTTCCAGAAATTTGAAGTAAATCGGGCATCCCGATCTGATATGATAGATATTGGCACACCATGCCGTGCTACTACTTCCTTGATGTAAATGCGAGTCAGTTTCTCCATCTTATCAGTTTCCTTGATTGCTAAGAAGTGTGCAGATTTCGTTAATCGATCAACAATTACCCATATCGTATCACAACCACTCGGAGTACGGGGTAACTTAGTAATAAAATCCATCGAAATCTGTTCCCATTTCCACATCGGTATCTCTGGTTGTTGCAGTAAACCAGATGGCTTCTGATATTCAACTTTGACTTTCGAACAAGTCAAACATTTGCTAACGTACTTAGCAATATCAGCTTTCATATGAGGCCACCAATACAGTGCCTTCAAGTCATGGTACATCTTGTCTGATCCCGGATGGACTGAATATCTGGACTTGTGCGCTTCGTCCATCACGAGTTCCCTTAAACCTCCATACAAAGGTATCCACATTCGATCAATGAAATAACGAATTCCATCAGGTTTAACCTTCAATTGTTCTTCCATTCCTCGTAAAGATTCCGGTACTAAGTTTTCCGTTTTCAAAGCCTCAATCTGAGCACTATGTACCTTGTCAGGTAAATCAGTATGTATTGTCATCATAAGTGCACGAACCCGTCTTGTTCCCGTTGTATCTTTTCTGCTCAAAGCATCGGCTACGACATTAGCCTTTCCCGGGTGATACTTAATCGCACACTCATAATCATTCAACAACTCAACCCATCGTCGTTGTCTCATATTAAGCTCCTTCTGATCAAAGATATGCTGCAAACTCTTATGATCAGTGTAAATGGTACACTTAGTTCCATACAGATAATGCCTCCAAATCTTCAAAGCAAAAACCACTGCTCCTAACTCCAAGTCATGAGTAGTGTAATTCTTTTCATGTGTTCGTAGTTGTCTGGAAGCATAAGCGATCACTTTATCCCGTTGCATCAACACACATCCCAAACCCTGTCCAGATGCGTCACAATACACCGCAAAGTCTTCCGTTCCTTCCGGTAAGGACAGAATCGGTGCGCTGCAAAGCTTCTGTTTCAATAACTGGAATGCAGCTTCTTGTTTATCCGTCCAGTTATATTTTGTTCCTTTGTGCGTCAGAGCTGTAAGTGGTTGAGCAATCTTTGAGAAACCCTCAATGAATCGTCGATAATAACCCGCCAAACCAAGGAATTGTCGTACCTCGGTAGGGGTCTTTGGCGCTTCCCAATTCTTAATCGCTTCAATCTTCGCTGGATCAACATGTATACCCTTTTCATTAACTATATGCCCCAAGAACTGTACTTCTCGCATCCAGAAATCACATTTTGAGAACTTAGCGTACAGTTGTTCCTGTTTCAATAGCTCTAGTAGTAATCGAAGATGTTCAGCATGTTCCTCCTCAGACTTTGAATAAATGAGAATGTCATCGATGAAAACAATAACAAACTTATCTAGGTAAGGTTTACAAACACGATTCATGAGATCCATGAATACGGCTGGAGCGTTTGTCAACCCAAATGGCATGACCAAGAACTCATAATGGCCATAGCGCGTTCTGAATGCCGTCTTCGGAATATCCTCCTCCTGGACTCTTAATTGATGATAACCCGACCTGAGATCAATCTTCGAATAATAACTCGAACCTTGCAATTGATCGAACAAATCGTCAATCCTGGGTAACGGATACCGGTTCTTGATAGTAACCTTGTTCAATTCCCGGTAATCGATACACATACGAAAAGTTCCGTCCTTCTTCTTTACAAACAATACTGGAGCTCCCCATGGTGAAAAACTAGGTCGTATGAACCCCTTATCCAACAACTCTTGCAATTGTGTGGATAACTCTTGCATCTCTGACGGTGCAAGTCGATAAGGCGCCCTAGCTATCGGTGCTGCGTCTGGTGTAAGGTCGATTCGGAATTCCACCTGTCTGACAGGCGGTAATCCCGGCAAGTCTTCTGGAAACACCTCCGGAAATTCACAAACTATAGGTATATCTTCAAGTTTCTTCTCAGCTACCGGCTTTTCAGTTATAAGTGCTATAACTGCCGTATGACCTTTCCGCAGACATTTGTGTGCTTTCATACAAGATATGAGACGCAGTGGTGTACTGCTCTTCTCTCCTTGTACATATAATGTCTCTCCCTGCGGAAGAGGTATACGAACAATCTTTTCATGGCATACAATTTCAGCCTGGTTTTTGGACAACCAGTCCATGCCAATAACTATATCAAAACTGCCTAAGGCAATAGGCATCAAATCAATCTCTAATGTCTGACCCATCAAATCAAGGATACATCCCTTATAAATGTTTTCTACTACAATCAATTTACCATCAGCTAACTCCACAGTATAGGGACTATCTAAGGCAGTGGGACTAACATCTAGTGACTTAGCAAGTGAACTAGATACAAAACTCCGGTCGGCACCAGTGTCAAATAACATAGAAGCATAGCGATTATTTAAGAGGAACGTACCCGTAACAATGTTGGGATCCTCCCGCGCTTGACGTCCTCCGATCACAAACGCCCTGCCTCTAGCACCGTTATTGTTGTTATTATTATTGTTGTTGTTGTTGGTGTTGTTGTTGGTGCCATTACCGTTGCCATTCCCATTACCATTACCATTGTTGTCCCCTCCTTTCTTAAGTTGTGGGCAATCTTTCTTGAAATGGCCCATCTTGCCGCACTCAAAACAACCTTTCTGCGCGTTGTTTTGATTATTGTTCTGGTTGTTGTTATGGTTCTGCAGCTCTCCGCGACAATCCTTAGCCGCATGCCCAACCTTGCCACACCTCTGGCACTTAGCTCTATCACATTGGTTACCCGCATGATGGTAACCACACTTGTTACATTTGGGGTGCTTACCAATATAGCCCCCCGATGATGATGATTGTTGACCACTGCTTGAACCATGATAAGACTTGTTTGAGTCTTGTTTCCTGTTTTGCTGATGTGATTGTTGGTTGTTGCCCTTGAAATTGTTACTATCCCACTTTCTCTTGTGATCTCCTACCTTGGTAGCAGATGTTCGCTTAGGCAGGGTCCCTTGCAACACTGCCTGGTCCGTAAGCTGATGTGCTAAACGAACAGCTTGTTGGATAGTGGTGGGATTTGCTGAAGTCACCAAACCTTGAATTTGAGGCACTAGTCCTCCAATATACCGTTCAATCCACTTACTGGCTGGAGTAGCCATGTGCGGTAGCAGTCTGGCCAGTTCATGCGATCTGGTCGTATATTCCTCAATGTTTGACCCCTCCATCTTGAGGTGCCAATACTCTTCTTCCAACTTCTGCATTTCACTACGAGGACAATACTCCTCTTGTAGTAAGGTTTTGAAGTTGTTCCAAGTCAATGCATTTGCTTCACCCAACCCCAGGGTCTGAACATTGGAGTTCCACCAAGTCAGGGCTGAACCCTCCAAAGTTCCAGTAGCAAATTTTACTTTGCTGTCATCCGGGCAGTTGCACATCTCGAACACAGATTCAGCTTTTTCAATCCATCGGAGAAGTCCTATGGCTCCCTCCGACCCTTTGAAGTTGTGTGGTTTGCAGTCCAAGAACATCTTGAACGTGCATACTTGTGGGTTAATCACTCCCCCAGCTGGACCCTGTGGCCCTGTGTTGTGTGTCTGAGCATACTGTGCAATAGCCTCCGCGACTCTGTTGTTAATTAGCTCGTTGAGCTCAGCAACAGTCATATGAACATTTCCTTCAGCCATTTCCTTCCTATTTACAAGAAATGTTAATGCACAATCAAAATCAAATTTTGACATGTGTAAGTAAAAACAATAAATACAACATGTAATATAAACAACACAGTTGTTGGAAACAAACAATAGTTCTTTCATAAATAGAAACTTTCTTTGAGTACAATACTTTTGAAATGAAATACAAAATTTCAAACTACTAATGTAGGAACACAACCCGTTCCTAATAAGTTTAAACAAAACAGAAATAAAAGAAAGAGAATCAATCGTCCTCAACGGTGGATTCAGGATCGGACTCAGCAACTGGTGCTGGTTCCTCCTCCTCATCCTCATCCTCATCCTGTTCCTCATTCTCAACTACCACCAAATCCTCCAAAGCTTCAATCCTGCCCTCCAAGATCTCGGCTCGGTTCTCTGACTCCTCTAAACGACCAATCATGTTCCACATCTCATCTCGCATGTCATGAACCAGTTGGGCAAGTTCCTCTTGCCTCTCAATGGCATCCCATAACTCCTGAGATCTCTGATAGAGCTTCTCCTCTGCTGTATCCACGTCCTCGCGCAACTTGGCGATCTCCTCTGCGTCCGTCCTTTGCCTCTTAGGCTCAGGAGCGTCCAGTACGGGTGGTGGATGTGTAGATGGTCCTGCAGCATAGAGTCCCTGGGTATTCACCCATGGTGCCTCCACCGGATCCTCATCCGGGTCCTCAACTGGATCCTCGTCTGGATCTTCCTCTGGATCCTCATCAGGATCCTCGTCTGGATCCTCCTCCGGATCCTCCTCCGGGTCTTCCTCCGGATCCTCCTCTGGATCGGAGTCCTCCATCTCATATGGTGGTGGTGATGGAATGGGTGGTGGTGGTGATGATGGTGGTGCCGGAACCATCGGCTCCTCGTCCTCGGAATCATCAATGATAACATAAGGAACTGATGATGAAGCCATGCCTGTTACATAACATCATATGTAAGTGCAGTGCCATGGAATACGTAAGCAAGTCAATTACATAACGTCATATGTAATTTCTAAGCAATGTGTATAAGCAGATGTGTCTAATGTCTAACAGTCATAGTCTAGGCCTACAAATGCAAACCTAGTTCGCTATAACCAATGGGCTCTGATACCAATCTGTCACACCCCCAATTTCAACTAACGGAATCATACCGTTTGGGAGCGTGACAAACCAGGATCTCAGATCATTAGACATAGCGAAGACCTCTATATGAATTTCAAAAACATACATTGGTCTTTAAAACAAACATAATAATCAGAGTTTACAAAAAGTGCGGAAGCGTTTAAAAACCATAAACAGTTGTAAATCAAACATTACAATTCAAAGTACTAAGTATTCAGATTTAAATAATCAAAATGAAAGAAATGCATGAGACTCTATCTTCCTAGTCCATGCCAGCTGTTACGCGCGCCTTAGCGTCCTGAGAAAACATGCAAATCAAGTCAACACAAAGGTTGGTGCATAACACAGGTTTTAAGCAATCATAGTGTTCAAATCATCAGTTTGAATAACAAGTTGTAGATAACATAATCACAATTGCACAGTCATGATAGCTAGTCATATAACTATTTACATACGTGTTCGACACCGAAGCTGACTAGTTGCCATGCTATAGCATGTTTTCGCCTTGCCACTATTGTCTATCACAACAATAGTAAAAGAATGTGTTTGGTCAGTCAAACACCTGCGTAGATCCCATCTACCAGGTGAGGTTTGTCAAACCTAATAGATCTATTTCCAACTACCACGCTTTGCATTACAGCAAACTAAACGGTTCGAGGTGTGTAAGGACTTTCAAGTTGATATGTTTTCACATAATGTAAACAGATAACTCATGCAAGTGTTATGTATCTAAAAATCAGTTTGTTGCACATGTTTTCCCCCCAAAACAGTTTAAAATAAGAAAGGGGTCGTGTACGCACCTTTGTTTTTAGCAGAATGATCAAGTATGTGTAAACTCGCGTAGAAATCCTCTACAAAGAATCTGTGATTTAAACAATAACCTATTGTTATTCGAATAATCGATTTGTGCTTGAAATCACATACGTGTCAACACACGTATGTTAAAGTGTGAAAATTAGGCATACGGAAGTACGCGTGTCACTGAAATCGATTAAATAAAATCACCTTTGATTTTATTTAATTAAACGTAATTATACGCGATTTCGTGTTCGGATTAAAATATGGATTTTATTATCCTAACACGTTCGTATTCTAGTTACGGTT
The DNA here is from genome assembly GCA_009363875.1 of Mikania micrantha. Lineage (NCBI taxonomy): Eukaryota > Viridiplantae > Streptophyta > Magnoliopsida > Asterales > Asteraceae > Mikania > Mikania micrantha. The sequence continues at coordinate 23,807,712 of CM018693.1, read as the reverse complement.
CCAACGCAACTTGAACGAACTAAATCGGAGTTCGTATGTGGAAGTTATGATTAAAACACCAAAATGATCAAAACCTAAAAAAATCGGTTGGGCCGGGACTCGAACCCGCGACCCACAACTCCAAACACACAGCCTCTAACCATCTCAGCCCGCTAGGGTTTCGCGATATGATTCAGAAATAAATTGTTTTAAACTTAGATAGCTCGGTTCCCTTTTGTTCTATCATGGCCGAAGCATCTAATCTCCATTGGGTCTCGGTTCGATCCTCATTTGCTACAATTAACATATGATTTCTATTGAAAAAGTGATTCCAAACCTGAGAGCATAACTTAATTCGATTCTACACTTCATCTTTATTGAAAATTTCTAATTCGTTCATGATAACACAACCTAGAACCCGAAATCATTCATTTCAGTGTTAAAATTCAAAATTGACTTAGGAATATCCTAAATCGAAACACTCTGAAGTTAATGATACCAACTAATTTGATTCTAACAGTCTTTTAAATCAAAATCCCCAAATCCGTCTATGCTTAGAACCCTAGAAATCGAACTCAACTAAATCGTGTACATTACATGAAATTGTCATGTGTGTTAGCTTATTCGGGATCTTCTGAGACTATCCATATATTTTAATTTGATTCATAAACTCTTTAAGATCAAAACCCCCAAATCAGTTTTTATATGAACCCTAATCTCTCGAACTTTATGAAAACGATGATATCAGTTGAAATTGATTCATGATAACCTTTAGTCGGCATATTTAGGAAGTGTAGAAACGAAAACTTACTTGATTTGATAGCAAATCGAAAGAGATCACTTGTGAGTTGATGTTCGGCCGACTTTTGTTCAATTCTTCGAATCACTGCTTCTGAATTGAAATTGTTGTGTGTTTAGGATGTTAAGGGTGCCGAATAAGACTTCTGTAACTCCAATTGTGATAATCGAAATCAAATTGTGAGGTTTTGGTTGTAAAAAGCTACGGTTACAACTTATGGCTCCTTAATCCCATTAAATTCGAATTCTAACAGTTTTAAAACGTATGTAAACGGTTTTAGGATCATTATTACAATGATTATAGATGATAAATTCGTAATTATAACTTCTAATTTGAAGAATTTCGAATTTCCCATATATATAAAAATGAATTTTGACTTTTAGAAGTCAAAATACTCATTATCTCAACTTGTGATCTAATTCATGAAATTAAACACTTAAAATTCTGATTTTTGATACTTCTCAATCCTTATAAATTATTTTGGATCAATAACTTATCGTTTCGATTTACAAGGCTACTTTTAAAAATCCCTAATCACCTCTAAATGTTTCAATTTGAACACTATTGAGTTAAATTAATCCATTTGGGCCTCTCAATTTCAATTGGGCCTCCCTGGGCCTTCCTGAGCCTATCTTAGCTTCACTGGGCCTTCCTGGGCTTACCTTGTTTACATTGGGCCTTACTTGAACTCATTGGGCCTTAATGGGCCTCTCTTGGCTTATTGGGCCTACATTGACTCTGTTGGGCTTACATAGACTTCATTGGGCCTAATTGATCTTATTGAGTCTTCCTTGACCTTACTGGATCTTCTTTGACTTTACTGGGCCTTCATTGGCCTTGTTGGGCCTTGATTGGCCTTGTTGGGCCTTGATTGGCCTTGTTGGTCTTATTGGGCCTTTGTTGGGCCTGTGATAGCACTAACTCCCGTTAACAAGGTTAGTGTGAAAAGTCGAATTGTCACAAATGACCTAGCATGCACTTATTACACGAAAGACATTCGCCAAAGCACACGAGGAAACAATAACTCAGATCACAAACATCATAAACATTCGTATACATCCAAGAATCCAAACCAATTCATTAAACCATTGAAAAATCCAAACTTGTTCCACAATCAATCGTTATAAACATCAAACATGCATATTCGTAAAACCCTAGGTGGTCTAGAAGGTTTAGCCACAAATCATACTGAATAAACAGCCAAAACAAATGTTAAAACAAATCTCAAACATCATTCAAATGAGAATAACAAGAAAGAAAGAAGAACCGATCACGTTACACCCCTCGGATCACTCGTCTAGGGCTTCCCGATGGTCCAACTCGACTCCAATCTCGTCTTTTTGCTTCTAGTCGCCTCCCAAGTCGTCTCTGATCGTCCAAAATCGAATGAATCCGCCTCCAGCCGTTTCCCCAACATTAAACTCGAATTTCTGGATTTTTAACCCTGTCGCACTACGCGACAGAATCCTCTATACCCTTCGCGCTACGCGACGGGACCCACTACCCGACAAAATAGTCGGGTCAACCCGCAATCATTAAACAGGGGTAAAACTGACTTTTCCACCTGTCGCGCTATGCGACAGGGTTTTCTGTGGTTGTCGCGCTATGCGACAAGGATATTTTCCAGAATTCTTCTTCCTTTGCTCTTATGTCTGTTCTCGTCCTCCCGGGAGCTCGTTTTCTTGATCTTTTATGCCAAAATAACATGTTTATTACCTGCAAGCAACAATTTATGGAAATGTGAAGAACCAGCATCAATCGACTCTAAAATTTCATAAGACTGTACAAAAACTAATTAAAAACAATTAGAAAAACAGATGTGTTTCGCAACACATCAGAAAGGTTCGCATGTAGAGGTTCGTTCATGCGTGGGTTCGGTGGATCACACAGGTTCGTGCATCCCAGGGTTCGGCCAAAAGTCATGCAGGTTCGGCGATCAAGGGTTCGGTGATGGTGACTTTGCAGCTAACAGGTTCGGCTCAGCCTTGTATCTTCGCCGAGGTTCGGCTATTCCAGCTACTTGACGAACCTGCTGCTATGCATCATCATCCTCCTCGAACACACTTGTTGTGTAGTTATTCCTATGATTGTGTTGCCAAAGAAGGATTCTCGAAGGTATAGAGTGTGTGTAGTAGGGTTTTAAACCGAATGGGTTGCTTGGGTCGACCATAAGGATAGGAAAACCCTATTTTTCGTGGGTTTCTTTTGATCATACCTTGATTTTCAGTGGACAAAACTTCAGATCGATTGTACTTCCTTGTAGAGGATGATTGTAGCTACGTTTGGACACCAATAACGTCCGATTTCGTCAAGAAACGACCAAGTTATGAGGATTTGAAGGTGTTTTTCTAGAGAGAGGAAATAGGTTCGGGAATGGTTGTTTAGAGAGAGAGAAAGATGAAATAAATGAGGTGAAATGCCTCATTTCGTGTTTATATACCCCGCGGGTATTCGGGTTCGTTTCGGTTGCTCGTTTTTCGTCTCCATTGCGTTTCCGAATTTTTACACGCGTTATATACTTGTTTTAAACAAAAGAATTTCTTTAATTACTTTTTGATGAGTTTCAAAATTGTAAACCGTAAAATATTATATTTTCTTATTTTATTATCGTTCGTATCGTTTTCGTTTTCGTTTCGTCAGAACGCGTCACCTTCGCGCGTATTCGTTCGAATCGTCACCCGAACGAACACGACGATGGTTTGGCTTTCTAACATATGTTTTCTACTTTCCACTCATCATTTCAGAACATTAAACTCACAGATATGTTTGTGTGAATCGTCACCCACGCAAACACATTGTCAGTTCATTATTCTGAAACAACACCGCAATTATGTTTTAAATTGTGTTTCCTCACTGACGGACTCAACTAACTTCCTGTTTTCGCATTGTTTTCGTACTGATTTGTCGGCCATCTGATTCCTGTCATCTATGGATATCGGATCGCAACCGACATGTTCTTGTTGTTTACTTGTACACTGTTGTCTTTCTTGATTCGTTGTTTCAACTGCACTTAGGTTTTCACCTAAGTACAAACAACTATTGTTTATCGTGAGTGTTGTACTTACAGTATTTAAATTTTCACATAAATACGTACAACTGTTCCTTGTATTTTGAATTTTGTTATCACAAACACTGTTCATACGTTGTATTTACACACAGTAAATAGTTTAAGTACACGTACCGTACGAACTTGCCGGACGATCAGGTACTGGATGTCACAAATAACTTTGTGATGCAAAATATGAGCTAAACATGATAACAATGTTTGACTTGGATTTAAATGTAGCAACAATTATCTTGATTAAAAGGAATCAATTAAAAGACAAGACAATGTGTGCACTTGTTTGTTTAACTAGTAAGCATAAATATGGTAGAGGTGAATCCAAGTTTTAAAACGAATTGAATGATCATGTCTAACCAACATGAGTGAGTTGGATGTTTTGAAAAGAACACTAGGGTTCATGTTCATCCAAAAAAAATCAATACATTTAGATAGATATCAGTGGGTCTAACATGTATGGTTGACTTTTGCAAGTCATTTGCTTAGAGGGTGGAGGGAGTCCTTCTAAGTACGACATGTGTTGTGTTAAGTCTTATAAAAGTAAGAGTAGATTGGAAAAAGAAATTAAGGAGATAAAAAAGAATTATAATGAAAATTTATAATATGATTTTTTGTTACCAAGTTTGAAAGTTTTTTTTTTTTGTTGTTGCAATCGTAGATTGAAAAATATATATAGGAAAAAGTTAGTTTTCACAACTATATTCTTTAAGACTATTGATTACTTGTTATATGAAACTTACTATTTGTGTTTGATACCCTCTCTTTTAGTCTTTATTTGTTTTTGTTTTTTTTTGAGATTTTGGGTTCAAGTTTTTTAAATCAATTGTTACATGATAAATAATTTTTTTAGCTTGAGTTTTCTCCTTAATAATAAGCCAAAGTTTCCAATTTATCGAACTATGTTTGACCAGTAATTTACCGCCGTGCGTTGCGGCGGCATCTCAAATTGATACTGTCGAATGAAACGTATTATATTTGACTAAACTTGTTTCCGAACAAAATTTAATTTAAATTTTAGGCCAACTGAAAACGTATATAACATGAGTTTTCCAAAAAAGTTTAATCGAAATGTAAATTAACTTGAACTTATAACAACACATACGTGGTAAGTTCAAAACTTTAGAAACTCATGAGTTCCAAATGGCATTTTAGAAAGTTGATTAGTGAAATTGTCAATCTCGAAATCAGAGACCAATAATTAAGAAACCAAAATTGTAAATCCAAAATTATAGAAGCTTGAGGGGATGAAAATGACATTTTATAAAGTTTTTTAAAAACTTAAGTATTAAAAATGTAAACTCTAAAAGTTTTGAAAGTTGTAGGATTAGAATTTGTAGTAAACTTAAAATAATCATTTGACGTTCTTGACGAAGTGGTTATGAAAATTAAAACATATAAATACCACATTAAAGTATTATATGTAGCACATTGATGATGTAAATTTGACCAAACATTGAAACAACCAAATCATCAAATAAAACACAAAAAAAAAAAGGTAAATAAAAAACTATATATAGAAGATGTAAAAGAAAAAAAAAATCCTTATCCTAAGAATTGAACTCGAAATCATAGGTTTCAAAGTTAAGAAAACTAACAAATTCAACACCAAGAACATTTGTCATGTTGTGGGTAAAAGAACATATTTATATAGAAAGTTAAGATAGCATACAAAAATTAATGAGCTAAGGTTCGAACTATATACCTTTTCGTCGAATGGCGAATGCTTACCGTCTGAGCCATGATACATGGACTATTTATTAAAAGACTAATATATAAAAAAGCATTTGAAAGTAAAAAAGCAGACGCGACACCAATATTGCAAATTAATATATATATATATATATATATATATATATAGGGGATTAATAAAATGAAAACCTTGTTTTAGTGAGAAAACCATGAAAACTCATGTAAAACGAACGTATTTTTTTTTGAAATTTTTTCACAGGTTTGTAACATTATTTGACACATTTTTATAAAAAAAATCAAAAAAGCGCCGAAGAAATATTTAAAAAAAAATATTTTATAAGTTTTTTTTACATTGTAAAACATACGTAACACTGAGTCACATCTGACGTAAACGATGTACGTTTTTACGTATGTTTTACAAATTTTCGTTTTTTAGTTGTGTTACGTATGTTTTACACAGCGGTTTGCTGGGTTTTCACAATAAAAAGTGGTTTTCAAATTATTCCTACCCTATATATATATATATATAGGGTTTGAATCCTTTGAAAACCCGATCTTAAAGAGAAAACCCTTAAACCCTACGTGGACCGTTAGATCAAAGTTATTTTAGATTTTAATTAATTAATCAGAAAAAACAAGTGGTCCACAATTAAAGGTGAATATTTTATTGGGGTTTTTAAGAGTAAATTTACTCTTTTACCCTTTGAGAGGTATAATTGACTTTGTTTTTTTTTCTTCTCTCTCCTCTCTCCTCTCTCCTCTCTCATCTCTCCACTCTCTCCACTCTCCTCTATATATATAATTTATATATTTAATTTTCCAGAATACTACACATGTATAGTGTTTTATTTTTTGGTTAAAAAATTAATTTTTTAAATATTACAACTATAAAAATGTATAATTTTCATACAAAAAAAGTCATATTTTATTAAAAAACAAAAAATATGCGCATTATAGGTATTGCTTTACAAGGTGTACTTTATGCACTAAAAGTTGTACATTTTTTATACTACACATGTGTACTTTTTCAGATTTTATAGGTGTTGCTTGACAAGAAGTACTTTAAGCAGTAAAATTTGTACATTTTTAAAACTACACATATGTAGTTTTCAGATATCATAGATGTTTGCTTGACGAAGTGTACTTTACTTAGTAAAACTTGTACATGTTTATTGCTACACATGTGTAGTTTTTCAGATCTTATAGTAGTGTTTAGATCAAGTGTATTGTTTGTTGTAAAATTTGTACATTTTTATTTTACACATGTGTGGTGTTTTATTTTATATAATGACTTTTTTAAAAACATGTGGTCCACATTTTTATTTTTTGTTTTTTAAAAAAAATAATGACTTTTTTTTGTATGAAAATATACATTTTTGTAGTTGTAATATTTTAAAAAATATTTTTTAACCAAAAAAATAAAACACTACATATGTGTAGTATTATGGAAAATAAAATATATCTATTATATTTAATAAATGAAAATGTTGGGAGGACACATGGCACAATTCTAGGCCATCTAATTTTTTTTTCCCCCCAAAAACTTAACCCGTTGTTAACCTTCACGCGGATCCTTCCGGATCTAAATACCCTACCGAATTTAATTTCTCTGCCGTGATTCTCTATTCACATATTCACCTTCTGAAAACCTTTTTGAAGAAACCCTAGATCACCGTCTCATCATCATCCTCACACTGTAAGTTATTTCTTCTATCTTCTCTTCATTTTTTTTGTTTCTTGCATCCTTCTATTTTGTTATAATGCTGTGATATGGTTTATTCATTATAGATCCAGTTGAAAAAAAAGGCTTCCTCAATTCTCAATAAAAGCCTAATGTAACCGGCGATTCACCAAAACCGTAAGTTTCTTAATGATCCGTCTCTGTTCCTTTTGATTTCTTTAAACCCTGATTACTTTTAAACTTAAGGTTGATTGAATAACGCATGAACACACGTTATAATTTTGGTTCCGATTTTGTCACACATCTGTGTCACACCCCCAAATTCCCACTTGTGGCCAATGTCCACGTGGATGTGACGTGTCCAGAATCACAGCTCAAGGTCATATAGAACACCTCTATATGCGTTTACAAATCCAATGTTTGACACATACACAAAATAAAGTAGTTTGCAGCGGAATAAAAGTTATCATAATATATATTGCAGCGGAAATCAGATGTTTGACATAATGCAGCGGAATAGTTTAACACGTCATTGTTTAACAGGATAAGATAAATTGTTTTCAAAATAACAAGACAGAATGCATGTAAGTTCCTAATTGCTCGTCCTTTAATGTGTGCATTCCTGTCCTCCTGCTAGCCATGCTAGTTACCTGATGTAACATTGGTGCATATAGTCATGTAGTTGTAAACAGTGTTAGAACAGTGTCCATTCATGGTTCAGTTCATCAATGTGATTCGTATGTTCAAAATGTGTGCTTGTGTGTTACAGGATCTTAGTAATCAGAAAACAAGTATGTATTATTTATTTACAGTCGATTTCACTAAGCAAGAACAGTAACTTGTTATATCGAAACAGTGGTGGGCAGCGAGAGTGAGCCCTATATATATACTGCGTTCGGTGTAACAGGTTAGTGTTAGTGCGTAGTGTCGAGACGAATATTATGACAATTAATTAATTCACAAGAATCATAATACGTAAGCGAGACTGAGTATGGTTATGGGTGACGATCCATAATGATACGAATGTTGAACTTATAATTATGATTAAACGACTTTAAATTATTAATACGATCGGAAAACGTACGCGATTTCGGGTATACACGTAATTTCGAATGTTTTAACGATCTGACAACGCACGAAGAGTAAAAAATAATTATAATAATTATTTTATATTTTTACAATTTTGAAACTCATCATTTTAATGAGTTTAATATGTTATTTTAATTAAAACCGCGTAAAATACGCGTTACGTTCCGGAAACGCGAACCGAGCGACCGAAACGAACCCGAACTTCACCCGAACTATAAAAGCCTTGAACAAGGCTTCCTACTTCATTTATTACTTCAACAACCACTTCTCTCTCTAAATTTTCGTTCTCCAACCTCTCTCTAGAAAAACCGAGCATTAAACGCGCGTAACTTCTTCGTTTCTCAACGGAATTCGTCAATCTTGGTGTCCACGCGAAGCTCTCAACGTTCTCTACACGAAAGTACAAGAATATCGCAGATCCATCCAGCCAAAAACGAGGTATTATTCAAGGAAGTTTCGGGAATTAGGGTTTTTGTGTGTTGGTTTGTTAAACGCTCTCATTTCCGGCCCTATGGCATCATTATCTGTTTTCGCACATGTAATAACATTCCTTGAGATTAGAATGACCTAGATCTTGGATTAGAGATGATGATGATGATGGAACTTACAGGTTCGTCGAAGGTCTGGGGGTCGAACCTCCCAACCAGCTCTTAGCCGAACTATTCTGTGTAAGGCGAACCCTAATGAACCCACATGGTTCGTTGCCCGAATTGCCGAACCCAGAGGACCCTCACGAGGCTGTGCCGAGCCTCCATGCCTACCACGAACCCTAATTGTCTTACACGAACCAGTAGGGTGAGCCGAACCATGTGCAGGTTGACGAACCCTGCATGTAACTCATTTCACGAACCATTGATGATCAACGAAGTTGCTGCGAACCCTGCATGGTTCGGTGGTCAGTGGCCGAACCAGTGAAAGACTCACGAACCCTTAATCCATGGCAAACCTTCACGAACCCATCAAGCCTTGGACGAACCTTGCATGAAATCATGATAGCCGAACCATGCCGGATACTAGGCCGAACCTTGGAACTTTCTATCACGACCGAACCCTTTGGTTAGGGGCGAACCCTAGGCTGAAACCCAAGAGGGTTCGCTGCCCAAAGTTGGCAGCTTCCCTTTCTTCGGCCCAACTCCAATCTAATTGGTCCAAACGCATTAGTACTAGGCCCATAAGTGTGAGGTAAGCCCAAGGGAGTTAGGTTGGTCCATTAAACTCTCAATTAGCTCGATAACACCTTGGAACGTTACATAGATTTCATTCACAATTGTTGATCAATTTAAATCCTTAGGTCCCATCTAATTTCATTGGTCCACTAAGATTTTAAGTGGGTTGACATAAGCTTGGGCTTGTTACAAGGTTTAGTTACATGTTGATTGGGCTAACATCACAATTAATTGGCCCAATTGTTAACCTAAGAGGCCCATGGACCTATACTTAAGCCCATCATAGTTTTATGGGCTTAAGGCCCAAATTGTGGGCCACAAACTCAAAGTAAATTGTAATTCGATCTTATTTGGGTTTAAGTTTATGACTTAACTTAATCATGAGATCAAATCACAATCGCAAAGACTTAATAAACAATTGAACATCTTATCACAAGACATGTTAATCAATGGTTATCAAATTCAAGAACATTTATCATTGTATGCATAAGATTTATGCACAAGAATCATTTCACATTCGTTTCTTGGACCATGATCAATCATGAGATTCAAATCATAACATTCAAGTTTGCTCAACAATCAAATCATGAAAACACAAGTCAATCAACAAATCAAAGTCTATACAATTATAAATCCTATATCTTATGTATGATTACAATGTTATAGGAAACAATTAGAAGTCCTGTTTGCTACTTGCTATCTGTCTTAAGTTCAGAGTCTACTGCAGACAGGTGAGAACATTAGCCCCTCTTTTACTGTTTTCTAACTGTTTTGGGGTGGAACACGTGATCAAAACCACTATTTCAATCTTGTTACATATACAGGTTGTGTGTATTCATAAAGTTTACAGGTTCATCTTATGAATCCAAGGGATTCTTCAACTGTTTAAGGAATTGTCACTGTTTTAAAGGAATTATTCATTGTTAAACTTTTATTACTAAAAAGGATTTGTAAATTGTTTCTTTGAAATGTTTTATAACAATTTCACTCAAATGTTCTTTTAAAGGTTAAACACTTTTATATAAAGGATTTCATAAACTCTTCTTTTGTTATAAACCTTGTTGTTACACAAGGTCAATATATCATGGTATTCAAATCAAGTGGTTCAATTGGTGGTATTCAAATCAAATGGTACATTTCATGGTATTCAAATCATATGGTTCACATCATGATAGTCAAATCAAGGGATTCATTTTTCATGTTACATAAACAAAGGATTTAACTCGTGGAGTTAAATCCTGGTTTTCAATAAGGCATTAACACATCTGGTTAAAGTAAGATTCAGAACATGGTGTCAATTGTTGTAAACAAACTTATAAACCCATCAAGTTTCATTGTCGTTAGTACTGGGTGATCACAACAAGGGAAAGCGGACTCATTGTTTCTTATCCAGGATGGAGTTAGCTTTTAAATTTGTTTTAAAAGCTAACTGTAGGTCTGGTGTCATTGTTTTCTTATCCAGGATGGAGTTGGCTTTTAAATTTGCTTTTAAAAGCCAACTGCAGGTCTGGTGTCATATGGTTATCAAAACTGCTGACGTATTATCTAACTCCAAACGTGGTTTGGGACTTGATATTATTGGCTTTCGTGCGAACAGTGATTGGACTGTTTACACTCATTTTCTTACTTGATGTTAGTTTGGGTTGCAGCTCATCCGTGTGAATCTTATGATGCTTTAACTTACCTATGCCTTATATCATATACTCATGTTTACAAATGCTTAAACCTATTGTTCTCACCAACTACGTCTGTAGTTGACAGTTACTTTTCACGTGTTTCAGGTAATCAGGTTTAAGACATTCTCAGAGGCAACTAAGGGGACCATACTAAGATAGAACAAGATGAAGAAACATGCTAGGATGGATTAGAAACACACTAAATCCTAAATGTTTAATTGTCTTGTTTGGAGTCTTATTTTGTAAACTATATTTTGGGTCTGTAGTTGTCTTACTTTTGTTAGATAGATTGTCTGTAACTAATCAACTGTCTAAACATTATGAAATGTAGTAATCCATTGTGGTTGTTCTTATTCAATACTTGTGCATGATTCAACTGTTCATACGTCACCGCGCCGTGGATTCCGCACGCGGCGCAGGGGTGTGACATGTTGGTATCAGAGCCAAGGTTGTAGAGAACTAGGAAAAACCCAATGTTTAATGACCTAGATTATAACCTAAGCTACCCAATAGGACTAAGTGCTATAGGCTTGAGGATACTTAGGATCTAAGTAACTTAAGTGAGCATTAAGTCTATAATAAGCTTGAAAGATCTTAGGGACATTTTTCTAAGATTAGACATCGAGTCAAAGAATTTGAACCGGAATTCTATAATTTTAGAAAGCGGATTAAATTCTCACACATATGCATTTAAGGATTTCAGAGGCAAGGATCTGTATTCTTAGTATCCTTGATCTGAAATTCTCACACAGAGATCATTATAGAAATTCAGAGGCAAAGATCTGTATTTTCGGTATCTTTGATATGAATTTCTTGTCATATTCATTATAGGATTTAGAGACAAAGATTGATATCTTTGATCTAAAGTCCTTGTCATATTCATTATAGGAATTCAAATGTCAAGATCTATTAATTTAGAGGCTTGATTTGAAATCCTTGTCATGCTCATCATAGGAATTCAAAGGTCAAGAACTATTAATTTAAAATCTTGAGTTGAAATCCTTGTCATTGTTATCATTGTTATCATTATCAGGTGTTCATTATCATAGGAACTTTATAACTTAGAATCTGGGTAACAGTATTCTTTAGTTGAAGTTCTCACAAGGGATCATTATACTCGATACTGTAGGTATTGAGAACCTAGGTTAATTAACCTAGGACACACATGCTAAAACCTAAGGTTTTAATTTCGAGTAAATTAAGAACCATGGTTTACATAATCATTATCATAGTCACAGAACAAGAGGCAATCATGAAACAATCATAATCAATCAACAGTTGGAATCTTAGCCCCAAATATAGACGACGGATTAACGCTGACGTGTTGAGGTAAGTGGTGGGTCGGTGAGAGCTTACTCTATATATAAGCTTATTTCGGTATGTTAGGGGGAACCCGGCGTTTGTATTTGGAGTGAGGATTCGGGATCAACTGGACACGTGGATCATTAGTCAAACATATGGGATACAAACATTTGGGAAACAATCATTGGTGAATCAAATCATAGTGCAATTCAAACTTGGATGAACCAAACATTATGGTGAATCAATCAAGTTGTGAACATTTTCAATGTAAACCTTAAGTGAAATTCTTAAGTGATTACATCATTAGTACTTACTGACATAAGTTAACAGGAAAGTGTAGAACACCCGTATGATTTAGTTCTACATGTTAACAACTGTTAGTAGGTGCATGCATAACATAATCATAGTTCAATCATGGAATCAATCATAGTTCAAGTTGATCAAAGATTCATGGGATTCTTAATCAATGGAACACACTTGGAAATCAGTACAAACGTGTTGCCAAATGCTAGCAAGGGCATGATCGTGGTATACCGAAACGGTGGTGGGCAGCGAGAGTGAGCCCTATATATAAACTATTTTCGGTATATCGGGAAAGTGTCAGTGTGTAGGTTTGGTGGAGAGATCATGGGACATCGTACATATTCACATGATAAGTATGCAAATAAGTTGATAACTTATACGTGTACTGGATCATATTACAATTGAATGATAATACTAGTAGTATGGATATATTACTGACCTTATCATGAAAATTCAATTGTATCCTTCCTCATTACTGACCCGCTTGTGGCTTCTATTCGTAGAATGCCTCCCCGACGTGATCCTAACGGAGGGGGTTCAACAAGTGGCAACGACGATGAAATCAACAAGATTGCTCGAGCTATTGCTGTTCATATGAGGGAAGTAATCCCTGGTATGGTCACTGATATTACCCAGAATCTTCGGGGAAGTACTAGTGATTCAGCACATAACTCCAATGCTACAACTACTGGAACTGCTAACTTCACATTCAAGCAGTTCAACGATGCTAAGCCTCCTAAGTACTCCGGTACTGAAGGAGCTACCGGCCTACTGCAATGGCTGGAAAGTATCGAAGACATTCTCGACTTCACTGGATGCCCTGAAAATCTGAAGGTCAAGATGGCCTCAAGCGCTTTTCATAAGGGCGCACTCACCTGGTGGAATTCTGAGAAGAACACCAGAGGACGTGAAGTTGCTCTAGCTTTACCATGGGACAGATTCAAGAACTTACTTGTGGAAAAGTTTTGTCCACGTCATGAACTGAAGAAACTGGAGGTGGAGATGTGGAATCTGGTGCAAGATAGTGGAGAGAACGCAAAGTATACAACTCGGTTCCATGAGTTGTGCATTCTGGTGCCTCATTTGGTTACTCCTCTATCCCGCAGGATAGAGAAATACATTGAAGGTTTGCCTTTGGTTGTTAGAGGGACGGTCATGGGTAATAATCCTACTACTTTGGAAGCAGCAATTCAACTTGGTGCTTCACTCACTGAAGAATATGTAAAGTCTGGAGTGCTCACCCGAAAGGGATTCAAGAGAGCACAGATTGAAGAAGGCAAGAAGCCTGAACAGCATCATCCCAAGAAGAAGAAACAAAAGACAATCAAGAACTTTGCAGCGTTAACTGCAGCTGCTCCTACTCATGCCACACCTATCACTGCTATGCCACAACCTGCTAATGTCAGAAAGCCTTACACTGGCCCGCTTCCACTTTGCACCAAATGCCAGTATCATTATTTACCCAACATTCCATGCAGAAAGTGTCTCAAATGTGGGCGTATGGGACACATGGCGGCTACATGCCGATCTACTCATCTTGCTACTACAACAACTGCTACCACTACTGCTACAGGTGGAAGAGCCTGTTATAATTGTGGAGCAGAGGGACACTTCAGAAACCAGTGTCCAAAACTCAACAACAATACTGCTGCAGCTCGTGCTTTTGTCATTGGGACTACTGAAGCACGTGAGGATCCAGCAGTTATCACGGGTACATTTCTTATCAATGATCACTATGTTTCTATCATATTCGATACTGGTGCTGATAAAAGCTTTATCTCTGCTCATACTGCTTCTTTGCTTAATATGCAACTATCTATACTTACTGCTCCCTATACAGTAGAAGTAGCGAATGGTAAGACTATAGTTGTAGATTCTATTATCCATGGTTGTGAATTAAGATTAAATGACCATCTCTTTTCCATCGATCTCATCCCTATGACTCTCGGAAGCTTCGAAGTTGTGATAGGAATGGATTGGTTATCCAAAAACAATGCTGAAATCGTATGCTCTGAGAAACTTTTCCGAATCCCCTTACCGTCCGGCGAAACGATGATAGTCTACGGTGAGAAACCATGCCGCGGATTGAAGATTGTATCGTGCATCAAGGCGAGGAAGTATTTGAAGAAGAAATATTATGCTTTCCTAGCTCATGTAGTGGAAAAGAAACCTGAAAAGAAAGCAGTTGGAGACGTTCCAGTTATCAGAGAATATCCAGACGTATTTCCAGAAGACTTGCCTGGACTACCCCCAGTCCGGCAAGTGGAGTTTAGAATTGATCTCGTCCCTGGAGCAAATCCAGTGGCGAAGTCACCATATCGATTAGCACCGTCTGAGATGCAAGAACTGTCTAGTCAGCTTCAAGAACTTTTAGACAAAGGTTTCATAAGACCGAGTTTCTCTCCATGGGGAGCTCTGGTTCTCTTTGTCAAAAAGAAAGACGGTTCATTTCGTATGTGCATAGACTATCGTGAGCTGAACAAGTTGACAATCAAGAATAGATATCCTCTGCCCAGGATCGATGATCTGTTTGATCAATTACAGGGAGCAACTTGCTTCTCTAAGATTGATCTGCGATCCGGGTACCATCAGTTAAGAGTAAATGATGAGGATATACCAAAGACGGCATTTAGGACTCGATATGGACACTATGAGTTTGTGGTTATGCCATTTGGGCTGACCAATGCACCCGCAGTGTTCATGGACTTGATGAATCGAGTCTGTAGGCCTTACTTGGATCAGTTTGTTATCGTCTTTATTGATGATATACTGATTTATTCCAAGTCAGAACAAGAACATGAGGATCATTTGAAGAAAGTCTTGGAACTACTAAGAGAGGAACAACTTTATGCTAAATTCTCAAAGTGTGAATTTTGGCTAAAGGAGGTTCACTTCTTAGGACATGTCATAAACAAAGATGGAATTCATGTAGATCCAGCTAAGATTGAGGCGATTAAGAAATGGACTACTCCATCTACTCCAACAGAGATTCGCTCATTTCTGGGTTTGGCAGGTTATTACAGAAGATTCATTGCAAACTTCTCTAAGATAGCCTTGCCACTTACCACTTTGACTCAGAAAAGTCAAGCGTTTATATGGGGACAGAAACAGGAAGATGCATTTCAACTTCTTAAACAGAAGTTATGCAACTCCCCTATCCTTAGTCTTCCAGAAGGCAGTGATGATTTCATTGTCTACTGTGATGCTTCAAACCTTGGTCTCGGTTGTGTACTTATGCAACGGGACAAGGTCATTGCTTATGCTTCAAGACAACTTAAGGTTCACGAGAAGAATTACACTACTCATGACCTTGAGTTAGGGGCTGTGGTCTTTGCATTGAAGATTTGGAGACACTACCTGTACGGTACTAAATGTGTCATCTATACAGATCACAAGAGCCTGCAACACATTCTCAATCAGAAAGAACTCAACATGAGACAACGACGTTGGGTTGAGCTTCTAACTGATTACGACTGTGAGATTCGTTACCATCCGGGTAAAGCCAATGTGGTGGCAGATGCTCTTAGTCGCAAGGAACCAGTCAAACCGATTCGTGTAAGAGCCATGGAGATCAACACACAACCAAACTTGAAAGACTTGATTCGTATTGCACAACAACAAGTAGTAACAGACAATCAACTCAAAACAGACTTGGATTGTGGCATTGAGAAGAAACTAGAACCTCGATCAGATGGGTTGTTATATCTCAATGGCCGCATGTGGATTCCAAAGTCTGAAGAATTGCGCATGCTCATCTGTGATGAGGCTCATAAGTCGCGATACTCAGTTCATCCTGGAGCCGACAAGATGTATCAAGACTTGAGGACATCTTACTGGTGGCCGGGGATGAAGAAAGACATAGCACTGTACGTGGGAAAATGTCTTACATGTTCAAAGGTCAAAGCAGAACATCAAAAGCCTTCGGGACTTCTGCAGCAACCTGAAATTCCTCAATGGAAATGGGAGCAAATTTCCATGGATTTCATAACAAAGTTGCCGAGAACTCCGAGAGGTTTCGATTCGATTTGGGTGATCGTTGATCGACTCACCAAATCTGCTCATTTTCTCCCTATCCGAGAGGATTACAAGATGGAGAAGTTATCCACATTGTACATCAACGAAATCATTGCACGTCATGGTACTCCAACATCAATCATATCTGATCGTGATAGTCGTTTCACTTCTCGCTTTTGGCAATCATTGCAAAAGGCTTTGGGAACGCGTGTTAATCTTAGCACGGCGTATCATCCCCAAACCGACGGCCAAAGCGAGAGGACTATCCAAACACTTGAGGACATGCTTCGTTCTTGTGTCATTGACTTCGGTGGAAGTTGGGACACTCATCTACCACTCATTGAGTTTTCATATAACAATAGCTATCATACGAGCATTCAATGTGCACCATTCGAAGCTCTATATGGTAGAAAGTGCCGATCACCGGTCTGTTGGACCGAGATTGGTGACTCACAGGTCGTAGGACCAGAACTCATTCAGGAAACATCAGACAAAATCACAATCATTCAGTCACGGCTTAAGGCCGCACGAGATCGGCAAAAGAGTTATGCTGATCGACGTCGGAAACCGCTTGAGTTCCAAGTCGGTGACCGAGTCTTACTCAAAGTTTCTCCCTGGAAAGGCGTTGTCCGATTCGGGAAGAAAGGGAAACTTGCACCAAGGTACGTTGGACCTTTTGAGATCCTGGAACGGATTGGTCCCGTAGCCTACAAACTCAAACTTCCAGTGGAGCTAAGCAATGTTCATGATACTTTTCATGTATCAAATCTTAAGAAATGCTTAGCGGATCATGATGTTCAGATTCCACTGGAAGACATTCAGATTCAGAACAACATGCAATTCATAGAACGTCCGGTTGAAATCATGGATCATGGGGTCAAGAAACTTAAACGCAGCCGTATCCCGATCGTGAAAGTGCGATGGGAGGGCAAACGCGGTGCTGAGTTCACCTGGGAACGTGAAGACCAGATGAAGCTTAAGTACCCTCATCTTTTTACAGTATCTTCGGCTAGTTAATTTCGGGACGAAATTCCCTTAACTAGGGGAGACTGTAACATTGGTGCATATAGTCATGTAGTTGTAAACAGTGTTAGAACAGTGTCCATTCATGGTTCAGTTCATCAATGTGATTCGTATGTTCAAAATGTGTGCTTGTGTGTTACAGGATCTTAGTAATCAGAAAACAAGTATGTATTATTTATTTACAGTCGATTTCACTAAGCAAGAAC
Source organism: Mikania micrantha (assembly GCA_009363875.1). NCBI lineage: Eukaryota > Viridiplantae > Streptophyta > Magnoliopsida > Asterales > Asteraceae > Mikania > Mikania micrantha. The sequence goes on along the minus strand of CM018693.1, from coordinate 23,789,724 downwards.
AGTAACTTGTTATATCGAAACAGTGGTGGGCAGCGAGAGTGAGCCCTATATATATACTGCGTTCGGTGTAACAGGTTAGTGTTAGTGCGTAGTGTCGAGACGAATATTATGACAATTAATTAATTCACAAGAATCATAATACGTAAGCGAGACTGAGTATGGTTATGGGTGACGATCCATAATGATACGAATGTTGAACTTATAATTATGATTAAACGACTTTAAATTATTAATACGATCGGAAAACGTACGCGATTTCGGGTATACACGTAATTTCGAATGTTTTAACGATCTGACAACGCACGAAGAGTAAAAAATAATTATAATAATTATTTTATATTTTTACAATTTTGAAACTCATCATTTTAATGAGTTTAATATGTTATTTTAATTAAAACCGCGTAAAATACGCGTTACGTTCCGGAAACGCGAACCGAGCGACCGAAACGAACCCGAACTTCACCCGAACTATAAAAGCCTTGAACAAGGCTTCCTACTTCATTTATTACTTCAACAACCACTTCTCTCTCTAAATTTTCGTTCTCCAACCTCTCTCTAGAAAAACCGAGCATTAAACGCGCGTAACTTCTTCGTTTCTCAACGGAATTCGTCAATCTTGGTGTCCACGCGAAGCTCTCAACGTTCTCTACACGAAAGTACAAGAATATCGCAGATCCATCCAGCCAAAAACGAGGTATTATTCAAGGAAGTTTCGGGAATTAGGGTTTTTGTGTGTTGGTTTGTTAAACGCTCTCATTTCCGGCCCTATGGCATCATTATCTGTTTTTCGCACATGTAATAACATTCCTTGAGATTAGAATGACCTAGATCTTGGATTAGAGATGATGATGATGATGGAACTTACAGGTTCGTCGAAGGTCTGGGGGTCGAACCTCCCAACCAGCTCTTAGCCGAACTATTCTGTGTAAGGCGAACCCTAATGAACCCACATGGTTCGTTGCCCGAATTGCCGAACCCAGAGGACCCTCACGAGGCTGTGCCGAGCCTCCATGCCTACCACGAACCCTAATTGTCTTACACGAACCAGTAGGGTGAGCCGAACCATGTGCAGGTTGACGAACCCTGCATGTAACTCATTTCACGAACCATTGATGATCAACGAAGTTGCTGCGAACCCTGCATGGTTCGGTGGTCAGTGGCCGAACCAGTGAAAGACTCACGAACCCTTAATCCATGGCAAACCTTCACGAACCCATCAAGCCTTGGACGAACCTTGCATGAAATCATGATAGCCGAACCATGCCGGATACTAGGCCGAACCTTGGAACTTTCTATCACGACCGAACCCTTTGGTTAGGGGCGAACCCTAGGCTGAAACCCAAGAGGGTTCGCTGCCCAAAGTTGGCAGCTTCCCTTTCTTCGGCCCAACTCCAATCTAATTGGTCCAAACGCATTAGTACTAGGCCCATAAGTGTGAGGTAAGCCCAAGGGAGTTAGGTTGGTCCATTAAACTCTCAATTAGCTCGATAACACCTTGGAACGTTACATAGATTTCATTCACAATTGTTGATCAATTTAAATCCTTAGGTCCCATCTAATTTCATTGGTCCACTAAGATTTTAAGTGGGTTGACATAAGCTTGGGCTTGTTACAAGGTTTAGTTACATGTTGATTGGGCTAACATCACAATTAATTGGCCCAATTGTTAACCTAAGAGGCCCATGGACCTATACTTAAGCCCATCATAGTTTTATGGGCTTAAGGCCCAAATTGTGGGCCACAAACTCAAAGTAAATTGTAATTCGATCTTATTTGGGTTTAAGTTTATGACTTAACTTAATCATGAGATCAAATCACAATCGCAAAGACTTAATAAACAATTGAACATCTTATCACAAGACAAGTTAATCAATGGTTATCAAATTCAAGAACATTTATCATTGTATGCATAAGATTTATGCACAAGAATCATTTCACATTCGTTTCTTGGACCATGATCAATCATGAGATTCAAATCATAACATTCAAGTTTGCTCAACAATCAAATCATGAAAACACAAGTCAATCAACAAATCAAAGTCTATACAATTATAAATCCTATATCTTATGTATGATTACAATGTTATAGGAAACAATTAGAAGTCCTGTTTGCTACTTGCTATCTGTCTTAAGTTCAGAGTCTACTGCAGACAGGTGAGAACATTAGCCCCTCTTTTACTGTTTTCTAACTGTTTTGGGGTGGAACACGTGATCAAAACCACTATTTCAATCTTGTTACATATACAGGTTGTGTGTATTCATAAAGTTTACAGGTTCATCTTATGAATCCAAGGGATTCTTCAACTGTTTAAGGAATTGTCACTGTTTTAAAGGAATTATTCATTGTTAAACTTTTATTACTAAAAAGGATTTGTAAATTGTTTCTTTGAAATGTTTTATAACAATTTCACTCAAATGTTCTTTTAAAGGTTAAACACTTTTATATAAAGGATTTCATAAACTCTTCTTTTGTTATAAACCTTGTTGTTACACAAGGTCAATATATCATGGTATTCAAATCAAGTGGTTCAATTGGTGGTATTCAAATCAAATGGTACATTTCATGGTATTCAAATCATATGGTTCACATCATGATAGTCAAATCAAGGGATTCATTTTTCATGTTACATAAACAAAGGATTTAACTCGTGGAGTTAAATCCTGGTTTTCAATAAGGCATTAACACATCTGGTTAAAGTAAGATTCAGAACATGGTGTCAATTGTTGTAAACAAACTTATAAACCCATCAAGTTTCATTGTCGTTAGTACTGGGTGATCACAACAAGGGAAAGCGGACTCATTGTTTCTTATCCAGGATGGAGTTAGCTTTTAAATTTGTTTTAAAAGCTAACTGTAGGTCTGGTGTCATTGTTTTCTTATCCAGGATGGAGTTGGCTTTTAAATTTGCTTTTAAAAGCCAACTGCAGGTCTGGTGTCATATGGTTATCAAAACTGCTGACGTATTATCTAACTCCAAACGTGGTTTGGGACTTGATATTATTGGCTTTCGTGCGAACAGTGATTGGACTGTTTACACTCATTTTCTTACTTGATGTTAGTTTGGGTTGCAGCTCATCCGTGTGAATCTTATGATGCTTTAACTTACCTATGCCTTATATCATATACTCATGTTTACAAATGCTTAAACCTATTGTTCTCACCAACTACGTCTGTAGTTGACAGTTACTTTTCACGTGTTTCAGGTAATCAGGTTTAAGACATTCTCAGAGGCAACTAAGGGGACCATACTAAGATAGAACAAGATGAAGAAACATGCTAGGATGGATTAGAAACACACTAAATCCTAAATGTTTAATTGTCTTGTTTGGAGTCTTATTTTGTAAACTATATTTTGGGTCTGTAGTTGTCTTACTTTTGTTAGATAGATTGTCTGTAACTAATCAACTGTCTAAACATTATGAAATGTAGTAATCCATTGTGGTTGTTCTTATTCAATACTTGTGCATGATTCAACTGTTCATACGTCACCGCGCCGTGGATTCCGCACGCGGCGCAGGGGTGTGACACCTGAGAATACAAGTTTGAAAAGTGTCAACGCAATGGTTGGTGAGTTCACAGGTTTTGATATACATATAGTAATGAAAGTGTGTCATGCTGTTTATCAAATGTCAGTACCGAGCCCTAGGCCCAAAGTGTCAGTGCGTCACTACCGAACTAGACTTGTTTGTCCTTGCCTCCGCTATGCCTCGTATGCATAGCAAGTTAGGTCAGAATTTGCACGGGTTATGACATCCAGTCAACATAGTGCCCCGTGGGGTTAGTCATTCCCTAATGGATCCATCCAAATCTACCACGTTGTTCGTACATTAACGGTAAGACTTTGTGAGGACTTGTTACGAGTTCAACACTTAATGTTTGTCCAATAAACCAGCATACACAATAATGTTTGTAATAGCAATAATGTTTGACTCGATGCAACTAGTATTCTCCCCCTATTTGAAAGCGTTTAAAAAAAAAGAGTAAAGAGGGGCCGTAAACTCACCTTAGTGATATGATCGTACGTAAGCGTAAGCTCCCGAGTTGTCGTGTAGCACGTCGGTCACCGGCAACCTATATTGTAGACCGTACGTGAGTTTGTGTAAGTGACCGTGCTAGTGTTCGTGTTAGTGCTCGTGTTTGTGTCCGACAACCCTGGGTTGTTCATGTTTGTCCGTGTCGGTCCACAATGACCGTGTTTGCTCGTGTTGGTCCATATTGACCGTGTTTGACCCTGTTTGACCGTGTTTGACCGTGTTTGACCGTGTTTGACCAAAGTTGACCGTGTTTGACCAAGGTTGACCGTGTTTGACCAAGGTTGACCGTGTCAAGTCAACGACCCGTTGGTGAACCGTGTGACGGTTTGTGAATCGTGTAGCAATCGTGTAAGTGTTTGTCGTGTGCACAACGCGTAGGTCGCGTTTATGGACAACTTACTATTTATAGTAAGTTTCCATTTTTAGAAAGTTCACAAAGCATAACGGTTTTATAGTTCTAGCATGTTCAGTAGTCCTACGGGATCATGTTAACACATAGCACATCATCATACGGTTTCACATAAGTCGTTTAGAACATGTTAGTGCACAAAAGTTTCCTAAAATGGAAAGTTTCCATTTTTAGCATACGCGACATCGGAAACCATCTAACTTAGCATCTAAACATCATATTATAACATAATAAATCATTTAGCATGCTCAAGTCATACAAAATGTTCTCGAGTCGGTTTTTATAAAAATAAAGTTACTAAATATAGTAACTTTGTAGTTTTTGCATCAAATCACCATTTAAACATTTCTAAACAACCTTTCATATCATCATTCATCATAATATGTCATCTAACAACATTTAATCATGTCAACATATCCGATTTCATCATCTATCAATACTCTTACCCAAAAAGTTACTAAAAATAGTAATAACACTAAATATGATCATAGACATCATCAAGACCACTTTCTAACACATCAAATCATCATGTTATCATCCTAACAACAATTCCACATACATGCATGTTCATCAAACACACCATATCACCAACTTGTAACAAAAAGTTTCTAAATATAGTAAGGTCCTTACAAATCATGTTTTTAACCATTTCCAACATCATCTAACATGTAATCATCATCCAATATCATCAAGAAACATGCTTAACTACTGAAAATCATTCTAGCCATCATTGATCGTACATGCATGTGGGCAAATCACCCATTTGTGACCAAATCATGGAATACACAATAACACATCATCATAGATCATCATAGATCATCATCTAAACACTTTAGATCATTATAAAACACCTTAAAATCAATAAACCCAGAAGTAAATCTCGTGCATGTGATGAGTGTGTGCTTGCATGTGGGTTTTACCCATTGCATGTGAGATTGTGAGTGTTTTTAAGCTACAAGGAGAGTGGGGCTACCTTCTAGAGCTTCTTGAACACCAAGATGATGAAGAATCAGTAGTTTAAGGAGGTTGAGAAGGTCTGGAGTCGTGCTTCACAACTGGTTCGAGCTTTAGTCGTTCTTCTTCCTTGGTTCAAGCCTCCAAATCTTCACTTCCAAGCTCTCAAGGTGTAACAATGGCTTCAATGGTGTCTAGTAGATGAAGAAGATGGAAACCAGAGGTTTTGGGAAGGCAAATACGAGCTGGTTGCGTCTGGGACTGATTGTAATGAGTGAGTAGGAGAAATGATGGTTTTTGGAAGTTTAAAAAGAGATTTTTGCGAATCTAGCGCCCCAGGCGTAACGCCTGGCGTGGGTGGACTATGTTGTACGTTACGCGCGGATCCGGTCGGACGAGGCGCTCAAATTCCACCCGCGCGCATCGCCTGTCGCGGGCTTCCCGGGTCAGGCGTACCGCCTGGCCTGAATTTCAAGCCCAATAAACTGGTTTTGTTGTTCTGGCCCATTCTTGCCCGTTTCTCGACTGTAAAACATCATTCGAGCGTCGTTTGGACCCTATTGGTCAATTATTAGCCATAATTGACTTGTGACAGTGTTTCGTGAAGTTTCGAGTGTTGTGCTACACAATGTGTTAGACGTTCACCAACGTTCGTGTGTTTTGACACGTGTGTGTTGTTCGTCGATAATTCCACGAATTATCTTGTCGTATGCCAGTGTTCGTACTGTCGTGCCACGTGTCACACTAAATTACTCTAATTCTAGTGCCACGTGTACATAATGCATTTAAATAAATAACAAGCTGACCTGGAAATTACGGGGTGTCACAATCTGGGACATTATATCATCTTCGTTGTTATTTCTTTTTGTTAATCATCTTTTAAAGGTATGCATTTTCCCTGTTTTAGTCTATGTGTTCACGATTTAATTGTTTATTTTTATTTTTTAAAATTATAATATACTTGCATGTTATTCGTTAAAATGTTTAGAAAGTTATAGCCACAATTTACGTATATTTAAGCGCATAGATCTTATCGTCTAAAAAAATTGAGTAAAAATTTAGGGTACTAAAAAGTTGCAACTCATGTTATTATTTGATTTTGTTATGTCCCCTGGTGTTGTGAGTATGTAATTGTACAACGTGTTCTTTTATAGAATTGGGTATGCTGCAACTAATTTTGTGAGATTTTTATCGAATTGATTCACGTTGTTTTACTGTCGATTTGGTTGTTTCAAATCAATTTTTTTTTTAAATTTACGGCGATTTAAGATGTTGTTCATCCTGCCATTAAACTCGAATTGATCTTCAAACAACTACAGATAACATTTCTTTGTATTCATCGATTTTGATAAGAGATTTTGGCGATTTCATAAGAGATTTTGGCTATTTTATAAGAGATTTTAACGATTTACAAAAAATTCAGGTTCATTGATCGCCAAAATAAGCCTTTGCATTCATCGATTTAGTGTTTGACGATTGATTCTGCATCACACTGATCTACTGCTCCTGGTGGTGATTCCGAAATGAGAAATTAAACGAACTGTGAAAGAAATTCTGATTGAGAATCACAAACCCATGAATATGAACTTAAGTTTCTATCCAGTTGCTGTAACATACATAAAGGACACATGCATATGGCTTTATTGTGCTCTTGGTGTAATGTTCTCTTAATATATTGAGCTTCAGTAGGAACTAAAAAGACTATAAGAAGAATGTAGCATTGGCTGCATAATTTACCTATGCTTAAAAACAGAGAAACTGTGGATTTGATATGAAGTTTTGAGGGGCATTAAGATTCAATTTGGAGTTGCTGTTAGGATACTAATGCCCTATATGCTGCATGCTACATCTGATTTCTTTGTGTATGTAATAATTCATTTTATTTATTAAATATGCATATTTTAAAAATGTTATTGCTAACTAATGTCAAGGCTGAATTTCTAAATGTGTTTTGCTCATTTGCGGTATTGACCCATCACCCATGCTTGTGATACAAAAGTGTTTCTTCATATTACTTTAAGCATATAAGTTTACTAATTATGTGTTCTTGCTAGCAACATTAGTTAGAATGTTCGGCTTAATTGAAATTGATATGCTATAGAATAAGTCTGGTCTAGAAACAAGTAATTATTTTTCTAATGAGTTTAATTTGTACTGTATATAAAAAAGTTTGTTTGTTTCTTTTTAATCATAATAAAAAGATGGTTATTGATGAACTTTATAAATTTATATCTATCTGGTTTTAATGCATACATGAAAACAGAACTGGAATACCTAACCTCATGGTTGAAGCACTTCAAGACTTCAAATGCGTTCAAACCAAAATTCTTTAAGACAGGTATCACTTTGAGTTTTTGAAATTCCTCCATTTTTATTTTTATTTTTTTGCTTTTTGTCTGGGAAGCACTCATAATCCCAACAATCATTGCTTTTCTTTGCCTTTGTGAACCAATGCAACGTTCTAATTGTTTTGTTATGCCTTACATATCTTTTTTTATAATATTAGTTTGTTATAAAATAAATGTTATGTTCATATTAAAATTTCACATCATATGATTTTGTAATGAACATTCTAAAATCTACAGAATTTGTAAGGATTGCTATTGAACCAAACTTGCCCAAAGCAAAACATATTGGAACTTTCGATCATGCAACTCGTGTTCATGTAGCACTTTTTAGGTTTCTTATTATTTAATTTAATACTTACACTTATTGTTCTATTTTTTATTGAGTTAGACTATTGCATTCTTTATTTCTGTGTATACTTTTAATTATTGACAAATGTTTTTTCCTTTTAACATCTCAATTGTTACATAATAAATTTTGGTGGCCTATAATTTCAAATTCAGTACACATTATTTGTTTAATCCAAACCATGTTTAAATTTAAAATTCAAACAATAAATGGTCTTCATAAAAAATAAATCGTAACGTTCAATCGTATTTTTTTTAACTTTAGTTAAATATGATACTTTTTTAAATCCATTATCTTTTATTTAAGTTTTTAAACGTTTTAATTTTTGGTCCTAAGTTTCTATAATTAAATTGTTAATTAAGTTTGGGATATTTTGTCAAAAATACCTATTTGCAACCTTTCCAGCTACTATACCATATATAAAATTATACGCAAACAGACTCATATCTATAAATGAAATATTTTAATACATGTTTTACATCACCTTTGTCTTTAGTGTTATTATTACCTTTTATGATTGTTTCAAGAAAATGTATTGACAATATCACGCTGTTAATCTTCAATATTTCGTATCTATATCATCGACAGATGCTTCTCTAAACAACTAAAATAATATTACTTGTATATCCGGTAAGTAAAATACTAATAGACAATGGTAAGTAACAATGTATTATTATATTACAATTTTGTCAATATACATTATAATTTTACCAATGATGCTTAGACTTTGTATTGTTCATGAGCTTACTTAAACAATACATTAGAATAATATAACTTGACTATAACGCAAAAATGTTTAAATGTTCTAGACATTCATGTTTTCACCACATGTAATGTTTAAATTTTTATCTTTTATAAAATTAAACTTTAAGGTTAATATTTTAATTCATAATTAATTTTTGCTATTTTCCACATTTTCACATACGAAAAAGATAAAACAAAATGGTTTGGTAAACATGCTATAAAAGCAAAAATTCTATCCAGATGTAATATTGGTTATCTCGCATTTATTCTAATAATTAATATGATAGCTTCAAACAAGAAGATTCCATTCAAGTTTCTAAGAAGTCAAGTTCCAGAGAATGGCAATTTCCAATTTTCGTATATTTTGTAATGATGATTAGTAAGAGCCAACGATAATTCTTATCAGAGTTGGATTGTATTTGAAACAAACAACCGGTCTTCAACAATGGACAATTGTATGTTGTACTATCAAGAGTGAAGAGTATGAATGAAATAAAATTACTAATATTAAATGCCGAAGGAAAATTTACGAATAAAACATATAATGTTATGTATAAATGAAATATTTAGAGATTTATGTTTTACTTGTAAGTCATACATTATATGTTTAGTTTGATGTTCTTATTTGATGTTGTATAGTTTTTTCTTAATTGCTTATTTTAACATTTATGAATTATATTAGTGAATTTTATTCAACCCGTGTGTTACACGGGTTATTAACCTAGTAAATTATATATATATAGAGAGGAGAGAGGAGAGAGGAGAGAGAAGAAAAAAAAAGAGAGAGGAGAGAGGAGAGATAATCTGGTTAATTAATGAAGAGAGAGGAGAGATAATCTGGTTAATTAATGAAGAGAGATGAGAGAGGAGAGAGAATCTGGTTAATTAATGAAGAGAGATGATAGTTAGTGAAAATACCATTATACCCTTTTTATTTTATTAATTGAAATATAAAATAAGTTTGATCTAAGGGTTGAGATTGAGTTTAAGGGTTTTCTATTTAAGATCGGGTTTTCATTTGATTCAAATCCTATATATATATATATATATATAAAATTTAACGTTTTAAATCTTTTCTCTTTTTAGACCATCCGGTATGCCATGTGGTTGGGCGTTGATGGCAAAGAAAAGGGCGTGGGTGGGCATGGGTTGGGTGGGCGTGACCACGGCAACAGGGATTTCGACCATTTGAAGAGGCAGAGAAAGAGACACGTAGTGGAGTGGGTGGTTGTGACTAACTAAGGGACATTTCCACTACAAGTGATGGAGTGGGTGGTTGTGATATGTGCAGTGACGGAGCTTGAAGGCTCAGATGGGGGGGCGAAAAATTACCGGAGCCAGAATACATGTTAATTTTTTTTACGCGAGGGGGGGCGAAACCTCTATTTTTAACTAAAAATTAACCTTTCGGCCAAAAAATTAACACTACGGACGAAAAAATAGGAGGGCGGTCGCCCCCCGGCCCTATATAAGCTTTGTCATTGGATATGTGCATACGTGACGCCTACACGAAGTGTTTGAGACAAGAGACATACCCCATGATCTTAGTATATATTAAAGTTCCTTTTGCTTTTCTAGTGGCTACTTTCACTTCTTTCAAAACATTTGGGTGCTAAGATGCCCCACCAACCTACTTGCGAGTTGCGACGTCTCCTTTAAAATATTTTGACTTTTTTCTTCACCGTCGTTAAAATTAAAATAAATAAATAATGACTAATAAATAAGATCAGTGTAACATCATGCAAAAAACGAGACATTTCATTTAGATTATAGTATTGACATTTGTTAGCTTTCAATATAATAATCTAATGGAGTATTTCACATGAAATTTACAAATATTCATAATAATCATGAGTGAAAAGGAACAAATATGTTAGAGCTAATAAAATATCTATCATAACTTATAAGCATAATTTCTTAAAAGGATCAAAGGTGACAATTGATCTTTACCGTATCGCAATGGGTGTATTTAAATATACCCCTAGTGAGAGCCTTTATTACGTATTTACTTAACCCTTAAAATTAATTAAATATTTTCTTTTAAGAGGGGAAAATATTTTTTGAAAAAGAAAATATGTAATTGACTTTTTTACTTGGTTATATATGTAATAAGTGATAATATAAAGGAGAAATATGTAAATACTACAATAGAAAAAACTGTTACAACTCACCCCTACGTCTATTTGTTTTTATCAATTTAATTATCTTTGTCATTTTCATCCCTTATTTTCTTTTTTAATTTTATTGTATCTGAAAATAAAAAGAACATGGATTGAAAGAAATAAAAAACAAAAAGATGGATAAAGACAAATATAAGAGAAATATAAAACGAAAAAAAGGTAAATGATAAAAAAAAGTGCTATGAAGAGTTTAAAAAAAGAATGCTAATAAACAAAAATAGTTTCTAAAAGAAATATTTTTTTTTATAACAATGTTTGATTTGGTTAAATAAAAGACAACATGATAAAGAAAAACAAAAGGATAAAGGAAAAAAATAGCTGAATTTATTGATAAAACAATAAATAAGATATAATATAATATAATATAATATGATTAAAAAAATATAATTTAAATATCGTGTGTGATTCAATTTGCAATAATTTAAATGATACAAAATTCAAAAATTATACCATACAATATTAGTATGATACGATAATCCGATGTAAGAATCATACAACGAAAATATTTAATGATAACTAGTAATAACAACGTGGTGGCATCCATGTCTTATGATGGTACCATTAACACAGTAAAGTATGCATAGATAATTATATAAAGTTGTTGCAGTTACGTTCTAAATATCGAAACATAGATAAAAATCACATTGTGATAATGATTTAAAAGAAACACATCAAACATTGACAAAAATAAGCATGTTGGAATGATAGATTCATAATTTTATAAGATCTAGTAAAAATACAGTAAAAAAGTTCGAAACAATTGTGACAACAGGCATGTTTACGCTATCTTATAATGTACATCTTTGTTTTAATGAAACCACATCAAAAACGTAAATAAAAATATAAATTAAACACAACGCATTTGTATATTTGAAATAAAAAAATTCATATTCTAAAAGTTATAGAAAAATTAAAATAGAGAAACGTTGAGAGCAAGCTACGTGACATAAATTGGTTGTGCAAAAAGGGAGAAAAAAAACAAAAAACAAATAGTAAAGTACAAGGTTCAAATGGTAATTCCATTTATTGTTGATTTGTTGTGGACGTCATATTGCAACTTTATTATTTGTTGTTTTGCACCTTGCAAATATAAATAAAAGTAAATGCAAATGTATCTCATTCAAAAAGTATATTTATGTATTCTTTTATTAAATATGTTTTATATTAAACAAATTAATAAAAAAAATACTATGTATATTGTTTATATTTCTTTCACTATGATAAATATAAGATTTATCTTCGTTTCACTCTCGACACTCTACTAATTATTTAGATTTATTAGGTATATTTAACTGGTGTTTATTATACTTATGTAATTAAAAAGAGATATTTTAATATATTAAAAATTATTTATATCAAAAACACAATTTTAAAAAACTAATTTTTTGTAAAATATGATTTTTTTTTTGTAAAATAGAACCTTTCTAGAAGAACGAACTTTATGGAATCACAAATTTTTTAAATCCTGTCAAAAATAAAAATTAATAAAATCATTCAATAAAAAATAAATAATAAATTAAAATCAAAATTTTTAAATAATGAGGTCTTTATTAAAAGATGAAAATTTTCAAAACCCCTTTTTAAAACAAAATGTTTAAAAAGCAAACTTCTATAAAATAAAAGTAAAAAATACTATTGTTTTATTATTACTTTAAAAAGTTCCTTTATTTTATTAGTTACTTATAAGTAATTTAGAAACATTTTATCTAATATATCATTTGTACTTTGTAAATTTTTATTCCTAATTACTTGTTTTTTTTACGTATTCAACTCCCTAGACTTTCGTAAAAAGATAACATATATTTTTATAACAATATTCAAAAAAAAATGTTTAAAGAACAAACAAACTTTTTTAAAAGCAAAAGTAAAACAAAAATATTATTATTTTAGTACTTATATTTTTATTTATACCTCATCTAAATCATATTTTTAAAAACTCATTTATTAATATGTAAGTCCTTATTAATAAATGATAAATATATTTTTTAACTCTTGTAATACACGAATATTAACAAATATTTTTTGTAAAACAAATTTACCCAGTATATTACCACTTTTCAGTAGGGTCTGAGAGAGAATGATATACACAAACCTTACTCATATTCTCACTTCTGTAAAAGATGCTATTTGTTGAATAAAATAATATTGAAATGTTAAAAAAAGGTTTAAATGTATAAAAAGTCATAATATTATTTGTTACTTAAAGTGTTAACTTATACACAATTTTAATCATATTTTATATCAAAAAATTGTTTTATAATTTTTAAATTTTTGTTACTATTTATTCATTTATCTCAAGTTGTAATGGATTGTACATTCATTCTTCAATCACTTGTAACCTCTGATTTAATAGAGTGAACATTATGTATGAGGACATCAATCTTCTAGTTTAATTCACTGAAAATAAAAAATTAAGTAGCTTTATTATAAACACTTAGAAAAATTTAATTGTTATTGAATTAAGTTTTTTTTGTTTGTAAAATATCACTTGCTATTAGTGGCGATTTTCAGTATCATTAGCGGCGATTTTTGTCGCCACTAATGCTATGTTTTCTTGTAGTGAACGACAATAGAACCCCAAGTAGAAATCTTGTGATAAGAAGGAAGTTTAAGAGCCAAATTTTGGATTCAAATCTCACTTGTAGGCTTGTAGCACAAAAAAAAACTATAAAAAGTTAATAATAATAATAATAATAATAATAATAATAATTATTATTATTATTATTATTATTATTATTATTATTATTAAAAAAGGTCCCATGGGTATTTATTGATGACCAAGCTATTAAAAAAATTAAACTAATAAGTAACTACTTTATATAGATTCCCTACATACAAGAGTAAACTGTAATTTGTTATTATGATTAGTTAAGTCTATCATTTAACCATTCTAATTTAATCGAAGATAATTATGGCTCAATAAGTTAAGTATCAAATAGTATCATCTAGGTCGTCATACATTAATTGAAATATTTTTTCAACAACAGTTATTATAATTTATATACATGAATAACAATAATAACTAGTTAAAGAGAAAAATCTTATCTTATCTTACTATACTAATAAACAAAAATGTCTTTTGCCACATGTCATGTTTTTACACCCCAATTGCCACATGTCAACTTTTTATCAAATTCATTTAATTATCTCCTATTAAATAATCATAATACTAATAACTAATAATATTATTTATCTTTTAATTAGAAAACATATAAGAAAATTTTATAAAATGTAAAAAAAATTAATATTATTTTTTTAAAATTACAAATATTTTATTTTCAGAAAATCAAAGTTATATAGAAAAAAAATTATTTAAAAATATTTTTTTTATAAAAAATAAAATAAACTATAAACTGGTGTTTAAAATAATAAGTTTTTTTAACACCGATGACATTTTTTAAATTTATTTAAAAACCAAAGTAAAAAAAATGATTGAGAAAGTTACACTTTTGGTACTTATATTGAACGTATATCTAAATTGAGTCATTAAAATAAAATAATTAAATAAATTATATTTTTTACTAATCTGATTTATAAAAGTCAATATTTGATATAATACAAACTTAAGTTTTATTATAAATTTGTTCAAAGATAATAATTGTTACAAATCAAAGATATCATATATTATTTGTATAGTTATCAAAGTTTTTAATTGCTTTCGTATTACTTGAACTATTCATTAATATGTAAATTAATCATTTCTCTTAAAATATCATTTTATAATTTTTTAAATTTTCATTGCTAAGTATTTAATATTTTATATTAAACCCGTGTGATACACGGGGTAATTCTCTAGTAAACTAATAAATATACAGATTGCTTTTTTTTTAAAAAAAAAAAACGACAAACTTTGACATCCTCTAATGCTATTTATTTATAAATCGACAGATTTTATGCATCATATAATTTAAATCTTCAATTACTATAGTAGAAACTTCTTACAGACATTGACATTGTTAGGGGACACTCTCTTTGGTAATTAAGGAGATTTATAAGGATCAAAAAAAAATTTTGAACACCAAACTAGGCTTAATGGCATGACTCTTCATAGCCTAGATGAATCATACGACCCAACAACACAAGCGCTACGATCACAGTCCGCAATCAACTCCTTGGTATCTAACGTTTAGGTGTTGGCGAGCGCTAAACAGAGCAAATCCACCTGCCCCTAGAAGGAAACTAACTATGTGATTAAACCCCCTATTGACCGCTTTGACCAGGATTTAAACCCAAAACCTAAGATTTATGAGAATCATCAATTGAGATACAAGCTCTTTTGCTTTATAAGGATTAATAGTGTGTGAGTCTTATAGCTAAAAATAAAATGTATAAACAATAAAAGATCAATTAATTTTTAGGTGAGTTAATTTTAAGTACAAGTGATCTTAAGCTAAGGTAAATCCTACGTAATTAGAGCGATGTGTATAGTAAATTCAATTAACAAGGTTCACGTTCAATGACGTGAGCCGTGTGAGAGACACCACTCTCTAATAAAGTTTATGAGAGAGCGGTGTTAATTGTCACTTCAAGTGACGTCGAGCATGAACCACTCTCCCTGGCTACCCCTAAATGCATGCATGATTCATGCAAACATTTATTGATAAACTGATTATTCACCTCTTTTAACGTGACCATTTGACACGTCTATTAGAACTTGCAAACATTTATTGTTCACACCACATTATTCCATCTATAAATACCCATAAACCCAATTGCATCTTCATCTCACAAATTACAAGCTTTTCAACAAAAAAAAAAAAACATGAGATCTTCCTCAGTTTTCTTGGTTCTCTTCTCTCTTCTTTTGGTAAGAATTCACATTTCAGTTTGTGCATGTTTTACACTTAACTTGTGATATGATTTAACTTGTTTTTTGAAAATTTCTTGCTCGATGATCAGATTGCAAGTCTCCATGAAGCAAGAAAAGACCCAGAAGAATACGTGAAAAGCGTAACGAAAGATGAACCCGTGCCGAAAACGAACCAAGGTGGTGAATTCGCAAGAGATTTTGATACAAGACCAAACCTAAAGATGTTCACTAACGACTTTAATCCTATACCTGCTTCCTTGTTGAACAATAACGATCCTCCTAAGAAGAACTAGTACGGTCCTCTTTGTTGAAGCATCATGTGTAAAACTCAATAAAAAAAAATGCAAATAAAGTTCGACTTTATATGAATGTTTCATGGGAATTGAATCATAAGATATTAACACTACACCAATAGCGGCGAATACAAAAATGCCGAGGTTTTTAGCAACGACATGTCGTCGTTGTAGCTTTATTAAGCAATAATATATAACTATACAACTAACATATCTTTAATATTACAATTGTAAGGGAAAAAAACCGATGTTTGTGAATACACAAACTACAAACAAATATGAAATTAAAATTGAAATCAAGTTCTTCTCAAGTTCGATCGTTATACAATTTATAACCATACATGTTTAAAAAAGTGTTGAACTTATAGTATCAATTAGAAAATCCGTGAAAATATTACATGAGTTAAACAAAAATATTAAGTAAATAGTAGTTACTAAATAATATTTGGTAATGCTGATTTAGAAATTATAAAGTGTTAAACTTGTTAACAATTTAGTCCATGGTAAAAAAAATTATAATTGAAACAAAGTACTAATCTAGTTACTTAAAATAATAAGAGTTCATTAAAATATAAAAACAATTTTAATGATAAAATAACTAGTTTATAACACAATTTTTATTTTTTGAAATTGATAAGTAATGCCAGAATCATAACTATCATAACTAATTTTATATTTGATTTATTTAATCAATGATCTAATAACTAGTTTTTTTAAAAAAAAAATTAAAAATTAATTATTTTAATATCATTATTACTAAGCGTAACATGTTTTCCCATCTATAATCGAAAAGACATAACCAAGTGGCATATTCATATTCATATTCATATTTATTAATAGAGTAAATTGGCAAGATGATGAATGATTTATGTGATTTTCTAGTATTTCATTATTGGTACTAAAATTATCTTAAATTACTCATATATATGATTTCAAACTTTAAACATTTATAACACATACAATCTTTAGGTCACCAAATTACGCCCACATGCTTAACCAAATTATCGACATCTAATGATTGTATGTGTTACAAATTTTAAAGTTTGTAACTATATAGATAATTTACAAAACCTAGTTGCATAGGGACTAATAGTGAAATATTAACAAATCATATGGATGTCCATGCAATTTACTTTTACTAATATAAATTTTTAGTATCTTTTAAAAGGCATTTTGTTATATTTTTATCGAATGTCAATGAGAATATCACAAGACTCGCCATATACGATGTTATGTCATATTTTAATTTGCACATAAAAGTAGAATTTCAAAATTGGCTTTGTTTATGCTGATGGCTCTCCTACTTCTGATTCATTTTGTTGCTAAAAAAAGAATGGAAACTCAGTATCAAATGCTTGACAATCCTTAATAGAGGTTATTTATGATTTCGTGTTGAACATGGTAAACGAACAAATATGGGGGGCTTGTAAAGATTTATAATGTGTGTTCTTGTTACTGTATTTTTTTATGAATGAAAATTGTATTACAAGATATAGTGCAAAAATAGAGAAAAGCATCATTTCTACACTTTTTCTAATTTTAACCTCACACGTAAATGAGCTCTCGGCCTCTCGTTGTGCATCCGTCACAGGTTAATATGATATAATTATTTGTAATAACCGGCATAAATTTGGAGCTGGTAAGACGGGTACCTGGTAAGACATAAATAGATATGTTTAACAAAAAATACACTATTTGTTTTTTTACTTTTTTTAAAATAATATAAATTAGGAGACTAGGCTTTCTTATTTTTTTTCCTTTTTATTACATAAAACATGAAACTGTTATGCTTAAATCACCAAACAAAGTGCTAAATAAGTCGTTTTTATTTTTTATATTTAACGAATTGAGTTTTGAATAACGTGAATAATTTGTATCGAATAATTTCAAGTTTAAATTTTGAGCAGGATTCGAATTCGACTCAAATATGTTAATTCGAATTTGAAATTCTAACTCAATATCAAATTTGAAATTTCGATTTTATTTGAATTCATAATTATAATTCTATTCGAGTTCAAGTTTACTTGATTCAAATTTAGCTTAAAAGTTTATTCAAACTTTATTTACAAAATTAATGTGAACTGTAAACATTCAAAATAACAAACAATTAAGTCTTAAACTGAAAAGATCAATTATATTCTAAATTTAAATTTGTACATATATTAAACTACTTATATATATAATAGAAATATATATAAATATATATTTGTAATTTGAATTTTGAATCGAATTGAATTAAAAAAAATCGTAACTTGAAATTCAACATCTGACTTTGAATCAAATTGAATACGAATTTGAAAATTGAACCATATTTCGAATTGATAGAGCAAAATAGGGAGCAAATCTTTTAACTTATGAATGACCAAAGTACTATAATTAACCTAGGCATTCAATATCGTGAACATTCATCCATTCACCATTAATTTGGTGCATACATGCAATTAAAAACGCAAGACTCATCAAACCTCTATTTTTACATTTTCAATCATGCGTCTTCATAGTTCATACCCTATTATACTTGAAAAATAAGTGGCTTTAATCAGGTTGGCTAACATGGTAGTATAAGTTTAGGTTAAGATGAATATTAGTAAAGTATGTTTGACTTCATTAAAAAAACATTAATTTACACTACTACAAAACATTGTATCTGCAACTACAATTTTGGTAGCAAAAAGGTGGCAGTTGCCCTTTTGCGATCATTTTGCCACCAAAAATGCGGTGGGAAAATCCTTTGTGGCAAATACCATGTTGCTACCAATTTGCCACAATTACATATTTTGCTACCAAAAAGACATCAAAAAAATTGCTATGGTATTGCGACTAATTTTGTCGCCACCATTTTGTCATCATTATTATCACATCACATTACTCACCATTTACCTACCAAACCCAACTATAATCGTCCCACTTATTTTCACGCCATTTTGCTACCAAAACTTATTTTCATGCCATTTTGCTACCAAAATTTATTTTAACGTCATTTTGCTGTCAGAACCTATTTTGTTATCAGTACGATAGAACCATTTTGCTCCCAATACCAAACTCTCATTTGACCATTCAATTTACATATGCCAAATCTCAAAACCAGATCTATATAAAATTCAAATTAACCGAAGTATCATAGTAATTGAACATTCATCCAGACTCGATACAAATTATTCAAATATAATAAAAGTCTAAACAATCAAAATAAGCTCCTAAACTGTTAGACACCGAAACATTGTTGGTCAATGGAGGGCTTGCAGTCTTGCATCATAAGCTCCTAGTCGTGTAGGAAGGTTTTCTAAGCCTAACCTTGGTGCTGTTGTGTCCTGTCAAAACAACGATTTATTAACAACAAACTTAAGATAGAAGTTTACCAAAATGTTTATATATCCAAATTCAACATTACCCTGGAAAAATTGGATTAACAGGTGCTTGTGTTTTAGGTGTTGATGATGATGGATAGACACGCGTACCTGTTCTTGTATTTTAAATCATATAAACTAAGTATGAACATATAATGAAAGAAAACTATGGCCCATTTCTTGGAGATGGGTTATGTAATATCAAACGGGTCAAATAAAAAGTCACTGATTTCTTGCAGATTTTGTGTTATCTTAAACGGATCAATTAAAATTGACTTATTTCTAAATAGCTTTATACTAATATGTAAGTTATGACAAATGCAACAATAAAATTCATGTAAAATTATACATGTTTAAAGAAAAAGAAAGTGTTACTTGGATTGGTCTTGGTTAGAGTAACATCACCACCAAAATCACAACTTGTAGGGCTGAATGGTGGCACCGCTAAAATGGTGGGTAAACTTAGTAAATTAGTTAATTTTTATTATTTATCACGAATTTGCGACCAAATATAAACGATAGTAAAATTTCTCACTATTTTGCTACCATATAATGATATAATAGCAAATACTCTTAAGTTGAGTATGGTGGGAAATTGGTCACAATATTTGCTACCGTTTATTTTGGTAGCAAATTTTGGTGGCAATTGCCTAGTTTTCTAGTAATTAGTTTAAATGAAAATAAATTATAAGTTATCAATTAGTTCATTTGAATAATAAACTAATTGTATATGTCTACCAGTTTGATACATTTTAGTCATACAACATTTAGAGTATATATTTTGACTCATATTTTATTATGGTGTTGGTCATATCAATGTTTTTAATATTATGGTGTTATTATTTTAACCTAAAATAGAATATTTATTTATTTTTCTTATTTTAAACTTTTAAGTGAAAAATACAAGACCTAATATCATTTGGCACAACAATAATAAACTAGAAAAATAAAGGCTAACATTATACTCTTTGATGAACATCAAAAATTGTGAAAAGAGGCGACATTGGCTTTTAATATCAAATAAATAAAATTATTTTATTACTCTTAATGGCACATAGCAACTTTAATATTAGAATTATTTTAATACTGTTAATGTGAAGTAACTTTAATACCAGAGTAGTTTTAGTAATTATAAGAATTATGCTATATTCGAAAAGTTGTAACACATTCTCATTTTAGCATTATTATTTTTTGTTTGTTTATTCAAGTCATTCCGTTGAATATGAGGGTATAATTATCTATTTACCTTAAAAAGATTAATTATTAATCTACTTTGCAAAGTAAAAAATAATTATTGTTAATTTTGTCCTAAATAAAAACAGACTGACATTTTAAAGATAATAAGATAAATAAGAAGATTTTAGTTAGTTTCCATTTTCTCTCTATATTATTAATCGAGTTGGTTACAGGTCACAGGTTAGCGAATCACAGCTTAGGAAAAGAATTTGTCTAGGGTAAAATGACCTTCTTGTATTTATTTTGCTTGTTTTGCTGCACATTATGGGTATTATACTATTAAAAGTAAGGTTTCAGATTTATTTTTTTATTTATAAATAGGAGCTTTGTTTATTATATGTACATCTCTTTTTCCAATCAATAGAAAAAAAAACACATCTATTAAGTTTTAATGGTGAAAATGTATATGAAAAATGTATCTGAAAAATGAAAAGATTAAACGGTTTGTTGGTTTGCACACCTCTACTAATTAAGTTTTATTCAAAAGATTTTAATCCTTGGTAGGGGTCCTTAAATAAACTGTCGAAGCCAAAAAAAATGTAAATTTCAATCCGACCAAATTCATCAATATTTAAATCAACCTACTTACATATGTTTACATGATTAGTTCGATTTCAACTATGTTTTTTGGATGAAAGAGTAATCTATTTTGACAGGGTGATCACGGATGACCATGAATTTGCTGTTCAAAAAAACTTGAGGCTCTTGAGCATATGTCCAAGCCCACTTCAGAAGAAACCCTAGTGAACCCCATCATCTTGCCTTAGCAAATATGTTTCAGCCTTGATTCAACCCCAAGACCTCTCGTAAAAAAATTAAAGGATAATTATTATGCTACAAAGTACAAACCCTCAATTTTTACATACATACATACATACATACATACATACATACATACTATTAAAGGATTCATATGCATTAAACTCACACATTTATTCATTCATTTATTATTATTATTATTATTTTCAGTACATGCAAACCACACAACTACGCGAACCATAAAAGATTATCAACAGGAAGAACATGACACACCGGAGAGGTACCAGGACCGCCTCCGAGAATCCGAAACGCCACGTGGTCACGGTCCCACGTGGACGTATCCATGTGGCAAACCGCAACCGCTTCTACTCTCTCCTTATTCTCCCCACCTAACACAATCTTAAACACCCTATTCATATGACCCTTGTGCCCATGACAATAGTAAACCATATAAGGGTAAGCCATAGTGTGACAAGCCACAACTTTAGAGGCATGGATCTCTAGTGGCTTCTCTACAAAAGTATAGTTTTGGAAAAGGGTATGATTAGAACTTAAAATCTTGGTGGTCAAAACGTTTGGTTTGACGGTACCAAAAAAGTGACGTGTCTTTTCCAACATGGACTCCAATGACGTCACACAAAAGTTGAACTCATTGCCCTGGGACTTGAGTTCACATTGTTTGAGTGTTGTTTCCATGGCTTTGGCTTGTGGAGATGTGTTCGAGAATGAGAAGTATTCAAGAAGGTATGGCAGTTTTGATGACGAGAAAGGGATCGAATCGGCTTCCTCTCGAGAGAGTAGACGCGTAGGGACGGAATCGCGATCGGAAGCGAAGTAGATCGGCATCGTTTTGCCGAGGTATAGATCGGTCACTTTGAAGAAGACCTTTAGAGAAGGGTCCAGGCTTTGATATCCATCTTGATCTCCTTTGGGTTTGACAACAGCGTTGATTTCCAATGCCTTGCTTCCAAGAGAGAACTTCAATTTTCATAAATCAGATTCACATGTTAAACATTCATTTATATAATTTCATAAAAATATTCATATACCATAAAGCCAAAATTAAGCGATTAAAAGTAACATATTCAATATACAAACATAAATTAAACAACATTATGTTAAAATTACAGATATGTAATAACATAAGCTACATATTTTTAAAAATTTTTTTTTAACATTTCTTACTTTATAATATGAACGTCACTGTCTGAAAGGTATTGATAGACAAGAAGAATTGCATGGTATACGAGTGAAGAATTGAAGATTCATGGATGAATACCTGAAGAAGCAATAGTGCATAGATGAAGACGACGGTAGAAGTTAACGCCATCTCAATGAGACTTGATGCATTTTCTTTTCAAATTTCATATATATATATACCAGGATCGACTTACTTACCAAGTTAAAAAAGATTTTCCCATTATTCAAAATTTAATTAGGAAGACAATATCATGTTTCTTTTATTTAATTGTATAAAAGTAAGTTTATACATATAGGGGATGAAATTAATAATAATCCACTTTTTTGTAATAACTAAAATGACTCTGCCTATATTTAAGCTAAATCTTGAATTATTTTTTCGCACATCATTGTAACGCATTTAAAACACATTTTTTTAGGAGTTTGTGTAAATTTATCACCGTTTAATAGATAACATCGTTGTAAGTTTAGGTTTAAAACATTTACAGTGCTGAAAGTCAAAAACTTACAACAACGTTAACTCTAAAACAGTGATGAATTTACACAAGCTTATAAAAGAAAAAAATGTTCTAAACGTGTTACAATAATGTTAAAAAATCAATGACTTGGCTTGATCTTGACGAAGGTATTTGGGTTATTGCAATAAGAGTGAGTTATATTTTTTTTCCAATCATACGCACACACACATCGTTATGTTCAACTAAATAGTCTCCTTAACTTAAAAAGTGTAAGAAAAAATAAAAAAAAATAGGGTAACGTTCAACTATGTGTATAACTTATACGCTACATATTTAATTACGTATAATTAACTTTATAGGTAACATATATAACTTCGTTAAATATGTATCTTTAATAAAATTTTAAATTTACTTGTAACATTTCTAAACTTATGATAAACAATCATGAAAAAAAAACATAGATTAATTAGTAAAAGTTCTCTTAATTTTTTTTCAAAATAAAGAGTCCTCTATTAAACTCTCCTATATATACGCATGTAATATTTCTTGTTCGTAGTGGCGTTATTCTGCAAGTTTTTATTGTAACCTCTAACTTTTATATCTTGTGTCTAGCGCTTTGATATGTCTTTTTTATGGCTAATTTTTGGATCATTAATAGATTACTGGAGTATCATCGCGTCATCAGTAGTAACACCCGATCATATTCATCATCAAATATCAGTTCTTGAAAAAACTCAATAATTTGAGAAAACCTTTGTTGTATTCAAACCC